>OY759225.1:32772467-33375912 GCA_963662175.1 Aradus depressus | reverse complement strand
AATATACTTGTATATTCTAATTTATATTAAGATGTATTGTTCTTTAACTCTTGGATCGTATCACTTTTCAGATTTGGGTGAAATTCACATAATTGTTCAGCATTCAAGGTTTTTTTTAGTTCACAACAATACCAATTTTAAAAACAATACATATGGGCTAAGGTATTGTATAAGCGTTTACCATGTATCTACTAAATTCTATTTACTAGCATTTTCAAACATGGCGATAAACATTTTCCGTAAATCTTTGCGCCTTCGCAATTTATTCTAAAAATGATCAAATTTGACGTATCGTTATTATTTGGTAGCCTAAAGACAGGAACAATAACCTCAAATTAATTGAAAATCCTGCGTCAGAAGTATGTGCAAAATAGCGGACTATTTGGCAAGAAAAAATATGTGTAAATATGTCAAAAATACAAGTGGGCTTAGGATGAATCTCAAGTGAGAAAACTGGCTCTTCTGAAATGGCAGCTGAAAATGTAATGATAAGAGTGGTGCCTGGAGTGGTTCTACACAACCACAGCCTGACTAGTGGTGGCTGGAATGGTTCTACACAACCACAGCCTGACTAGTGGTGGCTGGAGTGGTTCTACACAACCACAGCCTGACTAGTGGTGGCTGGAGTGGTTCTACACAACCATAGCCTGACTAGTGGTGGCTGGAGTGGTTCTACACAACCACAGCCTGACTAGTGGTGGCTGGAGTGGTTCTACACAACCACAGCCTGACTAGTGGTGGCTGGAGTGGTTCTACACAACCGCAGCCTGACTAGTGGTGGCTGGAATGGTTCTACACAACCACAGCCTGACTAGTGGTGGCTGGAGTGGTTCTACACAACCACAGCCTGACTAGTGGTGGCTGGAGTGGTTCTACACAACCACAGCCTGACTAGTGGTGGCTGGAGTGGTTCTACACAACCACAGCCTGACTAGTGGTGGCTGGAGTGGTTCTACACAACCACAGCCTGACTAGTGGTGGCTGGAGTGGTTCTACACAACCACAGCCTGACTAGTGGTGGCTGGAGTGGTTCTACACAACCATAGCCTGACTAGTGGTGGCTGGAGTGGTTCTACACAACCACAGCCTGGCTAGTGGTGGCTGGAGTGGTTCTACACAACCACAGCCTGACTAATGGTGCCTGGTTCATCGTCGACCAACCGAGACTTTAGTAAAGCGCCTAAAAATTAGATGTTGCGGGTAGCTTTTGGAGCTTCATAGCAGAGTTGCAGCTCAATAAAGAAAACTGTAGGAATTTGGAAAAAATTCATAGGATTCAAAAAATAAAATGCAGAGCTTCATAACATTTATTATAAATGGGGAGTGAGGAATGAGTCATGTCTAGGATCTGGTATAAATCTGAGAGCTTTGCTATAAGGGGTCGTCCATATTGACTTCCGCTCTCTGTAGCACAACTTCCCCAGCTGTAGGTTGTTGTAATGAGGTCACGAGATCGGTTAGAAATTCGCTGATGATTTTTCTCTTTTAACTTCATTTAATTTCATTTTTTCTGACTCCCTATTTCCAAAACTGAAGGAAAAGAAGATTAACCCCTTCAGAAGTCCAAGTGTAAGACGCCTGTTGATTTTCAATTAGTTCGGTGGTTGGTTTCAGAGTTCGAAAGTGTTCTGTTCATTATGGACGACCTTTTGCTCATGTCTTCGAGATAATATGACGTGAATACAAACGATTGCATGTGTTATTACTTATTAATAGATACCAGTCTGAAGAAATATGAAATTTTTGAAATGAACTTTTCATTTCTTCTTGGAAATTATGTATCGAATAATTTTGAAATTGAAGAATGACAGTCTGACGTCCCATTATTTATTGATATTTGTCTTATTTTCATTACATTTTTCCGTGTTTTCTTTTCTTAAAAATTTGAAAAAAAAAGTATTTTTTGCCAACTTTATCATAATAATTTAAAATGTGTACCAGCTGGAAGAATGGGCCAGGGCGTAAAGTGAGACGTCTAGACCAATTGAAGACCAATGTATGTACTCAAACGAAATGTTGGTTATAAATACAAAACGAAATTTAATAAAAAAATAACTATATCGTTTCTAAAATAGAAAATAATGAAAACAATTACCGTTCGATAGTATTTGACTACTTCCAAAATATTCAATTCTCCATCGTTTAGTGCTTGGGTGGGAGGACTGCTTGAAGCCTCGGTATGGAATATTGCTTGCAGCCTCTTTGGTATGCAGGATTGCTTGCAGCCTCCTTGGTATGAAGGATTGCTTGCAGCCATCTTGGCATGGAGTTTTATACCAAGTTTTACCGCTCCGATTGTTCCCATATTCCAAAAAAATACCTCTCTCAAAGGGTTCCTCCCAAAACGTTCTTTGCGGATCCTGAGATGCAGTGTTCCAAATGATTTTCATTAATACTAAATTTGGAGGATGTGAAAGGGTTCGAACCTCCTGGGAGGGAACCTCATACTAAACCACTCCTTGCTTCACTTAATTTGTTAATGCTTCACGTCGTTACCTTTCTGTGTAATGTATGTCCTTTCAATACCAGTATTTTCGGCATTGCTTTACAGGCTATGCCGCGAAATATCTACATATCCATGAGCGGTTTGACTTCCATTAGTGCATGTTTGCCTTCTCTACTGGAAGAGACGGTATTCTTTACATTACACTTTTCTCTGGTCTTAGTTTAGAACTAAACCCGACGATGTTATAATGCCGAAACAGGTAGTTTGGGTTAAAATTGCTTGTAAAATAGACACAATTTAAAAAAAATATGTTTGTTTTATTTATCCATTAAAAGTTGATTATTGTAAGGTTTTATGTTTTTAATTTAATTTCTTCATGTATTTAGAATTAAAATGTTGTCGCCCCATTACCATGTTAGTATTCCTATCTTGGTAGTTATTGTACATTCTAATTATATATTTTATTATTCCATGTTATTATGTGATGTATAGATTAAAGTATCAGTATATTTTTGTATACTACAATCCATTGTATTAATTTTTAAATATATATTATATATGTTAAAACAAAAGACATTAGTTTTTATTGGATTATATTTCACCTCCTTGTGAACACTGAACGCGAACAGATTCCCGACTTGTACTCTTGCTCTCATGTCGACTTTTAGAATACTAATTTTCAAAGCACATTATTATATTCAAAGCACATTATTACATTCAAAGCACATTATTACATTCAAAGCACATTATTACATTCAAAGCACATTATTACATTCAAAGCACATTATTCTCAAAATAAATTGAATTTTACTTCGTCTTAGTATTCTGTGGTTCTGATTAGTACCGTCAACTTCAGTTTTTACTTTTGAATTCAACTTTATTATTAATAAGTCGTCGGTGAATCCCCGGCAATGTACTTCCCCAGAACGAATTAATCAATTAACTTTCCGCTCCCCCTCCAAAACCAGTCGACAGTTTACGCTAATATTCAATAGTTGACTTACATAGGGGCTTCTCTTTCTTTAATCCTCATACTAAATTTTGTGTCGATAAATTCATTACGTCGGTTATTTTTAGGGTTTTTGAATCGAGCCCCTTCCCTTCGACTGATATCGCTGAAATTTTACAGGTTATGTCCTCATTGGACATGAGCCCGACTACTGAGGCAGTTCTAAATGTTGCCTGTCCAGGTTTAATTACCTTGGATTGCGGTCTTTATGAGTACCTGACATCGTACAGGCTCGGAACCATTGCTTGACGTCCCATCTGAAGGATGGCCTGCTTAATGTTTTTTTACCTCCCAGATAAAATTCCTAGGAATCTCGGCCGGGTTAAGAACCCGCGATCTTGAGTCCAATTGTTTTTATCACATGTGTGTTCGCTCTATTTTTTGAAGGCCGCCATCTTAACATGACATCTCCAAACAACCCTTTTTAAGACGTTTGCTTGATAAACGCGAAAACTGTTAATTTTGTCGAAAAATTGGTTCTTTTAAGGAATGTTCCAACAATCAAAATGATCTCAGATTTGAGATAGGACCAATACGAACAAATTGGCAACGAATTGAAAAAAAAAAGTGGTTATTATTGTTATTTTTTATTAAAAATAGTTTTGTACTTTAATCAGTTAGGAATTAATAGTAAAGAAAAAAAGAAATGGGTTTGTGGCCAACAGAACTTTTTCATAACAACCACGTTTTTTCAAATAACCCCCTCTCGGGAGATGGTGGTAGGACCATTTCAGATTCATTTCTTCCTTTTTCACCTGGCATTACTGGGCATATACCAGCCCCACATGACTTTCTTATACCCAGTTTGAGAAGGGGGGGAGTGCCTTGTAAAACTGTGATTGCTGTAGGAAGGAATGTTCTAAGTTGGCCAAAACTAAAAAAAAATAGCCGATATATATTCGAAGGATGAGGTTGATAAAAAACAATTGGTTGTAAAGAACAAACTTCAAACATATTTATTTACCCATTTTAGGAAAATGTATGTATTGCCATGCCATTGTGTAGGCATTCTCATTTCGTTCAACGCTAATTGTCATTCTGAAAAAAAAAAAAAAAATAAATGAAACAAAATTTGGGCCATTAAAAATGTATACGACGATAATATGGGCTTAGTGGCTGACAATGATATAAGAAAACATCTTCCTTACATTCTTGTTCGGCGTTTCCTGGTTAGCCTTAACGTCGGTGTCATCCTGCTCAGTTTTAGGCTCGGAGTTTTGTTGGGGCGATCTGTTGCCGGCGTCGTGCTGCGCAGTTTGAGGCTCGGAATTTTGTTGGGGCGATCTGTTGGCGGTGTCGTGCTGCGCAGTTTGAGTCTCGGAGTTTTGTTGGGGCGAGCTGTTGCCGGTGTCGTGCTGCGCAGTTTGAGGCTCGGAGTTTTGTTGGGGCGGTCTGTTGTCGTGCTGCGCAGTTTGAGGCTCGGAGTTTTGTTGGGGCGAGCTGTTGCCGGTGTCGTGCTGCGCAGTTTGAGGCTCGGAGTTTTGTTGGGGCGAGCTGTTGCCGGTGTCGTGCTGCGCAATTTGAGGCTCGGGAAAGGGGCTGTCCCATTTCTCGTTGAAGTCAGTTCCGGTGGCTTCCTGTTTGGGAGGGCCATATTTCTGAGGATCTGAAGGCAAAAATAGGCATTAAAATTATATCTATATTAATAAAACTTAAACGGGGTTTGTTTGTTTGTTCCATTATCACGCTCAAACCACAGGACGGATTTTTATGAAACTTCACATGTAGCATCCTTTTGAGCCCGATTGAATAATAGGGCATGTGGCGTCTCAAAATTTTGAACGAGAGGGGGGAAGTGGGGGGCCTAAGTATAAATATAATGCTAGCTCATTAACTAATGGTCGGATTAGTAGATAAGTAGTATTCTTAAAGGCCAGAAAGAAAAATAAGGTGTGTGTCGTCTCAATATATTAAACGGGAGGGGGGGTTGTGGTGGTAGGCTTAAGTAAAAAGATACCGGTAGCTCATTAACTAATCGTCGGATTATCATGAAATTTCACATGTAGTATTCTTAAAAGCCAATTGAAAAATATGGTGTGTGGTGTCCCAAAATTTTGAATGGGAGAAGGGGGGAGATTGTGGGGGGCATATACTATCTGTGATGCCCAGTGGACCTAACTGCGTACTAGCTTTGGGGTCCGCCGTTGCAGGACACATACTAGCTGTTATGCCCAGTGGTCCTAACTGCGTACTAGCTGTGGGGTCCGCCGTTGCAAGGCACATACTAGCTCTGATACCCAGTGGTCCTAACTACGTACTAGCTGGTTATTACTGCTAGTTGTTAATAAGTCGAAGAAGAAGAAAAAAAGTAGTTGAGGTCTGGTGTGGAAGGTTATCATCTAGCCCTGCTATGAAGCTTCCCAGATAAATATGCACTCGAAACGTATAATATGGGGAGACCGGTTGTGTGAGGTTAGTTTTTATGACTCATGCCCGGGCTTTAACTATGAGGTCATATCGCCTACTACCAGAGCGCCTTTTCGTCACTCTGATGGACATGAGCCCGACTCTAATGTGGGAGTCCTAAAGTTTGCCTACCCTAAATCTTTATTCACCTAAGGCAGGTGGTCTTTAACGAGTACCTGACATTATACAGGCTCGGGACCATCGCTTAACGTCCCATCCGAAGGAGGGCATGCTTAAGTTTATTTTACCTCCCAGATAAAATAAACTAAGGGTCTCGGCCGGGTTTCGAATCCACCCGGGTACGTGATCCCTCTCACTCCTTGCACCCCAACTCTAACAGAAAGACTGGAAAAAAATGACACAAATTAATTAGCATACAAATTCATGTTTTTTAAATTTTAAAACTATACGCCGCTCACTACTATGCCGTAGGAGTGCGGTAATCTCTATTTGTGGTTATCAGTGTCAGGTTATGTTACCCGTACACCGCATAACCCCAAGGGCACAGGAGTGAAGTAACCTCCTCTTGGGTTAGAGATGCCAGATTATTAGTCGGCAAGGTATGCAATGTATCGAACAAGGAATTTATTTATATTTTAATAGTGACTGAAAGGCTTGCTTCTTCTGACCAAGCAGAAAATTATAGTATATAGTATTTTTATTATATATATTTAATATATATATTTATATTAAGGAGAATAAGAATAGGAATTTCAAATTCTATCCTATATTTAGTTTTTATCTATGTTCCGTGTACGCTAAGTTCTTCGCAGATTAAAACAATACTACTTCGGAGAGGTTGAGTGGTTAGAGTGACCAACTACCAATAAGATGTAGTACATTGACATGAATGCTTGCTCAAGCGGATTCGTCTGGGTCCCTTGGGTTTTTTATCTAGGAGATAATAAATTTTTGAGCATGCCGTCCTTTGGATGCCTGTGCGATATCAGTTATTCGTTCGCTAAACACTCCTAGCCTAGATAACTAAACCTGGATAGGCAATCTGTAAGACTCCCACAGAAGAGCTACCAGGGAGGAGATTAGCTCATTGAATGCTTAGGTCCCCAGATGTCCACATCAGCCCTTCCAGTTTATCTAATATGAATGCTGGCTTACACTTCAAAATGTCGTGAATTGTAGTTTCTTCAATGCCAATTGCCACAGCGATCTAAAATAAACTGTTAGTTACATCCATGTCTGGTTGGGTAGGTTAGGGCCAACTAATAGTAAATTACGTCCGAGCAATACCAGGTGAACCTGCTAGTTTAAAACAAAAGAATTTAAAAATCGGGTGCGTGCAACTCCGATGCGTGGCGAAATGAGCGTGACAACGTCTGAGTTGCGAGATAGCGAAAGTGTCAAGAATCAAATATAACAAATCATTTCAATAACATTTTTGAACCTTGAAACAATTTAGAGGCATTGGTTTGTCCGGATGTGGCGCCATAATTGTATCATCCTGTCATAAAAAATACTAATATTAAAATTATTATAATATAATTTTATGATTTTCAAAACAATTTCATTGCAACATTAAGTTTTTTTTTGTATTGTAAATATCATTTTCAAATAAATTTTATTTATCAATAAACATTTACCAACGAAAATGTTTTTTTAATGTTTAAAATAATAAATTATTCAATTTAGAAATACGAACTCATTTCGTTTTGTTTTGAAATATTTTATATTTCAAAAAGGAAACATCAAATCGGTCAGCAGCGATACGTTTGTAAGCGGTACCACGTGAATCGAGACAGGAGAGCAACTAGCGGAACGAAGACAGTGTGAAGCGCGCTCTCTCTCTCGGCGCATGCGCGATACGTTTGTTACGTGTTACAGAAAGTAACAAAACGCAGTTTTCGAACATGGGGTGCCGGCCTACCAAATTATAAGACGTTGTCACGTCAAAAAATCTAATGTATTAGAGGGATTACCCAATATGGTCGGTGTTGAGTAATATGGATAGCTCGGTTGTTGCCATAGAAATGGTGTTCGAGCATGCATTGATGGATGGTGATATGCAGGGGCATGCATTGATGGGTAGTAAAATGCAGGGTCATGCATTGATGGGGGAGGACGCAAGTGAAATGCAGGTTTCAGCGTTTGGCTCGTGGATGCAGGAAGAGATTGGCTGTTGGAATATAGATGTCGCTCTTCGTCGGTAGTCATGGGTACAGGCATTGCCATTTTGTCCATACCAGATGATTGGCCGGCTTCAGAAAGACTTCTATCTGAAGAATAAAAGAATGAATTAGAACCTTCTTCTCCAAAAAAACAAACAAACTGGATAACAAAACGACGTTTTATGAATGGATAGCCAAAGTTCCTTCTTTCTGAGATTTAGGTAGGAGATGTAGCTTACGGATTGAACATTATCTGACCATAACATTCAAGAAAACGGGATACCACAGAAATCGGTATTGAGCGTTACACTAATTGCGGTGGCAGTGAATAGCCTCGTTGATGTAATTGACCGAATTTCCAAGTGAAATATATCTCATAACCATCTCAAGAGAATCTTCTTTAAAATAGAGAAAACAGAAGAAGAAAAACGCACCCACATGGTTGCGACCTCTTAAGAGTTACGTTTCAACATTCATGCTACATTTCAATGCACGATAAGAACTGTTTTAAAACATTTTTTGTTTATTTTGGCGGCAAGTACAACCCCTTCTCCATCCCTTTAGCCTTCGCCCCAAAATTATTGACAAGTGTCGTCCTTGCGGGGTTTCGCATTTAAATATAGGATTTCATATTGATACTGTCATGTGCACCCATTACCATTTTTTTTAAAATGAAATGGCGCGCTAAAAATAATTATTCAATAAAAACAAATTAATTTAAGAGAAAGTCAACACTGTATTCAAATCAGCATCACACGGCGAAAACCGACCGAGGTCCTTTGGTTTTTTTATCTGGGAAGTGAAAAAAACCTTGACCACTCAAAAAGACTAACTAAAAATTATTTTGTGTTTAAAAACAATAAGTCCTTGTGGTTTTGTTTGGAGTGGGAGAAGACAGCAGGGGGAGGGGGGAGTTGATCTGTAAAAATGTGGTTACTAGCACCATCGTAATCCTTGACTAATTAAAATAAACGAACATACCACACTCTGTAGTCTTCTTAAAAATACTTACCTTTAGCAAGTATTGTAAGCATGAAAAAAATTCGAGATGCAGATTTTAACTGAATGCCACGTTTTGAGATGCGCTAAAAACCATATGATCTATTTTTCGATGATTTCTGTATAAGTTAATAACACCTTGTGAGTGCTCTGACCATAGCAATCAACTCGAAATGAAGATACCACATAAAACCCCTCCAAGAATACTCTGACACCTCAAAAATGCACTTATGACTTCCCTTCTGTGAGCTTCACAGAAAATATGCATTTTTTGAATTAACACCGTTCTTTGAGGCCTTTACATTTAACCTGATATCTCTTATATTCATGATTTAATATAAAATCTCTTCAAATTAAAGAACTTAGACATGCCTATGTTGAATACAATTATTTTTTTGAATGCCGCCCGGTATGAGGGGTATATGTTCCAAAATAGTCTTAAAATTGCAACTTTCTTTTTTTGACGTTTGGTTAATTTCTGCGAAACGGTTAATCCTATCAAAACAATTGTTTCTCACATGTTTTTTATGAAATTAAAAATGTCCTTAGAACCACAACGAACAAAGTAATAGACTTGTGCTTCTATGGACATTTTGAATTTCTTATATTAGCATTAACCGTTTCGCAAAAATTAATCAAAAATAAAAAAAAAAAAGTTTCAATTTTAATACTGCTCGTATAATATACCAACCAGAATTTGAATTAACGTCGGTGTCATCCTGCTCAGTTTTAGGGTCGGAGTTTTGTTGGGGCGATCTGTTGCCGGTGTCGTGCTGCGCAGTTTGAGGCTCGGAGTTTTGTTGGGGCGAGCTGTTGCCGGTGTCGTGCTGCGCAATTTGAGGCTCGGGAAAGGGGCTGTCCCATTTCTCGTTGAAGTCAGTTCCGGTGGCTTCCTGTTTGGGAGGGCCATATTTCTGAGGATCTGAAGGCAAAAATAGGCATTAAAATTATATCTATATTAATAAAACTTAAACGGGGTTTGTTTGTTTGTTCCATTATCACGCTCAAACCACAGGACGGATTTTTATGAAACTTCACATGTAGCATCCTTTTGAGCCCGATTGAATAATAGGGCATGTGGCGTCTCAAAATTTTGAACGAGAGGGGGGAAGTGGGGGGCCTAAGTATAAATATAATGCTAGCTCATTAACTAATGGTCGGATTGTCACGAAATTTCATAAGTAGTATTCTTAAAGGTCAGAAAGAAAAATAAGGTGTGTGACGTCTCAAAAATTTGAACGGGAGGGGGGGGTTGTGGCGGTAGGCTTAAGTAAAAAGATACCGGTAGCTCATTAACTAATCGTCGGATTATCATGAAATTTCACATGTAGTATTCTTAAAAGCCAATTGAAAAATATGGTGTGTGGTGTCCCAAAATTTTGAATGGGAGAGGGGGGGATTCTGGGGGGCATATGCTAGCTGTGATGCCCAGTGGACCTAACTGCGAACTAGCTTTGGGGTCCACCGTTGCATGACACATACTAGCTTTTGTGCCCAGTGGTCCTAACTACGCACTAGCTGGTTATTACTGCTAGTTGTTAATAAGTCGAAGAAGAAGAAAAAAAGTAGTTGAGGTCTGGTGTGGAAGGTTATCATCTAGCCCTGCTATGGAGCTTCCCAGATAAATATGCACTCGAAATGGATAATATGGGGAGACCGGTTATGTGAGATTAGTTTTTATGACTCATGGCCGGGCTTTAACTATGAGGTCATATCGCCTACTACCAGAGCGCCTTTTCGTCACTCTGGTGGACATGAGCCCGACTCTAATGTGGGAGTCGTAAAGTTTGCCTACTCTAAATATTTATTCACCTAAAGCAGGTGGTCCTAAACGAGTACCTGACATTATACAGGCTCGTGACCATCGCTTAACGTCCCATCCGAAGGAGGGCATGCTTAAGTTTATTTTACCTCCCAGATAAAATAAACTAAGGGTCTCGTCCGGGCTTCGAACCCACCCTGGTACGTGATCCCTCTCACTCCTTGCACCCCAACTCTAACAAAAAGACTGGAAAAAAATGACAAAAATTTATTAGCATACAAATTCATGTTTTTTAAATTTTAAAACTATCCGCCGCTCACTACTATCCCGTAGGAGTGCGGTAATCTCTATTTGTGGTTATCAGTGTCATGTTATGTTACCCGTACACCGCATAACCCCAAGGGCACAGGAGTGAAGTAACCTCCTCTTGGGTTATAGATGCCAGATTATTAGTTGGCAAGGTATGCAATGTATCGAACTAGGAATTTATTTATATTTTAATAGTGACTGAAAGGCTTGCTTCTTCTGACCAAGCAGAAAATTATAGTATATAGTATTTTTATTATATATATATATATAATATATATATTTATATTAAGGAGAATAAGAATAGGAATTTCAAATTCTATCCTATATTTAGTTTTTATCTATGTTCCGTGTACGCTAAGTTCTTCGCAGATTGAAACAATACTACTTCGGAGAGGTTGAGTGGTTAGAGTGACCAACTACCAATAAGATGTAGTACATTGACATGAATGCTTGCTCAAGCGGATTCGTCAGGGTGCCTTGGGTTTTTTATCTGGGAGATAATAAATCTTTGAGCATGCCGTCCTTTGGATGCCTGTGCGATACCAGTTATTCGTTTGCTAAACACTCCTAGCCTAGATAACTAAACCTGGATAGGCAACCTGTAGGACTCCCACAGAAGAGCTACCAGGGAGGAGATTAGCTCATTGAATGCTTAGGTCCCCAGATGTCCACATCAGCCCTTCCAGTTTATCTAATATGAATGCTGGCTTACACTTCAAAATTTCGTGACTTGTAGTTTCTTCAATGCCAATTGCCACAGCGATCTAAAACAAACTGTTAGCTACATCCATGTCTGGTTGGGTAGGTTAGGGCCAACTAATAGTGAATTACGTCCGAGCAATACCAGGTGAACCTGCTAGTTAAAAAAAAAAGAATTTAAATATCGGGTGCGTGCAACTCCGATGCGTGGCGAAATGAGCGTGACAACGTCTGAGTTGCGAGATAGCGAAAGTGTCAAGAATCAAATATAACAAATCATTTCAATAACATTTTTGAACCTTGAAACAATTTAGAGGCATTGGTTTGTCCGGATGTGGCGCCATAATTGTATCATCCTGTCATAAAAAATACTAATATTAAAATTATTATGAACTCATTTCGTTTTGTTTTGAAATATTTTATATTTCAAAAAGTAAACATCAAATCGGTCAGCAGCGATACGTTTGTAAGCGGTACCACGTGAATCGAGACAGGAGAGCAACTAGCGGAACGAAGACAGTGTGAAGCGCTCTCTCTCTCTCGGCGCATGCGCGATACGTTTGTTACGTGTTACCGAAAGTAACATAACGCAGTTTTCGAACATGGGGTGCCGGCCTACCAAATTATAAGACGTTGTCACGTCAAAAAATCTAATGTATTAGAGAGATTACCCAATATGGTCGGTGTTGAGTAATATGGATAGCTCGGTTGTTGCCATAGAAATGGTGTTCGAGCATGCATTGATGGGTAGTTATATGCAGGGGCATGCATTGATGGGTAGTTATATGCAGGGGCATGCATTGATGGGGGAGGACGCAAGTGAAATGCAGGTTTCAGCGTTTGGCTCGTGGATGCAGGAAGAGATTGGCTGTTGGAATATAGATGTCGCTCTTCGTCGGTAGTCATGGGTACAGGCATTGCCATTTTGTCCATACCAGATGATTGGCCGGCTTCAGAAAGACTTCTATCTGAAGAATAAAAGAATGAATTAGAACCTTCTTCTCCAAAAAAACAAACAAACTGGATAACAAAACGACGTTTTATGAATGGATAGCCAAAGTTCCTTCTTTTTGAGATTTAGGTAGGAGATTTAGCTTACGGATTGAACATTATCTGACCATAACATTCAAGAAAACGGTATACCACAGAAATCGGTATTGAGCGTTACACTAATTGCGGTGGCAGTGAATAGCCTCGTTGATGTAATTGACCGAATTTCCAAGTGAAATATATCTCATAACCATCTCAAGAGAATCTTCTTTAAAATAGAGAAAACAGAAGAAGAAAAACGCACCCATATGGTTGCGACCTCTTAAGAGTTACGTTTCAACATTCATGCTACATTTCAATGCACGATAAGAACTGTTTTAAAACATTTTTTGTTTATTTTGGCGGCAAGTACAACCCCTTCTCCATCCCTTTAGCCTTCGCCACAAAATTATTGACAAGTGTCGTCCTTGCGGGGTTTCGCATTTAAATATAGGATTTCACATTGAAACTGTCATATACACGCATTATCATTTTTTTTAAATGAAATGGCGCGCTAAAAATTATTTTTATTATTATTCAATAAAAACAAATTAATTTAAGAGAAAGTCAACACTGTATTCGAATCAGCATCACATGGCGAAACTCGACCGAGGTCCTTTGGTTTTTTTATCTGGGAAGTGAAAAAACCTCGACCACTCCGCCCTTCGGACGGGACATTAATCTGAGCTATGTCAGGTACCTGCGCACTAAAAAAAATATTTATTTAAATTTCAAAAATAAAAAAATATATAAAATATCACCACAATAATAAATGGCCTAAGACGAGAAGTTTGAAAAATGGCTAACGAAGAACCATGAAAACTGAAATCTCGTTCTTTTAAAATTTTAAATAGTGTTAGAAAAGACTAACTAAAAATTATTTTGTGTTTAAAAACATTAAGTCCATGTGATTTTGTTTGGAGTGGGAGAAGACAGCAGGGGGAGGGGGGAGTTGATCTGTAAAAATGTGGTTACTAGCACCACCGTAATCCTTGACTAATTAAAATAAACGAACATACCACACTCTGTAGTCTTCTTAAAAATACTTACCTTTAGCAAGTATTGTAAGCATGAAAAAAATTCGAGATGCAGATTTTAACTGAATGCCACGTTTTCTTTAAGAGTTTTTTTGAAATTTACTCTTAAGCAGTAGCATTGTTTTTAATTTAACTGATTTTTTTTTTTGTATTTAGTGTATAAGGGTAATGGTTAAGGAACTTTATTGTATAATTGTACCTCTGTAAATGGGACTGTTATAATAAACTCTTCTTTTTCTTCTACATAAATACATATTACCATTTACTTCCAGAACTAGTTCAACTGCACCATAACTACTTCTACATTAATGTGTGTGCATCACATCGGTATATATCTCGCTAACCTTACAAAACATCTATTGCATATAAACTGAGCTTTTTATTTGAAGAGATTTTTCATGAAATCATTAATAGTTAGTTATTATGACTCATGTCCGGGCTTTAACTACGAGGTCATATCGCCTACTACCTAAGCGCTCTTTTGTCACTCTGGTGGACATGAACCCGACTGTACTGCGGGAGTCCTAAATATTGCCTAACTTAAATTTTTATATACCTTAGGTAGGGGTTATTTAACGAGTACCTGACATCGCTTAACGTCCCATCCGAAGGACGACGTGCTTAAGTTAATTTTACCTCTTAAATAAAATAAACTAAGAGCCTCGACCGGGTTTCGAACCCGCGATCTTGAGCTCAGTATATATAATATGAAATCATTAAAAGAGGTATCAAATGAAATGTACATAGGCCCATAAAATACACCCTTATGTTTTCCGAAAGTTTAGTAAATCGACTTTGGAAATTTATTATATATTAAAATATATAAAGAAATTCTACAAGTTGTTAGTAGAGTCGGGCTCATGTACACCAGAGCTTAAAGTAATTTGATACTTAATATTGTTTGTTATTTGATCCCGGTAAAATCCATAATTAAATGGAAAAATAAAAAGAGAATTTACCTGGAGCGCAGATAGAAAATTGAATTTTAACAATTAAAAGTAATAATACAGAAAAACAATCCATCTTGTATGACTTAGATGACATTCTGAAGTGAGAAGGATTGGTTCGAAACTGTTGGTTATATAGTGGTGTACCGACGTCATCAAAGATGGCGTACCTACGTACCTTCTTAGACATAGGTGGTGCAAGTCTGTAGGGCGTTTCGAAAAACATCTCCCCCCACCCTTAAGTGAGAATAGTAAAAAATATGTACCTACCACAGAAATGTGTTTAGGTCAAACACTGAAAGGTACCATAGGTGAAACATTTTCTGATATACCAATATATATACATATATTTATATATATATATAAATTTCGTTAGGTAATGTTTCAAAATAAAGTGGGGCGCTGGTAGCTCAGTGGTATGCGTGCTTGTTTACAGAGCTCAAGATCGCGAGTTCGAAACCTGGCCGAAGCTCTTAGGTTTTCATCTGGAGGTAAAAAAAACTTAAGCACGCAGTCCTTCGGATGGGAAGTTAAGCGATGGTCTCGAGCAATTTTCCTCTCGATTACACGGATTTGTTGACAGCATTTGTGACAGATGTCAAGAGTCAAAATTATTTTTTGACATCAAATTCGTAATCAGTGACCTCCAAAACACTTAATAAAATTAATTTACCGATTGTTAAATAAGAAAAAATGTTAATGTCATTTTGTTGACAGCATTTTTGACAGCTGTCATATGTCAAAATAACTTTTTGACGTCAAATTCGTGTTCTCCGACCCCAAAAACCATATTATGAAAATTTTTAGCCCATTTTGATGAAACGTGGAAGCGCCATATTGTTTCAACTTTAATACATATGAGAACCCATATTAAATTCCATTTAAAATTCAAATGCCGTGGGGGAACGGGTTATTTCAAATATTTTTGGTTTTTTTTGGCGCCATTTTTCTTTCGTAGAGTTCTTGAGTTCTTCCAATTTAAAGGGTGCACGTTTTTTTTTTTAATTGTCATTTTTGGACCACCCCAATGCGTATATACCCACTATGCGTATATTTTTTTTTTGGGGGGGGGGGGGGGGGGGGGGGGGAATTACCTGAACGAAAAGGGTTCGACAACTTTTGTTACTTGAGTGCACCTAACTCCGATGCCATTTTGCGTACGGTAGATAAGTTCCGCACTATATTGCAGGATAATGTCTTGAAATGTTTAAAGGAAGAAGCAGCAAAGGCCGATGCAAAAATGATGCGTTTAGATCTGCATTTAGAAGGGGTGAAAAAAAAAAGTATATTGTTTTAGATGAACGCATCGAAGAGAATACCGAAGTGCATGATAGCACAAAAAATTGAAATAAACTATAAAAAAAAGTATAGCCAAAAAAATAACAGAAATTAAAAGTATATAAAAAATTATATTTTTCAAATCAGTTATGTAAAAAAAATATCAATGTATGAAAAAAAAACACCTAATTGCACTCGACTAAAATGTTAATTAACCTTAACAAAAATTTAGGGTAGGCAAAATTTAGGACTCACATAGTTCGGGCTCATGTCCACCAGAGCTTAAAGTAATATGATACTTAACATTTTTCGCACAGATATTGTGAAACACTTAATAAAAAAATATAAAGAAAATCGTGTTTTTTAAAATTATTGTCCATTTCACAAAATATATAAGTACTTTGGGTACTGCTACCAACTTGAGCCACGACTTAACAAATACAACACTATTTTTATTATATTAAGTAAGTATTTGTTAAGTCGTGGCTAGGTTAGGTTTTATGACTCATGCCCGGGCTTTAACAACGAAGTCATATAGCCTACTACCAGAGAGCGCTCTTTCGTCACTCTGTGGGAGTCCTAAATTTTGCCTACCCTAAATTTTTATTCATCTAGGGTAGGGGTCTTTAACGAGTACCTACAATGTACAGGCTCGGGACCATCGCTTAACGTCCCATCCGAAGGACGGAGTGCTTAAGTTTTTTTTACCTCCCAGATAAAATAAACTAAGGGCCTCGGTCGGGTTACGAACCCACGACCTTGAGCTCAGAAGTCAAGCACGCATACCACTGAGCTACCGGCGCCCTAAGTCGTGGCTAAAGATGGTAGCAATACCGAAAGTGCTCCCATTTTGTCAAGTAGACAATATTTTTAAAAAGGTTTTTCTTGTGCTAATGTGATAGTTCACAGTTTACGTAAGTAGGCTATTTAATACAAGTGACAATGTCTTCGGCTACAACAGCAGATGTCTGTTCTTATTTATGGGGACTACTCTCCTGTCAGGCTCTGGGACCCTTGTCAAACGAGGCTTTGACCCCCCCCCCCCTGAAAAAAACACGTTATTTTTTTTTTAAAACATCCGAAATTTTATAATTTTTAAAAAGAGAAATCAGCAATGATTACTAATTGCTTTAATATTCTTTCTTAGAATACTACAATTCTCCACAAACCTAACGACTTTTTGTGGCAACAAATAATGTAAGGAGGAGAATTTTTATCAATTAATTATGAGTGGCAAGATGCAGTTTTGGCAATTTTTTTGCTTTCTTGATACCTTCAGTGTATGGAAGAATTGCAATCGTGAACAAAATTGAGATCAAGTTTTCAATGGAATTTCACGTTGCTCCGTGAACACGACTGCATCGTTTGCTCAATGTTGTCTTTATATAGAACTTTGTGAACTTTCCAACTCAAAATTGATTGGAGTAATGAACTTGAGGAATTTGAGATAATGCCATATGTTCATACATAATCAGATTAGATGTTGGCCGAAATCGGACGAAAAAGTAAAAAATAAATTTTACAAGATACCGCATATATTAATGATTTACTCAAAAATCTCTTCTGATAAAAGTTGTTCAGAAAATTGAAAGGGACATTTTATTCTATGTGTGAGACACATGTGGAAAACCGACTTGAAATAAGATGTCGAAAACCGACTTGAAATAAGATGTCGAAAACCAACTTGAAATAAGATGTCGAAAACCGACTTGAAATAACATGTCGAAAACCGACTTGAAATAACATGTCGAAAACCGGCTTGAAATAACATGTCGAAAACCGGCTTGAAATAACATGTCGAAAACCGACTTGAAATAACATGTCGAAAACCGACCTGAAATAACATGTCGAAAACCGAATTGAAATTAAATGTCGAAAACCGACGATGACATTTCGAAACCCATTTTTTTAAACGTTTGTCTGATTTACGTGAAAACGGTCTTATCGAACAATTGTTCCTTACATGGATGGATAGGACAATTACGTTTAATGTATGGCAACGAATTGAAAAAATGTTGTGACGGTTGTGGCCAACACAGAACTTTCTTATATTTAACATGTTTTCACAGATCACCCCCCCTTCCCTAAATTCTCCAACGTTTCAGTCTGACATCACTGGGTATACCCTCTGATGCAAATGACATTCTTATACCCAATAATACCAGTGGGAAATGAGGGAGCAAGTAACCAAAACCTACATAATATAGTTACCTACTTATATTATATACTTTTTTGGGGGTTATAATAACCGATAGATATTGAAAGGATACGATTGAAAGAAAACAATAGCCAATCAAGAACAAAATTCAAATATATTTATTTATTTAACTTGGGATACAGGTTATGTATTGCCATACAGTTGGTAGAAATCCTTCAGTCTCGAACCCAGTCAGCGTGATTGTCATGCTGAAAAAAAAGTAAATAAAAAAACTTGGGTTACAATTTTGATTCAAAATGCATACGTCGGAGGTCGAGATATTATATCGGATTAAAATGGAAGAGTAGATGGCAAGATGTTCACATGTAAGGGAAAGCTGAAATTTCTGAAGATGCCCAGGCTGGATTCGAACTCCCTACCTTGGGCCTCTCTAGGCGGGCATTCTAATATCCAGCCGAACTGTGGCCATAGGTCTGAAAAACAATAACAACAACAATAATAGGAGTGAGAGGAGCGATATAAAATATATTTTTAAAAAATCAAGAAAGGATTAGTAAAGACAAAAATACAGGAATATTATATTAGTTATTTGTTTCTTGGGTGACGAATTAAAGGGAGTATGCCTAGAAAATAAAGGGAACTAACTAGAAAATAAAGGGAGCTGCCTAGAAAATAAAGGGAGCTGCCTAGAAAATAAAGGGAGCTGCCTAGAAAATAAAGGGAACTGCCTATAAAATAAAGGGAGCTGCCTAGAAAATAAAGGGAACTGCCTAGAAAATAAAGGGAACTGCCTAGAAAATAAAGGGAGCTGCCTAGAAAATAAAGGGAACTGCCTATAAAATAAAGGGAGCTGCCTAGAAAATAAAGGGAGCTGCCTATAAAATAAAGGGAACTGCCTAGAAAATAAAGGGAGCTGCCTATAAAATAAAGGGAGCTGCCTATAAAATAAAGGGAACTGCCTAGAAAATAAAGGGAACTGCCTAGAAAATAAAGGGAACTGCCTATAAAATAAAGGGAGCTGCCTAGAAAATAAAGGGAACTGCCTATAAAATAAAGGGAGCTGCCTAGAAAATAAAGGGAGCTGCCTATAAAATAAAGGGAACTGCCTATAAAATAAAGGGAGCTGCCTAGAAAATAAAGGGAACTGCCTAGAAAATAAAGGGAACTGCCTAGAAAATAAAGGGAGCTGCCTAGAAAATATTTAATTTCCTTATTTACAAAACCAAACATCGTTATTTGGAATTATTTCGTTATTTTTTAGTAAGCCTCAACCATATTATAATGAATAAAATTAAAAAGATAGCAAAATAAAGCACTTTCTTTTATTGAACTTATATTGTCTGATTCCACAAACATATACATAAATGTGTACCGGTTTCGGCTTACGCCATCGTCAGCTCAACCAATGGAGATATGAGTCAGGCAGACATATTTATATTAACTTGAGAGTACCTGGGGTAGGAGGGGTCCTCATCACTAGGGAGTAGAAATCCCTATTCTAAGGGCATTGACCAACCATATTGGTATAGACTTCATAGAACTTTTTACAATTTTATTTTTTATATTTTGGTTTCTTGTTATTTTGTCGTTTTCCAATATACCAATATAGTTGGTCAATACCGTTAGAATAGGGATTCCCACCCCCTAGGGAGAAGGACCCCTCCTACCCCAGATACTCTCAAGTTAATATAAATATGTCTGCCTGACTCATATCTCCATTGGTTGAATTGACGATGGCGTAAGCCGAAACCGGTACACATTTATGTATATGTTTGTGGAATTAGACAATAAAGTGTTCAATAAAAGAAAGTGCTTTATTTATCATCTTTTTAAACTTATTTATTAGTATTTCCACTATATCGACACAATCGCAAAATGTATTCGGACATATAATAATGGACAGTCTCCATTACTTCCAGAGAACTCTTTAAAAGAATTTGAAAGTTTGGGGACCCTGTAGGACTTTTACTAAAAAATTACAAAATAAAATTAACTATATTTTGAATTCATGGCAAAGCGGCATCGGCGAAGCGTGATGCATCGGCTAACTGCAAAACCTCGTAAATACAGAAAAGCAAGTATTACAGATGGAAAACGTTTCTTGTGTTTACTTGGAGTTACCGCGTCCAAACAAAACGTTTCTTGTGTTTACTTGGAGTTACAGCGTCCAATCAAAACCTTTCTTGTGTTTACTTGAAGTTACCGCATCTAATCGTTTTTAGAATATAGCAGCATTCTCTGGACCAATTTAAAAAATTAAATTAACTTTATAGGCTATAGGCTATTACCTAGGAGAACAGAGACGGATTATGAGTTGCGAGGTTGCGAGGGATATAAAATCTGGATCATATATGATACTCATGAGATTTATCATAAATAAAATATGTTCTTGTTTTTCCACTGCTTTATTTATTCCCAGTACAGTTTTGAATGTGTCATCATCAGTTGTACATCACCAGTCATACTAATTAAACTGGTGATGTACCACTGATGATGAGTTGAGCTGAAAACAGATTCTAGTAAAATAAATAAAAAAATGGGAAGACATCTGTTATTTCTCTATGAATACATTTTGGATATTTAATAAAATTTAGGAGGTTCAATAATTGGTAGTTGAAGGCGCTAATAACGCCATATTAATTAGAGAAGGATTGACTAAGGATGTAATTGGAAGGAGGTTTGTGGTCGATAAAAGCGAACCTGTAACTATTTAATTTTAATTTTAAATAGTTTAAATACTGTTCTATTCGTTGATGATACGTATATTGTAGGTTTGTTGGGGTTTATTTACTTTCCGACCGCATCCTGTGTTTACATCAAATATTTGCTTTGATATTTAACCTTTGTCCTCTTTTCATGTAGCTTTGTTCAGTCATATTCACTTCTTGTTTTTGTTTGATATTTTAGTATATTTTAGTTTTGTTTTTACTTTATATTTTATAATTTATTGTTCATTTCATTGACGTTTTATTTAGTTAAGATTGTTTGTGTTTACTTCGTTATAATCTAAATAATTTTAAAGTTATATTCGCTCATAATGTAGGTTGTTATTTAGACAAATTTATTTTATTGTTATATCTTTACGTAATTGTGCTTATATAACCTTACTGATAATGTATATATGTCAGTAAAGGCCCTGAAGAAGGAATTCAGTGCCGAAAGCTTGGCAGAAATTCCTGGTTTGTTTTTATCGACCACAATCCTGATCTCTCTTCCTTCCAATCTCATATTAGTTTTCAAAAATTGGTTTACCTCGGAAACTATAAAACAAAAAAATATGAAATTTGGTGTGAACGTAGATGACCATAATACCACACTATCAAATTTGGTGTGAACGTAGATGACCATAATACCACACTATCAAATTTGGTGTGAACGTAGATGACCATAATACCACACTATCAAATTTGTTGTGAACGTTGATGACCATAATACCACACTATCAAATTTGTTGTGAACGTAGATGACCATAATACCACACTATCAAATTTGTTGTGAACGTAGATGACCATAATACCACACTATCAAATTTGTTTATGTAATTATTTATACTTTTTGTGTGTTATTTTCACAAACTTCTTTTCTGAAATGTTGGTTTTTACACAAAAGATAGTACACAACTTTCTTCCGTTTCTTTAATTTTCACTTTTTATGTTAATATTTTTTCTCTCATCCCTCAAATCTTTGGAGTCAACAGTTCCAACTCCGAAACAAAAAATGTTTAGTTTTTATTATTTAACGTTATTACTATTTACCACTGATAATGAGTTACGCTGATAACCGATTTTAAAAATGAATCTCTCGTTTTTTTTACGATAAAATTTAGATATTTAAGAAAATAGGAGGTGTAGTATTTGGCAGTTGAGAGCGCTAATAACGCCATAATAGTTCTTATACATCGTCAGTAGATGGCATCCAGGACCCGCATTCAACAAGTCCAAAAACGTTAAAATCGGCCGTCGAGCGATTTACAATTTTTTGACCTTATACATGAAATTAAATGTGCTCACTCACTCATGACGGTATCTCAAAATGTTGGTTCACTCTATTGCTGAAAAATTAAAATGATTCTTCACATGAGAAAAGTGCCGACAAAGAAAAGTTTTTCAAATTTGATTGTGTTGAGACACAAACTTTAATTATTTGAAGGCGCCAGTGCTAGCCTATTGAGCTCAAGATCGCGGGTTTGAAATGCCCTTTCTTGGAAGAAAACAACTTTGAGCACGCCGTCTTTCGGATGGGACGTTGAGCGATGGTTCCGAGCCTGTGCGATGTCAGGTACTTGTAAAAAAAAAAATTAGATTTAGAATAGGCAAAATTTAGGACTCCCTTTGTAGAGTCGAGCTCATATCCATGAGAGCGCCTAAAGAAAGCTCTATTAAGCCGATGACCTCGTAGTTAAAGCCCAGGCATGAACCACAATAACTCACTAATTTTAATTATCAGGAGGTAGTCAATAGCAACAAAAAGTTGAACGAAGAACGAAGTTTTTATTTTAGAATAGTGGATTTCATTTTAGTTCTGTCTGACATTAATAAGTTTGGTTAAACTGCATTATCGAAACAACCTTTGAATTATATCGAATACTTTATCCCTATTACCACCTCCCTTCTCCTTCATCAGACCCTCCTGGTAAAAATATGTAACCAAAGGAGTCATTGAGACAAGTCAAACGAGCCCAAACTTGATGGGCTTATTGTTAGCCATTGAGAAGTCCCTATTACCAACTCCCTCCTCCATCATCAGACCCTCCTGGTAACAATATGTAACCAAAGGAGTCATTGAGACAAGTCAAACGAGCCCAAACTTGATGGGCTTATTGTTAGCCATTGAGAAGTCCCTATTACCACCTCCCTCCTCCATCATCAGACCCTCCTGGTAACAATATGTAACCAAAGGAGTCATTGAGACAAGTCAAACGAGCCCAAACTTGATGGGCTTATTGTTAGCCATTGAGAAGTCCCTATTACCACCTCCCTCCTCCATCATCAGACCCTCCTGGTAACAATATGTAACCAAAGGAGTCATTGAGACAAGTCAAACGAGCCCAAACTTGATGGGCTTATTGTTAGCCATTGAGAAGTCCCTATTACCACCTCCCTCCTCCATCATCAGACCCTCCTGGTAACAATATGTAACCAAAGGAGTCATTGAGACAAGTCAAACGAGCCCAAACTTGATGGGCTTATTGTTAGCCATTGAGAAGTCCCTATTACCACCTCCCTCCTCCATCATCAGACCCTCCTGGTAACAATATGTAACCAAAGGAGTCATTGAGACAAGTCAAACGAGCCCAAACTTGATGGGCTTATTGTTAGCCATTGAGAAGTCCCTATTACCACCTCCCTCCTCCATCATCAGACCCTCCTGGTAACAATATGTAACCAAAGGAGTCATTGAGACAAGTCAAACGAGCCCAAACTTGATGGGCTTATTGTTAGCCATTGAGAAGTCCCTATTACCACCTCCCTCCTCCATCATCAGACCCTCCTGGTAACAATATGTAACCAAAGGAGTCATTGAGACAAGTCAAACGAGCCCAAACTTGATGGGCTTATTGTTAGCCATTGAGAAGTCCCTATTACCACCTCCCTCCTCCATCATCAGACCCTCCTGGTAACAATATGTAACCAAAGGAGTCATTGAGACAAGTCAAACGAGCCCAAACTTGATGGGCTTATTGTTAGCCATTGAGAAGTCCCTATTACCACCTCCCTCCTCCATCATCAGACCCTCCTGGTAACAATATGTAACCAAAGGAGTCATTGAGACAAGTCAAACGAGCCCAAACTTGATGGGCTTATTGTTAGCCATTGAGAAGTCCCTATTACCACCTCCCTCCTCCATCATCAGACCCTCCTGGTAACAATATGTAACCAAAGGAGTCATTGAGACAAGTCAAACGAGCCCAAACTTGATGGGCTTATTGTTAGCCATTGAGAAGTCCCTATTACCACCTCCCTCCTCCATCATCAGACCCTCCTGGTAACAATATGTAACCAAAGGAGTCATTGAGACAAGTCAAACGAGCCCAAACTTGATGGGCTTATTGTTAGCCATTGAGAAGTCCCTATTACCACCTCCCTCCTCCATCATCAGACCCTCCTGGTAACAATATGTAACCAAAGGAGTCATTGAGACAAGTCAAACGAGCCCAAACTTGATGGGCTTATTGTTAGCCATTGAGAAGTCCCTATTACCACCTCCCTCCTCCATCATCAGACCCTCCTGGTAACAATATGTAACCAAAGGAGTCATTGAGACAAGTCAAACGAGCCCAAACTTGATGGGCTTATTGTTAGCCATTGAGAAGTCCCTATTACCACCTCCCTCCTCCATCATCAGACCCTCCTGGTAACAATATGTAACCAAAGGAGTCATTGAGACAAGTCAAACGAGCCCAAACTTGATGGGCTTATTGTTAGCCATTGAGAAGTCCCTATTACCACCTCCCTCCTCCATCATCAGACCCTCCTGGTAACAATATGTAACCAAAGGAGTCATTGAGACAAGTCAAACGAGCCCAAACTTGATGGGCTTATTGTTAGCCATTGAGAAGTCCCTATTACCACCTCCCTCCTCCATCATCAGACCCTCCTGGTAACAATATGTAACCAAAGGAGTCATTGAGACAAGTCAAACGAGCCCAAACTTGATGGGCTTATTGTTAGCCATTGAGAAGTCCCTATTACCACCTCCCTCCTCCATCATCAGACCCTCCTGGTAACAATATGTAACCAAAGGAGTCATTGAGACAAGTCAAACGAGCCCAAACTTGATGGGCTTATTGTTAGCCATTGAGAAGTCCCTATTACCACCTCCCTCCTCCATCATCAGACCCTCCTGGTAACAATATGTAACCAAAGGAGTCATTGAGACAAGTCAAACGAGCCCAAACTTGATGGGCTTATTGTTAGCCATTGAGAAGTCCCTATTACCACCTCCCTCCTCCATCATCAGACCCTCCTGGTAACAATATGTAACCAAAGGAGTCATTGAGACAAGTCAAACGAGCCCAAACTTGATGGGCTTATTGTTAGCCATTGAGAAGTCCCTATTACCACCTCCCTCCTCCATCATCAGACCCTCCTGGTAACAATATGTAACCAAAGGAGTCATTGAGACAAGTCAAACGAGCCCAAACTTGATGGGCTTATTGTTAGCCATTGAGAAGTCCCTATTACCACCTCCCTCCTCCATCATCAGACCCTCCTGGTAACAATATGTAACCAAAGGAGTCATTGAGACAAGTCAAACGAGCCCAAACTTGATGGGCTTATTGTTAGCCATTGAGAAGTCCCTATTACCACCTCCCTCCTCCATCATCAGACCCTCCTGGTAACAATATGTAACCAAAGGAGTCATTGAGACAAGTCAAACGAGCCCAAACTTGATGGGCTTTTGTTAGCCATTGAGAAGTCCCTATTACCACCTCCCTCCTCCATCATCAGACCCTCCTGGTAACAATATGTAACCAAAGGAGTCATTGAGACAACTAAAACGAGCACAAACTTGATGGGCTTATTGTTAGCCATTGAGAAGTCCCTATTACCACCTCCCTCCTCCATCATCAGACCCTCCTGGTAACAATATGTAACCAAAGGAGTCATTGAGACAAGTCAAACGAGCCCAAACTTGATGGGCTTATTGTTAGCCATTGAGAAGTCCCTATTACCACCTCCCTCCTCCATCATCAGACCCTCCTGGTAACAATATGTAACCAAAGGAGTCATTGAGACAAGTCAAACGAGCCCAAACTTGATGGGCTTATTGTTAGCCATTGAGAAGTCCCTATTACCACCTCCCTCCTCCATCATCAGACCCTCCTGGTAACAATATGTAACCAAAGGAGTCATTGAGACAAGTCAAACGAGCCCAAACTTGATGGGCTTATTGTTAGCCATTGAGAAGTCCCTATTACCACCTCCCTCCTCCATCATCAGACCCTCCTGGTAACAATATGTAACCAAAGGAGTCATTGAGACAAGTCAAACGAGCCCAAACTTGATGGGCTTATTGTTAGCCATTGAGAAGTCCCTATTACCACCTCCCTCCTTCATCATCAGACCCTCCTGGTAACAATATGTAACCAAAGGAGTCATTGAGACAAGTCAAACGAGCCCAAACTTGATGGGCTTATTGTTAGCCATTGAGAAGTCCCTATTACCACCTCCCTCCTCCATCATCAGACCCTCCTGGTAACAATATGTAACCAAAGGAGTCATTGAGACAAGTCAAACGAGCCCAAACTTGATGGGCTTATTGTTAGCCATTGAGAAGTCCCTATTACCACCTCCCTCCTCCATCATCAGACCCTCCTGGTAACAATATGTAACCAAAGGAGTCATTGAGACAAGTCAAACGAGCCCAAACTTGATGGGCTTTTGTTAGCCATTGAGAAGTCCCTATTACCACCTCCCTCCTCCATCATCAGACCCTCCTGGTAACAATATGTAACCAAAGGAGTCATTGAGACAACTAAAACGAGCACAAACTTGATGGGCTTATTGTTAGCCATTGAGAAGTCCCTATTACCACCTCCCTCCTCCATCATCAGACCCTCCTGGTAACAATATGTAACCAAAGGAGTCATTGAGACAAGTCAAACGAGCCCAAACTTGATGGGCTTATTGTTAGCCATTGAGAAGTCCCTATTACCACCTCCATCCTCCATCATCAGACCCTCCTGGTAACAATATGTAACCAAAGGAGTCATTGAGACAAGTCAAACGAGCCCAAACTTGATGGGCTCATTGTTAGCCATTGAGAAGTCCCTATTACCACCTCCCTCCTCCATCATCAGACCCTCCTGGTAACAATATGTAACCAAAGGAGTCATTGAGACAAGTCAAACGAGCCCAAACTTGATGGGCTTTTGTTAGCCATTGAGAAGTCCCTATTACCACCTCCCTCCTCCATCATCAGACCCTCCTGGTAACAATATGTAACCAAAGGAGTCATTGAGACAAGTAAAACGAGCCCAAACTTGATGGGCTTATTGTTAGCCATTGAGAAGTCCCTATTACCACCTCCCTCCTCCATCATCAGACCCTCCTGGTAACAATATGTAACCAAAGGAGTCATTGAGACAAGTAAAACGAGCCCAAACTTGATGGGCTTATTGTTAGCCATTGAGAAGTCCCTATTACCACCTCCCTCCTCCATCATCAGACCCTCCTGGTAACAATATGTAACCAAAGGAGTCATTGAGACAAGTCAAACGAGCCCAAACTTGATGGGCTTATTGTTAGCCATTGAGAAGTCCCTATTACCACCTCCCTCCTCCATCATCAGACCCTCCTGGTAACAATATGTAACCAAAGGAGTCATTGAGACAAGTCAAACGAGCCCAAACTTGATGGGCTTATTGTTAGCCATTGAGAAGTCCCTATTACCACCTCCCTCCTCCATCATCAGACCCTCCTGGTAACAATATGTAACCAAAGGAGTCATTGAGACAAGTCAAACGAGCCCAAACTTGATGGGCTTATTGTTAGCCATTGAGAAGTCCCTATTACCACCTCCCTCCTCCATCATCAGACCCTCCTGGTAACAATATGTAACCAAAGGAGTCATTGAGACAAGTCAAACGAGCCCAAACTTGATGGGCTTATTGTTAGCCATTGAGAAGTCCCTATTACCACCTCCCTCCTCCATCATCAGACCCTCCTGGTAACAATATGTAACCAAAGGAGTCATTGAGACAAGTCAAACGAGCCCAAACTTGATGGGCTTATTGTTAGCCATTGAGAAGTCCCTATTACCACCTCCCTCCTCCATCATCAGACCCTCCTGGTAACAATATGTAACCAAAGGAGTCATTGAGACAAGTCAAACGAGCCCAAACTTGATGGGCTTATTGTTAGCCATTGAGAAGTCCCTATTACCACCTCCCTCCTCCATCACAGACCCTCCTGGTAACAATATGTAACCAAAGGAGTCATTGAGACAAGTCAAACGAGCCCAAACTTGATGGGCTTATTGTTAGCCATTGAGAAGTCCCTATTACCACCTCCCTCCTCCATCATCAGACCCTCCTGGTAACAATATGTAACCAAAGGAGTCATTGAGACAAGTCAAACGAGCCCAAACTTGATGGGCTTATTGTTAGCCATTGAGAAGTCCCTATTACCACCTCCCTCCTCCATCATCAGACCCTCCTGGTAACAATATGTAACCAAAGGAGTCATTGAGACAAGTCAAACGAGCCCAAACTTGATGGGCTTATTGTTAGCCATTGAGAAGTCCCTATTACCACCTCCCTCCTCCATCATCAGACCCTCCTGGTAACAATATGTAACCAAAGGAGTCATTGAGACAAGTCAAACGAGCCCAAACTTGATGGGCTTATTGTTAGCCATTGAGAAGTCCCTATTACCACCTCCCTCCTCCATCATCAGACCCTCCTGGTAACAATATGTAACCAAAGGAGTCATTGAGACAAGTAAAACGAGCCCAAACTTGATGGGCTTATTGTTAGCCATTGAGAAGTCCCTATTACCACCTCCCTCCTCCATCATCAGACCCTCCTGGTAACAATATGTAACCAAAGGAGTCATTGAGACAAGTCAAACGAGCCCAAACTTGATGGGCTTATTGTTAGCCATTGAGAAGTCCCTATTACCACCTCCCTCCTCCATCATCAGACCCTCCTGGTAACAATATGTAACCAAAGGAGTCATTGAGACAAGTCAAACGAGCCCAAACTTGATGGGCTTATTGTTAGCCATTGAGAAGTCCCTATTACCACCTCCCTCCTCCATCATCAGACCCTCCTGGTAACAATATGTAACCAAAGGAGTCATTGAGACAAGTCAAACGAGCCCAAACTTGATGGGCTTATTGTTAGCCATTGAGAAGTCCCTATTACCACCTCCCTCCTCCATCATCAGACCCTCCTGGTAACAATATGTAACCAAAGGAGTCATTGAGACAAGTCAAACGAGCCCAAACTTGATGGGCTTATTGTTAGCCATTGAGAAGTCCCTATTACCACCTCCCTCCTCCATCATCAGACCCTCCTGGTAACAATATGTAACCAAAGGAGTCATTGAGACAAGTCAAACGAGCCCAAACTTGATGGGCTTATTGTTAGCCATTGAGAAGTCCCTATTACCACCTCCCTCCTCCATCATCAGACCCTCCTGGTAACAATATGTAACCAAAGGAGTCATTGAGACAAGTCAAACGAGCCCAAACTTGATGGGCTTATTGTTAGCCATTGAGAAGTCCCTATTACCACCTCCCTCCTCCATCATCAGACCCTCCTGGTAACAATATGTAACCAAAGGAGTCATTGAGACAAGTCAAACGAGCCCAAACTTGATGGGCTTATTGTTAGCCATTGAGAAGTCCCTATTACCACCTCCCTCCTCCATCATCAGACCCTCCTGGTAACAATATGTAACCAAAGGAGTCATTGAGACAAGTCAAACGAGCCCAAACTTGATGGGCTTATTGTTAGCCATTGAGAAGTCCCTATTACCACCTCCCTCCTCCATCATCAGACCCTCCTGGTAACAATATGTAACCAAAGGAGTCATTGAGACAAGTTAAACGAGCCCAAACTTGATGGGCTTATTGTTAGCCATTGAGAAGTCCCTATTACCACCTCCCTCCTCCATCATCAGACCCTCCTGGTAACAATATGTAACCAAAGGAGTCATTGAGACAAGTCAAAACGAGCCCAAACTTGATGGGCTTATTGTTAGCCATTGAGAAGTCCCTATTACCACCTCCCTCCTCCATCATCAGACCCTCCTGGTAACAATATGTAACCAAAGGAGTCATTGAGACAAGTCAAACGAGCCCAAACTTGATGGGCTTATTGTTAGCCATTGAGAAGTCCCTATTACCACCTCCCTCCTCCATCATCAGACCCTCCTGGTAACAATATGTAACCAAAGGAGTCATTGAGACAAGTCAAACGAGCCCAAACTTGATGGGCTTATTGTTAGCCATTGAGAAGTCCCTATTACCACCTCCCTCCTCCATCATCAGACCCTCCTGGTAACAATATGTAACCAAAGGAGTCATTGAGACAAGTCAAACGAGCCCAAACTTGATGGGCTTATTGTTAGCCATTGAGAAGTCCCTATTACCACCTCCCTCCTCCATCATCAGACCCTCCTGGTAACAATATGTAACCAAAGGAGTCATTGAGACAAGTCAAACGAGCCCAAACTTGATGGGCTTATTGTTAGCCATTGAGAAGTCCCTATTACCACCTCCCTCCTCCATCATCAGACCCTCCTGGTAACAATATGTAACCAAAGGAGTCATTGAGACAAGTCAAACGAGCCCAAACTTGATGGGCTTATTGTTAGCCATTGAGAAGTCCCTATTACCACCTCCCTCCTCCATCATCAGACCCTCCTGGTAACAATATGTAACCAAAGGAGTCATTGAGACAAGTCAAACGAGCCCAAACTTGATGGGCTTATTGTTAGCCATTGAGAAGTCCCTATTACCACCTCCCTCCTCCATCATCAGACCCTCCTGGTAACAATATGTAACCAAAGGAGTCATTGAGACAAGTCAAACGAGCCCAAACTTGATGGGCTTATTGTTAGCCATTGAGAAGTCCCTATTACCACCTCCCTCCTCCATCATCAGACCCTCCTGGTAACAATATGTAACCAAAGGAGTCATTGAGACAAGTCAAACGAGCCCAAACTTGATGGGCTTATTGTTAGCCATTGAGAAGTCCCTATTACCACCTCCCTCCTCCATCATCAGACCCTCCTGGTAACAATATGTAACCAAAGGAGTCATTGAGACAAGTCAAACGAGCCCAAACTTGATGGGCTTATTGTTAGCCATTGAGAAGTCCCTATTACCACCTCCCTCCTCCATCATCAGACCCTCCTGGTAACAATATGTAACCAAAGGAGTCATTGAGACAAGTCAAACGAGCCCAAACTTGATGGGCTTATTGTTAGCCATTGAGAAGTCCCTATTACCACCTCCCTCCTCCATCATCAGACCCTCCTGGTAACAATATGTAACCAAAGGAGTCATTGAGACAAGTCAAACGAGCCCAAACTTGATGGGCTTATTGTTAGCCATTGAGAAGTCCCTATTACCACCTCCCTCCTCCATCATCAGACCCTCCTGGTAACAATATGTAACCAAAGGAGTCATTGAGACAAGTCAAACGAGCCCAAACTTGATGGGCTTATTGTTAGCCATTGAGAAGTCCCTATTACCACCTCCCTCCTCCATCATCAGACCCTCCTGGTAACAATATGTAACCAAAGGAGTCATTGAGACAAGTTAAACGAGCCCAAACTTGATGGGCTTATTGTTAGCCATTGAGAAGTCCCTATTACCACCTCCCTCCTCCATCATCAGACCCTCCTGGTAACAATATGTAACCAAAGGAGTCATTGAGACAAGTCAAACGAGCCCAAACTTGATGGGCTTATTGTTAGCCATTGAGAAGTCCCTATTACCACCTCCCTCCTCCATCATCAGACCCTCCTGGTAACAATATGTAACCAAAGGAGTCATTGAGACAAGTCAAACGAGCCCAAACTTGATGGGCTTATTGTTAGCCATTGAGAAGTCCCTATTACCACCTCCCTCCTCCATCATCAGACCCTCCTGGTAACAATATGTAACCAAAGGAGTCATTGAGACAAGTCAAACGAGCCCAAACTTGATGGGCTTATTGTTAGCCATTGAGAAGTCCCTATTACCACCTCCCTCCTCCATCATCAGACCCTCCTGGTAACAATATGTAACCAAAGGAGTCATTGAGACAAGTCAAACGAGCCCAAACTTGATGGGCTTATTGTTAGCCATTGAGAAGTCCCTATTACCACCTCCCTCCTCCATCATCAGACCCTCCTGGTAACAATATGTAACCAAAGGAGTCATTGAGACAAGTCAAACGAGCCCAAACTTGATGGGCTTATTGTTAGCCATTGAGAAGTCCCTATTACCACCTCCCTCCTCCATCATCAGACCCTCCTGGTAACAATATGTAACCAAAGGAGTCATTGAGACAAGTCAAACGAGCCCAAACTTGATGGGCTTATTGTTAGCCATTGAGAAGTCCCTATTACCACCTCCCTCCTCCATCATCAGACCCTCCTGGTAACAATATGTAACCAAAGGAGTCATTGAGACAAGTCAAACGAGCCCAAACTTGATGGGCTTATTGTTAGCCATTGAGAAGTCCCTATTACCACCTCCCTCCTCCATCATCAGACCCTCCTGGTAACAATATGTAACCAAAGGAGTCATTGAGACAAGTCAAACGAGCCCAAACTTGATGGGCTTATTGTTAGCCATTGAGAAGTCCCTATTACCACCTCCCTCCTCCATCATCAGACCCTCCTGGTAACAATATGTAACCAAAGGAGTCATTGAGACAAGTCAAACGAGCCCAAACTTGATGGGCTTATTGTTAGCCATTGAGAAGTCCCTATTACCACCTCCCTCCTCCATCATCAGACCCTCCTGGTAACAATATGTAACCAAAGGAGTCATTGAGACAAGTCAAACGAGCCCAAACTTGATGGGCTTATTGTTAGCCATTGAGAAGTCCCTATTACCACCTCCCTCCTCCATCATCAGACCCTCCTGGTAACAATATGTAACCAAAGGAGTCATTGAGACAAGTCAAACGAGCCCAAACTTGATGGGCTTATTGTTAGCCATTGAGAAGTCCCTATTACCACCTCCCTCCTCCATCATCAGACCCTCCTGGTAACAATATGTAACCAAAGGAGTCATTGAGACAAGTCAAACGAGCCCAAACTTGATGGGCTTATTGTTAGCCATTGAGAAGTCCCTATTACCACCTCCCTCCTCCATCATCAGACCCTCCTGGTAACAATATGTAACCAAAGGAGTCATTGAGACAAGTCAAACGAGCCCAAACTTGATGGGCTTATTGTTAGCCATTGAGAAGTCCCTATTACCACCTCCCTCCTCCATCATCAGACCCTCCTGGTAACAATATGTAACCAAAGGAGTCATTGAGACAAGTCAAACGAGCCCAAACTTGATGGGCTTATTGTTAGCCATTGAGAAGTCCCTATTACCACCTCCCTCCTCCATCATCAGACCCTCCTGGTAACAATATGTAACCAAAGGAGTCATTGAGACAAGTCAAACGAGCCCAAACTTGATGGGCTTATTGTTAGCCATTGAGAAGTCCCTATTACCACCTCCCTCCTCCATCATCAGACCCTCCTGGTAACAATATGTAACCAAAGGAGTCATTGAGACAAGTCAAACGAGCCCAAAGTTGATGGGCTTATTGTTAGCCATTGAGAAGTCCCTATTACCACCTCCCTCCTCCATCATCAGACCCTCCTGGTAACAATACGTAACCAAAGGAGTCATTGAGACAAGTCAAACGAGCCCAAACTTGATGGGCTTATTGTTAGCCATTGAGAAGTCCCTATTACTACCTCCCTCCTCCATCATCAGACCCTCCTGGTAACAATATGTAACCAAAGGAGTCATTGAGACAAGTAAAACGAGCCCAAACTTGATGGGCTTATTGTTAGCCATTGAGAAGTCCCTATTACCACCTCCCTCCTCCATCATCAGACCCTCCTGGTAACAATATGTAACCAAAGGAGTCATTGAGACAAGTAAAACGAGCCCAAACTTGATGGGCTTATTGTTAGCCATTGAGAAGTCCCTATTACCACCTCCCTCCTCCATCATCAGACCCTCCTGGTAACAATATGTAACCAAAGGAGTCATTGAGACAAGTCAAACGAGCCCAAACTTGATGGGCTTATTGTTAGCCATTGAGAAGTCCCTATTACCACCTCCCTCCTCCATCATCTGACCCTCCTGGTAACAATATGTAACCAAAGGAGTCATTGAGACAAGTCAAACGAGCCCAAACTTGATGGGCTTATTGTTAGCCATTGAGAAGTCCCTATTACCACCTCCCTCCTCCATCATCAGACCCTCCTGGTAACAATATGTAACCAAAGGAGTCATTGAGACAAGTCAAACGAGCCCAAACTTGATGGGCTTATTGTTAGCCATTGAGAAGTCCCTATTACCACCTCCCTCCTCCATCATCAGACCCTCCTGGTAACAATATGTAACCAAAGGAGTCATTGAGACAAGTCAAACGAGCCCAAACTTGATGGGCTTATTGTTAGCCATTGAGAAGTCCCTATTACCACCTCCCTCCTCCATCATCAGACCCTCCTGGTAACAATATGTAACCAAAGGAGTCATTGAGACAAGTCAAACGAGCCCAAACTTGATGGGCTTATTGTTAGCCATTGAGAAGTCCCTATTACCACCTCCCTCCTCCATCATCAGACCCTCCTGGTAACAATATGTAACCAAAGGAGTCATTGAGACAAGTCAAACGAGCCCAAACTTGATGGGCTTATTGTTAGCCATTGAGAAGTCCCTATTACCACCTCCCTCCTCCATCATCAGACCCTCCTGGTAACAATATGTAACCAAAGGAGTCATTGAGACAAGTCAAACGAGCCCAAAGTTGATGGGCTTATTGTTAGCCATTGAGAAGTCCCTATTACCACCTCCCTCCTCCATCATCAGACCCTCCTGGTAACAATACGTAACCAAAGGAGTCATTGAGACAAGTCAAACGAGCCCAAACTTGATGGGCTTATTGTTAGCCATTGAGAAGTCCCTATTACTACCTCCCTCCTCCATCATCAGACCCTCCTGGTAACAATATGTAACCAAAGGAGTCATTGAGACAAGTAAAACGAGCCCAAACTTGATGGGCTTATTGTTAGCCATTGAGAAGTCCCTATTACCACCTCCCTCCTCCATCATCAGACCCTCCTGGTAACAATATGTAACCAAAGGAGTCATTGAGACAAGTAAAACGAGCCCAAACTTGATGGGCTTATTGTTAGCCATTGAGAAGTCCCTATTACCACCTCCCTCCTCCATCATCAGACCCTCCTGGTAACAATATGTAACCAAAGGAGTCATTGAGACAAGTCAAACGAGCCCAAACTTGATGGGCTTATTGTTAGCCATTGAGAAGTCCCTATTACCACCTCCCTCCTCCATCATCTGACCCTCCTGGTAACAATATGTAACCAAAGGAGTCATTGAGACAAGTCAAACGAGCCCAAACTTGATGGGCTTATTGTTAGCCATTGAGAAGTCCCTATTACCACCTCCCTCCTCCATCATCAGACCCTCCTGGTAACAATATGTAACCAAAGGAGTCATTGAGACACGTCAAACGAGCCCAAACTTGATGGGCTTATTGTTAGCCATTGAGAAGTCCCTATTACCACCTCCCTCCTCCATCATCAGACCCTCCTGGTAACAATATGTAACCAAAGGAGTCATTGAGACAAGTCATTTATTTTATTATTTTTTTTTTATTCTACAATCTGTACAAACAATAACAATAAGCAGAAGTGATGACTAAGATGGCGTGATAAAATAATAAGTGATACAATAAGCAAACATAAACAAAAATAATAAACAGAATACATAATAAAATGAAAGATAAAATAAAAAAATAAAAAAAAAATAAAATAATTAAAAATATAAGAAACTGGACGAGGACAGCACCAGTAGGACTCCCGCACACTGCCATATACCACTCTCCAACTAGTGGAGAGGGGAGGAGGCGGCGGGAGACCAGCGCTGACCCTCCACCACACTGCCCAACCATCCACTGTCCAGCAGTGGAGGAAGACAAGGAGGCGGGGCGTCGAAAGGACAGAGAGGCGTGAGGGGAGAATCCGGTCATCACCAGCACTCCCTTAAAAATGGCGTGTGAAGAAGAAAAAAGAAAAAATAATAATAATAATAAATAACAAAAATTAAAAGGATAAATTAATAAACGCAAAAAAAAAAATAAAAATAAAAAATATTAAAATTAAAAAAACAAAATATATATATATATAATACAAATTAAAGAAGATCGCGAGGCCAACGCCGCCTCAGCCTTCTTGGAGGATTATGCGGATGAGATTGTGATGATAAGGATTTGGCAAGAGGATTATGGTGGAAGGAGAGGTTGGTGTGGAACTTGGAAAAACGGGATTTGATGAGGTCTTGGACAAAAGAAACTTTGAGGTCGTTATGGAGTGTAAGGTTGGAAACAAAAAAGGGAGCATCTACAATGGTTCTAAGGACTTTGGATTGGAAGGATTGGATCCGCTTGATGTTTGATGGCTTGGTTGAGCCCCATATCTCAAGTCCATACGTCCATATCGGTCGTATAATTGTCTTGTATATAGTAAGTTTGTTCTCTGTAGACAGTTTGGATTTTCTGTTAAGAAGTCTGTATAGTTGTCCAAATCGTCTGTTCAGTTCTTGGCGTTTCAGTCGAGTATGGGGGTTCCAAGTTAGTCGGCTGTCCAGGTAGAACCCAAGATAGCGTACTTGGTTCGAAATGGGAATTGGTACATTGTTGAACAGGACTGGAGGACATAATTGCCGTCTGAGGGTGAAGGTGATGTGGACACATTTCTCCTCATTGACTTTTATTCTCCACAACCTACACCAGCTTTCCATATCGTGGAGATGCTTTTGCAGATTTTGGGAGGCAATGATAGGATCAGGATTGGTGGAGAGGATAGCGGTATCATCCGCGAAGGTAGCTAGAAGAGTATTAGGGTTGGTGGGAATATCAGCAGTGTACACAGTGTAAAGGACTGGTCCCAGGACACTTCCTTGGGGAACACCAGCCTCTACAGGTTTATAGTCAGAATGTTCGCAACCCTGACGCACCCTGAAGAAGCGGTCAGAGAGGTAGGATCTGAGGACAAGGTAATATGTGTGGGGAAGCAGGTGCTTCAGCTTGAAGAGTAGGCCAGGGTGCCAAACCCGGTCGAAGGCTTGCGCCACGTCCAGAAAAGCACCTGTACAATAACTTTTGTTTTCCAAAGCTGAAAAAATGCGATCCACAAGGCGAAGACCCTGCTGGACAGTAGAGTGACTAGATCTGAAGCCGAACTGGTGGTTTGGGATAATGTTTTGCGATTCTAGGATGGGGTATATCCTTTTGAGGATTATTCTCTCCAGGATTTTGGACAGGATGGGAAGGAGGCTGATTGGTCGATAGGATGCTGGGGAATTGGGTGGTTTGCCGGGTTTTAGGATTAGGATAATGTCAGAGAACTTCCAGACAGTAGGGAAATAGGTGATTCTAAAGACGCTATTGTAAATATATGTTAGGAAAAGGATGGATTTTTTAGGAAGGTGGTTGAGGATGTTTCCTGTAATGAGGTCATAACCGGGGGACTTTTTAGAGGAAAGTGACTTTATGAAATGGATGACTTCTGAAGGATGGACTGGTTTCGGAGGTAGAGAAAGTTGTAGGGGAGAGTCTAGGAACTCTTGAACTTCTGAAGAAAGGGACAGAGGATCAGGATGTGGGGTGAATGTTTTTTGGAGATGGGATGCAAAAATAGACAAGTCAAACGAGAGACAAGTGAAACGAGCCCAAACTTGATGGGCTTATTGTTAGCCATTGAGAAGTCCCTATTACCACCTCCCTTCTCCTTCATCAAACCCTCCTGGTAACAATATGTAACCAAAGGAGTCATTGAGACAAGTCAAACGAGCCCAAACTTGATGGGCTTATTGTTAGCCATTGAGAAGTCCCTATTACCACCTCCCTCCTCCTTCATCAAACCCTCCTGGTAACAATATGTAACCAAAGGAGTCATTGAGACAAGTCAAACGAGCCCAAACTTGATGGGCTTTTGTTAGCCATTGAGAAGTCCCTATTACCACCTCCCTCCTCCATCATCAGACCCTCCTGGTAACAATATGTAACCAAAAGAGTCATTGAGACAAGTAAAACGAGCCCAAACTTGATGGGCTTATTGTTAACCATTGAGAAGTCCCTATTACCACCTCCCTTCTCCATCATCAGACCCTCCTGGTAACAATATGTAACCAAAGGAGTCATTGAAACAAGTCAAACGAGCCCAAACCTGATGGGCTTATTGTTAGCCATTGAGAAGTCCCTATTACCACCTCCCTTCTCCTTCATCAAACCCTCCTGGTAACAATATGTAACCAAAGGAGTCATTGAGACAAGTAAAACGAGCCCAAACTTGATGGGCTCATTGTTAGCCATTGAGAAGTCCCTATTACCACCTCCCTCCTCCATCATAAGACCACTTCCCGCATTATACAAGCTCGATGGTACCATATTATTGTACTAGCAGTAATAGGTACCCGGCGTTGCCCGGGGAATTAACGTTTCTTCTAATATCTCTCATTCGAATCCTATTCAACAGTACATTCATGATGTTATAATTTTTCATATGGATAAGGCTTATAGTCCTTCAATGGCAGATGCTTTGCAGCGGCGGACAGCCCAGCTGGTATCTGCTGCTAGTAAGTGTTTAGGAGCCCTAGCTCGTAAGCCACAGCTAGTAAGCGTCTTAAAACGGCGGAAACCACAGCTAGTAAATACTTAGCATCGCTGGACATCCTAGCCAGTGCGTACGTAAAAACGCTTGTGACCACAGCTAGTATGTCACCTCAGTACGTGTGCTTAGGACTGCTGCGCACCACATCTAGTACGTGTTAAGGAACGCTGGGTCACACAGCTAGTATGTGCCTTGCTACGGCGGACCCCGCAGCTAGTACGTAGTTAAGACCACTGAGCATCACAGCTAGTATGTGCCTTGCTGCGGCGGACTGCACAGCTAGTACGTAGTTAGGACCACTGGGCATCACATCTAGATGTGCCTTGCTACGGCGGACTGCACAGTTAGTACGTAGTTAGGACCATTGGGCATCACAGCTAGTAGGTGCCTTGCAACGGCGGACCCCACAGCTAGTACGTAGTTAGGACCACTGGGCATCACAGCTAGTATGTGCCTTGCTACGGCGGACTGCACAGCTAGTACGTAGTTAGGACCACTGGGCATCACAGCTAGTAGGTGCCTTGCAACGGCGGACCCCACAGCTAGTATGTAGTTAGGACCACTGGGCATCACAGCTAGTATGTGCCTTGCTACGGCGGACTGCACAGCTAGTACGTAGTTAGGACCACTGGGCATCACAGCTAGTAGGTGCCTTGCAACGGCGGACCCCACAGCTAGTACGTAGTTAGGACCACTGGGCATTACAGCTAGTATGTGCCTTGCTACGGCGGACTGCACAGCTAGTACGTAGTTAGGACCACTGGGCATCACAGCTAGTAGGTGCCTTGCAACGGCGGACCCCACAGCTAGTACGTAGTTAGGACCACTGGGCATCACAGCTAGTATGTGCCTTGCTACGGCGGACTGCACAGCTAGTACGTAGTTAGGACCACTGGGCATCACAGCTAGTAGGTGCCTTGCTAAGGCGGACTGCACAGCTAGCTACTAACTACATGTGAAATTCCATGACAATCCGACCATTCGTGAATGAGCTAACACTATCTTTATGCTAAGGCCTACCCCCACAACAACCCCTCCCGTTCAAAATTTTGGGACGCCACATAGCCTATTATTCAATCGGGCTCAAAAGGATGCTACATGTGAAGTTTCTTAAAAATCTGTCCTGCGGTTTGAGCGTGATGCTGGAACAAACAAACGAGCAAACAAAGAAACAAACCCCGTTTCAGCTTTATTAATACAGATTGTCACCAGAATTGCATAAATTTCAAATCGGTACGACAAGTAGAAGTGGGTGAAACTTGAGTTATAACCATGTTAGGAAGTTACAGGTCAAGCAAATAAAAGCATGTTGATATAGCTAATAATGAAGACTTACCGAGGTTTAGCGAGAGATAGTCGTAGTAGTAAAGAGGGGTCTTACTCTCCTGTTCGGCGTTTCTTTCCTAGGCTCAACCTGCGGCTCGAGGGGAGGCGGCTCGTCGGTATTTTCACTGAGAAGGAGAGCACGTCTTATATCGGTGAAGCTAGGTCGCTTCATCTCCTTCGTTAGAGGGACTTGGCCCGCTCCGGTGGCTTCCTGTGTGAGAGGCGCATCAGGATCTGAAGGTCAAAACAATCATTAAAATTATATTTTTTAAAGTCTTCTGCCAAATACAGTGTCCCAGAATGAGCTTACCATCCACCTAAATAAACAGAAAAAAAAAAATAAGAAAATAGTTAAGGACCTTTTGAAAGGTTTCCGAAAGTCTCACCTCGCCCTACTATGGAGATTCCCAGATAAATTGGCACCCGAAATCTATATTAATAAAGCTCAAACGGGGTTTATTTGTTTGTTTGTTCCAGCATCACGCCCAAACGGCTCGACGGGTTTTCATGAAACTTCACATGTAGCATCCTTCTAAGCCAGATTGAAAAATAGGCTATGTGGCGTCACAAAATTTTGAACTGGAGGGGGCCTAAGTATAAATATAGTGCTGGCTCATTAACTAATGGTTTGTCAAGGAATTTCACATATAGTATTCTTAAAGGTCAAATAGAAAAATAGGGTGTGTGACGTCCTCAAGTATTGAAATGGAGGGGGTAGGTCTAAATATAAATATACTCTGACACCTCAAAAATGCACTTATGACTTCCCTTCTGTGAGCTTCACAGAAAATATGCATTTTTTGAATTAACACCGTTCTTTGAGGCCTTTACATTTAACCTGATATCTCTTATATTCATGATTTAATATAAAATCTCTTCAAATTAAAGAACTTAGACATGCCTATGTTGAATACAATTATTTTTTGAATGCCGCCCGGTATGAGGGGTATATGTTCCAAAATAGTCTTAAAATTGCAACTTTCTTTTTTTGACGTTTGGTTAATTTCTGCGAAACGGTTAATCCTATCAAAACAATTGTTTCTCACATGTTTTTTATGAAATTAAAAATGTCCTTAGAATCACAACGAACAAAGTAATAGACTTGTGCTTCTATGGACATTTTGAATTTCTTAAATTAGCATTAACCGTTTCGCAAAAATTAACCAAAAATCAAAAAAAAAAAAAGTTCCAATTTTAATACTGCTCGTATAATATACCAACCAGAATTTAAATGAACGTCGGTGTCGTGCTGCGCATTTTGAGGCTCGGGAAAGGGGCTGTCCCATTTCTTGTTGAAGTCAGTTCCGGCGGCTTCCTGTTTGGGAGCGCCATATTTCTTAGGATCTGACGGCAAAAATAAGCAGTAAAATTATATCTATATTAATAAAACTTAAACGGGGTTTGTTTGTTTGTAGCATAAATATAATGCTAGCTCATTAACTAATGGTCGGATTGTCAAGAAATTTCATAAGTAGTATTCTTAAAGGCCAAATTGAAAAATACGCTATGTAACATTTCACAATTTTGAAAGGGACTGGGGGTTGTGGGGGTAGGTCTAAATATAAAGATAGTGATAGGTCATTACGGATGATCGTAGTGTCATGAAATTTCACATGTAATAGCTTCGAAAGCAAAATTTAAAAATTGGATGTGACGAGGGGCGGGGGTGCATTAATTCTGAAGGAATGTCACATGTAGCTTCCTTAAATATTGTTTATAGTACTAATTTTAAAGGGGTGGGTTTCCTAAGCATGTATTACCTAAGAGGTCCACCGTTGCACGGTTAATACAAGCTGTGGTCACCAGCGTTCTTTAGCAGAAACTAGCTAGGGCGTCCGTCGTTGCAAGGCGTATACTAGCTGTGGTACTCAGCGTTCCTAACTACGTACTAGCTGTGATATCCAGCGTTCCTAACTACGTACTAGCTGTGGTATCCAGCATCCTAACTACGTACTAGCTGTGGTGCCCAGCGTTCCTAACTACGTACTACCTTTGGTGCCCAACGTTCCTCACTACGTACATACTAACTGTGGGATCCGCCATTTGCAAGGCTTATAATAGCTGTGGTGCCCAGCGTTCCTAACTACCTACCTACCGTGGTGCCCAACAGTCTTAAGCACTTACTAGCTGGGGTGTCCGCCGTTGCAAGGCACATACTAGCTAAGGTTCCCAGAGTTCCTAACTACGTGCTAGCTGTGGTACCCAGCGTTCCAAACAACGTACTAGCTGTGGTAGCCTGCGTTCCTAATTACGTAATAGCTGTGGTATCCAGCCTGCATAAGTACGTATTAGCTGCTGTGCCCTGCTAGCTGTAGTGCCCAGGGGTCCTAAGCACTTAATAGGTGGGGTATCCGCCACTGCAAAGCAGATACGTGCTGGGGTGTCTGCCGTTGAAGGACTATAAGCCTTATTTCAATTAAATAATTGAAAAATATAACATCACGAATTTACTGTTGAAGAATTGAATAGGATTCGAATCAGAGATATTAGGAGAAAAAGTCATATTCCCCGGGCAACGCCGGGTATTACTGCTAGTGTAAAATATGGCGAGGAGACCGCCTCAAAGAACTCTGGCTTTTAGATAGCGCCGGTACCTCAGAGGTAGCGTGCTAGCCTACTGGGCTCAAGATCGCGGGTTCGTAAACACGCCGAGGCGTTTAGTCTATTTTATCTGGAAGGTAAAATAATTTTGAGTAGGCTGTCCTTCGGGTGGGACGTTAAGCGGTGATCCCGAGCCTGTACGATGCTAGGTACTCTTTAAAGACTCCGATCCTAGTTGAATAAAAATTTGGGTAGGCAAAATTTAGGACTCCCATAGTAGAGTCGGGCTCTTGTGCACCAGAGTGACGAAAGACCGATATGACATCGAGGTTAAATCCCAGGCATGAGGCACAATGACTAACATGAACAAAAAACTGTCATGTCACTGTTTCGCATAAAAATGCAGGTTTTTTAAATTTTAATAACTTAAAAAAAATAAGATAAGTAAATTTGGTGTTTTGCAGAGACGTGGCCAATGCCTTCCTGGATAGAGGACAACTAGAGACGTGGAGGGCGGACCAGTGCTTCCTCCGTCTGAAGGCCGCGTGGCCAATGCCTTCCTGGATAGAGGACATCTAGAGACGTGGAGGGCGGACCAGTGCTTCCTCCGTCTGAAAGCCGCGTGGCCAATGCCTTCCTGGATAGAGGACATCTAGAGACGTGGAGGGCGGACCAGTGCTTCCTCCGTCTGAAAGCCGCGTGGCCAATGCCTTCCTGGATAGAGGACATCTAGAGACGTGGAGGGCGGACCAGTGCTTCCTTCGTCTGAAGGCCGCGTGGCCAATGCCTTCCTGGATAGAGGACATCTAGAGACGTGGAGGGCGGACCAGTGCTTCTACATGGTGGTTATAACATGGAAATAAGTCACTATAGTTTATGGGTGTTTTAACCCTTATTTAGTACAATATTTCTGTTTATAAGAATTGGGAAACTGGTAGAAACATGACTGCAAAATATATGAATGAGGAAATGATAGATACAGATCTGAGAAATATATAAATGAATAATGAGGTTTATGGGATGATATCTTGAAGAAGTCTAGGCTTGAGTGGAGGCTGCTCTGTCGGTCTCCCCAGGTTGAAGGTGGCTGCTCTGTCGGTCTCCCCAGGTTGAAGGTGACTGCTCTGCTCCTTTCGTTTCTGCCAGGCGTTCTTCATACTTTAAAAATTTAGTTTTTATGAACTCTTCTAACGTAGGGATATTGAGGTCACGGTGAAGTTGCGAGTTCCGTACAAACCACGGAGCATTCGTCACAATCCCTAACATTTTATTTTGGAACACTTGTATCCGTTTACTGTTAGTCTTGGATAATCCACCCCAGACTTCGCTGCCGTACGTCAGTAGTGGTCTTAGAATCGCCGTATAAAGGAGAAGGGAGCATCTTTGGTGAAGGTGTGATTTCCTGTTCAGGATAGGATACAGTAAGGCCAGTCTTGCATGGGCTTCCGTTAACTTAGTTTTTACATGGAAATTCCAAGAGAGTCTTCTGTCCAGGTAGACCCCTGGGTATTTGACCGCCTCCTCCTTCGGGCTCCATTCCACAGGTTTCAGGGCAAACTCCAACCTTGAGGGATCAGTTGGACGTCTCATTGTAAAAATCTTTGCCAGACATTTATCAATATTTAGTGTTATTTTCCACTGGAAGAAGAACTGACATACCTCGTCTAGAGCTGATTGAACCAAGTCTCTTGTTATTTCGATGTCCTGATGTTGTGCGAATATTACAGTATCCGCGTGGCCAATGCCTTCCTGGATAGAGGACATCTGACTGAAGGGAGGGTTTTAGATAAGTGGCAAACTAATTGAGAGGGCACATGAAATGTACGGTCTGTGTCGTGGTCTAGCTGAGCCCTGGCTCTCCACTCCTTATCTCCAGATAGATCCAATAATGACCTCCTAACTTACAAGTTTGTGTTTTCTACGTAATTTTGAAAGTCTGTTTATTAGTTGTTTGAGTATCCTAGGTCCTTTTTTGCCTGTTTTGTGTTTTCTCCATGTTAGTTTTTTCAAATGTAAGACTTGATATGTTTTGTCCTGAGATCGTTGTATGGATACAATGTGTATTATCACAAACTTCCAAGTTCTGTGATTTAAAAATAATCAACTCTAGGATGAATCTATCTATTCACTATTTTCAAATAGTACCGACTTAATGACCGCGGCCAGTCCAAAAGAAAACTTGTCACACACAATGTGAAGAGAAAGCACACAACTGTCTTTATATAGGTAACTAACATAATTTATTTTAGTCCAAAACATACAAAATGTTAATTAATTGTAATGTTAAATTACATTTTAAAATGTTAACTCATAACCAAATAATAGAAAACTGATTTGAATAAACACAGAAAAGAACTATACATCCTAACTTACTAACTGTTTACTATTAACTAAATGCATCCAAAGAACTCTGTAAAGTCTAGAAGATTCAAGGAATATCGTTGCAATTTTTATTGCTCTAAAAAAACAAAAAAAAAACAGCAATAATAAAGACTATCATTGCTCGATTTAAACTAAACTGGAACTGTTACTTAACTTTTTGAAATATACATGGGAGTACTTTCTGTATTGCTACCATCATAAGCCACGACTTAACAAATACTGTGTCTGTTAAATCGTGACTGAAGATGTTAACAACACCGAAAGTATTCGAGTATAGTTCGTGAAATAGACAATATTTTTTTTTAAAACATACGTTTTTCTTTATTTGTTTTTAAACTGGAACTGTCTGGAATGTTTACAAGTGATAACTTGTTGTAAAACAGTCTCTGATATGTGTAACAACATTGAAATAACTCAGAAACATAAAGAAACCTTTTTTTTCACCAAAGTTAATATAATAGTAACTATAATAATGATTGCTTGCTTCTTCACGTAAACTGACTGCGACAAGTCATTTGAACGCAAATAAACTGAGTAAACTCAATAAATCGATTATGAAATGAACTATGGTAACTTACAACAATGGTTACCTACATCAACCTATGTCCATCCATTCACTTTTTGAGCAACGACATATGAATCTGCTACTTTAAAAATAAGCATTTAAATACGTAGTGCATTAAGAAGGATTACCCATTTCTGGCACTCCATAGAGATAGGGTGCATAATATTTTATTTGAGAGGTATATTGCCGGGGATCAGGACTCATTCCATAAATCACTTGACCTCCATAAGGCATGGGTGCATAATATCGCGGGTAGTCTCTCAGCTGAGGTGTTTCAAGAAGTGGATTTTGGAGAGGCGCTCGAGAGTGATGGATTGCAGACGGTTGTACTGGTTCAGAACGATATTGTGGAGGTACGGGGAAGGATGGTCCGTCCACCTGACTTTCATCTGAAATTTAAAATGAAATAATCATGAAGGAGATAGTTAATAATATATGACTAATGTCCGGGCTTTAACCACAAGGTGTGCTTTTTTGTCAATGGTGGACATGAGCCCAACTCTACTATGGGAGACCTAAATGTTGCTTAACATCCCATCCGAAGGACGGCGTGCTCAAATTGTTTTCACTACTAAATGAAGGGGAATCCTCTTCCATTTCATGGGACCTTCGAGATATTAAAGAACAGATAGATACAGTCGTAGCCCACTCGTCATGCTACTATAACAAAATAATAAGGGATGCCGGTAACTGAGAGGAAGCGTGCTTGGTTATTGAGCTCAAGATCGGGGGTTCGAAATAAGGGATGCCGGTAACTGAGAGGAAGCGTGCTTGGTTATTGAGCTCAAGATCGGGGGTTCGAAATAAGGGATGCCGGTAACTGAGAGGAAGCGTGCTTGGTTATTGAGCTCAAGATCGAGGGTTCGAAATAAGGGATGCCGGTAACTGAGAGGAAGCGTGCTTGGTTATTGAGCTCAAGATCGGGGGTTCGAAATAAGGGATGCCGGTAACTGAGAGGAAGCGTGCTTGGTTATTGAGCTCAAGATCGGGGGTTCGAAATAAGGGATGCCGGTAACTGAGAGGAAGCGTGCTTGGTTATTGAGCTCAAGATCGGGGGTTCGAAATAAGGGATGCCGGTAACTGAGAGGAAGCGTGCTTGGTTATTGAGCTCAAGATCGCGGGTTCGAAATAAGGGATGCCGGTAACTGAGAGGAAGCGTGCTTGGTTATTGAGCTCGCTCAAGATCGGGGGTTAGAAATAAGGGATGCCGGTAACTGAGAGGAAACGTGCTTGGTTATTGAGCTCAAGATCGCGGGTTCGAAATAAGGGATGCCGGTAACTGAGAGGAAGCGTGCTTGGTTATTGAGCTCAAGATCGCGGGTTCGAAACCGGTCGAGCCCCTTAGTCTTTTTTTCTAGAAGGTAAAAAACTTTGACCACTCGATCCTTCAAATGGAGCGTTATTCTAAGGTCCCGAGCCTGTACGAGGTCATTAAAGAACCCAACAAAGAGCGTGTAGTAGGCCATATCACCTCATAGTTAAAGCCCGGGCATGACTTTTCCATTGTGAGAGGGGAGCGTCACATCATTACAAAGACCCCAAAGATTATTATTGAAATTATCAGTATTATTCATGAAAATCATATAATCTAAGCAAAAGGCATTAAAAATGTACATCTATAGAGCCATTTAATATGTAAGGATCTGTCTTTGGAAGAGGATAACGAGATATATTACCATTATACTGTGGAACAAGGCGCACATAGCCTCTAGGCATAGCACCTGAAAACATAGATTTAATTTGTTATTTATTTGTGTGCTAAAAAATTAAAAATTACTATAAATAAATAAAATCTAATTCGTGTTCTACATTACAGATTAAATCCTTTGTTTTTGCCGAAAGAATGGTGAAAAAATGTGATGATCATAGAATTATATAGTTTTTGAAAACTATAACTAACTTTAAAATATACAGAAAGATAAGGCTATCTGGTAGCCACCTGGATTTATAACGGTGGCCTCTCTCCTCAGGGATTGTCGGAAGAAACAAAAGCAATAATGAGATGGATTAATCCATGTGAAGTGAATTTGAATCTCTCAGTTGTTTAGACAGCAATGCTACTAATCACTAGAGGGCGCGGGTAACTCAATAGTATCCGTGCTTGCTTACTGAATTCAAGATCGCGGGTTCGAAACCCAGTCGAGGCCATTAGGTTTCTTATCTGCGAAGTGAAAAAACTTTGAGCACAACATCCTGCGAATGGGGAGTTATCCTATGGTCCAGAGCCTGTGGGAGGTCAGGTACTCGTTAAAGACCCTTACCCTAGTTGAATAAACCTAGGTAGGCAAAATTTAAGACTCCCCAAAGTAAAGTCGGGCTCATGTCGCGTGGTTAAAGTCGAGCTCATTTCGCGTGGTTAAAGTCGGGCTCATGTCGCGTGGTTAAAGTCGGGCTCATGTCGCGTGGTTAAAACCCTGGCATGAGTCAGAATAACTAATTACTCCTTTTCCTAATCATTTTGAACTTCTGTTAGCCAGACTTTCATAACAGAAAATGTTCTGTTGGGTAAATGTAGACGTGGGATGCTTGCTTCCGTTAAGGTTATCTTAACCATGCTACCTGGTGGCATTGTGGTCAACTAACCGATTTTTAAAAATATTCTATTTTTTATGGATATTTTTTTTGTGAGATAGAGGGGAGCGACACATCATTTTGTGAGATAGAGGGGGGAGCGACACATCATTTTGTGAGATAGAGGGGAGCGACACATCATTTTGTGAGATAGAGGGGAGCGACACATCATTTCAAAGACCCCAGAGATTATTATTGAAATTTTCAGTACTTTTTGAAAATCTATACTCTATTATAATCTAAGCAAAAGGCAGTAAAAATGTACATCTACAGAACCATTTAATATGGAAGGATCTGTCTTTGGTAGAGGATAACGAGATATATTACCATTATACGCTTGATAAGGTGGTACATGAACTGCACCTCCATTGTCTCCAGGCCTAGCCGCTGAAAACATATATTTAATTTGTTATTTATTTGTATGTTAAAAAATTTAAAATTACTATAAATAAATAAAATCCAATCTTTGGTAGAGGATAACGAGATATATTACCATTATACGCTTGATAAGGTGGTACATGAACTGCACCTCCATTGTCTCCAGGCCTAGCCGCTGAAAACATATATTTAATTTGTTATTTATTTGTATGTTAAAAAATTTAAATTTACTATAAATAAATAAAATCCAATCTTTGGTAGAGGATAACGAGATATATTACCATTATACTGTGGAAAAGGTGGCGCATGACCTCCAAAGCTTCCAGGCCTAGCCGCTGAAAACATATATTTAATTTGTTATTTATTTGTATGTTAAAAAATTTAAATTTACTATAAATAAATAAAATCCAATCTTTGGTAGAGGATAACGATATATATTACCATTATACTGTGGAAAAGGTGGCGCATGACCTCCAAAGCCTCCAGGCCTATCCCCTGAAAACATATATTTAATTTGTTATTTATTTGTATGTTAAAAAATTTAAATTTACTATAAATAAATAAAATCTAATTCGTGTTCTACATTACAGGACAAATCCTTTGTTTTTGTCGAACAAATGGTGAAAAATGTGAGGATCATAGAATTATATAGTTTTTGAAAACTATAACTAAGTTTAAAATATACAAAAGGATAAGGCTATCTGGTAGCCACCTGGATTTATAACGGTGGCCTCTCTCCTCAGGGATTGTCGGAAGAAACAAAAGCAATAATGAGATGGATTAATCCATGTGAAGTAAGTTTGAATCTCTCAGTTGTTTAGACGGCGATGCTACTAATCACTAGAGGTTCCACAGCCGGTAGCTCAGTGGTATCCGTGCTTGCTTACGGAACTCAAGATCGTTGGTTCGAAACCTAGCCGACCGAGGCCATTAGGTTTCTTATCTGCGAGGTGAAAAAAACTTTGAGCTCGCCATCCTTCGAATGGGACATTATTCTATGGTCCAGAGCCTGTAGGAGGTCAGGTAATCGTTAAAGACCCTTACCCTAGACAAATAAACCTAGGTAGGCAAAATTTGACTCCCATGGTAGAGTCGAGCTTATGTTCACCAGAGTGGCGAAATAGCATTCTGGTAGTAGGCGATATGACCTTTTTTAGCATTCAGAAAGTCTATTTTGTTTTCTTTTGCTATTCTATTGCAGACGACATTTATTGGGATCCTCACTTTTAGCCTAAAATTATATTCACATTTTTTTTTTTTATTATGGGTTAATGAGAATTACCATAATTAGTTCCTGCTCCCGCAGCTATAGGACGTCCTGGTTGCGGATCGTAGGCTTCAGACCAAACTAACAGAAAACATATTTTTTCACATTGTTAATAATGCCGTCTGCAGCCACTTCCACCCGGGGATATGTCAGTTTCAGATTATCCGCATTAGGATAAACACCGAACCCCACATTTAATTGTTCTAAGTTTCCTTTGCCAATTGTTTCCACTTTTAGTGTTTTTGTCTGCACCTTCTGCAGTCTGGATATATATGCAGTTCAAATTCGCCGCCTAGGGATTAGTCCTGGCCCCACTCACTATTGAGTTTTGAAAAGAGAGCTAGTGTGAAATTAGCCGAAACAAATTTCAAACTACGGATTGAAGTTGCAAACAAAAATATTAAAAAGTGTAAACCTGTGTAAAAGATTGGCGAAGAAAAAATTTGAAAAATGAGTCTAGCGGGAAGTTAACCTCCACACTTGAAAGGCCGGATAGATGAGGCTGCAATGGATGAGCGGTGTTCTCTGTATCATTGTGCAGCGTAATTCTGAGAGAGACGTTCATATACCCAGTAATGTCAGTTTGAAATGAGAGAGAAAAATGGGGGAGGGTGATCTGTTAAAACCTGGTTGATATAAGAAAGTGGGGGAGGGTGATCTGTTAAAACCTGGTTGATATAAGAAAGTGGAGGAGGGTGATCTGTTAAAACCTGGTTGATATAAGAAAGTGGGGGAGGGTGATCTGTTAAAACCTGGTTGATATAAGAAAGTGGGGGAGGGTGATCTGTTAAAACCTGGTTGATATAAGAAAGTGGAGGAGGGTGATCTGTTAAAACCTGGTTGATATAAGAAAGTGGGGGAGGGTGATCTGTTAAAACCTGGTTGATATAAGAAAGTGGGGGAGGGTGATCTGTTAAAACCTGGTTGATATAAGAAAGTGGGGGAGGGTGATCTGTTAAAACCTGGTTGATATAAGAAAGTGGGGGAGGGTGATCTGTTAAAACCTGGTTGATATAAGAAAGTGGAGGAGGGTGATCTGTTAAAACCTGGTTGATATAAGAAAGTGGGGGAGGGTGATCTGTTAAAACCTGGTTGATATAAGAAAGTGGGGGAGGGTGATCTGTTAAAACCTGGTTGATATAAGAAAGTGGGGGAGGGTGATCTGTTAAAACCTGGTTGATATAAGAAAGTGGGGGAGGGTGATCTGTTAAAACCTGGTTGATATAAGAAAGTGGGGGAGGGTGATCTGTTAGAACCTGGTTGATATAAGAAAGTGGGGGAGGGTGATCTGTTAAAACCTGGTTGATATAAGAAAGTAGGGGAGGGTGATCTGTTAAAACCTGGTTGATATAAGAAAGTGGAGGAGGGTGATCTGTTAAAACCTGGTTGATATACGAAAGTCCAGTCATGGCCTCAACCAATTTTTTCTTTATCTTCATTAATTTAACGCTTAGTTTACCATTTAATCCTTTACTGAATACAATACACAAACATACTACATTCTATAGGCTTTTTAAAAATGCATACCATAAGAAAGTAATGTATTCATAAAAAACTTCGAGATGTATTAACAGAATGACACGTTTTTGAGGTCCCCTAAAAATCATTTGAACATATTTGAGATGATTTCTGTGATTGAATTTGTTAATGAAAGTTAGTGAGCGCTCTGATCGTAGCAATAAAACCGAAATAAAGATAGCACATAGCACCCGCTTCTCAAAGACTAACCATCCTGATAAACCAGTGCCCTCATAACGGGGTCCACAGAGAACCAAGGTTGTGCCAGTTTATAAGAACAAGTCAAATAAATATATGTTCTGAGGAATCTTAAGATTTATTAATATATACGAGTTACAGTGTACGTTTGCTGATGTATCCTGTCTCGTGACTCCATATTCTTGTAAACTCATCATTTCCCACGGATTGTTCCAGACATGTTGTTTACCCCTTTCAGAGACAATTGACCCCACTCTTGCTCCCACAGATCAGTTCACCTGACTCCTGGAGTGTGTAGATCCCTCTCTTGCTACACTTAGTGAATATACGTCTTGTAAGTTTGGTAGATATATATATATATATATATATATATATATATATATATATATATATATATATATATATATGGGATTTTGTAGAAACTAAGTTTTTTGAGTTATGACGTTGTTGTATTTAATGAGCGATATGTTGTGACAGTCAACATATCGCTCATTAAATACAACAACGTCATAACTCAAAAAACTTAGTTTCTACAAAATCCCAATTTAAAGTTTTGAATTACTCTTATTCAGGTACCAAATATTTGAGTCTTACATTCAAAGCAATACAGTTTTAACACACAATATGACTCCCTTGCAAGGAATTTGTACACAGAAGAGTACCAGGGTAAACTCACAACTGAAATAATACTCTATTTCCGTAAACTGAAACTACAAAACCCACTAGCACAAGAACAACACTATTGCTCTCTGCAGGCGAGTTTCTTGAGTTGAACATATGACGTTTCTTGAGTTGAACATATGACGTCAACATATGACGTTCTACCAGTTAAAAGTTCATACAAAGTGCAGTCCACCTGTATAAATAACTCAAAATTGACGATTTTTGAGATATGACATTGTTATATATATATTATATATATGTATATATCTATATTAATAAAGCTGAAACGGGGTTTGTGTGTTTGGATGTTTGTTCCAGCATCACGTCGAAACGGCTGGACGGATTTTTATGAAACTTCCCATGTGGCATCCTTTTGAGCCCGATTGAATAATAGGCTATGTGGCGCCTCATCATTTTGAACGGGAGGGGGTTATGGGGGGGCCTAAGTATAAATATAGTCCTAGATCATGAAGGGTTGGTCTGATTGTCACGAAATTTCACATGTAGTATTCCTGAAGACCAAATAAAAAAATAAGATATATGGCGTCCCAAAATTGTGAACGAGAGTGGGGTTGAGGGGGGGGGGTAAGTATAAATATAGTCCTAGATCATGAAGGGTTGGTCAGATTGTCAAGAAATTTCACATGTAGTATTCCTGAAGGTCAAATAAAAAAATAAGGTGTGTGGCGTCCCAAAATTTTGAACGGGAGGGGGGTTGTGGGGGTAGGCTTAAGTATAAATATAGTGCTAGTATATACCTATATATATATATATTTGACTTGTCTATGTTCTGAGGAATTATGGAGAGAATAAATGAATGAAAACAATCTTAAAAGATACCTCGGAACCTCACTTTAAAATGAGGGGTAAATGAAGAAAAGAAAGGAGAAAGGGGGATTGATCTGTAAAAACATGTTCGGTAGGTATATGAATATATTTATGTATGAATATATACATACATATATATATGTGTGAGAACCATTTTTTGGAGCGCTATAACGTTGTTCGTGTTCGATCTATGTAAGGACACTATGAACGTTGGAAAGCTCATAATAGTAATATGTGAGAATCATTTTTTTTTTTTTTTTTTTTTAATGGGAATACCTATTCTTTTTCGCAGAAATCAATGAAACGTCTAAAATATGGGTTCCGAGTTGTCATTTTAAGACGGTTATCTAATTTTATCTCCGATTTTGGCTTTTTGGATTACAATTATTGTAATTGGGCGAAATCGGCGAAAAATAGTTGGAGGAGAGCCCCATTTACTTAAAACATTCAACCAGGTGTTCTCTGAATGTTTCGGATTATCGGAGATTAAAAGATGTAAAGAAATTCTACAAGTTGCTTTCTTTATTGATCCTTGTAAAGTTCAAAATTCAAAATGAAAAATAGAAATAAAAGAGAACTTACTTGGATTAGCCAAGGAAATGTGGACTTGAACAGTTAGAAATAACAAGATGGAAAAAAGAGCCATATTGTGTGACTTAGAAGACATTTTGAAGTGAGACTGATTGGTTTGAAACTGTTGTTAATATAGTTGTGTCCCTCCGTTACGTAGCAACACCGTCATTAGAGACGTCGAACCTACGTTCCTTCTTAGATATACGTGGTACAAGGGCTGTTCGAAAAAAAATATTACAGAAAGTGTGATCAGATCACATTCTGAAGGGTTCCGTAGGTTTTGATGTATCACCAGATAAAAAAAAAAGTTGTCGGTGAATCATCGTCAATGTACTTGGCCAGCCTCAAGTCAACTTTTGTAGTCAACTTAAAGTTTTCAACATTCCCTCTAAACTCTTTTCCTCTTCGACTCAAAATCAATAAATGTCATTGATGTTATCATGTTACATTGGCGATTATTGGGGTTCTTGTTATCATGTTACATTGGCGATTATTGGAGTTCTTGTTATCATGTTACATTGGCGATTATTGTGGTTCTTGTTATCATGTTACATTGGCGATTATTATGATTCTTGTTATCATGTTACAATGGCGATTATTGGGGTTCTTGTTATCATGTTACATTGGCGATTATTGGGGTTCTTGTTATCATGTTACATTGGCGATTATTGGAGTTCTTGTTATCATGTTACATTGGCGATTATTGGGGTTCTTGTTATCATGTTACATTGGCGATTATTGTGGTTCTTGTTATCATGTTACATTGGCGATTATTGGGGTTCTTGTTATCATGTTACATTGGTGATTATTGGGGTTCTTGTTATCATGTTACATTGGCGATTATTGTCGTTCTTGTTATCATGTTACATTGGCGATTATTGGGGTTCTTGTTATCATGTTACATTGGCGATTATTGTGGTTCTTGTTATCATGTTACATTGGCGATTATGGGGGTTCTTGTTATCATGTTACATTAGCGATTATTGGGGTTCTTGTTATCATGTTACATTGGCGATTATTGTGGTTCTTGTTATCATGTTACATTGGCGATTATTGGGGTTCTTGTTATCATGTTACATTAGCGATTATTGGGGTTCTTGTTATCATGTTACATTGGCGATTGTTGGGGTTCTTGAGTTGAACCCCCTCCCTCCCGTTCCTTTCGGCCGATTGGGCTGAGAACCAGTAAGTGTTCTGATTTAGGTTTAAACCTCCGGAACCCAATAAAAAAGAGATATTTTAAAAGAAGGAAGAAAAATATTTTGTATAATTCCCTACTTCGTAATATGGGCAGACGTTATTAACGTTTTTCTCAATAATTATAAACTTTGCTTCGTTAAAGAATTTTTAATATTAATATTGTCCAACAACTCATTCACTTTGATTTCGTTCAAATTTATATTTAGTTTTCATTATACTAATAATTCAACTACTAAATCTTGAAAGATGAGAAGGATCATGTCACATGTACACGTAATGGAGTTGGTAATACTGTACCGGTTCGGGTCTGCCATAACAGAACTGAGACACCCTATGGAAGGAATCTGCAGCTGAATGCTGGACTTTATTAAAGATACAGGGCTGCTATAGGGATCATCACACACAGGGCATATAGTAGCTACAATAAAGTGTCATAATCCTCGGCCATGTAAAAAATAAAAGTTTAATAAAAAATACACAAATGAATGGTTACCGGAAAAAACCGTATTTTTAAGAAAATATGTAATCAATTGTTCATTTACTTTGGAAAACTGAGAAGTCAGCTAATGTTTGAAATCTGTATAAAATATAATGTATAAATCGATACTTATGACGTACTTAACCTACGGAAAACACTTGAACACGCGAATCTAGAAATTGAATAAGGAACACGTCAGTTAATGTATCTAACACGTATAAAATATAATGGAAACTTGTATTTTTCTATAAAAATACACAAATAAAGCGAAAACCTAAACTCAGGAATATAAATAAATACTTTGATAGTTAAATGTTGAGAAAATATATATATGAGCAATTTAAAATAATATGTCATCTGACGGAGACGAAACGGCTCCTGGGCAGTGAATTTGACATCCTCTTCGGAGGGACGCCCTGGACCAGGAGAAGGAAGAACTCTACGTGGATTATCTTTCCAAAGTATTCAATCCCCAGGATGATATAGCAAACGACCATACGGCCGAGATCTGTCAGAACATACCGCCCCTCTCCCACTAACCCCTAAAAATGACCATAAGGCCGAGATCTGTCAGAACTTACCGCCCCTCTCCCACTAACCCCTAAAAATGACCATAAGGCCGAGATCTGTCAGAACTTACCGCCCCTCTCCCACTAACCTCTAAAAATGACCATAAGGCCGAGATATGTCAGAACTTACCGCCCCTCTCCCACTAACCTCTAAAAATGACCATAAGGCCGAGATATGTCAGAACTTACCGCCCCTCTCCCACTAACCTCTAAAAATGACCATAAGGCCGAGATCTGTCAGAACTTACCGTCCCCCTGACCCAGAGTTTACCACTTAAATCTAGAAAAATAAGAAGGAACACGTCAACTAATTTACTGTGTATGAAATATAGTGTGGTAATTAAAAAAAAGGCTTTAAGTGTTAAATGTTAATAAAATATAAATGAAATTGAATTAAAATGAAATAGTAATAAAAACAAGAAAAAATAATAAACAATCAATAAACAATAAATGACCACATTTCCTGTAGAAATTGTATCTCTTTTCTTTACTAAATTTAGATTTCTACAGTAGTTTTTCGAAAAGGGCTCTAAAAAATATCAAAAGTTCAAGACGTGCAATTTTTAAGAAAGTGCACGTATATTTAAAAAGAATTTCAATTAACAAACTTTTCATTTGGATTTCTAAACAGATGCCATCTTGTCTTCTAAATTTTACAAAATTATTAAATCTAATCCAAAGGTTTTTCAAAAATCTTACTGGACCAACAGGGAAAATGAATAGAATAGAATTTACTAGAACAAATATTGGGTTTATTTGATTAAATCTACATTATTAAAATTAAAAAACTTAACATTGAAAACAAACAAAAATGAAAAGAAAAATCTTAAAAACTAAATTCTTAACACTAATTCAATTTTTCTTTCTTTTTGGAACAATTTCACCGTCAAATCACCTCCATTCAGTTCACCACCTCTTAAGCCTAAACACCACTGTCCATCCTACTCAGACCGCCGCCATAGCTAGGCCTCGACCTCATTACTATACACACTAATTAAAACAGCTGATGGCCGTGTTTTGTTTTTTTATTCATTTGTTTTAAAAAGAAACTTGGTTTTTATATAAAAATAAATATAATTAATTTTTTAATGTTTATAATTTAATTATTTTAATGTGTGTATTATTTTTATACATCACAATAGATAGATAGATCGTTAGATCCTTTATTTTTTAAAGTAACATATTGAGTTTACCATTTAAATCGGATCAAAACGATATACAGGTACGTATGTACCTGGAAAACTACGCAAAATTGAGAAAAATGAGAGAGGTTTGTTTTAGTTTCCTTTCATGAGGTATTTAGCTACTTATTGTGAGCTTCAACTACGAGATCATATCGCCCACTACCAGAGCGACGAAAGCGCGTAAGACCAATTGTACTCTGGAAGTCCTACATGTTTCATACTCAGGTTTTGTTACCTAGCGTAGGGGGTCCTTAACGAGTACCTGACTTCTCATAGGCTCGGGACAATCACTTAACGTACCACCCAGAGTGTTCATGGGGCTCGATCGTTTAATGTAGGTAATAACTAGTTATTGGGATCCAAAGATATAATGTTAGTTTCGTACAATATATATATATATGCCCTCCTGAGGGTCACAAGGGCCTATCGTACTCTCTCCACGGCAGCGCTACAGGTGCTAGCGGGAGACTTGGTCTTGGACGGGGCTGTCGCCTCGTTCTTTTGGAGATGCAATTTGCCCCTGATTCAGGTTAGATGAGCCCTTACGCCTCGCCCTAGATGACGAGTTACGTGGACAGAACAGATCAGAGCGTTGCAAGGACATTGTCCAAGACTGGACAATAATGTACAGGTGGTAACAGGGATGGTCACGCTCCTCCGATGGCCGAACGACGTTTGCCTGCATTCCTGACGTCCGAGTACGCCTGCGCTCCACTTGGGTACAACCCGATCACTGGACATCTCAGGTATTTTCAGGCCTCGGCGACTTCAACTCCAAACTCTTCTTCTTCAAGAGGAAGGATAGCCCCAACTGTTCGTGTGGCTGCATCGAGACTGCAGAACACGTGGTCCTCGATTGTCCGCTGTACGACAGGTCTAGGGTGGAGTTGATCCGCGTCTGGGATTGAACCTGCCTGAGTCGACGACGGAGTCCAGCTACCCGGCGTTCAGGTGACGGCAAAAAATCCCACCTCTCTGAATGAATCCATATCCAAAGCTCTTGAAAATTTAAACGAATGTCTTCTCTTCAATGATTTAATGATAAATGCGTCTAAAACAACTATCTTAAACTTCAAAATTACGAATAACTTGCCAGAAGAGAATCAACCATTAACTGTTGATACTTTTTCCGTATCATTCAATAATATAAAATTCCTAGGTCTCCATATTGATACGAAACTATCATGAGCTGAACACGGCTATAATCGGTAAGAAACTGAGTTCCGTTTGCTTCTTACTTCGAAATCTTAAAAAGATCGTGCCAAAAGAAACATCAACTACTCTCTATTACGCCTATTTCCATTCCATAATCAGTTACGGTTTAATACATTGGGGCTCATGCAGCTCGAGTGTTAATATTTTCAGACTTCAGAAAAAAGCATTAAGAATTATAAACAATATTACTCAAAGAACAAGCTGCAGAGAAATATTTAAACAACTTAAAATCCTGCCTTTGCCATCGCTGTTCATATTTGAAACATTAATGGTGTGTGTGTCTGTCTGTAGCATCTTAGCTCCAAAACGGCTGAACCGACATCAAAGCGTTTTTTGTATGTTTTAAAAGCTGGTGTTTGCGAGATGTTTCTTAGCCATGTTTGGTGGAAATCGGGTATGCCGTTTTCAAGATATTCAGGTTTCATGAGAGCCTGTGTAGGGATCTCGGCCTCTGTTACAGCTACAGACTTGGAGTTTGAGCTCAAATGTTTATAAGGCCAAGCCCCCCTCCCTTTTTAAAGGTTTATATTTTGTGTTTTTTTTTTTTTTTTTTTAATTTTTAATTTGATATTACATCCATGTAGGAAAGAGCGCACTGGTAGTAGGCGAAATGACCTTGTAGTTAAAGCCCGGGCATGAGTCATAATAACTAATGTAACTTAGTTGTGGCTAGTTTTCTTATTGTCGTTCTAGTACCTACTAGTTTTCTATGTAGGAAAGAGCGCTCTGGTAGTAGGCGATATGACCTTATAGTTAAAGCCCGGGCATGAGTCATAATAACTAATGTAACTTAGTTGTGGCTAGTTTTCTTATTGTCGTTCTAGTACCTACTAGTTTTCTATGTAGGAAAGAGCGCTCTGGTAGTAGGCGATATGACCTTATAGTTAAAGCCCGGGCATGAGTCATAATAACTAATGTAACTTAGTTGTGGCTAGTTTTCTTATTGTCGTTCTAGTACCTACTAGTTTTCTATGTAGGAAAGAGCGCTCTGGTAGTAGGCGATATGACCTTATAGTTAAAGCCCGGGCATGAGTCATAATAACTAATGTAACTTAGTTGTGGCTAGTTTTCTTATTGTCGTTCTAGTACCTACTAGTTTTCTATGTAGGAAAGAGCGCTCTGGTAGTAGGCGATATGACCTTATAGTTATAGCCCGGGCATGAGTCATAATAACTAATGTAACTTAGTTGTGGCTAGTTTTCTTATTGTCGTTCTAGTACCTACTAGTTTTCTATGTAGGAAAGAGCGCTCTGGTAGTAGGTGATATGACCTTGCAGTTACAGCCCGGGCATGAAATTTCGGTGAAAACTTAACACAGAATATTTGACAGATTAAATTACTTTGTCTTACGTGGACTAGTCAAATATCTCGTAGAAAAACATGAACAATTCATTCCATTGGAAAAACAAATGTTAGTCTAGCCTCTAAACGAAGGCTGGCGTCAAGGCCACTTCTTTTTTGACAATCATTAAAATTTCAGTGGATTTTTCCGTACATCGTCCTGAAATGGGCCTAGCTGGTTTTTTTTTTCAAAATTTTTAAGAAGAGCAAATCACCCCCAATTTTATCCCCTTCCCTTCAAATGATTCCGCTGAAAATTAATAAGTGTCGCCCTTATGCGGGTTTGAATTGACATAACTTTTTTATCGATACGTTCATCACAACATCAGTTATTGGAGTTTTATTGTTAAGCCTCTCCTCTAATCTCCCCCTCCCCTTCGGCCGGTATGGCTCAAAATCAATGTGTCGCCTTTACGTTGTTCTGTATTACATTACATGTATATATATACATGTACATACATAAAATTTGGAAGAGAGGTGGGGGGGGGCTCAACACAAAAACACTAATGCCTGCCATCATATTGAATATATTGTCATGAATATATATATTATCATGAATATATTGTCACATTTTTTAATTGTAAAATATAGATTGACCCTACGCCTCCGAATCCGCTTATTGTTTAAAAACCTTCATTTGAGGCAATGTCAGTAGACTGCAGACTTCTATCATTTGCCATGAAACTCTACCATAAGTTTTGAATTTACTTATGAAATTTCATGACAATATATATATACAACTATAAGCTGATTCGGAGGCGTAGGGTCAATCTATCTATATCTTACAATTAAAAAATGTTATTTAAAAAGTTCCTTCCAAGTTATTTATTTAATTTTTTTCTCCAAAGCCACATATAAAACAAAAAATATTAGAGTCCTGTGTTCAATGTCCATATATTGAAGGGTCCATATGTTGAAAGGTCCATATGTTGAAGGGTCCATATGTTGAAGAGGTTAATTTTGGGATTATAGGTTTACTTTCTGTCGCTTCCACTGCTTTCTTTATCAACGATGGGCGAAGTTAACAGTGACTCATGGCCGGGCTTTTAACTTCGATGTCATATTGCCTATTAGCTCACTCTGGTCAACATGAGCCCGACACTACTATGGGAGTCCTAAATTTTGCATAGCTCAACTTTTTATTCACCTAGGGTAGGGAACTTTAACAAGTACCTGACATCGAACAGACTCGGGACCATCACTTAACGTCCCATCCGAAGGACGGCGTGCTCAAGGTTTTTTCACCTCTCAGATAAAAAAAACCTCAGGGTCTATGAGCCCATCGGTGAGCTACGGGCGTTCTCCCCTGCCGTTATAGTAAATGACGACAAAAATACAATTGTAATAGTTGTTACTTCCAACGCTATCTATGTTTTTTTGTCTTCGGCAGTACTGATTGGCACGTTATGTAGTTTGCTATATAGCCGCTAGATGGCAATAGGTACATATCGCACATGCAACAAAAGCCGTCACTTATTCAGAAAAATAGTCATTGCCTGACGTTAGGCGATAGTTCCGAGCATGTACATTGTCAGATATTCGTTAAAGGTCACTACCCAAAGTAGAGTCGGGCTCATGTTTACCAGAGTGTCAACAGATCGCTCTGGTGGTATGAGTTATGCCATCTAGGGGCTATTTGGTAAACCACATGACGTCCCAAAGGAGATGTAAATAGTTTATTTGAGCCAGTGTTTTATTATTTGGTAATAAATTAACTTTTGAAAACATGAGAACTCGTGTGTCTTCTGAACTAACCTGTCTTTGTTAGGTATAAAGACATTGGATGGTTTTCTTTTTACATTTAGATCTATATACTTAGGTAAGTACAGCCGAGTTTCTTTTCCGTAGATCAGTAGGGAAGCACATATACATTTCATATATGGAGTAATTCTATACTTAGAATACAAATATTCGTCAACTCAATCATCTAATCATTTAAGTTATTTACTTCCCATTTTTTTCTCTTTTTTTTTTGTTATTCTCTATTTTTATTATATTTCTTTTATCATATTTCCTAAATTAGTCGATCATAATCAATATTATTCCTTGTTTGTTCATTTTACACATACATATATATTCTTATAATGCATTTATTTATTTTATTTTGACTATTTTTATTTTTCTTCTCTCTCCTCCCACTTCTCTATCTAGCCCCTACTGTCTAAAATTAATTTCATTACAAACCTTGGCTGGGCATCCTCCCTTCTCTTTTTTAATCAACCATCATAGTATTATGCTCTGTCGTTTTTTATTATCTATTTTATTTTTTTCTTAGTTATATAGATTTTTTTTTTACATATTCTCTTCCATTTATATAGACACATATTTGTTTTTGAACATATTTTAATTTTATGTTTTTTCATGTTAATCGTTTGTTTATCTATATTTTTAATTGTCTAGTTTTTCTCGAATGTAGCATTAATTTATTCATCTATTTATTTATTTGTACGTCATACTGATACTTTATTTCATTGTTCCTGTTCTTTACTTTATATGTATTGATTCTTAGGGGACCTCGGTCCCAGAATAATAAAATTTCTTTTCATTTTCAAGTAAGTACAGGAGACGTTAACTTTTTGTCAAATATATGCATAAAAAAAAAAAAAGTCGTCAGTGAATCACTGGTTATATCCTTCCCCAGAACGATTTAATTAATTAACGTTTCTCTCCCTTTCCAAAACCAGTCGACCATTTGTGCTAATATTCAATAGTTGAATGCTGCTATCGTTGTGACGGACCCTTTACAACCAGAGCTTCCGGCGGCACGATGATAGCCGTATCTGAGAAAGTTCCAGCAGTGTAAGTTCAGCTGAGGATCTCCCTCCAGGCGGCCGCTGTGAGGATCATCACCCACACAACGGTAACCATCTGCAGCCTGTATCTACCTCCATCAGATCACGTATCAGAAGATGAGTTTACTAGCCTCATTAACGAACTTCCTAGACCAGTTCTCTTGACTGGAGATTTGAATGCTAACAACAGTCTCTGGGGTTCTGCGTTTACCAACAGTCGAGGGGCCATGATAGAAAGAGTTCTTCACTCAACAGGTTTGGTTATTCTGAATTCTGGCGAACCTACGTATCTAAGTCCTGCTCATGGTACGCACTCCTGTATAAATGTTTCCTTCTGTTCTGCTGTACTTCTGCCTCGAGCACACTGGATAGTCCTGTCTGAACCGTATGATAGTGACCATTTTCCAACTGCAATGACATACGAAGCTGAAACCCTACAAGCCAATCGACAACGAAGATGGCGTCTAGAACTAGCGGATGGGAATGCATTCAGAAAAATAGCCATAATTGAAGATGAATGGTCCAAAAATGCTGAAGAAAATTGCAAAGCACTCACCGAAAAAATTTATCAAGCAGCATTTCATTCTATCCCAAGAACATCCGGCTGCCCAAAGAGAACTCTCAACCCTTGGTTTAATGAAAGTTGTAAACTTTCAGAGAAACAGGAGGAGAGTCTTCAGAAAGTTTAGAAGAAACATGACTACTTCCAACCTTATCGCATACAAGAAGGAAAAAGCCCTCTGTAAAAGAGTGGTAACTCAGAGTAAACTCGATTCCTGGCGAAATTATGTATCTAGCATCAATAAATCGACTCCCTCAGCGTTAGTTTGGAGGAAAATTGGAGGCTCACAACTGACGCTAATTTAGTGGCCGAAGAGCTTGCAACCAACTTTTCCGTAGATAATTTCAACTTTAGCCCACAATTCATTCAGCACAAAATAGTTCAAGAGTCCAAAACAATTAATTTTACATCCTCCACAAACCTAGAAGAGTATAATAGATCTTTCAGCGAGTGGAAATTAGAGTCAGCTATGAGAAACCTTAGAGGAACCTCTCCAGGCCCAGATTCCATCCAGTATGTCATGCTGAAGAATCTATCCTCACTAGCTCTTCAACAACTGCTTAACCTATACAATCAAATATGGCTCACTGGAGTGTTTCCACATCATTGGCGGGAATCCCTTATCGTCCTAGTGCTGAAAAATGGAAAAGACAAGCGCTTGGCAACAAGTTATCGTCCAATATCATTAACCAGCTGTATGTGTAAAGTGATGGAGCGGATGGTTAACAACAGATTAGCGTGGATATTGGAAAAACGAGAACTTCTCTCTAGTATCCAGTGCGGATTTCGGAAGAACCGTTCAACCTTGGACAATTTGGTAAGACTCAAAACAGAGATCCAAGACGCTTTCACCAGCAAAGAACTGATCGAGGAGCAAGGAGAGAGGAAGTGGTCATCACGAGGCTGAGGATAGGTCACTCCCGCCTCACTCCTGGCTTCCTGTTTGACAGACAGGACCCGCCGGGCTGTGCTGCCTGTGGAGTGGTTCTGACCATCCGCCACATCATCGAAGAGTGCCGGTCTTATACGGACCTCATGGAGCAGCACAGGATTTCAAGGAATTTGTTTGAAGCTCTGGGTGGTGACGCACCGTCATAGATCGGCTGGTCGCCTTCCTCAAGGCATATCATCTATTCCATAAGCTGTAGTTCATGGAGATGTCTTTAATTCTGTCTGCAAAGCGTCCTTTAACTTTCACTTTACTTCGTTGTTTTCCCCCTTTTTTCATCTTATTATTCATCTGGATACTTTTATTGCTTATTTTGTCTTATATCTTGTGAAAGTGTACCTATGATTTTTTTTTTGTAAATAATCAAATAATCAGTTTTTTGTTCGGGCGATGATAACCATGGCATTTTTTCGCCCTAGAACCAAAATCTCTCTCTCTCTCATTATATCGGCAGTTAGTAGGAAATGTGCCTCCTCCTCCTCCCCCCCCCCCCCCCCCCTCGGGTGATATTGCTGAAAGTTGTCTTTATTGGATGTTGACTTCAAATACGAAACTTCGAAATGTCGATACATTCATTACATCGGCTGTTATTTTATTTATTTATTTATTTATTTATTTATTTTTATTATTTTTTTTTTTATTTTTTATTTTTTTGCGTTGCCGACCTCCGGTGGAGGCCACGACACCATCGCCGAATCGTCGGGGAAAAAGGGAGGCCTAACAAATTTATTTACTAAATTAAAATACTAAAGTACATAATTAAAAATGCAGAACATATGATGCTGTGGTAGACTAGGAGCGACCGCTGCCGACCATCTGCGACGATCAGCGGTCACTCCCAGCCCACCTTAATTTTCTTGGTGGGCCGAGAGAGCTCGGGATAAATGTAGGGCGATCGCTAATTGTGGTTCGTTAGGGCGCCGGGGACGACTGCAGCCCTCCCCGGCGCAGGGTCAAAATGCTTGCTTCCTTCTCCGCCAGGAGGCGACAAATCGGCCGAACATTGGGTAGCCGGTTTCGGTCATCAGCCGCCGCAGGTCGAGTCCCAGATACGATCCTGTCCCGCGTATCAACTCCACCCTAGGCCCGTCGTACAGCGGACATTCGAGGACCACGTGCTCCGCAGTCTCGACCCCGCCGCACGAGCAGTTCGGGTTGTTCTTCCTCTTAAAGAAGAACAGCTTGGAGTTGAAATCTCCGTGACCTGATAGTATCTGGGACATCCAGTGGTCAGGCAGTATCCAAGTAGAGTCCAGACGTACCCGGATTTCCGGTAAATATGCGTAGCTCGTTCGGCCATCCGATGATCGTGACCACCGCTGTTGCCATTTCTCCACTATCTATTCCTGGACTATGTCCCTGCAACGCTCCGGTCTGGACTGTCCGCGCATCTCTTCCTCCAGGGCTAGACGTAAAGGCACATCTATATCTGCTCTTAAGGGCAAATTGCGTCTACAATAGTACGAGGCGACAGCCCCGTCCAAGACTAAGTCTATGGGCGGAGCTCCTACCAACACCTGTAGCGCAGCCGTAGAGACAGTACGATAGGCCTTTGTAACCCTTAAAAGGGCTGCTCTCTGGGCTTGCACAAGGATAACGCGTCGCCGCTTCGTGGGACGATGCCACCACCCAGCAGCGGCGTACCTTGCTACAGCCTCGAATACTCCAGTGTAGATGATTCTACACGCAGAATAGCCGAGGCCCCACGTCGCGCGGGCTAGGCAGCTCAAAGCGTTGAAAGTGGCGGTAGTCCTTTCTTTAATGGCAACAACGTGGGGCGTCACGTTGAGGCCCGGCCCGATCCGCACTCCGAGATAAGTGACCGTTGCCGGGCTCTCAATGCGGCGTCCGTGGATTTTGATTACCAGGGGGTGTCGGGCGTCGGTTCTCCCTCTCATCAGCAAAGCCGAGGTCTTGCTAGGAGAGAGAGCCAGTTTGTTGGCGCAGCGCCAGTTGTCTATATCGTCAATGGCGGCTTGGGCGCGAAGGGTTAGAGCAGCTCGACTATCAGCGTGCACCGTAACAACGAGGTCGTCGACGTAGGCGATTGCCTTATATCCACGGCCCTCGAGATCACGGAGCAGTCCGTCAAAGAGTATGGCCCAAAGTATCGGTCCGAGGACCGAGCCCTGAGGACAGCCTCTAGTGACGTCCACTGTAGTGCTAGCGTATAGCTGACTCATGGTCGCAGATCGATCACTGAGGAAGCTGGATATATACCCAAACACATTCCCAGGCAGTCCCACAGCCCGCAGTCGCGTGAGGATGGCAGGCCACCAGGCGCAGTCGAAGGCCGACGCGATGTCAAAGAAGACACACAGGGCATATTTCCCACGGTCATTCTCCACATCCGCCCTCAGCATCATCAACGCGTCTTCGGCGGATCTGCCCCTCAAGCCACCGAACTGCCTGTGGGATACAAAAGCATGTATCTGGGCCCGAATTCCATTGAAGATAAGAGTCTCCAATACTTTACCGAATACGGGGAGCAGGCTGATTGGTCTGTGGCTACCTGCCAGGGAAAGGTCCCTATCACCAGGCTTAACAAACGTGCACACGAGTGCTCGTTTCCAAGTCCTAGGGAAGTGGCCCCTCCTAAGGCAGGAGTTATACAGTAGTAAGAGATCCGACTTGATGGCCGGGAAGGCTTTCTTGATTATAGCGGCGTCTATGAGATCGCTCCCAGGGGCGCCGCCACTCTTCTGCCTCCCAACCGCCAAGCTCAGGTCAATCTCGTCCCAATCAGGTGCGTTCCCCGTATCCGGCCAAGTACGGGCAGCGTTCCTGATGTCTCGTTGGCTGGGTGAATCCTTCGCCGGATCGTCCTCCGGGAAGGCCTCCCCCAAGTACATCTCCTCCAGGGACATGGCATACTGGTTGCCAACTCTGATGGAGGCCACCGGGGCGACCGGCCTTAGCCTCCCGGCGGCGACACGGTAAGGGATTCCCCACGGGTTTTTACTGCTCTCGTCTTCAACGAACCTCCTCCAGCTCTCCTTCTTCGCGGCCTCGACTCTTCTACCATAAGCCTTGCTAAGCTGCCGGTACTCCTCCCTCCGTATTACCCTCTGGAGTGGGTTTTGGTTTTGGCACCACTGAAACCTCCTCCTGGCACGATATACAGCCTTCTTGGCGAGGGTAAGGTCCTCACTCCACCAGGGTACCTTCCTGATCCGGTTTACCTTCCTGGGGATGGTCTCATCGGCAGCTCGAAGTAGTATACTACTGAGCCTGCCGACCCCATCCTCAATCTGGCCAACCGGTTCAGAACTCCTGAGACCCTCCCACTGATCGTCGTAGGAGTAGGCGGCAACGGCGGTCACGAAAGCGTCGGAGATGGCCTTGCGGGTAGCAAAGCGCGGGTCTCTAGGCCGGACTGCGGGAAGATGGGCGTCAAAGAGCAGAACATCCAGTACACTATGGTCGCTAGATGTGATCTCTCGGACGCTCCAGCTGCCCACAGCCCGGAATAGTCCGCTCGACACCAGCGTGACGTCAACATGGGACACTCCATTGGAACCGTGGAATGTGGGCGGAGAAAGTGGGTCATTGACTATGCACAGGTCATGGCGGGCGATCAAATCCAATAGCCTGTCGCCCCGGCGGTCGGTGCAAACCGATCCCCAGGAGACTGACCAGGAGTTGACGTCCGCCAGAACTATGACATTGCGCCCCGAGAGGGAGTCCAGTACTAGGTCCAGGTGGCCCAGCTGTCGTTCTATGTTCTCAGACGGCGGGAAGTATCCGCTGATCACGTAGCAGCTTGCGTTGGCGTGCCTGATACAGGCCACAACTATATGGCTGGTGGAGAGATGGTGGAGCGCCATCACATCCACCTGGGGGCCGGTCACGACGATTGCGGCCATTGGCCGTTCGTCGCTCCGTGCGCCAGTAATAATTTTGTGGCCAGTACCTAGGCCTGCCACGCTGCCTCTAATGCAGTAGGGTTCCTGGAGAGCTAGCCACAATCCTGCGCCTATTCATGTTGTGCTGCCACAAACGGAGGCCCCCGCGCATCCTATTCGCCAAAATCAGTGCGTGAGGCCAACGACTCTAACGCACGGATATATGACGGGCAGGTCTCGCTGTCCGCCTGGTGAGCGACGCGGGAGCCCCGTGTGCCGCAGTTACTACACTTCGGCGGCTTAGACTTATTCGGACAACTGGCCCTGTCGTGCCCTTCCTCCGAACACCTCGCGCACACCCTGGGTCGGTTGCACGACTTTTCGACGTGGCCAAAGACCTGGCAGCGCCAGCACCGCGAGACATCCAGGCAGTCCCGGACTCTACATGAGTACCACCCTAGGGTGATCCTTCCGGCGCTGATGAGAGACCTCCTCGTCTCTGGGGCCACCTCGACGACCCAATGAACCGTCGATCTGCCCTTGGGGCCCTTTTTATATATTGCTGTGGGGGCGGTGAGGTCGGGGTATTGGGCTCGAAACCTCCTGGAGAAGTCCTCCCCCGAACAGCCCGAAGGCACATTAAACACAACTAGGCGTGGGCTCCTTCTTTGGAGCTCCTCCGCCTTAAAGCCCGCCTCTTGGAGCTTTGGATTGTCCTTGAGTGCCCCGAGCTCGACAGCGGAGGAAACCTCCAGGAGAATCCCCCCTCTCCTGGCGGGTTTGCTGGACCTAATATTTATCCCGAGCTCCCTCCGGTTCACAGTGTCCAGGGCGTCCTCCAGCTTCCGGGTCTCGCTCCCCTCCTTGAGTTCGACCATAGCCACGAAGACTTTCGGCTTCCTCTTCGCTTCCGTGGCCGTGGTCTCTGCTAGTTGCCGAAGGACGTCCTGCTTGCTTCTATGTTTCTCGGGGGCCACAAGTGGGCGCCCCACTCCCCTTCCTCTTCTTCCGCCCCTTCCTCCCCACCTGGGTCTGGTCGGGAATACACGGGGGGGGCAGGTTTCCCGGAGATTGCCCTCCTACCTCTCTCGCCGCGGTTGTCGTGAGTCCGGGCGCAGCTGGGGGCGCCCACCCTTGTACTCCCGCCTCCCGGGAGGCGTCAATGGCGGGGACGGGCTTTCGTTCTTTCTTGCTTGGTTGACCCTGACCCCGGAGTCTGGCAGCGATGGCCTCCGCCAGGACATCCGGCCGGAACTCCCTCATCATCCCCATTGCAGCTCTCTCCCTAGCCTCGGCCTCCAGCCTCCCGATGGTCGCCGACACCAACATAACCAGCAAGCCCTGGACCCCACGGTCAACGATGACCTGGCTTGCTTTGCTTAGTTTGTGATGTTTGTGTATGGCATCGGCGATGGACCTCTGGATGCCGTAAGCCTCCGCCAGGGACGCGTCCACCAGCTCCTCCTCTCTTCTTCCCCGGCTGGATCGGGGTCTCCAGCCAGGGGGAGGGGGAGAAAAACCGCTCGGTGGGCTGCTGCGGGAGGGGGAGGTTCACCCTCGTCCACTCGGCTGGGTCCACTAACCTTTCCCCCCTCGAATTGCGTGGCGTTCCTCTTTGCTGGCGTCGCGGTTCCGGCCGGCTGCATCTCCGGGACCGAATGCCTCCTTTCGGCTGTTATTGGGATTTTTGTGTTGAGGCCCCCTTCTGACCCCCCCTCCCCTTCTGACCCCCCCCCCCCCCCCCCCGTCTGACCCCTTCCCCTTCTGACCCCCCTTCTGACCCCCCCCCCTTCTGACCCCCCTCCCCCTTATGATCCCCCTCCCCTTCTGCCCCCCCCCCCCCCCCCCCCCTTCTGCCGATTCTCAGAGGAAAATTAGTGTGTCATCCTAATGGTGTTTTGAATTCACATGTAAAATTTGCTGTACCTACGTCCATTACAACGGCAGTTATTAGAGTTCAAGTTAATCCTCTCCCTTAATCCCCCAAATTTGGCCGATTTGGCTGAAAAGGGGAGGGGGGGTCAGAAGGGGAGGGGGGTCAGAAGGGGAGGGGGTCAGAAGGGGAGGGAGGGGTCAGAAGGGGAGGGGGGGGGGTTATCCATAAAAATGTAGTATATAAGAAAGTTATAGGTCACATCATGTTTTTAAGTTACTTTTTGCGTTCAATTGCTGTTTTCTTTATATTCATTTATTCAAATTTCAAAATATATAAAATGTGCATTCGTAATGCTGAAACCACGTGTCGACACACAAGTTTTTTTATAAAGAACGAAATTAAATTATATTTAATTAACAATTGTTTATAATGAACAAAATCCAATTATATTTATTTACATAGGAAACGGAATGTATTGTTATACAGGTTTAGAAATTCTTGAGACTGCGGAACGCTGTGTACACCGATTGTCAAGCTGGAGAATCTTGAGGCTCTGGAACGCTGTGTACACCGATTGTCAAGCTGGAGAATCTTGAGGCTCTGGAACATTGTCCACACCGGAGAAAAAAATAAAATAAAAACATAAGAATAACATATATTTTTATATTTAATTTTTTTATGTTTTTGTCAGACCAAATTGTTAAAATTACAGGGTGTAACCAAGATGGTCGCTGAATAACCCGTTTTGTCTTCCCCAGCACGAATTTATCAGTTATGTTTCCGCTCTCCCTTCAAAGCCAATTTGGACAGTTTGGATTGAAACTCATTGTAGGGAACTATAGAGCTACTTCAATATTGTAGGGAACTATAGAGCTACTTCAATATTGTAGGGAACTATAGAGCTACTTCAATATTGTAGGGATTTATAGAGCTATTTCAATATTGTAGGGACCTATAGAGCTACTTCAATATTGTAGGGAACTATATAGCTCCTTCAAGGAAGGAAAAATCTGGAGTGCAGCATGGGCGCCCCACTGACTGCTACCAGTTACGTGGACGCTATGCTGCGCTCCCAGGGGTCGTGGGATGAAGGCTGCGATTTTGCAGCGCTCATCATGGGTGGAGAGGGCTGACAAGGAACAGTAGCGGCAATAAAACAGAAGAAGGGGCGTTACCAGCCACCCTTCCTCCCTTCCGCGAAGTAATGACAGACCGTCAGTTCCGCGGAAGGGAATCAGGATCGGCAAGGAGGGGGTTTTAGTGGGTATGGTGAAACGGCTTGAGCCCCACACTATCCAGGGCTATCTTCCCTGGATGTGCGTTACAGGAATTTCCCCCTCAAATGCAAAAAAAAAAAAGAGCTACTTCAATATTGTAGGGAACTATAGAGCTACTTCAATATTGTAGGGAACAATAGAGCTACTTCAATATTGTAGAGAACTATAGAGCTACTTCAATATTGTAGGAACCTATAGAGCTACTTCAATATTGTAGGGAACTATAGAGCTCTTTCAATATTATAGGGAACTACAGATCTACTTCAATGTTGTAGGGAACTATAGAGCTACTTCAATATTGTAGGGAACTATAGAGCTAGTTCAATATTGTAGGGAACTATAGACCTATTTCAATATTGTAGGGAACTATAGACCTATTTCAATACTGTAGGGAACTATAGAGCTACTTCAATATTGTAGGATACTTTAGACCTATTTCAATACTGGAGGGAACTATAGAGCTACTTCAATATTGTTGGGAACTATAGAGCTACTTCAATATTTTTAGGATACTATAGACCTATTTCAATACTGTAGGGAACTATAGAGCTACTTCAATATTGTAGGGAACTATAGAGCTATTTCAATATTGTGTGGAACTTTAGAGATATTTCAATATTGTAGGGAACTATAGAGCTACTTCAATATTGTAGGGAACTAAAGAGCTACTTCAATATTGTAGGGACCTATAGAGCTACTTCAATATTGTAGGGAACTATAGAACTCTTTCAATATTATAGGGAACTACAGATCTACTTCAATATTGTAGGGAACTATAGAGCTACTTCAATATTGTTGGGAACTATAGAGCTACTTCAATATTTTTAGGATACTATAGACCTATTTCAATACTGTAGGGAACTATAGAGCTACTTCAATATTTTTAGGATACTATAGACCTATTTCAATACTGTAGGGAACTATAGAGCTACTTCAATATTGTAGGGAACTATAGAGCTACTTCAATATTGTAGGGAACTATAGAGCTACTTCAATATTGTAGGGAACTATAGAGCTACTTCAATATTGTAGGGAACTATAGAGCTATTTCAATATTGTGTGGAACTTTAGAGCTATTTCAATATTGTAGGGAACTATAGAGCTACTTCAATATTGTAGGGAACTAAAGAGCTACTTCAATATTGTTGGGACCTATAGAGCTACTTCAATATTGTAGGGAACTATAGAGCTCTTTCAATATTATAGGGAACTACAGATCTACTTCAATATTGTAGGGAACTATAGAGCTACTTCAATATTGTAGGGAACTATAGAGCTACTTCAATATTGTAGGGAACTATAGACCGTGGAGTATAGAATAATTTTTACTGTATGCCAACGTGACAGACGTCATCTGGTACAGGTGTAAATATTGTGCTCGAGGATATGACGTTTTGTACTAAAGCCATCCTTGCAACTGGCCGATACAATTTAATACAAATTTACTAATAGTGACAATAACCATTTTAGATATAAGAGTAAATACTATTAACACGACCCTTAAGTTTGTTATCTGGGAGGTAAAAAAAACGTTGAGCACGCCGGTCTTCGGATGGAAAGTTAAGCAATGGTCCCGAGTCTTTAAGATATCAGGTACTCGTTAAACACCTCTACCCTAGAGGAATAAACCTAGATAGGCAAAATTTAGGACTCCCACTGTCGGGCTCATGTCCACCTGAGTGACGAAAGATCGCTCTGGTAGTAGGCGATGTTACTTCCTAGTTAAAGCCCGGACATGAGCCACAATAACTAACCAACCAAACGGGTCAAACAGATGTTCCTCGAAAAAGATTCCATTCTCGGTTTTTCAGGATTATTTAGTTATTTCGTAAAAACTGTACAAAAATCCTGGTGTTGAGAATGTCCGCTCTACATAAGGAATCATACGTCAAAACCATTTGGCCAATTATTTGTCCGTTCAAGGCAAATGTCCGCTATTAACAAGGGTCCGTTAAACAGAAGTGTCCGCTATTAAGAAGAGTTCGCTATTAAGAAGTGTCCGTTCAAGGCACGCATCCGCTACTAAGAAATGTCCCTTAATGGAAGTGTCCGCTATTAAGAAGTGTTGATTTAAAGGGAAGTGTACGCTATTAAGAAGTGTCAATTTAAAGGGAAGTGTACGCTATTAAGAAGTGTCAATTTAAAGGGAAGTGTACGCTATTAAGAAGAGTCCATTCAAGGCAAGTGTACACTATTAAGAAGTGTCAATTTAAAGAGAAGTGAACGCTATTAAGAAGTGTCAATTTAAAGGGACGTGTACGCTATTAAGAAGTGTCAATTTAAAGGGAAGTGTACGCTATTAAGAAGTGTCAATTTAAAGGGAAGTGTACGCTATTAAGAAGAGTCCATTCAAGGCAAGTGTACACTATTAAGAAGTGTCAATTTAAAGGGAAGTGAACGCTATTAAGAAGTGTAAATTTAAAGGGACGTGTACACTATTAAGAAGTACCATTTTAAAGGGACGTGTACGCTATTAAGAAGTGTCAATTTAAAGGGAAGTGTACGCTACTAAGAAGTGTCAATTTAAAGAGAAATGTACGCTATTAAGAAGTGTCAATTTAAAGAGAAGTGTACGCTATTAAGAAGTGTCAAATTAAAGGGAAGTGTACGCTATGAAGAAGTGTCCGTCAGTAGAAGTTTCACTGTATGTAACCTATCTCGTGTAATGTGCACCTTATACTGGGATACATTCATTTGAGAAATAAAACTAAATTACAAAATGTACGGTGCCCTCAGCCACCTCCAGAATCATACATCTTTAACTTTTGCCGACCTTTTCTTAATTTCTTGTTGTTCCTAATGTAAAACAACTACGCATATAGCTAGTGGTATAGCCAGACCGGGTCTGCTATCTGATATACCTCGAGATTAGGCAGATGTTCTAATCTAATTTCATCAAGTACAGAATCGAGGAAAGGCATGCAATAAACATTGACCATTGTGCTCCAGACTCACTCATATCTAGGTACAATATCCTCTTGCTAAGAAAGCTGACCTGTCTGAGGAAGAAACTGTTTTAGTAGACCTATAAATCAAATATAGCTAATAATAAAATTAATGAAACACACCGGCTCTGGAGTTCTTATTAACCAAGATTTTCATCGCTCTCATCATGGAATTCATGATGTTAATAAGTTTCTTGTTGTTCTTTTTGGGCAATTCCTTCTCAAGATCAGATTCTTGATTTGGGGATCTTTTTGTAGTGTTTTTTGGATCGGATCTATTTTTCCCCAGTAGGTTGAATCTCTTCCTTGGGCTTCGACCTCTATTGGAAGAAGGGCTTCCACGTCCGCGTAAAGTGGCGCTGCGTTGTGGATTATTTGAATGGTTTCGGGTTCCCTGAAGAATAGGCTTTCTGTGACTGGAAGAGTAACGGCGTTCTCGTTGGGGAGTGCGGCTTCGACCTCTATGGGGAGAGGGGCTTCGACCTCTATCGAGAAAGGGGCTTCCACGTACGGGTGAAGTGGAGCTGCGTTGACGATTACTTGAACGGTTTCGGTTTCCCTGGCGATTAGAATTTCTGTGGACGGCTGAGACAGTGCGGCTTCGACCTCCATCGCGAGAGGGGATTGGAGTGGATCCGTGTGAAGTGAGTCTGCGTTGACTATGATTTGAACTACTTCGGCCTATTGGAGGAACAGAGACACCAGTGTTTCGGTTAGCTTCAGAATAAGGAAGGTGGGACATTCGACGAGAAGAGGCTTTCCTGCCGAGGCGATTATTACTGGGAGGAGATTTATTGGTTTCTTTAGACGCGGCGATATCCTGCTGCAGAAGGGCAGGCCCGGGGTGATCCTCGGGAGGAAGATTATTGGAGCCCTGCGGATCAGGTTGAGCCTCGGGGCTTTCCTGGAGTGGGGGGCCTTCCAGCTCACGTTCAGACTCGGATCTTTCCTGGGGAGGGGGGTTGCTGGTGCCTTGCAGCTCACGTTCAGGCTCGGGGCTTTCCTGGAGAGGGGCGGGTTTACTGATATCCTTAGGCGCGAGGCCGTCTGGGAGAGGGAGCTCGCCGTTTACTTGCACCTGAGGCGCAGGCCCGGGGTTTTCGGGGGGAGAGGGGTTGCTGGTGCCTTGCAGCTCCTCGGAGCTCTCCTGGGGAGGGGGGTTGCTGGTGTCTTGCGGTTCAGATTGAGCAGCAGATATTATCTGATGAGCTGGTTTACTGGTTTCTTTAGATGAGGAGCTGTCTTGGGAGGGGAGGTGGCCCTTTACTTGCAGCTCAGGACCAGGCCCGGGTTTTTCGGGGGGAGGAAGGTTGTTGGTGCCTTGCAGCTCATGTTCAGACTCGGGGGGAGGGGGGTTGCTGGTGCCTTGCGGTTCAGATTGAGCAGCGGGTATTATCTGAGGAGAGGGTTTACTGGTTTCTTTAGACGCGGGTCTGTCTTGGGAAGAAAGGTGGCCGTTTACTTGCAGCTGAGGCGCAGGCCCGGGGTTTTCGGGGAGAGAGGGGTTGCTGGTGCCTTGCAGCTCCTCGGAGCTCTCCTGGGGAGGGGGGTTGCTGGTGTCTTGCGGTTCAGATTGAGCAGCAGATATTATCTGATGAGCTGGTTTACTGGTTTCTTTAGATGCGAAGCTGTCTTGGGAGTGGAGGTAGCCCTTTACTTGCAGCTCAGGACCAGGCCCGGGTTTTTCTGGGGGAGGAAGGTTGTTGGTGCCTTGCAGCTCATGTTCAGACTCGGGGGGAGGGGCGTTGCTGGTGCCATGCGGTTCAGATTGAGCAGCGGGTATTATCTGAGGAGAGGGTTTACTGGTTTCTTTAGACGCGGGTCTGTCTTGGGAAGAAAGGTGGCCGTTTACTTGCAGCTGAAGCGCAGGCCCGGGGTTTTCGGGGGGAGAGGGGTTGCTGGTGCCTTGCAGCTCCTCGGAGCTCTCCTGGGGAGGGGGTTTGCTGGTGTCTTGCGGTTCAGATTGAGCAGCAGATATTATCTGATGAGCTGGTTTACTGGTTTCTTTAGATGCGGAGCTGTCTTGGGAGTGGAGGTGGCCGTTTACTTGCAGCTCAGGACCAGGCCCGGGTTTTTCGGGGGGAGGAAGGTTGTTGGTGCCTTGCAGCTCATGTTCAGACTCGGGGGGAGAGGGGTTGCTGGTGCCTTGCGGTTCAGATTGAGCAGCGGGTATTATCTGAGGAGAGGGTTTACTGGTTTCTTTAGACGCGGGTCTGTCTTGGGAAGAAAGGTGGCCGTTTACTTGCAGCTGAGGCGCAGGACCGGGGGTTTCGGGGGGAGAGGGGTTGCTGGTGCCTTGCAGCTCCTCGGAGCTCTCCTGGGGAGGGGGGTTGCTGGTGTCTTGCGGTTCAGATTGAGCAGCAGATATTATCTGATGAGCTGGTTTACTGGTTTCTTTAGATGCGGAGCTGTCTTGGGAGTGGAGGTGGCCGTTTACTTGCAGCTCAGGACCAGGCCCGGGGTTTTCGGGGGGAGAGGGGTTGCTGGTGCCTTGCAGCTCCTCGGAGCTCTCTTGGGGAAGGGGGTTGCTGGTGCCTTGCGGTTCAGATTGAGCAGCGGGTATTATCTGAGGAGCGGGTTTACTGATATCCTTAGGCGCGAGGCCGTCTGGGAGAGGGAGGTCGCCGTTTACTTGCACCTGAAGCGCAGGCCCGGAGTTTTCGGGGAGAGAGGGGTTGCTGGTGCTTTGCAGCTCCTCGGAGCTCTCCTGGGGAGGGGGGTTGCTGGTGTCTTGCGGTTCAGATTGAGCAGCAGATATTATCTGATGAGCTGGTTTACTGGTTTCTTTAGATGCGGAGCTGTCTTGGGAGTGGAGGTGGCCGTTTACTTGCAGCTCAGGACCAGGCCCGGGTTTTTCGGGGGGAGGAAGGTTGTTGGTGCCTTGCAGCTCATGTTCAGACTCGGGTGTAGGGGGGTTGCTGGTGCCTTGCGGTTCAGATTGAGCAGCGGGTATTATCTGAGGAGAGGGTTTACTGGTTTCTTTAGACGCGGGTCTGTCTTGGGAAGAAAGGTGGCCGTTTACTTGCAGCTGAGGCGCAGGCCCGGGGGTTTCGGGGGGAGCGGGGTTGCTGGTGCCTTGCAGCTCCTCGGAGCTCTCCTGGGGAGGGGGGTTGCTGGTGTCTTGCGGTTCAGAGTGAGCAGCAGATATTATCTGATGAGCTGGTTTACTGGTTTCTTTAGATGAGGAGCTGTCTTGGGAGGGGAGGTGGCCCTTTACTTGCAGCTCAGGACCAGGCCCGGGTTTTTCGGGGGGAGGAAGGTTGTTGGTGCCTTGCAGCTCATGTTCAGACTCGGGGGGATGGGGGTTGCTGGTGCCTTGCGGTTCAGATTGAGCAGCGGGTATTATCTGAGGAGAGGGTTTACTGGTTTCTTTAGATGCGGAGCTGTCTTGGGAGTGGAGGTGGCCGTTTACTTGCAGCTCAGGACCAGGCCCGGGTTTTTCGGGGGGAGGAAGGTTGTTGGTGCCTTGCAGCTCATGTTCAGACTCGGGGGGAGGGGGGTTGCTGGTGCCTTGCGGTTCAGATTGAGCAGCGGGTATTATCTGAGGAGAGGGTTTACTGGTTTCTTTAGACGCGGGTCTGTCTTGGGAAGAAAGGTGGCCGTTTACTTGCAGCTGAGGCGCAGGCCCGGGGGTTTCGGGGGGAGAGGGGTTGCTGGTGCCTTGCAGCTCCTCGGAGCTCTCCTGGGGAGGGGGGTTGCTGGTGTCTTGCGGTTCAGATTGAGCAGCAGATATTATCTGATGAGCTGGTTTACTGGTTTCTTTAGATGCGGAGCTGTCTTGGGAGTGGAGGTGGCCGTTTACTTGCAGCTCAGGACCAGGCCCGGGTTTTTCGGGGGGAGGAAGGTTGTTGGTGCCTTGCAGCTCATGTTCAGACTCGGGGGGATGGGGGTTGCTGGTGCCTTGCGGTTCAGATTGAGCAGCGGGTATTATCTGAGGAGAGGGTTTACTGGTTTCTTTAGACGCGGGTCTGCCTTGGGGAGAAAGGTGGCCGTTTACTTGCAGCTGAGGCGCAGGCCCGGGGTTTTCGGGAGGAGAGGGGTTGCTGGTGCCTTGCAGCTCCTCGGAGCTCTCCTGGGGAGGGGGGTTGCTGGTGTCTTGCGGTTCAGATTGAGCAGCAGATATTATCTGATGAGCTGGTTTACTGGTTTCTTTAGATGCGGAGCTGTCTTGGGAGTGGAGGTGGCCGTTTACTTGCAGCTCAGGACCAGGCCCGGGTTTTTCGGGGGGAGGAAGGTAGTTGGTGCCTTGCAGCTCATGTTCAGACTCGGGGGGAGGGGGGTTGCTGGTGCCTTGCGGTTCAGATTGAGCAGCGGGTATTATCTGAGGAGAGGGTTTACTGGTTTCTTTAGACGCGGGTCTGTCTTGGGAAGAAAAGTGGCCGTTTACTTGCAGCTGAGGCGCAGGCCCGGGGGTTTCGGGGAGAGAGGGGTTGCTGGTGCCTTGCAGCTCCTCGGAGCTCTCCTGGGGAGGGGGGTTGCTGGTGTCTTGCGGTTCTGATTGAGCAGCAGATATTATCTGATGAGCGGGTTTACTGATATCCTTAGGCGCGAGGCCGTCTGGGAGAGGGAGGCCGTCTGGGAGAGGGAGGTCGCCGTTTACTTGCACCTGAAGCGCAGGCCCGGGGTTTTCGGGGAGAGAGGGGTTGCTGGTGCCTTGCAGCTCCTCGGAGCTCTCCAGGGGAGGGGGGTTGCTGGTGCCTTGCAGCTCCTCGGAGCTCTCCTGGGGAGGGGGGTTGCTGGTGTCTTGCGGTTCAGATTGAGCAGCAGATATTATCTGATGAGCTGGTTTACTGGTTTCTTTAGATGCGGAGCTGTCTTGGGAGTGGAGGTGGCCGTTTACTTGCAGCTCAGGACCAGGCCCGGGTTTTTCGGGGGGAGGAAGGTTGTTGGTGCCTTGCAGCTCATGTTCAGACTCGGGGGGATGGGGGTTGCTGGTGCCTTGCGGTTCAGATTGAGCAGCGGGTATTATCTGAGGAGAGGGTTTACTGGTTTCTTTAGACGCGGGTCTGCCTTGGGGAGAAAGGTGGCCGTTTACTTGCAGCTGAGGCGCAGGCCCGGGGTTTTCGGGAGGAGAGGGGTTGCTGGTGCCTTGCAGCTCCTCGGAGCTCTCCTGGGGAGGGGGGTTGCTGGTGTCTTGCGGTTCAGATTGAGCAGCAGATATTATCTGATGAGCTGGTTTACTGGTTTCTTTAGATGCGGAGCTGTCTTGGGAGTGGAGGTGGCCGTTTACTTGCAGCTCAGGACCAGGCCCGGGTTTTTCGGGGGGAGGAAGGTAGTTGGTGCCTTGCAGCTCATGTTCAGACTCGGGGGGAGGGGGGTTGCTGGTGCCTTGCGGTTCAGATTGAGCAGCGGGTATTATCTGAGGAGAGGGTTTACTGGTTTCTTTAGACGCGGGTCTGTCTTGGGAAGAAAAGTGGCCGTTTACTTGCAGCTGAGGCGCAGGCCCGGGGGTTTCGGGGAGAGAGGGGTTGCTGGTGCCTTGCAGCTCCTCGGAGCTCTCCTGGGGAGGGGGGTTGCTGGTGTCTTGCGGTTCTGATTGAGCAGCAGATATTATCTGATGAGCGGGTTTACTGATATCCTTAGGCGCGAGGCCGTCTGGGAGAGGGAGGCCGTCTGGGAGAGGGAGGTCGCCGTTTACTTGCACCTGAAGCGCAGGCCCGGGGTTTTCGGGGAGAGAGGGGTTGCTGGTGCCTTGCAGCTCCTCGGAGCTCTCCAGGGGAGGGGGGTTGCTGGTGTCTTGCGGTTCAGATTGAGCAGCAGATATTATCTGATGAGCTGGTTTACTGGTTTCTTTAGATGCGGAGCTGTCTTGGGAGTGGAGGTGGCCGTTTACTTGCAGCTCAGGACCAGGCCCGGGTTTTTCGGGGGGAGGAAGGTTGTTGGTTCCTTGCAGCTCATGTTCAGACTCGGGGGGAGGGGGGTTGCTGGTGCCTTGCGGTTCAGATTGAGCAGCGGGTATTATCTGAGGAGCGGGTTTACTGATATCCTTAGGCGCGAGGCCGTCTGGGAGAGGGAGGTCGCCGTTTACTTGCACCTGAAGCGCAGGCCCAGGGTTTTCGGGGAGAGAGGGATTGCTGGTGCCTTGCAGCTCCTCGGAGCTCTCCTGGGGAGGGGGGTTGCTGGTGTCTTGCGGTTCAGATTGAGCAGCAGATATTATCTGATGAGCTGGTTTACTGGTTTCTTTAGATGCGGAGCTGTCTTGGGAGTGGAGGTGGCTCTTTACTTGCAGCTCAGGACCAGGCCCGGGTTTTTCGGGGGGAGGAAGGTTGTTGGTGCCTTGCAGCTCATGTTCAGACTCGGGGGGAGGGGGGTTGCTGGTGCCTTGCGGTTCAGATTGAGCAGCGGGTATTATCTGAGGAGAGGGTTTACTGGTTTCTTTAGACGCGGGTCTGTCTTGGGAAGAAAGGTGGCCGTTTACTTGCAGCTGAGGCGCAGGCCCGGGGTTTTCGGGGGGAGAGGGGTTGCTGGTGCCTTGCAGCTCACGTTCAGGCTCGGGGCTTTCCTGGAGAGGGGCGGGTTTACTGATATCCTTAGGCGCGAGGCCCTCTGGGAGAGGGAGGTCGCCGTTTACTTGCACCTGAGGCGCAGGCCCGGGGTTTTCGGGGAGAGAGGGGTTGCTGGTGCCTTGCAGCTCCTCGGAGCTCTCCTGGGGAGGGGGGTTGCTGGTGTCTTGCGGTTCAGATTGAGCAGCAGATATTATCTGATGAGCTGGTTTACTGGTTTCTTTAGATGCGGAGCTGTCTTGGGAGTGGAGGTGGCCGTTTACTTGCAGCTCAGGACCAGGCCCGGGTTTTTCGGGGGGAGGAAGGTTGTTGGTGCCTTGCAGCTCATGTTCAGACTCGGAGGGAGGGGGGTTGCTGGTGCCTTGCGGTTCAGATTGAGCAGCGGGTATTATCTGAGGAGCGGGTTTACTGATATCCTTAGGCGCGAGGCCGTCTGGGACAGGGAGGTCGCCGTTTACTTGCACCTGAAGCGCAGGCCCGGGGTTTTCGGGGGGAGAGGGGTTGCTGGTGCCTTGCAGCTCACGTTCAGGCTCGGGGCTTTCCTGGAGAGGGGCGGGTTTACTGATATCCTTAGGCGCGAGGCCCTCTGGGAGAGGTAGGTCGCCGTTTACTTGCACCTGAGGCGCAGGCCCGGGGTTTTCGGGGGGAGAGGGGTTGCTGGTGCCTTGCAGCTCCTCGGAGCTCTCCTGGGGAAGGGGGTTGCTGGTGCCTTGCGGTTCAGATTGAGCAGCGGGTATCATCTGAGGAGCGGGTTTACTGATATCCTTAGGCGCGAGGCCGTCTGGGAGAGGGAGGTCGCCGTTTACTTGCACCTGAAGCGCAGGCCCGGGGTTTTCGGGGAGAGAGGGGTTGCTGGTGCTTTGCAGCTCCTCGGAGCTCTCCTGGGGAGGGGGGTTGCTGGTGTCTTGCGGTTCAGATTGAGCAGCAGATATTATCTGATGAGCTGGTTTACTGGTTTCTTTAGATGCGGAGCTGTCTTGGGAGTGGAGGTGGCCGTTTACTTGCAGCTCAGGACCAGGCCCGGGTTTTTCGGGGGGAGGAAGGTTGTTGGTGCCTTGCAGTTCATGTTCAGACTCGGGGGGAGGGGGGTTGCTGGTGCCTTGCGGTTCAGATTGAGCAGCGGATATTATCTGAGGAGAGGGTTTACTGGTTTCTTTAGACGCGGGTCTGTCTTGGGAAGAAAGGTGGCCGTTTACTTGCAGCTGAGGCGCAGGCCCGGGGTTTTCGGGGGGAGAGGGGTTGCTGGTGCCTTGCAGCTCACGTTCAGGCTCGGGGCTTTCCTGGAGAGGGGCGGGTTTACTGATATCCTTAGGCGCGAGGCCCTCTGGGAGAGGGAGGTCGCCGTTTACTTTCACCTGAGGCGCAGGCCCGGGGTTTTCGGGGAGAGAGGGGTTGCTGGTGCCTTGCAGCTCCTCGGAGCTCTCCTGGGGAGGGGGGTTGCTGGTGTCTTGCGGTTCAGATTGAGCAGCAGATATTATCTGATGAGCTGGTTTACTGGTTTCATTAGATGCGGAGCTGCCTTGGGAGTGGAGGTGGCCGTTTACTTGCAGCTTAGGACCAGGCCCGGGTTTTTCGGGGGGAGGAAGGTTGTTGGTGCCTTGCAGCTCATGTTCAGACTCGGGGGGAGGGGGGTTGCTGGTGCCTTGCGGTTCAGATTGAGCAGCGGGTATTATCTGAGGAGAGGGTTTACTGGTTTCTTTAGACGCGGGTCTGTCTTGGGAAGAAAGGTGGCCGTTTACTTGCAGCTGAAGCGCAGGCCCGGGGTTTTCGGGGAGAGAGGGGTTGCTGGTGATTTGCAGCTCCTCGGAGCTCTCCTGGGGAGGGGGGTTGCTGGTGTCTTGCGGTTCAGATTGAGCAGCAGCTATTATCTGATGAGCTGGTTTACTGGTTTCTTTAGATGCGGAGCTGTCTTGGGAGTGGAGGTGGCCGTTTACTTGCAGCTCAGGACCAGGCCCGGGTTTTTCGGGGGGAGGAAGGTTGTTGGTGCCTTGCAGCTCATGTTCAGACTCGGGGGGAGGGGGGTTGCTGGTGCCTTGCGGTTCAGATTGAGCAGCGGGTATTATCTGAGGAGAGGGTTTACTGGTTTCTTTAGACGCGGGTCTGTCTTGGGAAGAAAGGTGGCCGTTTACTTGCAGCTGAAGCGCAGGCCCGGGGTTTTCGGGGAGAGAGGGGTTGCTGGTGATTTGCAGCTCCTCGGAGCTCTCCTGGGGAGGGGGGTTGCTGGTGTCTTGCGGTTCAGATTGAGCAGCAGCTATTATCTGATGAGCTGGTTTACTGGTTTCTTTAGATGCGGAGCTGTCTTGGGCGTGGAGGTGGCCGTTTACTTGCAGCTCAGGACCAGGCCCGGGTTTTTCGGGGGGAGGAAGGTTGTTGGTGCCTTGCAGCTCATGTTCAGACTCGGGGGGAGGGGGGTTGCTGGTGCCTTGCGGTTCAGATTGAGCAGCGGGTATTATCTGAGGAGCGGGTTTACTGATATCCTTAGGCGCGAGGCCGTCTGGGAGAGGGAGGTCGCCGTTTACTTGCACCTGAAGCGCAGGCCCGGGGTTTTCGGGGAGAGAGGGGTTGCTGGTGCCTTGCAGCTCCTCGGAGCTCTCCTGGGGAGGGGGGTTGCTGGTGTCTTGCGGTTCAGATTGAGCACCAGATATTATCTGATGAGCTGGTTTACTGGTTTCTTTAGATGCGGAGCTGTCTTGGGAGTGGAGGTGGCCCTTTACTTGCAGCTCAGGACCAGGCCCGGGTTTTTCGGGGGGAGGAAGGTTGTTGGTGCCTTGCAGCTCATGTTCAGACTCGAGGGGAGGGGGGTTGCTGGTGCCTTGCGGTTCAGATTGAGCAGCGGGTATTATCTGAGGAGAGGGTTTACTGGTTTCTTTAGACGTGGGTCTGTCTTGGGCAGAAAGGTGGCCGTTTACTTGCAGCTGAGGCGCAGGCCCGGGTTTTTCGGGGGGAGGAGGGTTGTTGGTGCCTTGCAGCTCATGTTCAGACCCGGGGTGATCCTCGGGAGGGGGATTATTGGAGCCTTGCCGTTCAGGTTCAACCTCGGGGCTTTGCTGGAAAGGGGGGTTGCTGGTATTTTTTCTCGCGGGGCTGTCCCGGGGGGGGGGTTTTCTGGTGCCTTGCAGTTCAGATTCAGTCTCAGGGGTTTTCTGGGGAGGGGAGTTACTGGTGTCTTCAGACGCGGGGCTGTCGCCAATTATGTGTTGCTGAAGCTCAGGCCCAGGGTTTTCGTGGGGAGGTTCAGGTCCAGCCTTAGGGTTTTTTGGGAGAGGTGTGTCACCAGTTACTTGCTGCTCTAGTTCCGGAGTTGGGATTGGAATGGGAGGAAGATTATCGGTTTTCTGTGCCTTTGTCGCAAGCGCAGAAGCGAATCTTTCCAGAGTCGCCCTGGACAGAGAGAGTCTTCGACCCACTGAGGCACTGCCTGCTCCTCCTCCTAAGGTTTTTGGTCCCTTGGTTCCAGGTTTCGCATTATCTGAAGGCAACAATAATGTTTATCAGGTTTGAGGTGTTAGATTTAGTGCGTGAGTTGTGGAAAGTGAGGTGTGAATTGTGAGGTGTGTAATGGGAGATGGAGATGTGTAGTGATGCGTTTCCAATGGTTTAGTTGAATTTGATTTATAACAAATACTTTATAATATATGGTCAATTTTATGAGAAAAAGTAGAAAAATTGAAATTTTACGAAAACAAGAATAACTTTTGAAGATGAACGAATCGGACCTTGGCTTATGTACACTGAGTTATATTGTACACACTTTGTATTATTGAAATATTGAGTTTTAATATAAACTAACAACTTGGACAAGAAGGTAACCTTTCAGTCGTGACTTTGACCTTGATCTATACGGACCTGTGTACACTGCTCCTGTGGATTAGTCAGATAAGAGATGTCTTTTTTATATATACATTTCTAATTTTTGTGTTTATTTTATTTAGCACATTCTATTTGTTTCTATTCTTAAAATATTAATATTGTTTGAAATATGTCTACGGAGAGTGGGGGGCATGACCCCCCATTAATTTCTGATATCCCCTCACTTGTTTCTAGCAATGAGGATTTGTTACCTCCCACCACGGACATTGATATGGTAAATCCGGAAAATTTAATTTCTGCATGCAGTTTGGCTCAGCCTAATTCGGATCCTATTTCTGGTATACTTATCAGAAACTCAACTAACACTGACTCCAATACTAGTAATTCAAACAAAGGTCCCAACTCAGACAATTTCCCTACTACATCAAAAACCTATAGAACTCAATTTTCAGAAATTTCTATTGATGAAAAAAAAGAAAAAAAGACGACTCGAATTCGAGGAACGTCTTTCAAAAAACAGATTTTTACCGAACGACAAGAGTTCCTTTTTTGTTTTCGTGGAGGGTCGAGAGGGGAATAATATTGGAAAAATGCATCCGATGTCCCTGGGTAAGTTTCCCTCATCTCTGGGGTTATCCATGGGGCCGGGGGTCGTCTGCTGCCTCGTCTTCAGAGGAGCGAGCTTGTCGAGCAGCTTCAGGAGGATCTGGTTGAAAGTTGCAGCTATCAGGTTTCGAAGGAGTAAATATCTAGGTGAGGAGATGGTATGTCGTAGGAGATTTGGATGAGGTCGTGAGCAGAAAGGAAGGGAACTGGCTGTTGGGCGGAGGAACTAATCTTCTGTTGGCAGTCAGCCAGGAGTGAGAAGTAGGGGTATGATGAGACGGGGCGTAGGGAAGGTTTAAGGAATAGCATAGGTCCAGGAGATACTTGGAGTTGGGAGCTGCTGGAGACAGTGGGTCGGAGTTGAAGTCACAGGAGATCAGGATGCAACTACAGAGTGGAATTAGACGGAGGAGAGCTGACTCAAAGGTGGGGTCAAACGGGTCTTTAAGAGGTCGGTAAACTACTCCATAAAGGAGTTTGATGGAATCGATATGAATTTCAAGGAAGAGGAATTAAACTTGGGAAGAAGAAGACGGGGATGATGAGGAGTCAAGACGACGGCACTTGAGGCTGTGATGGACAAAAACAGCAACCCCGCCGCCAGGTCTGTCTAGCCAGTCGTTTCTGAAGAGATGGTGGTCAGGAAGAGAGGCGGAGGAGGAGGGGATCCAGAGTTTGAGCCAGCTCTCAGAAATACCGATGATATGGAAGCTATTTGAGTGGAGGAAATCGGAGAACTCATCGTGATGGGCTGGCAGGGACTGGGCATTAACATGGCAACATTGAAGGGTATTATATGTCATGATAGGTGATGAGGAAGGACACAGATGAAGTAGAGGGAGGGGTGAGGAAGGGAGGTAAAGGAGAGCAATTAGGAGACAAAAAAATATCAAGAAAAATTATATAAATATTTATATAACATTGTTCGGCAAATTAATATAAATATCTTGGATATCCATACCGGCATAATGCAGTAAAAGCGCCTTTTGCGTCCATAATCAGTAATACTCTGAGCGTGCACCCACAACTCAAATGCCCTTTTCCACCTAGTCCATTGTAGACTTATATAACTTTTTTTGAGGGGTGGCAAGCAGCTGATATTCATATTTAAATCCATTTTAACAAATAATAACAAAGAAAGACATACGTCTCGTTGTCAAGTTACTTTAGTATATTATTTATGCCTTTTCCTTTTCTTGTTTGGGTCCGTTATTACCGTCGTCGCCAATTGTAAACACTGAGTTATATTGTACACACTTTGTGTTGTTGAAATATTGAGTTTTAATATAAACTAGCAACTTGGACAAGAAGATAACCTTTTTCCAAACACCCATTTTCCACCATTTTACATACAATCGATTACGGCCACAGTCAAGTGTGTCGTCACTATAGCTTATAGGCCAGTCATTCTGGCTCAAAAAAGGGGGTTTAGGGGAAAGTTTTGATCCAGTATAGTAATTTTTTCACCCTTTATGTTTTTTGGGTCGCTGAACACGAATATGAAGTTTGCTGACAGAAATTTTGCCCGGAACATGTTTTTTTTTTGCTAATTTAGTCAAAATGTTGGCACTTCTTTCAGTTTTTAGCCCATATCTCAAAAAGTATGTTTTTTTTCGCAAAAGTCATTTTGTCATTGTCACATTCAATGTACAAAATTAAAATAGATGAAATGTCCTACATTTATTAGTCTTAAAGAGGTTTTGTACGACTAACCGTTTGGCCGCTAGAGCGCGCCGAAAAACTTGCCAAATTGCCGGATAGTGGAAAAACCACGATTTCCTCGGAAACGACCCGTGTTTCGATACTAATGGTCACAAATGAATTAAATAAATGTATGTGGATGAGTATATACATAATAAATAAATACATACATACATAATTGTGAAAAATTGAAAATGAAGCCTTCACCACTTGTGAAGAATAGAAATGAGGGGTAGCTCAACTACTTGTGACTAATAAAAATGATGTCTTTGATTTAATTTAAGGTATGGTGCTTCACTCACCAAACCGGGATCTTAACTTAATGGTACTTGTTAATTCTTGGGGTTTCAATGATAACACCAATTAGGCTGTTGATAACTTCTCAGGAAATGTATTTTAAATGTCAGAACTCACGACAGATAATAAGATATGACAAGAACAGTTTAACACTTGGAAACATAAACAATAGGAATTCGACTTACGTCCAACAGCAGAGGGAGAGAGGTCCTCACATCCGACCCAGGTTCCAGAATCTGACTACAACGCATCTCCTCATCGGTATTTAACCTCTGAGGGGCGGAAGTGTTTTTCATAGTCAATGTCAAATATCCTGTTTACGGGTCAACACTCTCGATGTCACAATCGCGGTTCCTTGGCCGAGCCAATCTCAATAAACGGGGAACAAAGATTTGTTTTTCCTGAACTCTTTCGAGTTTTCTGACAAAGTCCCCTTCACCGCCTTCTCACATACTTCCCCCTGCAATCCAGAAGTCACGCCCTCGTGACGAGACACAACCGGGAGGAGCTGCCAATCTGCGAAGCGCTGCATACAAAGTTGATGGGATGTTGTTGTTATTTCTAGAAGTTCGTCTGTAGAGTTCTCGTAGTTTCTCCTCTCTCTTTCTCAGGCTAAAGTAAACTCCTAAAGTCCTGATTCCAAGTGTTAAATTCATGTTTAGTATAGATAAATATATAAATACACAGTATAGTATAAAGTACAACATAAATCGACTACTTTCTGAGAAGAAAAAAATGTAAACTTCAATTTCCATTAAAAAACAAAATTATACTTAAAACTTATCAACAAAATCAAAAATAAATGAGTTAACATAACAAACACAATTCTGAATTAATAATTTATAACAAACAAACTCATAATGTATATAATAATAACAAACAAACTTATAATGTATATACTGTTAAAGATTTAGTAATATGCTAAAACAATGTTTATATATATACATTTTTTTTTTTTTTTTTCAAACGACATAAATACCAATATATATGTATACAATTTAAAATAAACAAATATCACTGAATAAGTTTATTGCAATAACATAAAGAAAATCAAGATAGATTGAAAACACATTTCTTTTTTTTTTTTGTAGGTATACGTTAAATATTTATATAATTTTACTTGATGTTTTGTTGTCTCCTAATTTCTCTCCTTTACCTCCCTTCCTCACTCCTCCCTCTACTTCGTCTGTGTCCTTCCTCATCACCTCTCATGACATATAATGCCCTTCAATGTTGCCATGTTAATGCCCAGTCCCTGCCAGCCCATCACGATGAGTTCTCCGATTTCCTCCACTCAAATAGCTTCCATATCATCGGTATTTCTGAGAGCTGGCTCAAACCCTGGATCCCCTCCTCCTCCGCCTCTCTTCCTGACCACCATCTCTTCAGAAACGACTGGCTAGACAGACCTGGCGGCGGGGTTGCTGTTTTTGTCCATCACAGCCTCAAGTGCCGTCGTCTTGACTCCTCATCATCCCCGTCTTCTTCTTCCCAAGTTTAATTCCTCTTCCTTGAAATTCATATAGATTCCATCAAACTCCTTTATGGAGTAGTTTACCGACCTCTTAAAGACCCGTTTGACCCCACCTTTGAGTCAGCTCTCCTCCGTCTAATTCCACTCTATAGTTGCATCCTGATCTCCGGTGACTTCAACTCCGACCTCCTGTCTCCAGCAGCTCCCAACTCCAAGTATCTCCTGGACCTCTGCTATTCTTTAAACCTTTTCATAGTCCCTTATGCCCCGACTCATCATACCCCTACTTCTCACTCCTGGTTGGATCTCCACCTGGCTGACTCCCAACAAAAAATTAGTTCTTCCGCCCAACAGCCAGTTCCCTTCCTTTCTGCTCACGACCTTATCCAAATCTCCTACGACATACCATCTCCTCACCTTACTCCTAGATCTTTACTCCTCCGAAACCTGAAGTCCTTAACCTTCGAGGCGCTCCAAGAGGACCTTGACGCAGCGGACTGGCAAGCTATCTTTGATCTGGCCTCAATCGACGAGAAGGTGAATACTTTCAACCAAATCCTCCTGAAGCTGCTCGACAAGCACGCTCCTCTGAAGACGAGGCAGCTCAGACAACCCCCGGCCCCATGGATAACCCCAGAGGTCAGGGAAATCATGAAGGAACGGGACTCTGTCCGAAGGAGGTTCTACCGATCCAAGTTGGACCTCGACTATTCTTCCTTCAAAGTCCTGAGGAATCGTGCCCAGTCGCTGATCAGGGCGGCTAAGTCAAAGTTCCTTCTGAATCTGATAGCGGAGGCACCTAACGCCAAGTCAAGATGGGCAGCTCTTCGGAAGCTCTCGTTAGGTTCCCCCAAAAACCCTCCTTCTCCTCCAATCTTCTCTCCCGACACACTTAATTCCTTTTTTGTCTCCCGTCCTATTCTTCCACTAGCGTCTCCAGCTGAGACCCAGCCCTTCGATTCAAATAATTTTTTCTTTTCATATATTTACCCTGACTAAAGCAGATTGAAGCCCTAAAGATCATCCTTAATAGTAGCTCTAATGCCCTTGGCCCTGACGACATCCCGCTCCTCTTCCTTAAAACTTGCTTACCAGTCATACACCCAGTCCTCTTACATATTTATAATTTCTCCCTTCAAAACTCCGTCTTCCCTTCCGCCTGGAAAGAAGCATTTGTACTTCCTCTCAACAAAGTCCCTAATCCTGAAGCTCCTAAAGACTTTCGCCCTATCTCCTTCTGTGTTCCACATCCAAACCTTTAGAGCGTATAGTTCATTCCCAAATCTTAGATTTCCTTCTTACCAACAAACTCCTCGACCTTTTCCAATCTGGTTTCCGACCCGGTTATAGGACAATCTGCTTTACTGAAACTAACAGAAGACTTCCGACAGGCCATTGACGCTAGACAACTTACTCTGCTAGTACTGTTCGACTTTTCCAAAGCCTTTGACTCCGTGAACCACTCCATCCTCCTCTCCAAGCTGGCCAGTCTCCCTCTCTCCAATAATGTCCTCCTCTGGCTCCAGTCCTACCTTGCAGATCGTTCCCAGTCCGTCAAATTCCCCAACTCTCCCGCCTCATCCTCGCTTCCTCTCCACTCAGGAGTTCCCCAAGGATCCTCTCTTTCCCCCTCTCCTATTCTCCCTTTTTCTCTTGGATCTTCCTCCACACATACAATTTTGTAAATACCACCTCTACGCGGATGATCTGCAGATTTATTTATCCTTTCACCCCTCCAGTTTTCCTACCGCATACTCGCAAATATCTGATGACATCAATTCCATATCCTCCTGGGCCAAACAGAACAAACTCCTCCTTAATCCTCACAAGACTCAAGCGATTATATTAGGTAACAAATAACTTCTCAATAACTTAACTGACCCCCTCTCTTAACTCTGGACAACACCAACATTAACTACTCTAGCAGAGTAAAAAACCTGGGTATCATCCTCGACCAATCCCTTTCCTGGAAAGACCACGTATCCTATATTTCCCGTAAATCGTTCCAATCCCTTGCACAATTTAAACGTTCCCGTCACTCTCTTTCACAAAACTCCCGGAAACTCCTCGTATCATCCTTTGTTTTCCCCCATTTCGACTACGGGTGCCTGGTTTATAATGATCTGAGTAAGGGACTCGATATCAAACTCCAGCGAATCCTGAACGCTCATGTCAGATTTGTTTTCGATGTCCCTAGAGACGCTCATATTTCGCCCTGGTACTCCGAGTTGAAATGGCTCAAACCCTCCTACCGCCGAAACTACCTCCTATGCTCCTTCCTCTTCCTAATGCTTAAATCCAAAGAACCCTACTACCTCTACCAAATGTTTCAATTCCAGTCCTCGGTTCACCAGAGGCACACTAGATCCCGTCCTTCAGACCTCTTCATCCCCTCCCATCGCTCCTCGGCCTTCCACAATTCATTCCTTGTCCAGGCCTCCTCTCTTTGCAACTCCCTGCCTCCCCCAATCCATCACTCTCCTTCCGAGGCCTCCTTCAAATCCTCACTATTCCAATATCTCTTCACCAAACAATCCACTCCCTTTGATCTCTCCCCCATATTCTCTAATTCGTCAACCTTAATCATTCAAATTACTTTTCCCTTTTTTTTTTTTTTTTTCTCTCTTTTTTGCCTTTGTTATTCTCTATTTTATTATATTTTTTTTAAAATCATATTTCCCAAATTATTCGATCATAATCAATATTATTCCTTTTTGGCTCAATTACACATAACTAGATTTTTATTATGCATTTATTTATTTTTATCTTATCTTATTTTCTGCTTTCTAAATTAATTTTATTTTTAACCTTGGCTGGGCATCCTTCCTTCTCTTTTATAATCAACCATCATATTACTATGCTCGGTCGATTTATATTTATATTATCAAATTTATCTCTTTCTTAGTTGTTTAGATTTGCTTTTTTTTCGTTTTTACTTTTTCTCTTTTATTTTTGTAGATACTTTTATTTATTTATTTATTTTTTTTTTTTCATCATATTGAAGTTGTTAATTTTATGTTTTTTCCTGTTTTTCTATTTCCTGTTTATCTATTTTTTAGTTGTATAGTTTTTCTCCAAATGTAGCACTAATTTTTATTTACCTATCTTTTTATTTATTTGTACTGATACTATATTTCATTGTTTCATTTTCTTTACTCTGTATGTATTTATTCTTAGGGGACCTCGGTCCCAGAATAATAAAATTTCTTTTCATTTCTTTCACCATAACCATTACTTATTATATTATTGAAAACATTTTTGAAACCAATCAATTGTTGAAACTAAATACATACATACATTTCAGTATTTATAAAATATATATTTCTTAGTACATCAAAGCAATGTTAACCTACGAAACCGTTCTCTGTGTTCTGATCACATTTATTTGTAACATTTTGTTTTTTTTGCGAAGCTTCATATATGTGCAAGCTAAGTGTTTAGCAGATTAAATCAATGATAAGAACAGTATACCATTCGAGAAATATAACCGTTTACAGTGTTTTCTTCTATTATAGGAAGATGCGGGAGGCATCTAAAACACGGAGGATGAAATAAAACCTCTGTGGATATGCAAGGAGCTTCATTGGTTAGAGTGATAGCTACTTGACTGGTGACTGACTATGAATAAAATATATTGTACTAACGCATATCTTGATATGCCGAGAATAATGGTTTCTTCAGTGCCAAGTACCGTAGCGATATAACAAACTGTTAGCTAGTGCGAACATGTCAGATTGTCTAGGTACGTTAGGGCCAAATTATTATGTTATAGTGGGCTAGAGCGTAGGGCTTTGCTCGCATGGTCTCACATAGTCGCAGGTTCGATTCCAGTCCGGGAGTGAGTTTCATTTCTTTGATAGAACTCCCTTTTGGGGCGATGGATGTCATAAATAACTAGATAACACAGTGATGTGGCTAATATATATATAAAAAAAATACTCAAATCAGATCAAAGCTAGTAAGAGAGTACGCAAGTCAGTAAAAAAGCCGGAAACTACAAGATGGACAATACTGGGTCCACGGACACTCGGGGATTCAGGGAAACGAGGAAACAGATTGACTGGCCAAGGAAGGTGCAACTAAGACTTTCATGGGGCCAGAGCCAGAACTAGTAATATCTCGGGAGGCATACCGAACCCGCATTAAAAAGTGGACTTGGAGCTGTCATGGAGAGAAATAACCTCCATTGACAGATGTGGAGAAGAATACGAATGGCGGTTCACTTCCTGGTCATAATTTCTTATTTCGGTAGGGCTGGTGAGTACGCCTAGGGACCTAAGATGCCAATGCTCTTATCCCTTTCCTACCTGTTAGCTCAACTGTGGGAATCCTAAATTTTGCCTACCCAGGTTTAGTTTGGTCTTTAACCTAACAACGCAAAGGTTGGGGACCATCGCTTAAAGTCCCATCCGAAGGACGGAAGTTTTTTTTTACCTCCCAGATAAAATAAACTAAGGGCTCCGGCCGGATTTCAAACCCGCTATCTTGAGCTCAGTAAGCAAGCAAGGATACCACTGAGCTACCGGCACCCTCTCCTAGATTGTGATATGGTGAAATTAGGAAAGGATTTTTTGGGTCAGCAAGGAGTTGTGTTTGCTAACACAACTCAAAGACAATAGGAACTTTGGAACTAAAACAACAAGAATGCTGACCCAAAACAGCAGAGCAGATTTTGGAGAAGGGGAGGGAATTGGAGGCCTTTAAAAGATCTGATGACAATGGCACCATGCTCAGTTCTGGACCCGAAGATGCCCTGCCGTGCTGCTCCTCCGCCTCAAGTAAGACCCTAGGTATATTCTGTTTTGCCCGCCTTCTCATATATAAATGTCTGTACTTTATTAGATAATGCCAAATGTAACTGAACCTATTAAAAGATCAAAGATTGCCTTTATGTAGTTGATCTTGCCCCAATCATTAATAATAAATTATACCTCTCGCAAATTTAGCCAAGCAAATCAGCTAATGATAAAGATAAGATCCCGGTTGGTGAGTGAAGCACCATACTTAAATTAAAGTAGACATCATTCTTATTAGTCACAAATACAGTCCTTTTCTATTCTTCACAAGTACCCTTCATTATTATTCTTCACAAGGGACATTTATATATGAGAAGGCGGGCAAAACAGAATATACCTAGGGTCTTACTTGAGGCGGAGGAGCAGCACGGCAGGGCATCTTCGGGTCCAGAACTGAGCATGGTGCCATTGTCATCAGATCTTTTAAAGGCCTCCAATTCCCTCCCCTTCTCCAAAATCTGCTCTGCTGTTTTGGGTCAGCATTCTTGTTGTTTTAGTTCCAAAGTTCCTATTGTCTTTGAGTTGTGTTAGCAAACACAACTCCTTGCTGACCCAAAAAATCCTTTCCTAATTTCACCGCATCACAAGATATATATGCCCGAATTGGATGACACATTTTTGGTAAATATGTGTTCAGAAACTGGGAGACTGGGTTCTTCATGAAAGACATGGTTTTGGTAGTATAAACAACTAGGTAACAAAGTAAGGTGGAAGCACAGCGCTTCCAGGAAAGGGATAAGAGTATTGGATGCTTAGGTCCCTAGGTGCAATACGCCAGCCCACCTTATATACTATTATTAAACATAAACATTTAGAAAAAGTCTAGTGTATTGAGAAGGATTACCTGACTTACTGGGAACAGGGATTGTTTGATATGATGGCTGATAGTCCGCCGCTACACGAGTTTGCTTTGGTACGGTTCGTCCAGGAGTATATTGTCTGTTGGGCGTTACATATGGCTGCGGTACGTGGATAGGCGTTGTTCGATATGGCTGGTGGTAGCCCGTTACAGGTGAAGGCCACTGCTGGTATGGTCCATAAAGATTATACGGGCTGTGGGGCATTACATATGTCTGTGATACGTGGATAGGCATTCCCGGTACAGGCATTGTTCGATATGGCTGATGGTAGTCCGTTACAGGTGATTGCCACTGCTGGTATGGTCCGTAAGGATTATAAGGGCTGTGTGGCATTACGTACGGCTGCTCTTCATAGAAAGGCATCGTCGATTCTTCACTCTCTGCTGAATTTCGATCTAAAATATAAATTAAAATAATCGTGAAAAGTCAACACTCATATACAAATAATAAAAAAAAATACTTTGGGAGTGCTGGGTAATATTTTTGGAAAACATTGAAATAAATGTTGTTGATTATGAAAAATGTTTTGGCGTTAAATTTGAATGATTGGCAATATTCACATAAAAGCTCTAAAAAGCAACATTCTAACTCATTTCAAGAATTATTGTGCATAATAATCATTATTATACGCATTCGGTTGCCACATAAAAAAATGTCTGTTTCTGAACAAATGATATTACCTCAAGGCCTGTTATTCCAAGCTATCATGGCACAAAAAGTGGGGTACCTATTGTGAACACCTCAAACTTGAAAGATGAAAATGCTTTGAAAACGTGTAAAAAACATTTAGTCCCGTCATACTAGTGAACATTTGTTAATTGATTAATTTTTAAGCGCCATGCCAACTTTTTTTTTAATCAAATAAGCTTCTACGGCGGCCGCGTTAAAACACCATCTTAATTTTTTTCTAAAATTAAGTTTGAGATATATTTTATGCATAAAAATTGGTCTGTCAGCGGAAAAAAGTTTTTTACTATGACATACTTAAATTTTAAGCGCCGTACAACATTTTTCACCACCCGCACTATTGTCTACGTCCACACTAAACTTGAGATAGTTTGAGTTGAGATGTATATCCTCGTACGAGTGGCATGGTAGGCAGACCACCCTAAGCAGCCTCTCTGTGCTGGCTCACCACCCGCACTATAGTCTACGTCCACACTAAACTTGAGATAGTTTGAGTTGAGATGTATATCCTCGTACGAGTGGCATGGTAGGCAGACCACCCTAAGCAGCCTCTCTGTGCTGGCTCACCACCCGCACTATAGTCTACGTCCACACTAAACTTGAGATAGTTTGAGTTGAGATGTATATCCTCGTACGAGTGGCATGGTAGGCAGACCACCCTAAGCAGCCTCTCTGTGCTGGCTCACCACCCGCACTATAGTCTACGTCCACACTAAACTTGAGATAGTTTGAGTTGAGATGTATATCCTCGTACGAGTGGCATGGTAGGCAGCCTCTCTGTGCTGGCTCACCACCCGCACTATTGTCTACGTCCACACTAAACTTGAGCTAGTTTCAGTTGAGATGTATATCCTTGTAGCCTGAAGCCATCACTCTGCCCAGATCTCTGCTCCTTACAACACTCTCATACATCTCCAACAATTCCGCTCGGTTTGATTGGAACATAACAGCGTCCTGACCCATGAATACCCTCCAATTCAAGAACATTTTTAAATAATTCTGCAAGGAATTTAAAGAGAGGATGTAGGGTTAATGAGGTAACTTACCATTATATGGAACCCAGAGATCATCTGCATCTTCCGAATCTAAGTAACTTGCTGGTGGCCTGCTGTAGAAATTCCAGTTTGTTGGGTGACCTTCAGGTCCAGCTGCAAAAATATATATTAATAACTTTATCTGCATTCGACCAGAAAATTTCTGCAAGGTCCCCCCTCGTATGACCATTATATGGTAGTCAATATCAGAATTTAAGAAGAACATTTAAGATTGAGGGGTCAAAACCCGGCTGAGATCCTCAGGTTTTCATCTGTGAAGTAAGAAAAAACTTGAGCATGCCGTCCTTCGAATGGGACGTTAGGCGATGGTCCCGAGCCTGTGCGATGTCAGGTACTCATTAAAGACCTCTACCCTAAGTAGATAAACCTGGGTAGGCAAAATTTCACACTCCCAAAAAAGAGTCAGGCTCATGTCCACCAGAGTGACGAAAGAGCGCTCCGGTAGTAGGCGATATGACCTGGTAGTTAAAGCACGAGCGGGCATGAGTAATAATAACTATATCATAACTCACATATATATTTTAATTTTATGTGATGAATTACCATTAACTGGAGACAGCCGGAAAAGATGTGCACCTCCTGGAACTGCAGGATGTCCTGATAACGGGGTGTAGACGGGGCTTGTTGCTGCATCTCCATACCAGGCTAATTGGAAAAATATTTTGAATTAGTTACATGTAAGTAAAAAAATAAAAAATAAAAATAAAAAATCCAATCAAATGGAAATTGATCGAGTTTTTGAGCTGTGAAACCCAAGTGAACAATAGAGTTATAAAAGTTTTGATCGATTTCTTAATCGATTACAATTTAGGTTTAACAGCTCCCTGACCTCGAAAATGTGTGTGTAGTCAAAATATGACATTTTTGTTGACGTCTATCGTTTGAAGATATAGAGAACATATTTTTGTTGACGTCTATCGTTTGAAGATATAGAGAACATATTTTTGTTGACGTCTATCGTTTGAAGATATAGAGAACATATTTTTGTTGACGTCTATCGTTTGAAGATATAGAGAACATATTTTTGTTGACGTCTATCATTTGAAGATATAGAGAACATATTTTTGTTGACGTCTATCGTTTGAAGATATAGAGAACATATTTTTGTTGACGTCTATCATTTGAAGATATAGAGAACATATTTTTGTTGACGTCTATCGTTTGAAGATATAGAGAACATATTTTTGTTGACGTCTATCATTTGAAGATATAGAGAACATATTTTTGTTGACGTCTATCGTTTGAAGATATAGAGAACATATTTTTGTTGACGTCAATCGTTTGAAGATATAGAGAACATATTTTTGTTGACGTCTATCATTTGAAGATATAGAGAACATATTTTTGTTGACGTCTATCGTTTGAAGATATAGAGAACATATTTTTGTTGACGTCTATCATTTGAAGATATAGAGAACATATTTTTGTTGACGTCTATCGTTTGAAGATATAGAGAACATATTTTTGTTGACGTCTATCGTTTGAAGATATAGAGAACATATTTTTGTTGACGTCTATCATTTGAAGATATAGAGAACATATTTTTGTTGACGTCTATCGTTTGAAGATATAGAGAACATATTTTTGTTGACGTCTATCGTTTGAAGATATAGAGAACATATTTTTGTTGACGTCTATCATTTGAAGATATAGAGAACATATTTTTGTTGACGTCTATCGTTTGAAGATATAGAGAACATATTTTTGTTGACGTCTATCGTTTGAAGATATAGAGAATATATTTTTGTTGACGTCTATCATTTGAAGATATAGAGAACATATTTTTGTTGACGTCTATCGTTTGAAGATATAGAGAACATATTTTTGTTGACGTCTATCATTTGAAGATATAGAGAACATATTTTTGTTGACGTCTATCGTTTGAAGATATAGAGAACATATTTTTGTTGACGTCTATCATTTGAAGATATAGAGAACATATTTTTGTTGACGTCTATCGTTTGAAGATATAGAGAACATATTTTTTTTTTAAATAAAATCATATTGAATATGTTATATAACTCTTTTAAGGATTGAAGTCAATTTATTCGATTTTATTAGACGATTTTTTGTTTCTTCATTGATATAACAAAATCTAAATTCATAATTTCGGATTAAATATACCGACGTTAACATAAAAATTATACAAGTCATCGGTCAATCACTGGCGATGTACTTCCCCACAACGAATTAATCAATTAACTTTTCGTCTCCCCTCCAAAATCAGGCATCAAAAATCCAATTTTTCGTTTTCAACCTTTAACCTCGTTTTTGTGGGAACACCGTCCAGTTGTTTTCTTCTCCAGCTATACGAAGTATAGAAGGCGTTATTTAATCGGTCGAAAATTCGATGTTGTACAGTGTAAACTCCATTTAACACCACTCGATTTAACGACAAACTCCCTAAAACATCTAAATTACTTGAATCTGCTTGGTTTACCTTGTTGTCCATACAATGGTACACTCTATGTAGCATCACACCCACTCTAAATAACGACAACAATACGTCATTACTAAGCAATAAACAGTGCTTCCAAGTTGCCGAAATTAATAAGAACTGCACGTGTTTACATTCTTTTGTTTGTTATTTTCTTGCTTTATTGTCTAACACGTATACGTACATATATGTCGGCATCATACGTATCGAAGATTCTAAGAAATTCGTTCTTTTGTTTGTTGTGATTACCTTGCACGGCATGTTGATGCCACAGTATCCCAAGATATGAATAAAATACATAAGAAAATACAATTAAAATACTGGAGCAGCAAAAAACGTCAGACGAAGATAACAGACTATACCCAATAAGCGTTGTTATTTGTCTCAAAATTAATGTTTGTTGTTTGTAAATTTTATACTTTATTAGTAAATACATATTATAATAGTAAAATACTATTAAATGTAATGTAATATGTATTGATTTTTCTTCTCTTCATTTAACGACAACTCTCAATAACGCCATAAAATGCGCAGTCCTTTAAGTGTCGCTATATAGAGTTTACACTGTATTTGCAACGGAATTACATGTTTTCCGACCTCTCTAGATTCTAAATACAAAAAAAAAACATCTATCTACGTGACTGTAAGCTCACGATAGAATGAATATATCGATACGAAATTTTATATCTGAATCCAGATCCCTCCAAAGATTACAACTATTGTTTTCTGGCCGAATGAAGGGGGATTAAGAGACAGCTTAACAAATAACTCTAATAACTGCCGTTGTAATGAATGTATCCACGCAAAATTTCATATTTCAGTTCAAAACCTCATAAGGACACTTAATAATTTTCATCGGAATCGCCAAAAGGGTGGGGGGGGGGGGGGGGGGATCTGAGGAGGGACTCAACTCATAAAAACCCAATAAATACGGATGTAAAGAATTTATCGACACGAAATTTTATAATTGTCGGGGAAAAACAGTAGGTAACCCAAAAAGAAGTAACTTGTAACTGAGACTAAATTAATAAAAAATGACCATTCTTTAGTATAATAAATAATATATATGTAAATTCATTTAGAAAATCAAATTAATTTTCTGTTCAAGGCATATCAAATGAATGTTTCTGTACTGATATTGTGAAGAAGCTAAATATTTCCTGTGATCATAAGGGTCGGTAATTACGAGGTCCTGCGTTCACGACCTCGATATATAGATATTTGTAGAGGGTTTATATATTTTAATTACATAATGAAAAAAGAGAGCTCTGATAGCTTAGTGGTATGCGTGCTTGCTTATTGAGCTGAAGATCGCGGGTTCAAAACTCGGCCGAGACCCTTAGTTTTACTTTATCTGGTAAAAAAAAAAAGAAAAACAAGCAAGCCGACTTTGGGAAGGGACGTTAAGCGATGACCCCCATGATGTCATCGCAAATCGTCGTTAAAGACCCAGTGAATAAAAATTTAGGATAGGTAAAATTTGGAGTCCCTTGGTAGAATCGGGCTCATGTCCACCAGAGTGACGAAAGAGTGCTCTAGTAGTAGGCGGTATGACCTCGTAGTTAAAGCCCGGGCATGAGTCACAATAAGTAACTAATATAATGAATAAAATAAGTACTATAACCTTATCTAAATTTTAGAATTCAAGATTATAATGAAACCATATCTATCTTCCCATCTTCATCCTTTTATTTATTTATTTATTTATTTTTTCCATTAGTTTGTCTTAAATTAACTTTATAGCAAGCCTGGGCTAGATTCCCTCCTCCATAATCTCCATTTTTACATACATACTGTTTTTCTTTTTATTCCATTTTATCGTCTCCATATTTATTTAGACACCTTTACCTCCTTTTGATGTCTTCTCAATGAAGCTGTAATTTACTCCCTTTTTACTATTATTGTTTTAGTTTATTTATCTATTTTATTTTTATTTAATGATTTTCTTTATTTAGTTTTATTTATTTTGCTCTTGGTTCTATCCACTGTAGCACCTTTATCTCATCACTGATATGTCATTTTATTTGTTACTCTGTCCAGTGACTATCATGTATTTATTCTTAGGGGACCTCGGTCCCAGAATAAAATTTATTTTCATTCATTCATTCATTCAAACCATATCTGATTATGCAGCTTGACTAATGTTATCTTTATAAAGCTTAATTCCAAATTTTCTCGGAATCATTACACAACGGACGGCCTACTGGTTTAGCTAAGATAATCTCACCCTTCAAAAGGTCACTGCCTATTTATCAACTCAATGTCTCTGTCCAGGAAATAATTAGTGAAGCAATATGTAGAAAATACCAAAAATAAAGATAAGGCTAAAGTAGATGCAAATCTGGTAACTGTATTGTGTCAAATCTGGTAGCGGCATTATGTCAAATCTGGTAGCGGCATTATGTCAAATCTGGTAGCGGCATTATGTCAAATCTGGTAGCGGCATTATGTCAAATCTGGTAACTGTATTATGTCAAAATAGTCAATGCTTGAGCAATAAAAAATTACAATTACAAATACTTGTTTCACAATTTTCGAAACCAATTAATTTTATTTGTCTTACTGAACACTGGCTCAATGAGTTACAGATGGCTGTATTTAATATAGAAGGTTATAATATTGTTGCCACCGAATGGTGACCCAGGTATATTTTTCGTTAACCTGGATCAGGTACTAGAGTTAAGCAATCAGAAAAAAGGTTTTATGGTCCTCGGTGGTGACTTAAATATTGACCAACTGTGTTCCTCACCGGGGAAAACCCAGCTTTTAGAATTACTAGACTCTTTTAGTTTAACAATAACAACTAATGGACCAACGAGGATAGGGAAGTATAAATCATCAGCGAATATAGAACCAACCGCGATCTCGGACCATGAAGGAATTACCATGTCATTTAGCATTCCGGGCACTATTAAAAACAATGTCAATGTCTTAAATATAGAAATGTTAGTAACCAAAAACTTGACGAATTAAACAAAGCTCTCGAAAAGGAGACCTGGGAAGATCTTCTCAATAATAATCAAAATAATGCAAATAACATTTGTAACAGATTTCAAGAAATACTACTAGAACATGTGAACAAGGCAATGCCTATAAAAACTGTTAGAAACAGACAAAAGTTCGAAATAGGTGGTTTACCCGAGGCTTTGAAATCTCATCGGATAAAATGAAATCGCTTCATGCCATCAAATCCTCTTCGAGTCATTTAGACCCTCAATTACGAGAGTACATAAATCGGTACAAAAGCTAAACAGTTACATTAAAAAAAAAAAAAAACGGTCGGACAGTCAGATAATAAAATTAAAACAGTCTGGAGTCTAATAAATACCGAAATAAAAAGAAAAGATGATACAATAGAAAAATTACAAATAAGTAACGGTAGAACAGTTCTGATAGAAAAAGAAGCAGTTGATGAAATAAATGAATACTTCTTAACAATTAAAGATTAACTGATGCCTAATGTTTCCAATATCGATACGTGTAAATCAATTCAAATACTAATAGTCCAGTCCATATATACATTGTACCTTACAAAAGGTGCGGTATAAGATTTTTTTTTTTTTTTTAATTTGTGTATGTTGGTACCAAGATGGAAAAAACAGAATTTGCTAACAAAACCGACCTCGGGACAACTTTTGGCAGCCGAAAAACAAGAAATTTTACGACTTTTTTAGTTTTTTCCGTAATATCTCAGAAACGGTCGACTTTAGCGACTCTTTTAGCTTAGTATTTTAAAGAGGATAAAATTCTCTACAGTTTTCATTCCCACAACTTGTTTGTAGAATGAATAGTGAGCGCGCTACAGCTTCCCAAACATTGACAATTTCAAGCTTTTCATGTTCCCCCAACCCCCTCCTCCGCCTCCTTCCCTCTCTCTCGCCTCCGCCCCCCTCCCCTCCCCTGACCATCACACTCACTGTTCTCTCCTGACTATTGCCGTTCTAGAGATAATTATTAAACTTGACAATACATTCTATCCTGATGATTTACCGACAAAGAAGTAATATTTGAATGAACAAAAACATTGGGGTGATAGGTTATATGAAACAACTCTAGACTTCAGTGTATAAAAGGTGTTAGTAAAAAATAAGTAAAGCAAATAACATGAAAGTGAATAGAATAAATCAGTAATAACTATTCATCATTCATCAGTGATAAATCAGTAAATAAAATAGTTTACATGATTGTCATGAATAACAACGAAATTGAACATGCTGGTTTCATATTAAAAATTTGCACTTTGAAAGTAACAATTATGTAAACATTTTGGTAGGTAATAGAAACATAGGAGAGAAACATACAAGTTGGATGTGGTATATCACATCCACTAAATGCGTGGACGAACAGGATACCGGCTGGGTCGAACCTATATGATTTAGTCGAGTAGAACACATCCTCAGCACTCTCTCTCTTCCAGGCTTGAGAAAGAACAAGTTGCTGTATGACTGTCCTAACCCTGTCAGCAGCACTAACAGATCGATGGCATTGTTGAAGATTAGTAAGTCCGCATCCTCTTGAGCCTGCTGGAGTTCAATGTCACACTCTTCAAAATATGTTTTAAGCAGTTCGATCAGACGACTCTTGTTATGGTCATTTGATTGATCATGCTTTTCTCGAAGATTACTTCAGGAGAACGATGCATCTTCATGCGCCGCAATCGCTGAGATCTCTTTGTGCCAGTATGTGCAGGATATCCATCAAATACAACCTCAGCCTGGGATCCATAATGTCTGATCAGATATGAAGAGTAACTCGTGGCTAAGGTCTACAACAGCAAAATGTTTTTTCCCCGCCATTTCATTGTAGTCTATGGGGGTGAAAGCCGTGTACAATGATGATCTAGTGCCTTTCCTCATGCCTTCTTCGGAGAAAAGAGACATAGGATGGGGCGCAAGTTCGTATGTGAAAAACTGTTGTTACAACCTTGTCTTTCCTTTTAAACGCCATCTTCTTGAAATTAACATGATCGACCATTTGTGAAAACCTTTCCATGCTAACCTCTTGAGCCAAATGACAGATGACGTCTACTCCTCCAGCAATACCACTGTTTAATGACATTATGGCATCAGTGTCTGAAAAGGCGGGGTGTTGTAAAAGCCACTCCCGCAATTTATTGGAGTCACTAGCGTCTCGGTCCATACGAGAACTTCGCATATCCACATGTCTTACGGTGAGCGTCTTATTGCTTATTTGTGGTAAATCATCAGGATAGAATGTATTGTGAAGTTTAATAATTATCTCTAGAACTGCAATAGTCAGGAGAGAACAGTGAGTGTGATGATCAGGGGAGGGGAGGGGGGCGGAGGCGAGAGAGAGGGAAGGAGGCGGAGGAGGGGTTTGGGGGGAACATGAAAAGCTTGAAATTGTCAATGTTTGGGAAGCTGTAGCGCGCTCGCTATTCATTATACAAATGAGTTGTGGAAATGCAAATTGTAGAGAATTTTATCCTCTTTAAAATACTAAATAGTAAAAGAGTCGCTAAAGTCGACTGTTTCTGAGATATTTCGAAAAAAAACGAAAAAGTCGTAAAATTTCGTTGTTTTTCGGCTGCTAAAAGTTGTCCCGACGTCGGTTTTGTTAGCAAATTAGGTTTTTTACATCTTGGTACCAACATACACAAATCAAAAAAAAAAATCTTGTACCGCACCTTTTGTAAGGCACGCCCTTTTTTCCATACCTGCGGACTGGACTATAAACATAATTAGTAAACCAAACGTTCTCTATCCAGCAACGAGTGACGAAGTTATTAATACTATCAGTGAAATGAAAAATAAAGCATCATACGACACGTATTATTTATCGAACAAAATAATCAAAAACCTTTCCAAAAATATCGCAGAGCCTCTGAGTATCGTAATCAATCATTGTTTTGAATCAGGTTGTTTCCTAACTCACTGAAATTAGCGAGAATAAAGCCACTATTCAAAATAGGTGATAAACTATTAACGGAAAATTATAGACAGATCTCACTGCTACCAACAATTTCGAAAATTTTCAAAAGACTTATTGATTTCTTGGAAATTAATAGACTGCTAACTGATGAACAATTCGGTTTTAGAGAAAATAAATCGACTTCAAATCCCACGTTTGAATTTATTGAACAAATTATTTTTATTCTAGACAAAAAGAACAAATGTCAGGTATATTCGCTGATTTAACTAAATCCTTCGATCTGGTGAATCACGAAGTACTTCTTAAAGAAATGAGCCCTTATGGCATTAGAGGTGTAGCGCTTGATCTCTTTGGTAGTTACTTATCTGGAAGGCTTCAAAGAGTCGAAGCTCAGGATGTAACTGGGGAAATGTATACATCGGAATGGAGAGAAATTACATGCGGTGTTCCTCAAGGATCAATCTTAGGACCTTTGCTGTTCCTCATATACATTAATGATTTACCTAGTTATATGAAACCCTTTAGTTCGGTCCTTTTTGCGGATGATACTAATATTCTCGTGACGGCAAAAGTCCTACCTCTCTGAATGAATCCATATCCAAAGCTCTTGAAAATTTAAACGAATGGCTTCTCTTCAATGATTTAATGTTAAATGCATCTAAAACAACTATCTTAAACTTGAAAATTACGAATAAATTACCAGAAGAGAAACAACCATTAACTGTTGATACTCTTTCCGTATTATTCAAAGATAATACAAAATTCCTAGGTCTCCATATTGATACGAAACTAACATGGGCTAAACACGGCTGTTATCGGTAAGAAACTGAGTTCCGTTTGCTTCTTAATTAGAAATCTTAAAAAGATCATGCCAAAAGAAACATCAACTACTCTCTATTACGCCTATTTCCATCCCATAATTAGTTACGGTTTAATACATTGGGGCTCATGCAGCTCGAGTATTAATATTTTCAGACTTCAGAAAAAATCATTAAGAATTATAAACAATATTACTCAAAGAACAAGCTGCAGAGAAATATTTAAACAACTTAGAATCCTGCCTTTGTTATCGCTGTTTATATTTGAAACACTAATGGTTATTAGGAAAAATAAAAATTTTTTCCCTCTCAACAAAACTAGTCATGATTACGATACCAGGAAGAAAGAAGACTTTCGAATAACTAAACATTTTAATATATATATTTATATATTGTTCTTGTTACATTGTTTTATTTATTTATTTATTTTTTCTATGTATATCTCGCACATTGGGACCTGATGAAGAGACTGTGGCCGTCTACTGCTGCCACCTGGTGAGTCGCCAAGGAGGGAAAAAAAGAGAGGACGGTTATGAGTTTTAGCTTTGACAGTTTATTTTGTTTGTTACTGTGATTCTATGATTCTTATTGTAAATGTGTGTTTATACTTAATGCTATAACAATGATACTGACTCATATTCATAAAGTTCACATTTTTTGTTCACAATTCAAACATGGTGTTGTTTTTTATTCAAGGCTTCATACGTCAGTCTTATAAGATAAGAAATCTATCAAAAGTTGTTACAAGTAAGACGTACTAAATATTATTACATCAGTTTTTCCATATTATTAGTTTGCATTAGTTGTTTTTATAATATATTAAGACCTTACTAAAGGACGTAAGAACGTCCCGAAACATCGTTGGGATAAAGACACTTCCAAAGAGTATTTTGAAAAATAGTTATCTTAATTTTTATTAAAATGAAAAATGAGTCTACCTATTATAAATGTGTCAATGTATTAATTATTTTATGTACTCATATATTTTTAAGTATTTATTTGTTCAGTTTTTGTTAATTTCATTTTACTTTTTTAAATAGTTTGTTATTACTACTAATCATACGTGTGTTAGACTCAAGTAGTTATAAATCTAATTTATGAGCTATCTAAATGTATAAATTCTTTTGACGTATCCTATTACCATGTATTTGTTTAACGGAAATGAATTTATTTTACTCAAAAAATATATCCATATGTTTTCTGAATGTTTGGGCAGTGTCATTGGAGAGTATAAATTATTTTTAAAAAATCCTACTAGCTGCTTGTTCTTTAATCCTGGTAAAAAAATAACTATACCATTATTTTTTTTACAATTTATTTGACAATTTCAACTGTGTGAACACAATAAGAAAATATACACAAGAGCAGTAAAAAAAAAAACCACTTGATTCACTTGGTGAGGCGGCTGGTCAGCACCACCGCCTCCTCAGTCAGGAAGTCACGAGGCCAACGACGATTGAGTCGTCGAAGTGGGCTGCCCGGCAAGGACCGGACCAACATTGCTTCCACTAGTTTGTTGAACAGCGGATGAAGTGTGAACTTTATGCAAATTAGTGTATGACTCCAATTGTGTGACTTAGTGTAAAAATGATACGAGTGTGTTGAGATCACGGTGTAATGTTATGTTCGAAACGTAGTACGGGCGTTGTGTCATTGTTTCAAGAATTTTGTTTTGAATGGCTTGAATTCTTTTGGTGTGAGAAGGTTACCCCCTTCTAAGGCTTACCTCAGTTGGTGGTTGAAGTTTTGTGTAAGAACAGTAAGTTTTGATCGCTTGACTAGTAGTTTTTTGAGCAGTCCAAATCGTCGTTTCATTTTGCGTTGAGTCTGCGTGACGTGTTTATTCCAAGTCAGTCGTCTGTCAAGATAGAGCCTATGTATGGTACGTCTTTGTCATGTTTCAGAGGGACATCATTGAGCCATACAGTCGGGCAGTCACCGCGTCCAAGGCGAATGTAACATATAGCGATTTGATCTCGTTTGTTTTTACCTTCCACAGACGCAATAAAAAAAGAAGAAGAATAAAAATATTTACAAAAATACAAATAAAAAAAAACTTACCTCCACTACTGATCGAAATTTGAATTTGAACTATCGAAAATAACAATATAGAAAAAAAATCCAAATTGTGAGACATTTCGAAATGAGACCAATTGGTTTAGAATTCGGGTTAATATAAGGATGTCCTTCTGTGACGGAGCAATATCGTCACTCCTTCAAAGATCTACGTGGTATACATCTATAGGGCCTTTGGAAAATACCCCCTCTCTCTACTATACTGCGTATTTTAATTTAAACATTTAAAAGAGTAGATGCATTTGTTTTTAAATTATTGGCAAAAAGTATTAAGGTTACTCAGTTATTGTGACTCATGCCCAGGCTCTAACTATGAGGCCATATCGCCTACTACCAGAGCCAGTTTGAAATTGCTGGAGTTCTCTATTTACATGTTATCATTCAAATGTCCTTTTACCCAGCTGTGCGAAGTATAGGGGAAGTTATGTAATCGGCCAACAATTTGATGCGGAGTTTTTAAAGGAAATTCATTTTTCACAATTTCCGACCCCTAGATTGTGAAAAAAAAATGTCTGTGAACACAACAACTGCCGATGGATGAATGGGGGGGGGGGGGGGGGGCGATTAGAGGAGAGGCTTAACTCAACAACTCTAATGACTGCCGCTGTGATGAAAGTATCGGCACAAAATTTCAGATGTGAATTCAAAACGAGATTAACCAGTGAGCTCATTGGAGTGTAATGGAACTGGCCTCCTATTAACCAGTGAGCTCACTGGAGTGTAATGGAACTGGCCTTCTATGAGGGCTCATTCATTTTTTCGCTCTCGCGGATCCCGTTGCTCCATAAGTTTTCAAGTGCAGGGCGCATATTTCGAACAAATAAATTAAATAATCATAAAGTTATTTGAGTACCCAACCATTTTGTAGAGCCAACGACTTTCATAACTACCTACCTTTATTTGATATTATTCGATGCATTTTTTATGTACCTACTAGTTCTTCAGTTCGGCCATGCTAGGAAATTTTACAAATATCTTTCTCTCACTTACTTTTCAATTTATTGTTGATGGGGGGCGTTTTGTTCAATTTATTGTTGATGGGGGGCGTTTTGTTCAATTTATTGTTTTAATTCAATTTATTTTTACTTGGAGTAGCGTTGTTTTGTTTGCCTGTTTTCTCAATGACCAGACTATGATTTAAAACTAGAAGAGATATTTATTTGTTTCTTTAATTTTTCTTGTGCATTGAAACTGTTTAAGATGAAAATATGTTTTACCAACAACTAAATACAAGGAAATAAATGATGGCTGTCGAATCACCTTCCTTAACTTGCGATATTTAATAAGTGAACATTAAATTTCAGACCTTCGTATAAGGATTAATACCAATAATAATAATTATTATCTTATTATTATTATTATCTTTAATTATTAAAGATTGTTACTAACTTCGAATTTAAATAAAAGCTATAACAAAAACAGGCAACCGTAAGAGAAAAGTTTTGGTTCTCGACTACCCTAAGCTGGTTGAAATCTCTCTGCTGACAGTGCTGCATTAATGTGTTTTTCAAAAATATAAGGAAACGATGACAAAAGTACCACCTACTTATGTCTAATATTTTTTCTTCCACTATTTTAGTTGGGACCAATAAAAATATATTTTTCATGTAGGGGAAGTTATGTAATCGACCAACAATTCGATGCGGAGTTTTCAAAGGAAATTCATCTTTTCCGACCTATAGATTCCAAATATGAAAAAAAATGTCTGTCTGTGAACACAATAACTCCCGACAGAATGAATGTATCGACTCGAAATTTTATATGTGAATTCAGAACCTTGTAACGACGACCCTATGGTTTTTCAGCCAAATCGACCAAAGAAGAGGCTTAACATAAATGCTGTAGTAACTGCCGATAGAATGAATATATCGACACAAACTTTTATTTGTATGTGGGCCAAAACCCACAGGCATCGATTTTCAGTCAAATCGGTTAATGCCGTTGTATCTTGAAGCCTACCTACCGACATTCCTGTAGCCTACCTACGGACATTCCTGTATGAAGGTTTTTCGAAAATTATAAGAAATCGGTGCAACAAGGCCCACCTGTATTCTACATTTCTCCTTAGACTTTAGTTAGGACCAACCAGAATATACTTTTTATCCTCACTTGTGGTTCACTATCATCGTATCTGGAAGCCTATCTATTGACATTGCTGTATTGAAGTGTTTTTAAAAACAAAAAAAAATTACTGACACAAGGACCACCTAATTCTATATTTCTTCTCCGACTATTTAGGTTAGGAACAGCCAGAATATGTTTTCCATCTTTACTTACGGTTGTTTATCTTCGTATCTGGTTGAAGTCTTTCTACCGACATTGATGTATTAATGAGTTTTTCAGAAAATATAAGGAATCGGTGCCAGAAGGACCACCTATAATCGGTGCCAGAAGGATCACTTATAATCGGTGCCAGAAGGACCACCCATAATCGGTGTCAGAAGGACCACCTATAATCGGTGCCAGAAGGACCACCTATAATCGGTGCCAGAAGGACCACCTATAATCGGTGCCAGAAGGATCACTTATAATCTATATTTTTTGTTCGGCTATTTATAGAACTTCTTAATGTATGGTAAACTTACAACTACAAAGTATGTAAGGATAGTTTCGGATCAAGGATCCAACTAAGAGAGTTTCGGATCAAGGATCCAACTAAGAGAGTTTCGGATCAAGGATCCAACTAAGAGAGTTTCGGATCAAGGATCCAACTAAGAGAGTTTCGGATCAAGGATCCAACTAAGAGAGTTTCGGATCAAGGATCCAACTAAGAGAGTTTCGGATCAAGGATCTAATTAAGAGAGTTTCGAAGATTTTTTCAAAGGAAGATGGTTGAAGGAAAAAAATAGCCTACAAAGAACAAAATTCAAATATATTTATTTATCCATCTTAGGAAACGGTATATATTGCCATACAGCTGTGTAGAAATCCTTCAGACCCTCGAAACCCCTTAGTGATATGCTGAAAAAATAAATAAATAAAAAATTAATAAATAAAAAAAAACTTGAGGCGCGCTTTCAGCGAAACGCAGATGTGACCACCATCGAAGGGCGAGATTGTATACTGTATTCATGGGTTAAAGCGCGAGTGGTTAGGAAAATGGAAGAACAAGTGGCAAGATGTCCACATGTAACGAAAATTGGAAATCGAACTCCCAACCTTGAACTGTCTAGGTGGGCATTCTACCAGTAAGCCAAAACAGTGGTCATAAGTCAGGCGCCTGCGCTGCTTATATTTGAAAAATTGATGGTTATTGGGAAAAATAAAAATCTTTTTCTTCTCAACAATACCAGTCATATGTTATGTAAACAATAGTTGCCATAGCTACGAATGGCTAAGCAACGTTTTTATTTTTTGATGAACCAAATTTAAAAAAAATTTTTTTGTTACTGCAATATTTTTTTAATAATTTTTTTTTGAGTTACTATTTAATTATTAACAATGCCAATAACTAGAGAAGCGAAAAGATTAGAGGAAGAGAGTAGAGAAGAGGAGTCTAGTTCCGACGATAGGTCCGATATAGAGGTATCGGAAGAGGTTAGGCGAAAGATTTATTCGTTTTGAAGGGAGACCACAGTTAGGTATCGGAAGATTAAGGCAGGGAAACACCCGTTGCCATGGGGACTACAGAGGGCACGAGTGAGGAAATGCCAGGGATTGTTGTTGTTAGCAAAGAGGGGGTAAATAAGAATAAAGAGAAGATAAAATGGACAGATTCATGGAATTTGTGACCCAGCAAATAACAAAGTTAACTGAGGATATGGGAGCTATAAAGGGGTATATGTTAGATATAAAGGGGTCTATGAGGAATATTAATCAAACCCTAGAAAATATGAATACAATTGTAAGAGTACCGAATAAAGTAGAAAATATTGAAAATAAAGGTGTGGAGGAACCATTTCGAAATTTACAAGTTGCAGAGGCAAAAGAAGTTAGCTTAGAAATTTCAGTAGAGGAAGAAAATGTAATAAGAGACTTAGATTTAGAAAAGAAGGAAGTTAAGATAGTTTCGGAAATTAATTCTAGAAATAATTTAGAAAGTGAAAGTACATATTTAGCCGTTAAAAAAAAATTTCAAAGTAGGGTAAAATTGGTCAGAAAATTTCTTTCTAAGGAAGAAATTATTATGAATTATCATTAAGTGCAAATTAATGTAGAAATGAGAAAATGTGAAGGTGTGAACGTTTTGGTGTATGGATGGAGAATGGACTTAACAGAAATATTATATAATACAGTTAACAGGTTCGAAAAAATTTCGAGGGCAGAATACAGACAAACCGGACAAAGAAAATTCGAAGAAAGTCCTGTGTTGACCACTACCGTTATTCTCTCTTTTTTTTTTTTTAAAACCTTAGTTGAAAAGGGCTTTGGAGCCCTACAACATTGCTCATATTGGACCTATCTCAAATTTGAGGACATTTTGATTGGTGGGGTCTACCCCGAGTAATTCAACCTTGATTGGTGGGGTCTACCCCGAGTAATTCAACCTTGATTGGTGGGGTCTACCCCGAGTAATTCAACCTTGATTGGTGGGGTCTACCCCGAATAATTCAACCTTGATTGGTGGGGTCTACCCCGAGTAATTCAACCAAACGTCTCAAAATATATTCCAAGGAATTCCCACAAGTTGAAGGATCTTGTAGAACAATTTTAGATTTATCTAATTTTAATTTCATTTTTAGCTGCTTCAACTGCTTTGGTTAATAGCAACAGGCTATCTACAGGTTGCCAACCTGTTTCAAACGACCTTCAGTAGTCGGAGGAACTATTAAATATAACCTTATTCTCTTTCTCTCTCTCTCTCTCTCAAAATACGTGTTTCAAAACATTTCAGGATGGTTTTTGGCCAAGTTAGCATATGTGACTATTGAAGTTCATATGAAATTTCAAGTATATAGCTAAAATCGTTTCTGCGTTAGAGCTCTCACCAATTTCCAAACACATACACACACACGCACAGACCGACATCATCGCGAAACGTATTCAGGGGACCCAGAAATAACTATCACAAATAATGATCTCGGATTTTTGCACGATAACAATACTTCAAAGAAGTATAAGGATACTATAGGTATAAAAAAGTAATAAGATAGAGGTTTCTTACACCAGCTGTTACTAATTGGGGGGTGGATCCCTTTCAAATTTCTTTCATACTGGCATAATTGCGTGTAAGAAAGTCACTATCAGATTTACGCTGCACAAAGAAACATTGCTTTCATATACCCAGTAACGCCGATATGAAATGATTTTGAGAAGGGGGAGGGAGAGGGAATAAAAACCTGGTTGGTATAAGAAAGTCCTATTATGGCCACATAACATATTTTACACTATTGTAAACTATGTTTAAACTACATTATTGAACTGTTATAGTAGACCTAAATGGTAAATATAGATAATGATAAAAACTTACAGTTTATTGGCCGGGGGTGAGTGACCTTGGTCAAAGGTTCCGCACTCCCAATATTCATCAAACTGGGTTTTTTGAATGTAGTGTCGGTTCTTCTAATCAGTAACCGGTTCCTGGGTAGTTTGGGCGTTGAAGAGGATTCTGCGGTTGGAAGGGCTGCAGGGGATGCAGTCTTTGGATTGGCTAAGGATTCTCCGGATGAAAGGGCTGTAGGGGATGCAGTCTGTGGAATAGCTAAGGATTCTGCGGATGAAAGGGCTGCAGGGGATGCCGTCTGTGGAATAGCTAAGGATTCTGCGGATGAAAGAGCTGTAGGGGATGTAGTCTGTTGGATGGCTGTTAAAGATTCTGCGGATGAAAGGGCTGCAGGGAATGCAGTCTGTGGAATAGCTAAGGATTCTCCGGATGAAAGGGCTGCAGGGGATGTAGTCTGTGGAAGGGCTTTTAAGGATTCTGTGGGTGAAATGGCTGCAGGGGATGTAGTCTGTGAAAGAGCTGGAGGGAGGTTGCCTCCTTGTGTATGTATCTCGCCCTCGCCTTCTCCCATGTCTGAAGAGGATTCAGCAGGTGAAATAGCTATAGAGGGGTTGTCTCCTTGCGTATGTATCTCGCCCTCGCCTTCTTCCATGTCTGAAGAGGATTCAGCAGGTGAAATAGCTATAGAGGGGTTGCCTCCTTGAGTATGTATCTCGCCCTCGCCTTTTTCCTTGTCTGAAGAGGATTTAGCAGGTAAATAGGCTGTAAGAGATGTACGGGGTGTAGAGACTGTAAGGGGTGTGTCATTCGAAGAGGCTATAAGGGATGCATCGGGTATAGAGATTGCAAGGGGTGTACCGGGTAAAGAGGCTGTTGGGAGTGCATCGGGTAACGAGGCTGTTAAGGATTCTGTGGGTGCAAGGGCTGCGGGGGATGTAGTCTGTGAAAGAGCTGTAGCGGATGTGGACTGTGAAAAGGCTGGAGGGAGGTTGCCTCCTTGAGTATGTATCTCGCCCCCGCCTTCTTTCATGTCTGAAGAGGATTCAGCTCTCCCAGAGGGCGTACTGGGTGGAGAGGCTGTAAGGGGTATACTGGGTGGAGAGGCTGTACCGTCGGTGTCTTGCGGCTGAGGTGCTTTCGGAAAAATGTATTGTTTCGAATCTTGTAAAACGCCTACACTGTGCAGATCGTATGAAGGGGGTCTTCCGAGTGGAGAGGCTGTTGGGGGTATGCCGGGCGAGTAAGTTGTAAGGGGCGTACTGGGTGAAGGGGCGGTAGCGGTTGCACCGGGTGGAGAGGCTGTCAGGGGTGCATCGGGTATAGAGATTGTATGGGGTGTACCGGGTATAGCGATTGTAAGAGGTGTACCGGGTGAAGAGGCTGTTGCGAGTGCATCGCGTGGAGGGGCAGTAGGTTGTGCAACGTTGTCAGTATGTTGGGGCTCAGTTCTTCTTGTGAAGACACGGTGATCCTGTCCCACTCCATCTCTTGAGGCCTCTCTGGAAGGTCCAGGCTGCGTATAAACTGAAGACAAAAAATATATTTAAACAATTATATTTATTAAAACTCTTATGTCAATAAACGGTGTCCCAAAATGAGCGACCACTCCTACCCTAAATTGGCTTCAGTCAACGGAAAAAAATGAATTCAGATCATCTTGGAATTTTTCGAATGGTCTATCCCTGGGAATGTTACCTCAATGTTTATTATCTTTACTGATAATAATGTTTATTATAATAACTTACCGAATTATTTGAATATTAGAATCAGACCGTTCATATTTTGTCTCGCTTACTCGTAATGTTTATATGAGGATGTTAAATTTATTTATTTAATAGTCTATTACACTTTATAACACAAGTGTATCAGACCTCGGTCAAGCTGTAGGAAGATGGTAGACTCATTTGGACACACACACCTGTAGGAGGACAGTAGACTCATATGGACACACACACCTGTAGGAGGATGGTAGACTCATTTGGACAAACAACTATAGGAGGACGGTAGACTCATTTGGACACACACACCTGTAGGAGCACGGTAAACTCATTTGGACACACACACCTGTAGGCGGATAGTAGACTCATTTGGACACAGACATCTGTAGGAGGATGGTAGACTCATTTGGACACACACACCTGTAGGAGGATGGTAGACTCATTTGAACACACACACACCTGTAGGAGGATAGTAGACTCATTTGGACACCGACATCTGTAGGAGGATGGTAGACTCATTTGGACACACATCTATAGGAGGATGGTAGACTCATTTGGACAAAAAGCTATAGGAGGATGGTAGACTCATTTGGACACAGACATCTGTAGAAGGATGGAAGGCTCATTTGGACCCATACAGCTATAGGAGGATGGTAGACTCATTTGGACACAGACATCTGTAGGAGGATGGTAGACTCATTTGAACACAGACATCTGTAGAAGGATGGAAGGCTCATTTGGACCCCAACAGCTATAGAATAACCATGGAAGAGGCAGAGACTAGTGCTCATTCCCAAGGGGAAAAGGCCTCCAGACGAGCCATCGTCATACCGCCCTCTCTGCATGTTGGATAGTGCTGGCAAAGTCCTGGAGCGAATCCTATTGGACAGACTTGAGGAAACCATAGGCGACGGACTCTCTGAGAACCAGTACGGTTTTAGGAAGGCTCGATCGACGCTGAACGCAGTGAATTCGGTGACAAAGATTGCTAAGGAAGCGATCTCTGGCAAACGATGGAAAGGCGGTAGCAAACACTACTGCCTTGTAGCTACACTGGACGTCAAGAATGCCTTTAATTCAGCCAGATGGGACTGCATCTGGAAAGCACTAGGGAGACATAGCGTGCCACGTTACCTCAAGAACATAGTCGCCGATTACTTCCATAACAGGGTGCTAATTTATGAGACGCAGAATGGAGTCGAAAAGTATAATGTGACGGGCGGCGTTCCCCAGGGATCGGTACTCGGACCATTCATGTGGAACGTGATGTACGATCTCTTATTGAGACTGCCGCTACCTGCGAACGTTAAGCTAGTGGCGTTTGCAGATGACGTGGCAGTCGTCATTACTGATAAGACCCTGGACGAAGTAAATAGTGACTTCGAGTATGTCATGGTACTCATCCATGAGTGGATGAAGTCAGTAGGCCTACAACTGGCAGAACATAAGACGGAGACAGTCTTGATAACGAGCAGGAAAAAGAGGGAGACCATCACCCTTGAGGTTGGTGACCATGCCATCCCGTCACAACCTTACATACGCTACCTCGGTATTATGTTGGATGCAAGGCTATCGTTCAAGTATCACATCGAGCAAGCCAGCAAAAAGGCCGCGAACATCAATGCAGTACTGTCCCGGATAATGCCTAACGCGGGTGGACCAAGACAAGTAGCGAGAAGGTTGCTGGCTTCAGTTACCTCCTCGTTACTGCTCTACGGAGCTCCAATCTGGTCAGAAGCCCTTACGGTGGCAACGTACCGAAGCAAGATGGCGGCTGTGCATCGGATAGCTGCAATACGAGTGACGGCCGCATTTCGCACCATGTCCGGTGATGCTGTGTGCGTCATAGCTGGAATGCCCCCGATAGACATCACTGCGTAAGAGCGCCAGAGGCTTTATCTGCGACGCACGACCGATCAAGCAGAAAAAATGCAGATCCGAGAGGAAGAAAGGAAGACCAGCCTGCAACAGTGGCAAACAAGGTGGAAAAATTCACTGAATGGCAGGTGGTCCCGCCGATTAATATTGAATATTGAGAAGTGGGTAAACCGGCCCCACGGTGAAGTAGGGTACTACCTGACCCAACTGCTGTCTGGGCACGGGTGTTTCCGGGCATACCTGTTCAGATTTAAACGAGTAGAAGACCCGGACTGTCCACACTGCTGCGGAGCAAGGGAAGATGTTGAGCACATATTCTTCCAGTGTGCTCGCTTCAGCGAGGAGCGTCATGAGCTCGAAAGAGTTCTAGGTGAGCCGCTCACGCCGGAGACCCTAGTGAGCTGCATGCTGGAGTCGCAGGAGAAGTGGACTGCGGTCGGCGGGTATGCTGCGGAAGTCCTCAGGAAGCTCCGAGAGATGGAGAAGCGTGGAATTGAGTAATGCTTAGTTGTCTTTGAGGGAGAGCGTCAGCTAGAGCCTCCCCCGTGAAGTAATGCGTGATAGCGGTTCCACGGGTATAATGAGGCAGGAGAGGATACAGGGAGGTGTTTTTTAGTGAGTAGTCCCAATGAGGGAGACTCTCACACTGTCCAGTGACTACTGTCATCTTGTCATATGTTCGCCTATCAAAGGTTTTTCACCTCCCTCCGCACAAAAAAAAAAAAAAAAAAAAAAAAAAGCTATAGGAGGATGGTAGACTCATTTGGACACAGACATCTGTAGAAGGATGGAAGGCTCATTTGGACCCACACAGCTATAGGAGGATGGTAGACTCATTTGGACACAGACATCTGTAGAAGGATGGAAGGCTCATTTGGACCCACACAGCTATAGGAGGATGGTAGACTCATTTGGACACAGACATCTGTAGAAGGATGGAAGGCTCATTTGGACCCACACAGCTATAGGAGGATGGTAGACTCATTTGGACACAGACATCTGTAGAAGGATGGAAGGCTCATTTGGACCCACACAGCTATAGGAGGATGGTAGACTCATTTGGACACAGACATCTGTAGAAGGATGGAAGGCTCATTTGGACCCACACAGCTATAGGAGGATGGTAGACTCATTTGGACACAGACATCTGTAGGAGGATGGTAGACTCATTTGGACACAGACATCTGTAGAAGGATGGAAGGCTCATTTGGACCCACACAGCTATAGGAGGATGGTAGACTCATTTGGACACAGACATCTGTAGGAGGATGGTAGACTCATTTGGACACAGACATCTGTAGAAGGATGGAAGGCTCATTTGGACCCACACAGCTATAGGAGGATGGTAGACTCATTTGAACCCACACAGCTATAGGAGGATGGTAGACTCATTTGGACCCACACAGCTATAGGAGGATGGTAGACTCATTTGGACACAGACATCTGTAGGAGGATGGTAGACTCATTTGGACACAGACATCTGTAGGAGGATGGTAGACTCATTTGGACACAGACATCTGTAGAAGGATGGAAGGCTCATTTGGACCCACACAGCTATAGGAGGATGGTAGACTCATTTGGACACAGACATCTGTAGGAGGATGGTAGACTCATTTGGACACAGACATCTGTAGAAGGATGGAAGGCTCATTTGGACCCACACAGCTATAGGAGGATGGTAGACTCATTTGGACACAGACATCTGTAGGAGGATGGTAGACTCATTTGGACCCATACAGCTATAGGAGGATGGTAGACTCATTTGGACACAGACATCTGTAGAAGGATGGAAGGCTCATTTGGACCCACACAGCTATAGGAGGATGGTAGACTCATTTGAACCCACACAGCTATAGGAGGATGGTAGACTCATTTGGACCCACACAGCTATAGGAGGATGGTAGACTCATTTGGACACAGACATCTGTAGGAGGATGGTAGACTCATTTGGACACAGACATCTGTAGGAGGATGGTAGACTCATTTGGACACAGACATCTGTAGAAGGATGGAAGGCTCATTTGGACCCACACAGCTATAGGAGGATGGTAGACTCATTTGGACACAGACATCTGTAGGAGGATGGTAGACTCATTTGGACACAGACATCTGTAGAAGGATGGAAGGCTCATTTGGACCCACACAGCTATAGGAGGATGGTAGACTCATTTGGACACAGACATCTGTAGGAGGATGGTAGACTCATTTGGACCCATACAGCTATAGGAGGATGGTAGACTCATTTGGACACAGACATCTGTAGAAGGATGGAAGGCTCATTTGGACCCACACAGCTATAGGAGGATGGTAGACTCATTTGAACCCACACAGCTATAGGAGGATGGTAGACTCATTTGGACCCACACAGCTATAGGAGGATGGTAGACTCATTTGGACACAGACATCTGTAGGAGGATGGTAGACTCATTTGGACCCATACAGCTATAGGAGGATGGTAGACTCATTTGGACACAAACACCTGTAGAAGGATGGAAGGCTCATTTGGACCCACACAGCTGGTAGGCTCATACATGGTGGTTGTTCAGTGGTGAGAGATACTGACTACAACTCTTAGAAGGAAGGGGACTCATTAAAGTGACCCCACTATAAATAAAATGTATTGCACTAATATAAATGCTAGCATGTACCTCAAAATGCCATTAATTTAATTAATAGTTTATTCCAGTAACACAGCGATATAAAATCGTTAGCTAGAGCGAATGTGTCAGATTGTTTAAGTACATGTTTTTGTTAGGAACAAGTAATTGTGTTATAAGATGCAAAATTTCCTCAGCCAGATGAATTCGCTAGTTCAATCGTAAGCATTAAAAGAGAAGGCTCGTGTATTGAGGATTACCTGGCATTCTCGGAACAGCGATTGTTTGATATGATGGCTGGTAGATCATTTCAGGTTGTTGCCATTGCTGATATGGTCCATTAAATTGGCTAGTGGGCATTACATACGGCGAGTGTCCATAGATAGGTCTTGTTGGTACAGACATTGATTGATACGGATGGTAGAACATTCCAGGTTGTTGCCATTGCTGATATGGTCCATCAAATTGGCTAGTGGGCATTACATACGGCGAGTGTCCATAGATAGGTCTTGTTGGTACAGGCATTGATTGATACGGATGGTAGAACATTCCAGGTTGTTGCCATTGCTGATATGGTCCATTAAATTGGCTAGTGGGCATTACATACGGCGAATGTCCATAGATAGGTCTTGTTGGTACAGGCACTGATTGGCGGCCCGTTGCCTGTGATTGCCATTGTCTTCCAAATGACAATGTCCCGGGCGTTCCAGTTGCCGGATAGTAGCGTATGTCAGGTGTGAAGTACGATAAATATGAATCATGATAGGATGCCCCAGATCGCCTGTTAGTTCCACCCTCTCTTACTGGACGTTCATCTTAAAATGTTAATTAAAAGCATCATAAAGAATCATCGCATACATTTAAAAAAATATATATATAAATACAAATTTATAAAATATGAAAATAAAAAAATGTTGCATGTGGTTGGACTTTTTTTTTTTTACCGGAAGTCTCTGAATTGAATTTTGTTGATCATAAAAAATGTTATGGGATTTAATTGAAAAGGGAGGCGGAGCGAAAAGAAGGAAAAACTTCCCTTATTTGAAACGAGTAGAAAATTAAATTGAAAATATGGATATAATAACGGGTTTCAGGTTTCCCAAATATGTGTTTATTTTTTGATGTTAGTTCACGTTCCGCCTTATCGGGCATTTCAAAACTTACATAGTCTCCAGTATCAATCATAAAGCCATGCCACTAATTCCATACATTATATTTTCTGTCTTCTTGAATAAAACAAAGTTCCTTGGCTCTCTTTGTAATTCACCTGGGGACCATTCTCTAGTTTTTTCCCCAATATAAATGCCGAGTTGTGCACACATTTCCCCAATATAAATGCCGAGTTGTGCACACATTTCCCCAATATAAATGCCGAGTTGTGCACACATTTCCCCTTCCCACGGTGCAAATTTCAAAGACTAAAACTGAAGAAAACATATATTCTGGTACTACTTCATACTCTTTCTTTCGGTATCTTACTTACGCAGCCCCATTTTCTTAAAACTTCCTATTTTATATTGTTCACTGAAAATTTTACAAAAAATATCAAACTAAATACATGCACTCTTGAACTTTTGGAATACACATGTTAAATTTAATCAAAATCCGACGGATTATTTTTAAGAATGTGCACAATGCTGGGGGTCTCTTCAAAGAGGCCTTCACCCAAATAATTACTTTAAGAAATTCGTCGGTGAATCACCAGCCATGTACTTCCCCAGAATGAATTGTTTAAATGTCGCTCTCCCTCCAATACCAGTAGACAGATAGCGCTAGTACTCAACAGTTGACTTACATAGCGGTTCCAAAATCCTCATACTAAATGTTGTGCCGATAAATTCATTACATCGGCAGTTATTGGGGTTCTTGAGATGAGCTCCTCCATCTGATCCCCCCCCCCCCCCCCCCCTTCCCTTCTGCCGATTCTGTTGAAAATTATAACTGTTGCCCTTATGGGGTTTTGGTCACACTATAAGATTTATCTTATAGGTGTCGATGCATTCATTCTATCGGGAGTTATTGTGTTCACAGACAGACGGACTTCATTCTTGAAAATATTTGGAATGTAGAGGTCGCAAAACATGTAATTCCGTTGAAAACTCCACATCGCAAATTTTGACGATTACATAACTTCCCCTTTACTTGGTATAGCTGGCCAAGTAAAATACGATACTTAATTCCGATGTCATCATGAAATTGCCTTTTCACTATTAAATAATATATGGTATGAAATTACAGCCATTTCTTGTCCGCAGACAACGTTCTCTTCGTATTCTTTAACGTTCCCGTATTCTCAAAGGTATCTGTCTCAATTAATTGAGCCGAAGTCGTCTTATCCCCAGCTTCTTATACATTTTTTGAAATCTAACTCTTGCAAAACTGGGTTTCTAAATGTATCTGTTAAAAAGATAAGTGGGAGAACTTTAGAAGAAATGTAGATGAATATGACTTAGTGGGGTGTGGAAAGGAAATAATGAGAATTTTTTTGTGTATTTTAATTTGTGAAATAACGGCCTGAGAGAGAGAAAACTGTATGGAAAAGTTGGTCTCCTCCAGCTAACTCAAACAATGTCGATGATAAAAGTTGGTAGTAGGGGAGAAAAGGGGACTCTGGCGCAAGGCTAAAGGGCAACTGGGTTAGTATCCTTTTTCAGTGCAGGGGCAACTCTTCCCTCCTCCCCACGCCTCTCCTCATACGCCCCTAAATTTTCCGAGCCCCCTCGAAACCTATACTTTTATCCCACCCCTCGCATATGCCCCTATTTTTTTTAAATTAGACCACTAGCGCTACCAAGCGTCTAGAATTGAAATTAATATTATATTATATACCCCCGCGACCATTGTGACATGGTTGGTGAAGGTAGTGATAATCTAGGTATATAAATCTCCGGACGTGTATTATTAGCATCACCAAGGTTCAGCGGTTTCTAGCCTTTTCACTCATTTTTGATCGCTCCTCATCCCAACATTTTTTCAAGTCATCCTTACTATATTAATACCTTATTTATACTAATTCATCACATTACCCCCCCTCCCAATTTTTACTTCATGATTTAATCTTACATCCCCTCACGTCAGTAAACACATCCAATGTGCTTCCCCATCTCAATTGTATACACTTCCTCTAATATTTTATTGCAATCCTACTTCCCCACATCAATTATCCTAAAATCATAATTCATAAATCCTGCTTCCCCAGATCAATTGTATTTCTCCTTCTAAACCTGGAATATTTTCAGAACAACCTCAATTGTATACACTTCCTCTAATATTTTATTGCAATCCTACTTCCCCACATCAATTATCCTAAAATCATAATTCATAAATCCTGCTTCCCCAGATCAATTGTATTTCTCCTTCTAAACCTGGAATATTTTCAGAACAACCTCAATAGGAACCCTTACACCGGCACCCCATCCAAAATATTTTTCAAGACCGGCATACATTCACTTTTACTTCCTCATACTAATTCTCCTTCAACCCTCAGTTCAGCGGTATAGTCAATCCATCTCAATTTTCTCACTTATACTTCCCCACATAAATTGTCTATTTTTTTTTTCTCTACTTGTCTACATCCGAGCAATTTTCTTTAGATTTCATCATAGTCCAGTAAGTTTAGCCTTGGCACCAACCTGCTTCACCCAACTCCTACAACCTCTTCTCTAGATCGGCTAACATTTTCATCATAACCCGGTCTACCCATACATACATACACCTACACCCATTAACCTCTCACTCGCTCTAGGGCTAGGTCTAGGTCCAGAGGTCTCATGGAAACATTCTTAGGCGGTATATTTAACTTACATTTATTTTCTTCGTAGGCTGCTTCTCATCTCCAACACTTTCTTAGGATGATTCTCACCAGCATCTCTACATCAGGTATCTGAAACAGACTTTACAGGGGTGTGTATTTCTTTTAGTTCGCTTTATTGATTAATCAATAAACCGGTAAGCCTCTTCACCAGCGTCAAGGTAGAAATACGTCGAAGAGGTGGGGTGGGAATAGGGAAGGAATAAAAGCTCGAGTCAGGGCTTCTCTTCAATCTTTAGGTTTTTTCTTTTGTACAGGTTTACGGGTTTTACACTACGCCAGTGACCAATTAGGTTTACGGGTTTTCACACCACGCCAGTGACCAATTAGGTTTACAGGTTTTCACACCACGCCAGTGACCATTCAAAAACCAAGAGATATCAGATCAGTCTAGATTAAGCCCCAAGAGGATTTTAGGAATGGGATGGGAATAGGAATGTTTTCCGATATTTAAGGCCCCTCGGAAAAACGGGTAGCCAGGTTATACCTCCCAGCACTAGGTTTGAATTGAGTAATGTCCGTGAGCTAAGGTATGAACCCCATCAGATAAAACTACTCTTTTGTCATCCTCGGGTGATAAAGCTTTTTTATTTATTCTAACGCTAAACAGCTCATGTTTCTTAGACTGAATAATTCTCATCTCCGTATATACTATTTATCCTACAAAAAGTGATTTCTCTAAATCTTGCAACGATATATTTTTTTCAACGGCTGCTTTTTTAACACCTTTAATACATTTTTTAATTTTTTTATTTATATCCATAGCACATATCTTCGGTTTGAGTCCTACGAATTTATTAATGATAACACCATTAGTCTCATCTTTAAACTTGCCTAGAATTTTTTTATTTAAAACAGAATAGCACGGATGATTCTGCGGGAAATCAGACGTATCAAAATAATTCTCCATCGCTTTCATGTCCTGATACCAGTCGGGTGTATTAATTAAATAAACTAAGCTGTCAGTATCTGTGTACATTAATTTTAGAGTATTAGGATTATATTTTTTCATCATTACATTATAGTGAAAATCGTACATCACAGTGTTGGACAAATCTAAAATCGACATGCCTACATATATAGGCTTATTAAATAATAATTTTGTTTTACTCATAGTTACAGATACTAAGTTTTCATGATAAATTATCCTGTCTAGAAAGTTCGCTTTGGCGATCAGTTTCATTAATTTTTTAGAGTCTGTAACTAGCATCATGTTCATACGGTTTCTTATGTTCTCCATTGTTTTCCCGAAGACAGCGTTATTCAAAAGTTTGTAAAAATCTTTTTCAAAGTCAGTCACACACCTTTTTACGAAGCTCAGTATTACAATCAATGTATGACTGTAACCAACGAGACTGTCGAAATTGTATCGCCCTATGAATTTTTTTAACTTTTAAGCCATGTTTAATCGCTTGCTTTAAGTTGACATAATGCACAACATATCGCTCGCGAGGATTGAAATGAGCAACTAATTTGTTTACTTTCCCGCCTGGAGGACTTATTGTCTCAGGTAAAAATGGTAAATCGTTATGAGCTGTGTGTAACTCGGAGGGATAGACTACGTCAACCTCCAGAATACATCCTAATTCTCATTATCATCCAAGTTTTCAATATTTATGCTTTCGGGGTCTTTCACCCATTCAAAACCCCCATAAGGTAGAGGTTTACTCATCGCATGTCCATAAAGATTATTTGCGTCTAAGTATGCAATATAAGAGGATTCCTTTTCCGGATCATACTCGGGCATATAACTATTATTAGCACTCGCATACCGGTGGGATACTTGACATAAACCTCCCCTGATCCCCCGCTCAAAGAATAATATCATGTCATAATCCATTAATTGTTCCAACTTCACCTTAGTATGCTTCAACATCGCATCCCATGTCATCCCAGGAGCAGTGAAATAATGTGCGGGGTCCACCTTATGACTATTAAGCATAACATCTCGGAAATTCTGGAAAATATCCGCGAGGATGAGTACATCCGTTTTAAGATAGATGTCGCTGTATTCTCCAAGGGTAGAGCACTTGAACATATCCCAAACACGTAGTCCACGCTCATAGTCCTCTTCACTCAACGGGGTATCAGTCAAAGTATTATAAAATTTTTCCCGGGGAGGTAGACATTTCTCATTCAGTTTTTCCCAAGCATCAACATAGTCGTAACAGAAAACCCCTTTTTTGATAACAAGAGGAAGCTGATCGTCAGTAAAGTATTTAGATGTTTCCCTAAAGGCTGTTTTTGGAAGCACGCTAGCCATATAGTCAAGACTACGACCTAAAAAGCGATAAGAGTCGATAAATCGAAGCTTAACACCGTGAACATGCTTAGTGAAGCTTATATATTTCTCCTCAGTATTTGGAATCACATCAACCCGCTCTGAATCTTTACCCAACTCCATAACTATTATGTTTGCATCATAATTGGACAAATTATGAAAAATTACAGGTATATATGAGGGAGTTTTACACCGTAGGTTGCAGCTATTACAGGCTGCTCCTCTATATTTTCCGGTCAAGTGATCATGATCTCTAACTTTAGGATTAATCTCAGAGAAACTTCCTTCACAAAGGTAACAATTTTGATCCTTTCCCCACTTCATCTCCTCGCCTTTTTTTATAATGATGGGAGTATTTTTTTCATAAATTTCTGAAATTTTGAAAGCTAATGAATCGATGTACTTGATAAAGTGAGCACCCGCATCTTCACCTCTATAAATGTATGGAGGTATAGAACCATCGGATACTACGTGCACGCAAAAAGACATGGGCACATGTCGCTGATAAGGAACAGTCGCCTTTGATGTATCTTCAGAGAGGGGAGTCAACATGGTTTCAAAGTCAGCGTAAATTACGAAAGGGAGTCGGAGCTGCCGCTCAACATTTTTGAATTCCAAAATGGAGTCCTTAGGGAGCTCTATTCTAACAGGGCTGTTTTTATCGCAGTATATCTTATGCTTCCTCAGTTTTTCCTCCCCCGACTTACCGTACTGACTGTCAAAATGCTGAAAGCATCGCTTGCAAATTATAATTTTGTTTTTATGCTTAGTAATTTGTGACCGTACGAGCCTTTCGAAATTTTTAATGTATACATAATGCTGCTTAACACCATTATCCAACAGCAACAAATCGCGGTGCTGGGTTTTTTCGGTTTCGACAATTTTAATAGGGTACACATTATTGTTTTCGTCCAACCCGAACACATTTATGGAAATATTATTGATTTTTTCAAATTTTTTATTTCATTCAAAGGAGTCGGAAAGATACACAAGAGAAGTCATACCCGTGCTCCAAATTTTTATAGTTATTTACCCGCTGAGGATCCTTTCCTACAAATTTTGCTAGGATGGAATACTGAAAACAGAGGTGGTCCAAGTTTTTAACATTTACACATGCTTTCCGGGCTTCAATGTTTATAGGTAAGGGAATGTAGGTACTTCCACGAAGAGGTTGGTATCGATTTATACGCAACCTTATGCCATCCACGGCAGTAAGAAACCATCCGCTCTTCTTCATTTGCGCTTCTTCCATCTCAACAGTTAATCTCTTGAAAGATACATCTAAGTATTCGTCTATATTGGTATCCTTAAAGATAGGACGATTTTTAGTCTTGAAAGCTTTATCCGTTAAATCGCCTACGACATTTTCAAACAAGCACTCTACTAGGAAATTAACTTTTAAAGCCGAATGGATCTGAAGTTGTTCCAAGATTTTTTTCTTTAAGCAATCACGCACATCTTCCAAAAAGCATGCCAGGTCCCCGTGTTTATTGGATCTTACAAAATAAGTCTTAACTCTACCCTCGAAAGAAGTATCATAGAGAACCAGATTAGACTCATTAGGTACAAGCTTTAATAAAGTTTTCTTAAGAGGCTCATTTTTAGTTGTTTTCATAACCGGAACATCATTACACACAGACTCATGTCGACTACCATTAAACCTATTGGGAAACTCATGGCCGCAGTGTTTACACTTATAGACCTTTCCACAACTAAGTTCATGTCGCTTTAGGTGACAGGATTTATTGAAACTCGACTTGCAATGTTTACACACAAAATTATTAGGTCTAACCCCATGATTTAAAGCCATATGTATGTCAAAATCCATTTTTAGGAGTATTTCATCTCCACAATAATTGCACTTATGCATGATAAATCAGTATTTACCCCAAGATAACCGAATGTTTAAAGTACAATTCACCTTCACAGATCTCAGCGATGTTGCCACCTCAAAGTCTCAATGAAGACTGAAACACAGCTTATTCTTATAGGATGGAGGAACCGATCAAACCTGAAGGGAGCCGCTTACAGCCGAACACATCCGATGATAGACGAGTCAAACAATTGCTGACACCTGCTAACAACATATATCAAATTTAATAAAACTATAGAAAAATTCAATATTTAAAAAATTACTGAATACAACACGCTTTGAATTATTTTTTAATTTAATACATAGGATGGCATTCTCAAAAGTGTAGGTAGATGATTTTTCCCACATATTCTCCAATCGGAAAAATTACTGAATACAACTCATTTTGAATAAGATTTTTATATGTAATACTGTTTAAGACACCGAAGGCAGCGTGCTCAGAATTGTAAGTAGACGCTTCTTCCGAATATTACCCCATTCGGAAAATTTACTGAATACAACACACTTTGAATAAGATTTTTAAATGTAATACTGTTTAGCGGAGGGGGGTATACTGAGTCTCCATTGGTAACGTCACTGCACGGGACCCCCGTCACAGACAGGGATGGTGTTCCGATGATTACCCTGGCTTTAGCTGGATATATTCAATAGATTAGTAGGTCTGTTCGGGAATTTCTCGCACCCCAAGTGAGAGTCCACTAGTCAGACCAATTGTATCGAAAGATTCCAACTAGTTACCTCCTTAGGCAACTTAGGAGCAAGGCTCAGCGAAGGGGAGAGGGGGGACTGTAAGACTCGAAAGGCACTGACATGTTCTCTGAACCATGTACACCTACCATTTAGCTAAAGTATGTGCAATAATCAGAGAATAGTTCATATAGATCATCATAAAATTAATAATATTAAAGCTTAAAATATAAATAACCAAAAGTATACTAACTTGATAGAAAATTGGTTGATTGCATTAACAGATCAACCTCATTAACGCCTGCTGACCGAAGAACACAAAAAATTTTTTTTAAAAATAAATTAATGATTTAAAAAATTAAAAATAATATGTTCTCCTCCAATACTATTGAAAGCAAAAGGTGAGTTTAATATAAGTATTTCAATGCACTAGCTCTAATGTAGGGAGCGTCCTCATTGAGATAGAGACTTGTATAGACTGAAACATAGGAGCAAGGCTCAACGAAGGGGAGAGGGGGGACTGCAAGACTCGACAGGCACTGACATGTTCTCTGAACCTCGTCACCTAGAGACTTTCACTATATCAAGGATTTACATATACATTATAAGCACATTGATTATACAAAAAATGGTTCTTCATATGTTATTCTTATCGAACACATGTAAAACATTATGAACATAAAAAAGAAAAAAAATATAAGTATATACGTGATGTGGCCATTATAGAAGGTTCTTCTACCAGCCACTCAACTACCAGAGAACATGAAATAAGTTATGAATAATACTATTCTTACAGAAAATTGGTTGACCGCAATACCAATTTATTTATTTATTTTTCTCTGGTGGCTAATAAATTGGGATAATTTCCGGAGAAATAGCTAATTTTATGTAAACGCTATAATATTAAAGCTTAAAATATAAATAACCAAAAGCATACTAACTTGATAGAAAATCGGTTGATTGTATTAACGAGATCAACCAGAAAGTAATACCTCATTAACGCCTGCTGACCGAAGAACACAAAAAAAATTTTTTTTAAATAAATTAATGATTTAAAAAATTAAAAATAATATGTTCTCCTCCAATAATATTGAAAGCAAAAGGTAAGTTTAATATAAGTATTTCAATTCACTATCTCTAATGTAGGGAGCGTCCTCATTGAGATAGAGACTTGTATAGACTTAAACATGCATGGTCTACAGTTATCCAAACTGTTCGACTGCATTCATGGGTAAGCGCTGTATGAATTAAAAAGCATGTAGTGTGGCTCCTACCGAAGGATGGTGTGCTCAGGGCGTTGAAATGCATGACTCCGGCGAGGTTCCTGAAGGATGGTGTAGATGAGGGGGTGCTCCTGTAATCGTTGGGATGAGGGGTGATGAACACAGGATCACAGGATAATTCATACAGCGCTTACCCATGAATGCAGTCGAACAGTTTGGATAACTGTAGACCATGCATGTTTAAGTCTATACAAGTCTCTATCTCAATGAGGACGCTCCCTACATTAGAGATAGTGAATTGAAATACTTATATTAAACTTACCTTTTGCTTTCAATATTATTGGAGGAGAACATATTATTTTTAATTTTTTAAATCATTAATTTATTTAAAAATTTTTTTTTTGTGTTCTTCGGTCAGCAGGCGTTAATGAGGTATTACTTTCTGGTTGATCTCGTTAATACAATCAACCGATTTTCTATCAAGTTAGTATGCTTTTGGTTATTTATATTTTAAGCTTTAATATTATAGCGTTTACATAAAATTAGCTATTTCTCCGGAAATTATCCCAATTTATTAGCCACCAGAGAAAAATAAATAAATAAATTGGTATTGCGGTCAACCAATTTTCTGTAAGAATAGTATTATTCATAACTTATTTCATGTTCTCTGGTAGTTGAGTGGCTGGTAGAAGAACCTTCTATAATGGCCACATCACGTATATATATTTTTTTTCTTTTTTATGTTCATAATGTTTTACATGTGTTCGATAAGAATAACATATGAAGAACCATTTTTTGTATAATCAATGTGCTTATAATGTATATGTAAATCCTTGATATAGTGAAAGTCTCTAGGTGACGAGGTTCAGAGAACATGTCAGTGCCTGTCGAGTCTTGCAGTCCCCCCTCTCCCCTTCGTTGAGCCTTGCTCCTATGTTTCAGTCTATACAAGTCTCTATCTCAATGAGGACGCTCCCTACATTAGAGCTAGTGAATTGAAATACTTATATTAAACTCACCTTTTGCTTTCAATAGTATTGGAGGAGAACATATTATTTTTAATTTTTTAAATCATTAATTTATTTTAAAAAAAATTGTTTGTGTTCTTCGGTCAGCAGGCGTTAATGAGGTTGATCTGTTAATGCAATCAACCAATTTTCTATCAAGTTAGTATACTTTTGGTTATTTATATTTTAAGCTTTAATATTATTAATTTTATGATGATCTATATGAACTATTCTCTGATTATTGCACATACTTTAGCTAAATGGTAGGTGTACATGGTTCAGAGAACATGTCAGTGCCTTTCGAGTCTTGCAGTCCCCCCTCTCCCCTTCGCTGAGCCTTGCTCCTAAGTTGCCTAAGGAGGTAACTAGTTGGAATCTTTCGATACAATTGGTCTGACTAGTGGACTCTCACTTGGGGTGCGAGAAATTCCCGAACAGACCTACTAATCTATTGAATATATCCAGCTAAAGCCAGGGTAATCATCGGAACACCATCCCTGTCTGTGACGGGGGTCCCGTGCAGTGACGTTACCAATGGAGACTCAGTATACCCCCCTCCGCTAAACAGTATTACATTTAAAAATCTTATTCAAAGTGTGTTGTATTCAGTAAATTTTCCGAATGGGGTAATATTCGGAAGAAGCGTCTACTTACAATTCTGAGCACGCTGCCTTCGGTGTCTTAAACAGTATTACATATAAAAATCTTATTCAAAATGAGTTGTATTCAGTAATTATTCCGATTGGAGAATATGTGGGAAAAATCATCTACCTACACTTTTGAGAATGCCATCCTATGTATTAAATTAAAAAATAATTCAAAGCGTGTTGTATTCAGTAATTTTTTAAATATTGAATTTTTCTATAGTTTTATTAAATTTGATATATGTTGTTAGCAGGTGTCAGCAATTGTTTGACTCGTCTATCATCGGATGTGTTCGGCTGTAAGCGGCTCCCTTCAGGTTTGATCGGTTCCTCCATCCTATAAGAATAAGCTGTGTTTCAGTCTTCATTGAGACTTTGAGGTGGCAACATCGCTGAGATCTGTGAAGGTGAATTGTACTTTAAACATTCGGTTATCTTGGGGTAAATACTGATTTATCATGCATAAGTGCAATTATTGTGGAGATGAAATACTCCTAAAAATGGATTTTGACATACATATGGCTTTAAATCATGGGGTTAGACCTAATAATTTTGTGTGTAAACATTGCAAGTCGAGTTTCAATAAATCCTGTCACCTAAAGCGACATGAACTTAGTTGTGGAAAGGTCTATAAGTGTAAACACTGCGGCCATGAGTTTCCCAATAGGTTTAATGGTAGTCGACATGAGTCTGTGTGTAATGATGTTCCGGTTATGAAAACAACTAAAAATGAGCCTCTTAAGAAAACTTTATTAAAGCTTGTACCTAATGAGTCTAATCTGGTTCTCTATGATACTTCTTTCGAGGGTAGAGTTAAGACTTATTTTGTAAGATCCAATAAACACGGGGACCTGGCATGCTTTTTGGAAGATGTGCGTGATTGCTTAAAGAAAAAAATCTTGGAACAACTTCAGATCCATTCGGCTTTAAAAGTTAATTTCCTAGTAGAGTGCTTGTTTGAAAATGTCGTAGGCGATTTAACGGATAAAGCGTTCAAGACTAAAAATCGTCCTATCTTTAAGGATACCAATATAGACGAATACTTAGATGTATCTTTCAAGAGATTAACTGTTGAGATGGAAGAAGCGCAAATGAAGAAGAGCGGATGGTTTCTTACTGCCGTGGATGGCATAAGGTTGCGTATAAATCGATACCAACCTCTTCGTGGAAGTACCTACATTCCCTTACCTATAAACATTGAAGCCCGGAAAGCATGTGTAAATGTTAAAAACTTGGACCACCTCTGATTTCAGTATTCCATCCTAGCAAAATTTGTAGGAAAGGATCCTCAGCGGGTAAATAACTATAAAAATTTGGAGCACGGGTATGACTTCTCTTGTGTATCTTTCCGACTCCTTTGAATGAAATAAAAAAATTTGAAAAAATCAATAATATTTCCATAAATGTGTTCGGGTTGGACGAAAACAATAATGTGTACCCTATTAAAATTGTCGAAACCGAAAAAACCCAGCACTGCGATTTGTTGCTGTTGGATAATGGTGTTAAGCAGCATTATGTATACATTAAAAATTTCGAAAGGCTCGTACGGTCACAAATTACTAAGCATAAAAACAAAATTATAATTTGCAAGCGATGCTTTCAGCATTTTGACAGTCAGTACGGTAAGTCGGGGGAGGAAAAACTGAGGAAGCATAAGATATACTGCGATAAAAACAGCCCTGTTAGAATAGAGCTCCCTAAGGACTCCATTTTGGAATTCAAAAATGTTGAGCGGCAGCTCCGACTCCCTTTCGTAATTTACGCTGACTTTGAAACCATGTTGACTCCCCTCTCTGAAGATACATCAAAGGCGACTGTTCCTTATCAGCGACATGTGCCCATGTCTTTTTGCGTGCACGTAGTATCCGATGGTTCTATACCTCCATACATTTATAGAGGTGAAGATGCGGGTGCTCACTTTATCAAGTACATCGATTCATTAGCTTTCAAAATTTCAGAAATTTATGAAAAAAGTACTTCCATCATTATAAAAAAAGGCGAGGAGATGAAGTGGGGAAAGGATCAAAATTGTTACCTTTGTGAAGGAAGTTTCTCTGAGATTAATCCTAAAGTTAGAGATCATGATCACTTGACCGGAAAATATAGAGGAGCAGCCTGTAATAGCTGCAACCTACGGTGTAAAACTCCCTCATATATACCTGTAATTTTTCATAATTTGTCCAATTATGATGCAAACATAATAGTTATGGAGTTGGGTAAAGATTCAGAGCGGGTTGATGTGATTCCAAATACTGAGGAGAAATATATAAGCTTCACTAAGCATGTTCACGGTGTTAAGCTTCGATTTATCGACTCTTATCGCTTTTTAGGTCGTAGTCTTGACTATATGGCTAGCGTGCTTCCAAAAACAGCCTTTAGGGAAACATCTAAATACTTTACTGACGATCAGCTTCCTCTTGTTATCAAAAAAGGGGTTTTCTGTTACGACTATGTTGATGCTTGGGAAAAACTGAATGAGAAATGTCTACCTCCCCGGGAAAAATTTTATAATACTTTGACTGATACCCCGTTGAGTGAAGAGGACTATGAGCGTGGACTACGTGTTTGGGATATGTTCAAGTGCTCTACCCTTGGAGAATACAGCGACATCTATCTTAAAACGGATGTACTCATCCTCGCGGATATTTTCCAGAATTTCCGAGATGTTATGCTTAATAGTCATAAGGTGGACCCCGCACATTATTTCACTGCTCCTGGGATGACATGGGATGCGATGTTGAAGCATACTAAGGTGAAGTTGGAACAATTAATGGATTATGACATGATATTATTCTTTGAGCGGGGGATCAGGGGAGGTTTATGTCAAGTATCCCACCGGTATGCGAGTGCTAATAATAGTTATATGCCCGAGTATGATCCGGAAAAGGAATCCTCTTATATTGCATACTTAGACGCAAATAATCTTTATGGACATGCGATGAGTAAACCTCTACCTTATGGGGGTTTTGAATGGGTGAAAGACCCCGAAAGCATAAATATTGAAAACTTGGATGATAATGAGAATTAGGATGTATTCTGGAGGTTGACGTAGTCTATCCCTCCGAGTTACACACAGCTCATAACGATTTACCATTTTTACCTGAGACAATAAGTCCTCCAGGCGGGAAAGTAAACAAATTAGTTGCTCATTTCAATCCTCGCGAGCGATATGTTGTGCATTATGTCAACTTAAAGCAAGCGATTAAACATGGCTTAAAAGTTAAAAAAATTCATAGGGCGATACAATTTCGACAGTCTCGTTGGTTACAGTCATACATTGATTGTAATACTGAGCTTCGTAAAAAGGTGTGTGACTGACTTTGAAAAAGATTTTTACAAACTTTTGAATAACGCTGTCTTCGGGAAAACAATGGAGAACATAAGAAACCGTATGAACATGATGCTAGTTACAGACTCTAAAAAATTAATGAAACTGATCGCCAAAGCGAACTTTCTAGACAGGATAATTTATCATGAAAACTTAGTATCTGTAACTATGAGTAAAACAAAATTATTATTTAATAAGCCTATATATGTAGGCATGTCGATTTTAGATTTGTCCAACACTGTGATGTACGATTTTCACTATAATGTAATGATGAAAAAATATAATCCTAATACTCTAAAATTAATGTACACAGATACTGACAGCTTAGTTTATTTAATTAATACACCCGACTGGTATCAGGACATGAAAGCGATGGAGAATTATTTTGATACGTCTGATTTCCCGCAGAATCATCCGTGCTATTCTGTTTTAAATAAAAAAATTCTAGGCAAGTTTAAAGATGAGACTAATGGTGTTATCATTAATAAATTCGTAGGACTCAAACCGAAGATATGTGCTATGGATATAAATAAAAAAATTAAAAAATGTATTAAAGGTGTTAAAAAAGCAGCCGTTGAAAAAAATATATCGTTGCAAGATTTAGAGAAATCACTTTTTGTAGGATAAATAGTATATACGGAGATGAGAATGATTCAGTCTAAGAAACATGAGCTGTTTAGCGTTAGAATAAATAAAAAAGCTTTATCACCCGAGGATGACAAAAGAGTAGTTTTATCTGATGGGGTTCATACCTTAGCTCACGGACATTACTCAATTCAAACCTAGTGCTGGGAGGTATAACCTGGCTACCCGTTTTTCCGAGGGGCCTTAAATATCGGAAAACATTCCTATTCCCATCCCATTCCTAAAATCCTCTTGGGGCTTAATCTAGACTGATCTGATATCTCTTGGTTTTTGAATGGTCACTGGCGTGGTGTGAAAACCTGTAAACCTAATTGGTCACTGGCGTGGTGTGAAAACCCGTAAACCTAATTGGTCACTGGCGTGGTGTAAAACCCGTAAACCTGTACAAAAGAAAAAACCTAAAGATTGAAGAGAAGCCCTGACTCGAGCTTTTATTCCTTCCCTATTCCCACCCCACCTCTTCGACGTATTTCTACCTTGACGCTGGTGAAGAGGCTTACCGGTTTATTGATTAATCAATAAAGCGAACTAAAAGAAATACACACCCCTGTAAAGTCTGTTTCAGATACCTGATGTAGAGATGCTGGTGAGAATCATCCTAAGAAAGTGTTGGAGATGAGAAGCAGCCTACGAAGAAAATAAATGTAAGTTAAATATACCGCCTAAGAATGTTTCCATGAGACCTCTGGACCTAGACCTAGCCCTAGAGCGAGTGAGAGGTTAATGGGTGTAGGTGTATGTATGTATGGGTAGACCGGGTTATGATGAAAATGTTAGCCGATCTAGAGGAGAGGTTGTAGGAGTTGGGTGAAGCAGGTTGGTGACAAGGCTAAACTTACTGGACTATGATGAAATCTAAAGAAAATTGCTCGGATGTAGACAAGTAGAGAAAAAAAAAAATAGACAATTTATGTGGGGAAGTATAAGTGAGAAAATTGAGATGGATTGACTATACCGCTGAACTGAGGGTTGAAGGAGAATTAGTATGAGGAAGTAAAAGTGAATGTATGCCGGTCTTGAAAAATATTTTGGATGGGGTGCCGGTGTAAGGGTTCCTATTGAGGTTGTTCTGAAAATATTCCAGGTTTAGAAGGAGAAATACAATTGATCTGGGGAAGCAGGATTTATGAATTATGATTTTAGGATAATTGATGTGGGGAAGTAGGATTGCAATAAAATATTAGAGGAAGTGTATACAATTGAGATGGGGAAGCACATTGGATGTGTTTACTGACGTGAGGGGATGTAAGATAAAATCATGAAATAAAAATTGGGAGGGGGGGTAATGTGATGAATTAGTATAAATAAGGTATTAATATAGTAAGGATGACTTGAAAAAATGTTGGGATGAGGAGCGATCAAAAATGAGTGAAAAGGCTAGAAACCGCTGAACCTTGGTGATGCTAATAATACACGCCCGGAGATTTATATACCTAGATTATCACTACCTTCACCAACCATGTCACAATGGTCGCGGGGGTATATAATATAATATTAATTTCAATTCTAGACGCTTGGTAGCGCTAGTGGTCTAATTTAAAAAAAATAGGGGCATATGCGAGGGGTGGGATAAAAGTATAGGTTTCGAGGGGGCTCGGAAAATTTAGGGGCGTATGAGGAGAGGCGTGGGGAGGAGGGAAGAGTTGCCCCTGCACTGAAAAAGGATACTAACCCAGTTGCCCTTTAGACTTGCGCCAGAGTCCCCTTTTCTCCCCTACTGTTGGTCTCCTCCATTTAACTCAAACAATGTCGATGATGAAAGTTGGTCTCCTCCAGCTAACTCAAACAATGTCGATGATAAAAGTTGGTCTCCTCCAGCTAACTCAAACGATGTATATGATAAAAATCTGAGGAAATCCTGTGAATTGTCTTGCAAGGGAGAGACTTTCGAATAAAATTGTTCGGATAAGAAAGAATGAGAGGGGAATTAATGTTTTCTACATTTCTTTAATTTCAAGAAAGTTCTTTAATAGGAAGCGAGCACTTGACTTAGCAGATGTCAAGTAGCTAATTTTGAGAGGCGGGACTGAATAGATAAATAAAACAAACTTATTTTTTGAAATATTGTCTATTCCACTAAAGATATTTATAAAAATAAAACTACCGGTTTCCGCCTCACACCATCGTCAGGTCTAGTTATGAACTAAGTCAGTTTGCAGAGTGCGACTCCTTCAATACATCTCTGGTGAAAGGTGCCACTTCAATTAGGGAATCCCCCGGCTTTACCGTTAGCTACTAATTGAAGTGACACCTTTCACCAGAGATGTATTGAAGGAGTCGCACTCTGCAAACTGACTTAGTTCATAACTAGACCTGACGATGGTGTGAGGCCGAAACCGGTAGTTTTATTTTTATAAATATCTTTAGTGGAATAGACAATATTTCAAAAAATAAGTTTGTTTTATTTATTTATCACAAATTCCACAATATCGTCGATACAAATGCAAAGTATCGAATGTGAAAAAACGCATTTTTCGTTTTCGGTCTATAGCGATAGCTTTAGGATGGATGAATGTTGTAGCAAAATCTCGAATCTGAATTCACGTTGTAAAGGGGAGGAATAACCCTGGCAAAGGTTCGAATATCCAAACTATGTAATGATGTCCTAAATCAAAGTGACGAATAAGAAATTCGTTATTCGGCATTCGTTATTGTGAACAAATTTTTTGAACTGGGATGTTTCAAAGTCTCGAATGTACCACATTCGCGTTTTTGATCTGGCTCGAATAGGAACAAAATCAAATTCCCTGCATGGCAAAGTATTGAATACGTCATGTTCGTGTGTTTGCTGTTGCAATTTATTGTAAAAACAATGAGCTGTTTTAAACCAGACTATCGATTGTGACATTCAATAGTTTGCAATGTAAATATTTGTTCAACTATCACTATTACCGATGTAAAGTGTTGAATATGAGTGTTTTTACTGTGTAAATGATAAAAATGCACTATTCTATGAATGTTTTAGTCGTTTTTCTAGTTATTCTCGAAACAAAACGAGTCCAATGATTTCCCAGATAAACTTCCTCACCATTTCTACTAAACGCCCTTCCTGCCAGTTCTTTACAGTTTTTCTTTCTACTCAGTTATGAAATGGAAATAAATTTTATGAAATGTTCAGATTTAGAGTTAGTTCAGATTTCAGAGCTATATTTCATCCAACAATGTCGTTTTTTCAGCGAGCTTTATTTTTAAAATCTCTGAAAGAATCAAATGTTGGTGAAGAAGTTATAAATAAGTTATCATCTTCTACGTCTACAAAATCTGTCGAATTGCCAGCAACCGATTTCAGTAAGTGTCGAAGTATTTATTTACATAATTGCAATTTTAAAAAGTAAAAATTTAAATAAATTAGTTATCGGCCTATTTAGACAATGTCAATGTTGCCTTTTTATTCCTGAAATATAAAAAACATGTTTTTCTGTTGCAGACCATTTAGAAGAAAGTGAGAAAGTTAGGCGTAGATTTTGAATCCGAAAACGATTTCCAAATCTGTGATGCGTTATTGAAGGATAAAGAGCCGATAGTGAAGGCAAACGATACTTTAAAAAAAGGTAAACCGAACTCTTCTAATAATTTTGGATTATAGTAAAATTGTCTGCATAGAAACTAAAGTTAATTATTCCTGAATTTCGTTTTCGTTTTTGTAACATATTATGGTTACACCATCATGTTATTTCAGTTTATATCTGTCAATAAATTTGTCAAAAAAATAGAAGATACATTACCATAGTATAATTTGACCGGGATGAAAGCTGGCGACCAGGGCCAACGGACTGGCATGCGCAACGGCTCCGGATCTCCTTCATACTCATCTAAGTGGAAAAGTATATTAAATTAGTGGTCTGACACCATTCTACCATGAGAAGCAGCTGGGCTGGTGGCTCGTGTTACCAATCGTACAAATCTAATTGAATGTTTCAATTGATATGATTTGTATATTTAGTAGATCCGTGATATCGCGATTTTAAGATTTTACGGAAAATAAGAATATTGATGTGAATCAATTAATTATCCAGGAGAAATAGAAAAAAAAAAAGAAAGGAACACACATAATAAGGGGGGGGGGGGGGGGGGGGAGATGCAGACTATTTAGACTCAAAATGTTAATATGCCTCATACCTGAACTTTAACTACAAGGTCATATCGCCTACTACCAAAGCGCTCTTTCGTCACTCTCGTGGACATGAGCCCGACTCTACTCTGGCAGTACGACATTTTTTCAACCACCTGTAGTGTAATGGATTTGCGACTAGGTCAAATATATTGTAGAATGTATTTTTAAATGTAATGTAGTCAATAGTTGCATAGGCCAAATGTGTTATAATTTCAAATTTGTAAAGTCAGTAATGCATAAAAACAGTAATGGTGAAAGAAACCCTTAATTCTATAGGCGGGCTAGGGAGACCCGGATCAGGTAGAAGGAGCTTATCCCATTTTGCCTCCGTCAAGAAAGAAGCTGACAAGATGCAATAAAAGAAGGCACCAACAGTCACCTGGAGGAATATTTATATAGCCTTTTACAACCCGGATTTTACAATCTGGCTACAGTCAGGTACCAGAGTGGAGCTCCAAGCCCGTTGTTAGTGGCCCATAAAGCTATCTGGACTGCCAAAGTAAAGCTGACAAGGACAAATTAAAGGAGACACCGCGAAGTTCCCCTGAATGACAGAGAAGAAGGGAGAAGAAAGAAGAGTAGGGGAAACTGGTAGAAGGAGGGGGAAGAACATCGAGAGCCAGGAGGAAGTCAGGGGTTCATCATTCAGTTACAGTCGAGATCCACCAGTGGAAGACTACAGTTGAGGTCTAGAGGTGGAAGTGGACACTTCACTTTCCTGGATCAGTGGAAGTCTAGATCCAAGAGTCAGTCGAGATCCAACAGTAGAAGAGGGCAGTTCTAGTGGAAGTCCAGAGCTTGAGGAAGAGTCCAGGAGTCTTTGGGGAGTCTTCAAGAGCCCTCCATTGATGTTCCGTTGAGAGAAGCCCCGAGAGTCGCCAGGAAGTTTAGCCCGACTTCAATTTGAGTTCCCTTTTCATCTTGAGGGAGCAACCTGTCTCCATGCAGTAATATCCAGCCAGCCCCAACATCCAAACGACGTTATTCTCCATATAAGGTTCAATTGTATATTATGTTTTTAATTTTAAGTCAATTTTTATTTTGTAAATACATTTTTTTTAAAATGAATTTCTAAATTTTAGTTGTTTGTTCCTATGCTCTATCCCAAGTCAGTTATGATTTAACAATTTGGTTTTTCAAAAACTCTTTTCGCTGACGAATCTTTTCGCCTTTGGTTATAGAAATCCAATTCGTATATTAAAATCAGTAAATTTAAATGATCGTCTATTACCTAAGCGATCTGGCATCCTATGGACATTTTAAATTAGTAAAGACACAGCAGTTTAATAGAAAATCTCCGCAATTTCGAATAAAGTAAATTCAAAATACCACATATTATTAAAAACGCGACGCGCAACCCTTTAAATATTACACACCAGATAAAAAACCTAAGGGCCTCAGTCGGGTTTCGAACCCTCGATCTTGAGAATAGGTTAGAGGAAATACATATATATATACAGTGTCCAAGTTAACGGAGCCACAATGAAATGAACTAAAAAAAAAAATTCTGCGCAGGACCACAGTAGTAGTTCACGTCGAGATCTTCCCGATTACGTCATCAGACATGGGTCATAAGCAGTGGCAGCCTTTGGGGCGGGCGAGACGGGCCCCGCGCATTTATAACGTTAAAATAAATTAAATTTTGGTCACTTGATATTAAATCGAAATTTTTTGATTATGTAAAAAAATGGTTTGTATTTGTCCGTAATTGTTTGAAATCAGTAAAGTTAAAAATTTCGGTAATAGTTGTTATTAAAATGCATTACATTGAGAAATGCACTTTCAATTTATATTTATCAACAATTTCTCAGCTCGAAATAAAGTTGAATCACCTTAAAATGCTTGATAGAAAGTCGAAAAGTGGTCTTATATTACCCATCAACCAAACATTTGTTATCTATATACACTTAAATAAACTAAAAGTTTGCAGTTCCAATATAAATTCACTAAGATCACTTTTATTAATTAATTAACTTAAATCATTAACTAAATCTTATATTTCGGAAAAATAACTTGTTTTTCCTGGTTCATATCGATTCCTTCTACGAAGTGTAATCAATCATAATGTTTGATATTATAAAGTTTCTAATATTTATAACGGAAAAATTATTTGTAAATTATTGCTCCGTTAATGAAACGTTCAATTGATTTTACCTTTTAACTTTTTCAAGAAAATAGTTTTTTAAAATTTTTATAATTAAGAAACGGAATTTTTAGAGCGTTAGTGAAGTATAATATACTATACCTATATATTATTAATTAGGAAAGCACAATCGATAGAGATTTCACATTATTGTAAATGTAATGTTTACTGTCCTTCTTGTACCTATAAGGACTCCGCCCCGCAAAGTTGCTTCGCCTAGAGCCCCACAATTTCTAAGGCCGCCATTGCTCATAAGTATCTTTCTTCTTCCCACCTTATTCATGACTTTTTTCAAAAGTAGGTACTAAAAAAATAATGACATAGTGAAATCCGTTTTGTTTTATATCTGTTACGGTTCACTCTTAAAACTGCGTGCAAGTTTAGTTAATTTTACACCACATGTTGAATTAAATTAAAGCCCGGGCATGAGTCATAACAAGTAACTATATCCTACATTTAATATTCTATAGGAGAATATTCTACCAAGTAAAAAAAAAAAAAAAACCCAAATAGGTTCAACACTAATGCGTTATATGACAAGCAGACAATCAAAGGTACAACATGTCGAACATATTAACCATATTTTTCATTTTTTTTTTTTTTTGCGGTGGTAAACGAGATATATTACCATTATATGGAGATGGCGAGAAGAAATGATCAGGATCTATGTAACGTTCTGGTTGCCATCTTGATCCTTCATCTCCAGGCCCTGCTCATTGGAAAAAAGTATATATATAAGCTCTATTCGTATGTACAAAAATTTGTAAAACATGTAAATATTAATAGAAATGTATGCGTGATTTGACCCCTAATGAAATAAAAGAAATTTATTCATTTTGAAAATAATAAGTAAAATAATTGATAAATATAACAATAAAGTATAATAAAAAAATACCGTAGTAACAACGAAAAAATACTATAATGAAAGAATTTTAAAAAGTATACTTAATGCTAACTGCTAGGTCAGAGAATATTGAATGGAAAATAAAAAAAATATTACTTATTAATGAAGAATAATTAAATTATTGCTAATATATAATTATTAATGAATTATGTTTATCACATATAATTTAGGCATACATCAAGAAAAACCCTTACACTTTGACAATTACAATTGAAAATGAATCTACTTCATGGACTGCTTTAAATAAAACACTTCCTTTTGGAACTCCAGATGCTCTACGACGATTGAAATGCAATTAAAATTTGTTTTCCTGTTGTTCAACTTTTTACAACAATTGAAGTAGATTTTCCGTCAACGCTGTATGAACACTATACAGTTTACATTAGCAGGTTAGGACAGAAGGGTCCAAAATGGCGGACGAGAATACCTATCTTTTCTAGTGCTCTAATATAACTTGAACCTGGCCAGTGGCGGATCTAGAAACAATTTTTGGGGGGGCTACTTAATCTCAAATATCCCGACAATTTTGTTTTTTTCTAGCTTTAAATAGTTCAGTGGTGTGCTGGCTTGATTCCCGCCGAATTCACCAGCAGAAAAGAGTACACGATAAACGTAGTAGAGGCCCTTCTCCTTTTGTGATAACACAAGCCAACGATAATTGTCCAGATGTTGACTACCCACGTATCTTTCCACTTGTTTTCCACATTTTTTGTGTAGCGAGTAAGGAAACGTATCCGTCTTCGATGGTTTCCAGTGGTTTGTAAGTAGCACCTTTTTCGTAAAATCCCCCTTGGATCCACCACTGAACCTGGCAGTAACCTCTCTCTACACTAATGTTCCTATATCGATCTCTAATATAACTTCTAAACGGGAATTTTAAGAAAGTTGAGGGTGAATTTCACTCAACTAGAAGTGGTTATAATGGGTTCGAATCACAATGAGCCCCCGAGGGCGCCGGTAGCCCAGAGTTAGCGTGCTAGCCAACTGAACTCAAGATGGCGGATTCGAAACCACTGAGGCACTTAGGTTTTTTACCTAGGAAGTGAACAAACCTTGAGGCCACCGTCCTTTGTGTGGGGACGTTAAGCGATCGTCCCGAGCCTATACGACTCGTAAAAAATAAAATAAAAACACTCATAGAGTTTAAGAGTTTAGTAGCCAACAATCAAATGTATACTGAACCGGAGTTCGTCGAACGTATTACGTGTTTTTTATTTACGAGGGACAATAGGATAAATAAATTACCGTAATACGAAGCTGGTGGGAAGGCTTCTATATCTCCCGGAACTGGAAGATATCCTGCTTGCCATTGGTTATAACTCCCCGTTGGTGCATAACCTTCAGGCCAGACTGATTGGAAACATATATTAAATTGGATATATACATACACTCTATCAAAAAATTCTGTGAACACTCACCTGGGTTTCCTTCAATTTGTAATTGTGGGCATAGGAAAAAAATGTTCACAAGGAAATTACACTTGTTTAACACAATAATCAATAAACACTTTATTTCCCAAAAGATAACACAAAATATTATTCAACTATATAGTATAATAAAATTTTAATTGAAAATAACGTCCCTTAAGAGCAAAAAAAGTCTGTGAACATGTACCTATATAAACAGAGATGAGCCTACAGCCAAACAACAAGAAGGGATTAGCTTCAATAACAACTGTCTCCTATCAATGGAAGTGCTCAGTAGTATTTATTAAGCCATCAATATGGAAGTGCAAGTAGCAGTTCGTGAATTGATTATTAAGTTAAGAAACGAAGGAAGAAGTATTCGCGAAATAGGCAAAATAGTAAAGAAAAATCCTTCTACAGTGCATAATATTATTAAAAGATTCAATGAATTAGGCTGTGCTTCCAGCAGACCACGATGTGGACGCCCTACCAAGTTAAATCGCCTTCACACACGGGAAATCTTAAAAACTGTTCGTGATGAACCCAGTACCAGTGCGCCAAAAATTGCACAAATCTTGTTACGTGACTATGGCGTAACAGTAACACCTCAAACCATAAGAAACAGGTTACATGAGAATGGTTATAATGGTAGGGTTCCTCGGAAGAAACCATTTATAAGTGAAATTAACCGTAAGCGCCGTTTACAGTTCGCAAAAGAATTTGTTCAAAAGCCTCTAATGTTTTGGCAGTCAATCATTTTCTCTGATGAGTGTAAATTTAGTGTGTTTGGATCAGATGGACGACAAAAAGTGTGGCGAAAAGCAAAGGAGGCTTTAGAACAAAAAAATTTACGATCCACAATGAAACATGGAGGTGGTGGTATTATGGTCTGGGGATGTATGAGTAGTAGAGGAGTTGGAAATCTCCATGTTATTGATGGAATAATGGACAAGTATGTGTATATTGAAATATTAAGAAATCATTTAAAGAAAAGTGCCGAGAAATTGGGGTTGGAAAGAACATTTCTGTTCCAGCAGGATAATGACCCCAAGCACACAGCTCATTTAGTTAAGGAGTGGCTTCTGTATAACGCACCCCAACGCCTTAATACTCCTCCCCAGTCCCCAGACCTTAATCCCATAGAACATTTATGGGATGAAATTAAACGCCGAATAAGAGTACGTGGCGTGAAAAACAAAGCAGAACTGAAAGCAGCCGTTGCAGAAGAATGGGGCACAATTTCCGAAAAAGTGACTTCAAGATTAGTAGGATCCATGAAAAAAAGATTAATAGAAGTTATAAAGAACAAAGGAGGGCCTACCAGCTTCTAAAACATTTATTATTATTGATTTAAAAAATAATTACCTCATATTATAATGTGTTCACAGACTTTTTTTGCATTTAAGGGACGTTATTTTCAATTAAAATTGCATTACACTATATTGTTGAATAATATTTTGTGTTATTTTTTGGGAAATAAAGTGTTTATTGATTATTGTGTTAAACAAGTGTAATTTCCTTGTGAACATTTTTTTCCTATGCCCACAATAACAAATTGAAGGAAACCCAGGTGAGTGTTCACAGAATTTTTTGATAGAGTGTATATGAAAATGCAATATGTTGTTTATATGAAATATGAAAAACTAATTGAAAATCTACAAAATTGTCGTATTTTGAATAGGCACATCAACATTCTCAGGGAGCTAAACAAAGTTTTGATAGATTGGATTCATCGATTACAATGTATATAAGTTATAGACCAAGTGATTCATGAGAGCATAATTTATAATGCCTCGGCAGTTTGAATAATGACAAAACGAATCGGGTAACATAATTAATAAATATTTAAATTTCATTATTCATCACAATGTCTGATTATAATCAGATTGATTATAATAATTATCAATATTGCTGAGTTTGCTGCGCAATTTGATAATTACGGTTCTTTTAGCAAGATGCGGGGAGCAGGAAGTACTATCAGAAGTACATACTAAATTAATCTGAAGCTGATTATGTAAAATGTATGTTTAATAATAAATTGCCTCAGTTCATTTTATGTTTTAGAATTATAAGTCTGATTATTCTTAAAACTGAGCTATTATTTTGATAGTTAATAATAATCACTTAAGCAAACAATTAATGTTTTTGTCACGTGAAAGTACTATTCGTACCTTTGCATGATATTATTCAGTGTTTTTTAACCTTCTCTGGGATGTTGAAATGTTCATTTTTCCCGGCATTTCTTCCAGAAGTGTCTTCTTTTTTCTTTTTTGACAATATTTCGGGACACTTCCATGTCCATAATTCTGGTCACTATGAACAAACAACTATTCGTTCATAGTGACCAAAAAAAGGGACGTGTAAGTGTCCCGAAATATCGCCAAAAAAGAAAAAAGAAGACACCTCTGGAAGAAATGGCGGAAAAAATCAACATGATATTACTCTGCCCAATAGATGAACATTATTCATAATGCCCGGTCAATTTAATATTTTCAATAGTTATTATCATATTGTCTGCTCATTTTTCAAACTGCCGAGACATTATAAATAATGTCCTATTAATCATTTCGAGAGTACATATTAGATAAATAATTCTACAAGTTGTTTGTTGTTTGATTCTGGTGAAATACAAAATTGAAAGGCAACTTACGTGGTGCACAACTGGAAATTTGAATTTCAACTATCAAAAATGACAATATGGAAAAAATATCCATATGAAATAACATTTTAAAATGAGACTGCTTGGTTTGAAACTGTTGTTAATATAGTTGTGTCCCTCCGTGACGTAACAACACCGTCATTAGAGACGTCGAACCTACGTTCCTTCCTAGATATACGTACGTGGTACAAGTCAATAGGGCGGGTCCAACAATCCCCCCACTTGAAACAAATCAAGGATATCAGAAAAGTGTGATCAGGTCACACACTGAAAGGCTTCGTAGGTGAACAATATTTGGATGAGCGTATAATGAACACGATAGTGTTAATATACCGATACGAAATTTCATATACCGATATGCGAATCCAAAACCCCACAGGGAAGGGTTAGAGGAGAGGTAGGCATAATTTAGAAATCAGCATATTGTTTTATAATATATTTAGGGTGTGTTTACACTATAATAGTTTTACTATTGTCATACCTTTCGGTGGATACCGTCGTCACAGCAGCCAGTGACGACGGTATCCACCGAAAGGTATGACAACAGTAACATATTTACTGGCGGAACTAACCCCTTAGATTATATACCAGTTTTACTATCATTGTAAAATAAGTTTAAGGATAACAGTTATTACAGCTGCATGCGACTTCTTCATAATAGTGGACAATGGGGTTGGAAGAGCACTCACAACTCTTCTCTGCTATATTCAGCCCCAGCTAGATATCTCAGCGAGATGGAGATCCTTCTTAGCTTTAGGTGCTCTGTCTTTAGAAGAAGAACTAAGGAAAGAAGAAAACAGTTGGCTACATGACTAAACGGGGACGTTGTGGGGTCAGCCATCATCTAATGGATCATTTAAACGGGACGTTGTGGGGTCTGCCATCATCTAATGGATCATTTAAACGGGGCGTTGTGGGGTCTGCCATCATCTAATGGATCATTTAAACGGGACGTTGTGGGGTCTGCCATCATCTGATGAATAATTTAAACGGGACGTTGTGGGGTCTGCCATCATCTGATGAATCATTTAAACGGGACGTTGTGGGGTCTGCCATCATCTGATGAATCATTTAAACGGGACGTTGCGGGGTCTGCCATCATCTGATGGATCATTTAAACGGGACGTTGTGGGGTCTGCCATCATCTGATGAATCATTTAAACGGGACGTTGTGGGGTCTGCCATCATCTGATGAATCATTTAAATGGGACGTTGTGGGGTCCGCCATCATCAGTTGGATCATTTAAACGGGACGTTGTGGGGTCTGCCATCATCAGTTGTGTCATTTAAACGGGACGTTGTGGGGTCTGCCATCATCTGATGAATCATTTAAACGGGACGTTGTGGGGTCTGCCATCATCTAATGGATCATTTAAACTGGACGTTGTGGGGATCATTTAAAGCGGGAAGATGAATAATTTACAAGAAAGGTACTCCCAAAAATGCAGATATCACTCATTTTCTTTTACTTGGATGATTTGAATTTTTTTCCAGTTAAAAATAAACTATTTTTACAACTTCTCCACATTCTTTTCAAGTAATCTCATAGGGGATTAATGAAAAATAAAAATAAACAAAAACAAATTCATTTTGTTTACACAATTGGGAGCCGCTTAATCGAATTTAATCCTCTAAAGAAATCAACATTCGTCTTTCACCATCAGTACTCATTTAGCCAGCGCACTAGACATTTTTTAAAATGCCGTTACGAAGACTTACGTTGAAGAACTAGGGAGGGCTTTGGCTCTTTTAGAGTTAGGCCATTCTCAGCGTGATGTTGGCCGTAGGCTTGGTTGCGCTCACACAGTTATCGGAAGATCATGGTCACGATACCAGAGAACAGGTACTGCTCAATACACTCATGGAGGAGGCCGAGTTCAAAAAACTACCCCTCAGCAGGACCGATATTTAAAAGTCCAGACTACTAGGCAACGAGATTTAACAGCTCGACAACTGCAAAGCTCTTTTGTGGATGCAACAGGGGTCCGCATTTCAACTCAGACAGTTAGAAACCGCCTCCATGAATTCGGTTTGAGGGCAAGAAGACCAACGAGGAGTTGTTTTTTAACGAGACATCATAAAGCAGCGCGTCTCCTATGGGCTCGTGAACATGTTGATTGGACTGATGAGGACTGGGATCGTCACTTACTTACTGACGAACTGACGAATCGAAATTTGTTCTCCGTCATCATGATAGACGTTTTAGAGTGTGGAGAGAGCGAAACCAGCGATTTAACCAGTACGCTCTTATGGAGGAGGCTCAATAATGGTCAGGGCAGGGATATCAGGTAATCGAAAAACTCAGGTGATATTGTTCAGGAATGAACATGTGACCGCACAAACGTACCTGGACAATGTCATCAGGCCTGTTATTGTCCCTTTATCCCAAGAAATTGGGGGAAATTTCATTCTTGTTGACGATAATGCTCGACCTCACAGAGCCAAGGTGGTTGAACGTTATTTAGACGAACGAGAAATCACTCGCATGAACTGGCCTGCTTCTTCGCCCGACATGAATCCTATTGAGCATGTTTGGGATAAACTCCAACGCCAGTTACACATGCGTTCGCCTTGTCCGGATATCTTGGATGACACGATGTAATGTTGGGGCAAAGAAGCCCATTCCTCAATTATTGAGGAATGGGCTTCTTTGACCCAACATTACGTATTGAGCCTTATAAGAAGTATGAAACAGCGATGTGAGTCTTTAATTCGAAGCAGAGGAGGCCCAACATCCTACTAAAGAACTTCAAAAAAATAATGAAAAATAATGTCTTTAAAAATTTTTAATTGAAAAAAAATTAAATTTAACTCTGAAATTGATTTTTTTTAAATTTTATTTCAATAATAAATTGTTTTCTTTTAACACTCGTCCATGTGTCTTCATTTTAAACACAATAAACATTACTATTAAATAAGTAAGGTTTTAATAACAATAAAATTTTTTTGAAAAAATGAGTGGTCCACTTCAAACGGTGAGCAGTAAATGGACCAATTTTGCAAGCAAAAGCAAATGATTTTGCAAAACTTTTTAACAAAAATGATTTTATTTGCTCAACCTCATGGATCCAGAGATTTCGGCAAAGACATTCCATTATTTTTGGAAAAATCAGTGGAGAATCAAACGCCGTGCCACCAGGAGTTTCAGAAAACTGGATTGAAACTGTTTGGCCTACGTTGAGGGAAGGCTACAAAGACGAGGAGATCTTCAACGCCGATGAAACTGGCCTATTTTACAGAATGACCCAAGATAAGACGTTACGTTTTAAAAAACGAAAACTGCAGTGGTGGTAAGCTTTCAAAAGAAAGAATAACAGTTTTGGTTGTGGCAAATCTAACTGGAACTGAAAAACCCAAATTGTTAGTGATCGGTAAATACAAAAAACTGAGGGCGTTCAAAAATTTGAAATTATTGCCTGTCGAATACTTATGCTCGAAAAGGCTTGGAATAAGGTTAAGCCTTCAACGATTAGAAACTGGTTGCGTCATGCTGGCTTCCTCAGCGATTTGGTTGACATACTGTTGATATTCCTCAAATCCGAGACATTCAGGATGAACCACTTCAAAACTGGGCTCAAGAATTGTCTATTGAAAATAGTTTGCTTCAAGGATTTGAAGACGTAGACTTGAGTCTTACTACTCATGGAACCACCTCAGATGAAGAAATTGTTGCAGGGGTCAACGCAGAATAAAATGATGTAGAAGGCAAAGCCAGAACAGATGATTCAAGCGAATTTTCGTGCCCCACTTTGAAGAAAATGTTCTCAGCTATAAATGTGGTTAATAAATTTTTAACATGTAATGACGATTTTGCACAGGAATCTATGAAAATTACAGTAATATAAAGTAATACTTGTCACCATTACGGAAAATGCTTTTTATATTCATAAAAAAAATACACAAATTAATATTACAGACTATTTTTCAGTTTTACAGTAAATAAAGTTTTTGTGATTAACCTCTTAGTTTTTTATCTTAAAACCTAAACAATTACTACGTTTTCATGGGATTCAAACTGACTTGAATCGAGATCCAGATCGAGGGTTTTCATGAGACTGGATTCAGTTCGGATTGAATCCAGATCTGAAAATCCTACCTCTTTTTAGGTTATACTTGGCAGGTTATGTTTGAACCATGGAGCTAGTGACGGCTTCACAGATTAAATAAATTTGCAACTTCCTTGTATTGTTGAAGTTAAAATGTTATCATCATGGAAGTTGGTTAATTTGGCACAAAATATGTTGTTGTTACCTCCATGTAAATGACAGATGCCTCACAAACTGGCACTGCGCATGCCTCGACCCCGTTCTGTTCATGTATTTGGATCTCGTTACGATCCCAGAAAAAGCTAGGTCGACCTTGGATTCGATCCGGATTGACTTGAGGGTTTTCATGTGTTTGGATCCCGGATCGAGGACTCAACCCGGGTTGAATCCACCCATGAAAACGTAGTAAATAATGACAATTAAACAGGGGTTGAAATTCGCAAACGCTTTTTAGTTCCAAACTTGTTGTTACTAATGCGGTTGCTGATTTCAACCCCTTAAAAGTAGTTCCAGAAGGAAAGAGGAAAGAAGGAACTTTCAAAAAATGGATCGATAATTAAACAGAAAAAAATTGATTACCGGATATAGCAACTATCGGGTTTAAGAACCAAGTTCAGACGGTCCCTTGGATGTTCTTATAAACGATTTTTACTGTAGTTCTTTATAAAACGGCAGTGACAATGATCCATAGCTGTCTCCTGTCAAACAAGGAATCATTAATTGCTACTTATGAACCAATTCGCAGTAAAGTAATGATTTTTCTAGTACGTCTTTTCAAAGGTAAATAATCCTTACTATTCTTTAAAAAAAATTTATACATTGCGAAGTAATAATTATAGATAATTAATAATGAAAATACACGATTATTAAACTACAATTATGATTTACTTACCCATATAAAAAAATTTTCACGGAGGCTAAAGGTACATGCATATATGTAAATATACACCCATCAGCACTTCCAAGCACAAACTAATATTTAACAGTTTCAACGTTAAATAAAAACAATATATGCTTTTTTGTTAGAACTTGTATCATCAATTTTTTGAAGGTACAATGATGATTTACAGAACTAAAGTTATCAAAAGATCATTTTATGTATTCACTTATAACCTAGAATCGACAATACAATAAATATTTTTCCAAAATATACCTGTCCCAAATGAGGTTTTAGAAAGAGAACAGTTATGTAGTTACTCTCTCGGTTGCGACGGGTTGTAGCAGTTTGATAGCGAAATCACTCATTTTACGATGCGACGTTAAAAGGCTCTTTACACGGTTCGATAATGTTGATGCTTTCATCGATCTATCGAAGGCATTTTTCGAAGATTTCAAGAATAACATTTTATTTTTGAATAGGAAGATTCGTCTTAGAATTCAAGTAGACATTTCTAAAAGTTATAATTTGTGAAACGCTGGTATATTGTGAAAAATTATAATAGTGGACAACCAGCCAGCCCAGCACCAAGTCTAGGGAGTGTTGTCAGAAACAATAGCAAGCCTCCAGAAGTATCGGACACTCTCAAGGGGTAGCGTCCAGTCTAGGAAGGGGAGGTCCATGGACGGTTGGTAGAAGTAGCAGGTTCGACAACCTGCCAGCTTAGCACCAAGTCTAGGGAGTGTTGTCAGAAACAATAGCAAGCCTCCAGAAGTATCGGACACTCTCCAGGGGTAGCGTCCAGTCTAGGAAGGGGAGGTTCATGGACGGTAGGTAGAAGTAGCAGGTTCGACAACCAGCCAGCTTAGCACCAAGTCTAGGGAGTGTTGTCAGAAACAATAGCAAGCCTTCAGAAGTATCGGACACTCTCCAGGGGTAGCGTCCAGTCTAGGAAGGGGAGGTCCATGGACGGTAGGTAGAAGTAGCAGGTTCGAACACCAGCCAGCCCAGCACCAAGTCTAGGGAGTGTTGTCAGAAACAATAGCAAGCCTCCAGAAGTATCGGACACTCTCCAGGGGTAGCGTCCAGTCTAGGAAGGGGAGGTCCATGGACGGTAGGTAGAAGTAGCAGGTTCGACAACCAGCCAGCTTAGCACCAAGTCTAGGGAGTGTTGTCAGAAACAATAGCAAGCCTCCAGAAGTATCGGACACTCTCCAGGGGTAGCGTCCAGTCTAGGAAGGGGAGGTCCGTGGACGGTAGGTAGAAGTAGCAGGTTGGACAACCAGCCAGCCCAGCACCAAGTCTAGGGAGTGTTGTCAGAAACAATAGCAAGCCCCCAGAAGTATCGGACACTCTCCAGGGGTAGCGTCCAGTCTAGGAAGGGGAGGTCCATGGACGGTAGGTAGAAGTAGCAGGTTCGACAACCAGCCAGCTTAGCACCAAGTCTAGGGAGTGTTGTCAGAAACAATACCAAGCCTCCAGAAGTATCGGACACTCTCCAGGGGTAGCGTCCAGTCTAGGAAGGGGAGGTCCGTGGACGGTAGGTAGAAGTAGCAGGTTGGACAACCAGCCAGCCCAGCACCAAGTCTAGGGAGTGTTGTCAGAATGAATAGCAAGCCTCCAGAAGTATCGGACACTCTCCAGTGGTAGCGAGCAGTCTGGGAAGGGGAGGTCCATGGACGGTAGGTAGAAGTAGCAGGTTGGACAACCAGCCAGCCCAGCATCAAGTCTAGGGAGTGTTGTCAGAAACAATAGCAAGCCTCCAGAAGTATCGGACACTCTCCAGGGGTAACGTCCAGTCTAGGAAGGGGAGGTCCGTGGACGGTAGGTAGAAGTAGCAGGTTGGACAACCAGCCAGCACAGCACCAAGTCTAGGGAGTGTTGTCAGAAACAATAGCAAGCCTCCAGAAGTATCGGACACTCTCCAGGGGTAGCGTCCAGTCTAGGAAGGGGAGGTCCATGGACGTTAGGTAGAAGTAGCAGGTTGGACAACCAGCGAGCTTAGCACCAAGTCTAGGGAGTGTTGTCAGAAACAATAGCAAGCCTCCAGAAGTATCGGACACTCTCCAGGGGTAGCGTCCAGTCTAAGAAGGGGAGGTCCATGGACGGTAGGTAGAAGTAGCAGGTTCGACAACCAGCCAGCCCAGCACCAAGTCTAGGGAGTGTTGTCAGAAACAATAGCAAGCCTCCAGAAGTATCGGACACTCGCCAGGGGTCGCGTCCAGTCTAGGAAGGGGAGGTCCATGGACGGTGGGTAGAAGTAGCAGGTTCGACAACCAGCCAGCTTAGCACCAAGTCTAGGGAGTGTTGTCAGAAACAATAGCAAGCCTCCAGAAGTATCGGACACTCTCCAGGGGTAGCGTCCAGTCTAGGAAGGGGAGGTCCGTGGACGGTAGGTAGAAGTAGCAGGTTGGACAACCAGCCAGCCCAGCACCAAGTCTAGGGAGTGTTGTCAGAAACAATAGCAAGCCTCCAGAAGTATCGGACACTCTCCAGTGATAGCGAAATGTCTAGGAAGGGGAGGTCCATGGACGGTAAGTAGAAGTAGCAGGTTGGAAAACCAGCCACCCCGCACCAAGTCTAGGGAGTGTTGTCAGAAACAATAGCAAGCCTCCAGAAGTTTCGGACACTCTCCAGTGGTAGCGAGCAGTCTAGGAAGAGGAGGACCATGGACGGTCGGTAGAAGTAGAAGGTTGGACAACCAGCCAGCCCAGCACCAAGTCTAGGGAGTGTTGTTAGAAACAATAGCAAGCCTCCAGAAGTGTCGGACACTCTCCAGTGGTAGCGAACAGTCTAGGAAGGGGAGGTCCATGGACGGTAGGTAGAAGTAGCAGGTTGGACAACAAGCCAGCCCAGCACCAAGTTTAGGGAGTGTTGTCAGAAACAATAGCAAGCCTCCAGAAGTGTCGGACACTCTCCAGTGGTAGCGAGCAGTCTAGGAAGGGGAGGTCCATGGACGGTAGGTAGAAGTAGCAGATTGGACAACCAGCCAGCCCAGCACCAAGTCTAGGGAGTGTTGTCAGAAACAATAGCAAGCCTCCAGATGTATCGGACACTCTCCAGGGGTAGCGTCCAGTCTAGGAAGGGGAGGTCCATGGACGGTAGGTAGAAGTAGCAGAGGTTCGACAACCAGCCAGCCCAGCACCAAGTCTAGGGAGTGTTGTCAGAAACAATAGCAAGCCTCCAGAAGTATCGGACACTCTCCAGGGGTAGCGTCCAGTCTAGGAAGGGGAGGTCCGTGGACGGTAGGTAGAAGTAGCAGGTTGGACAACCAGCCAGCCCAGCACTAAGTCTAGGGAGTGTTGTCAGAAACAATAGCAAGCCTCCAGAACTATCGGACACTCTCCAGGGGTAGCGTCCAGTCTAGGAAGGGGAGGTCCATGGACGGTAGGTAGAAGTAGCAGGTTGGACAACCAGCCAGCCCAGCACCAAGTCTAGGGAGTGTTGTCAGAAACAATAGCAAGCCTCCAGAAGTATCGGACACTCTCCAGTGGTAGCGAAATGTCTAGGAAGGGGAGGTCCATGGACGGTAAGTAGAAGTAGCAGGTTGGAAAACCAGCCACCCCGCACCAAGTCTAGGGAGTGTTGTCAGAAACAATAGCAAGCCTCCAGAAGTATCGGACACTCTCCAGGGGTAGCGTCCAGTCTAGGAAGGGGAGGTCCGTGGATGGTAGGTAGAAGTAGCAGGTTGGACAACCAGCCGGCCCAGCACCAAGTCTAGGGAGTGTTGTCAGAAACAATAGGAAGCCTCCAGAAGTATCGGGCACTCTCCAGGGGTAGCGTCCAGTCTAGGAAGGGCAGGTCCATGGACGGTAGGTAGAAGTAGCAGGTTCGACAACCAGCCAGCCCAGCACCAAGTCTAGGAAGTGTTGTCAGAAACAATAGCAAGCCTCCAGAAGTATCGGACACTCGCCAGGGGTCGCGTCCAGTCTAGGAAGGGGAGGTCCATGGACGGTGGGTAGAAGTAGCAGGTTCGACAACCAGCCAGCTTAGCACCAAGTCTAGGGAGTGTTGTCAGAAACAATAGCAAGCCTCCAGAAGTATCGGACACTCTCCAGGGGTAGCGTCCAGTCTAGGAAGGGGAGGTCCGTGGACGGTAGGTAGAAGTAGCAGGTTGGACAACCAGCCAGCCCAGCACTAAGTCTAGGGAGTGTTGTCAGAAACAATAGCAAGCCTCCAGAACTATCGGACACTCTCCAGGGGTAGCGTCCAGTCTAGGAAGGGGAGGTCCATGGACGGTAGGTAGAAGTAGCAGGTTGGACAACCAGCCAGCCCAGCACCAAGTCTAGGGAGTGTTGTCAGAAACAATAGCAAGCCTCCAGAAGTATCGGACACTCTCCAGTGGTAGCGAAATGTCTAGGAAGGGGAGGTCCATGGACGGTAAGTAGAAGTAGCAGGTTGGAAAACCAGCCACCCCGCACCAAGTCTAGGGAGTGTTGTCAGAAACAATAGCAAGCCTCCAGAAGTATCGGACACTCGCCAGGGGTCGCGTCCAGTCTAGGAAGGGGAGGTCCATGGACGGTGGGTAGAAGTAGCAGGTTCGACAACCAGCCAGCTTAGCACCAAGTCTAGGGAGTGTTGTTAGAAACAATAGCAAGCCTCCAGAAGTGTCGGACACTCTCCAGTGGTAGCGAACAGTCTAGGAAGGGGAGGTCCATGGACGGTAGGTAGAAGTAGCAGGTTGGACAACAAGCCAGCCCAGCACCAAGTTTAGGGAGTGTTGTCAGAAACAATAGCAAGCCTCCAGAAGTGTCGGACACTCTCCAGTGGTAGCGAGCACTCTAGGAAGGGGAGGTCTATGGATGGTAGGTAGAAGTAGCAGGTTGGACAACCAGCCAGCCCAGCACCAAGTCTAGGGAGTGTTGTCAGAAACAATAGCAAGCCTCCAGAAGTGTCGGACACTCTCCAGTGGTAGCGAGCAGTCTAGGAAGGGGAGGTCCATGTAGGTAGGTAGAAGTAGCAGGTTGGACAACCAGCCAGCCAAGCACCAAGTCTAGGGAGTGTTGTCAGAAACAATAGCAAGCCTCCAGAAGTATCGGACACTCTCCAGGGGTAGCGTCCAGTCTAGGAAGGGGAGGTCCGTGGATGGTAGGTAGAAGTAGCAGGTTGGACAACCAGCCAGCCAAGCACCAAGTCTAGGGAGTGTTGTCAGAAACAATAGCAAGCCTCCAGATGTATCGGGCACTCTCCAGGAGTAGCGTCCAGTCTAGGAAGGGGAGGTCCATGGACGGTAGGTAGAAGTAGCAGAGGTTCGACAACCAGCCAGCTTAGCACCAAGTCTAGGGAGTGTTGTCAGAAACAATAGCAAGCCTCTAGAAGTATCGAACACTCTCCAGGGGTAGCGTCCAGTCTAGGAAGGGGAGGTCCATGGACGGTAGGTAGAAGTAGCAGGTTGGACAACCAGCCAGCCCAGCACCAAGTCTAGGGAGTGTTGTCAGAAACAATTGCAAGCCTCCAGAAGTGTCGGACACTCTCCAGTGGTAGCGAGCACTCTAGGAAGGGGAGGTCTATGGATGGTAGGTAGAAGTAGCAGGTTGGACAACCAGCCAGCCCAGCACCAAGTCTAGGGAGTGTTGTCAGAAACAATAGCAAGCCTCCAGAAGTGTCGGACACTCTCCAGTGGTAGCGAGCAGTCTAGGAAGGGGAGGTCCATGGACGGTAGGTAGAAGTAGCAGGTTGGACAACCAGCCAGCCAAGCACCAAGTCTAGGGAGTGTTGTCAGAAACAATAGCAAGCCTCCAGAAGTATCGGACACTCTCCAGGGGTAGCGTCCAGTCTAGGAAGGGGAGGTCCGTGGATGGTAGGTAGAAGTAGCAGGTTGGACAACCAGCCGGCCCAGCACCAAGTCTAGGGAGTGTTGTCAGAAACAATAGGAAGCCTCCAGAAGTATCGGGCACTCTCCAGGGGTAGCGTCCAGTCTAGGAAGGGCAGGTCCATGGACGGTAGGTAGAAGTAGCAGGTTCGACAACCAGCCAGCCCAGCACCAAGTCTAGGAAGTGTTGTCAGAAACAATAGCAAGCCTCCAGAAGTATCGGACACTCGCCAGGGGTCGCGTCCAGTCTAGGAAGGGGAGGTCCATGGACGGTGGGTAGAAGTAGCAGGTTCGACAACCAGCCAGCTTAGCACCAAGTCTAGGGAGTGTTGTCAGAAACAATAGCAAGCCTCCAGAAGTATCGGACACTCTCCAGGGGTAGCGTCCAGTCTAGGAAGGGGAGGTCCGTGGACGGTAGGTAGAAGTAGCAGGTTGGACAACCAGCCAGCCCAGCACTAAGTCTAGGGAGTGTTGTCAGAAACAATAGCAAGCCTCCAGAACTATCGGACACTCTCCAGGGGTAGCGTCCAGTCTAGGAAGGGGAGGTCCATGGACGGTAGGTAGAAGTAGCAGGTTGGACAACCAGCCAGCCCAGCACCAAGTCTAGGGAGTGTTGTCAGAAACAATAGCAAGCCTCCAGAAGTATCGGACACTCTCCAGTGGTAGCGAAATGTCTAGGAAGGGGAGGTCCATGGACGGTAAGTAGAAGTAGCAGGTTGGAAAACCAGCCACCCCGCACCAAGTCTAGGGAGTGTTGTCAGAAACAATAGCAAGCCTCCAGAAGTTTCGGACACTCTCCAGTGGTAGCGAGCAGTCTAGGAAGAGGAGGACCATGGACGGTCGGTAGAAGTAGAAGGTTGGACAACCAGCCAGCCCAGCACCAAGTCTAGGGAGTGTTGTTAGAAACAATAGCAAGCCTCCAGAAGTGTCGGACACTCTCCAGTGGTAGCGAACAGTCTAGGAAGGGGAGGTCCATGGACGGTAGGTAGAAGTAGCAGGTTGGACAACAAGCCAGCCCAGCACCAAGTTTAGGGAGTGTTGTCAGAAACAATAGCAAGCCTCCAGAAGTGTCGGACACTCTCCAGTGGTAGCGAGCACTCTAGGAAGGGGAGGTCTATGGATGGTAGGTAGAAGTAGCAGGTTGGACAACCAGCCAGCCCAGCACCAAGTCTAGGGAGTGTTGTCAGAAACAATAGCAAGCCTCCAGAAGTGTCGGACACTCTCCAGTGGTAGCGAGCAGTCTAGGAAGGGGAGGTCCATGTAGGTAGGTAGAAGTAGCAGGTTGGACAACCAGCCAGCCAAGCACCAAGTCTAGGGAGTGTTGTCAGAAACAATAGCAAGCCTCCAGAAGTATCGGACACTCTCCAGGGGTAGCGTCCAGTCTAGGAAGGGGAGGTCCGTGGATGGTAGGTAGAAGTAGCAGGTTGGACAACCAGCCAGCCAAGCACCAAGTCTAGGGAGTGTTGTCAGAAACAATAGCAAGCCTCCAGAAGTATCGGACACTCTCCAGGGGTAGCGTCCAGTCTAGGAAGGGGAAGTCCGTGGATGGTAGGTAGAAGTAGCAGTTTGGACAACCAGCCGGCCCAGCACCAAGTCTAGGGAGTGTTGTCAGAAACAATAGGAAGCCTCCAGAAGTATCGGGCACTCTCCAGGAGTAGCGTCCAGTCTAGGAAGGGCAGGTCCATGGACGGTAGGTAGAAGTAGCAGGTTCGACAACCAGCCAGCTTAGCACCAAGTCTAGGGAGTGTTGTCAGAAACAATAGCAAGCCTCCAGAAGTATCGGACACTCTCCAGGGGTAGCGTCCAGTCTAGGAAGGGGAGGTCCGTGGACGGTAGGTAGAAGTAGCAGGTTGGACAACCAGCCAGCCCAGCACTAAGTCTAGGGAGTGTTGTCAGAAACAATAGCAAGCCTCCAGAACTATCGGACACTCTCCAGGGGTAGCGTCCAGTCTAGGAAGGGGAGGTCCATGGACGGTAGGTAGAAGTAGCAGGTTGGACAACCAGCCAGCCCAGCACCAAGTCTAGGGAGTGTTGTCAGAAACAATAGCAAGCCTCCAGAAGTATCGGACACTCTCCAGTGGTAGCGAAATGTCTAGGAAGGGGAGGTCCATGGACGGTAAGTAGAAGTAGCAGGTTGGAAAACCAGCCACCCCGCACCAAGTCTAGGGAGTGTTGTCAGAAACAATAGCAAGCCTCCAGAAGTATCGGACACTCTCCAGGGGTAGCGTCCAGTCTAGGAAGGGGAGGTCCGTGGATGGTAGGTAGAAGTAGCAGGTTGGACAACCAGCCGGCCCAGCACCAAGTCTAGGGAGTGTTGTCAGAAACAATAGGAAGCCTCCAGAAGTATCGGGCACTCTCCAGGGGTAGCGTCCAGTCTAGGAAGGGCAGGTCCATGGACGGTAGGTAGAAGTAGCAGGTTCGACAACCAGCCAGCCCAGCACCAAGTCTAGGAAGTGTTGTCAGAAACAATAGCAAGCCTCCAGAAGTATCGGACACTCGCCAGGGGTCGCGTCCAGTCTAGGAAGGGGAGGTCCATGGACGGTGGGTAGAAGTAGCAGGTTCGACAACCAGCCAGCTTAGCACCAAGTCTAGGGAGTGTTGTCAGAAACAATAGCAAGCCTCCAGAAGTATCGGACACTCTCCAGGGGTAGCGTCCAGTCTAGGAAGGGGAGGTCCGTGGACGGTAGGTAGAAGTAGCAGGTTGGACAACCAGCCAGCCCAGCACTAAGTCTAGGGAGTGTTGTCAGAAACAATAGCAAGCCTCCAGAACTATCGGACACTCTCCAGGGGTAGCGTCCAGTCTAGGAAGGGGAGGTCCATGGACGGTAGGTAGAAGTAGCAGGTTGGACAACCAGCCAGCCCAGCACCAAGTCTAGGGAGTGTTGTCAGAAACAATAGCAAGCCTCCAGAAGTATCGGACACTCTCCAGTGGTAGCGAAATGTCTAGGAAGGGGAGGTCCATGGACGGTAAGTAGAAGTAGCAGGTTGGAAAACCAGCCACCCCGCACCAAGTCTAGGGAGTGTTGTCAGAAACAATAGCAAGCCTCCAGAAGTTTCGGACACTCTCCAGTGGTAGCGAGCAGTCTAGGCAGAGGAGGACCATGGACGGTCGGTAGAAGTAGAAGGTTGGACAACCAGCCAGCCCAGCACCAAGTCTAGGGAGTGTTGTTAGAAACAATAGCAAGCCTCCAGAAGTGTCGGACACTCTCCAGTGGTAGCGAACAGTCTAGGAAGGGGAGGTCCATGGACGGTAGGTAGAAGTAGCAGGTTGGACAACAAGCCAGCCCAGCACCAAGTTTAGGGAGTGTTGTCAGAAACAATAGCAAGCCTCCAGAAGTGTCGGACACTCTCCAGTGGTAGCGTCCAGTCTAGGAAGGGGAGGTCCATGGACGGTTGGTAGAAGTAGCAGGTTGGACAACCAGCCAGCCCAGCACCAAGTCTAGGGAGTGTTGTCAGAAACAATAGCAAGCCTCCAGAAGTATCGGACACTCTCCAGGGGTAGCGTCCAGTCTAGGAAGGGGAGGTCCATGGACAGTAGGTAGAAGTAGCAGGTTCGACAACCAGCCAGCTTAGCACCAAGTCTAGGGAGTGTTGTCAGAAACAATAGCAAGCCTCCAGAAGTATCGGACACTCTCCAGGGGTAGCGTCCAGTCTAGGAAGGGGAGGTCCGTGGATGGTAGGTAGAAGTAGCAGGTTGGACAACCAGCCAGCCAAGCACCAAGTCTAGGGAGTGTTGTCAGAAACAATAGCAAGCCTCCAGAAGTATCGGACACTCTCCAGGGGTAGCGTCCAGTCTAGGAAGGGGAAGTCCGTGGATGGTAGGTAGAAGTAGCAGTTTGGACAACCAGCCGGCCCAGCACCAAGTCTAGGGAGTGTTGTCAGAAACAATAGGAAGCCTCCAGAAGTATCGGGCACTCTCCAGGAGTAGCGTCCAGTCTAGGAAGGGCAGGTCCATGGACGGTAGGTAGAAGTAGCAGGTTCGACAACCAGCCAGCTTAGCACCAAGTCTAGGGAGTGTTGTCAGAAACAATAGCAAGCCTCCAGAAGTATCGGACACTCTCCAGGGGTAGCGTCCAGTCTAGGAAGGGGAGGTCCGTGGACGGTAGGTAGAAGTAGCAGGTTGGACAACCAGCCAGCCCAGCACTAAGTCTAGGGAGTGTTGTCAGAAACAATAGCAAGCCTCCAGAACTATCGGACACTCTCCAGGGGTAGCGTCCAGTCTAGGAAGGGGAGGTCCATGGACGGTAGGTAGAAGTAGCAGGTTGGACAACCAGCCAGCCCAGCACCAAGTCTAGGGAGTGTTGTCAGAAACAATAGCAAGCCTCCAGAAGTATCGGACACTCTCCAGGGGTAGCGTCCAGTCTAGGAAGGGGAGGTCCATGGACAGTAGGTAGAAGTAGCAGGTTCGACAACCAGCCAGCTTAGCACCAAGTCTAGGGAGTGTTGTCAGAAACAATAGCAAGCCTCCAGAAGTATCGGACACTCTCCAGGGGTAGCGTCCAGTCTAGGAAGGGGAGGTCCGTGGATGGTAGGTAGAAGTAGCAGGTTGGACAACCAGCCAGCCAAGCACCAAGTCTAGGGAGTGTTGTCAGAAACAATAGCAAGCCTCCAGAAGTATCGGACACTCTCCAGGGGTAGCGTCCAGTCTAGGAAGGGGAAGTCCGTGGATGGTAGGTAGAAGTAGCAGTTTGGACAACCAGCCGGCCCAGCACCAAGTCTAGGGAGTGTTGTCAGAAACAATAGGAAGCCTCCAGAAGTATCGGGCACTCTCCAGGAGTAGCGTCCAGTCTAGGAAGGGCAGGTCCATGGACGGTAGGTAGAAGTAGCAGGTTCGACAACCAGCCAGCTTAGCACCAAGTCTAGGGAGTGTTGTCAGAAACAATAGCAAGCCTCCAGAAGTATCGGACACTCTCCAGGGGTAGCGTCCAGTCTAGGAAGGGGAGGTCCGTGGACGGTAGGTAGAAGTAGCAGGTTGGACAACCAGCCAGCCCAGCACTAAGTCTAGGGAGTGTTGTCAGAAACAATAGCAAGCCTCCAGAACTATCGGACACTCTCCAGGGGTAGCGTCCAGTCTAGGAAGGGGAGGTCCATGGACGGTAGGTAGAAGTAGCAGGTTGGACAACCAGCCAGCCCAGCACCAAGTCTAGGGAGTGTTGTCAGAAACAATAGCAAGCCTCCAGAAGTATCGGACACTCTCCAGTGGTAGCGAAATGTCTAGGAAGGGGAGGTCCATGGACGGTAAGTAGAAGTAGCAGGTTGGAAAACCAGCCACCCCGCACCAAGTCTAGGGAGTGTTGTCAGAAACAATAGCAAGCCTCCAGAAGTTTCGGACACTCTCCAGTGGTAGCGAGCAGTCTAGGAAGAGGAGGACCATGGACGGTCGGTAGAAGTAGAAGGTTGGACAACCAGCCAGCCCAGCACCAAGTCTAGGGAGTGTTGTTAGAAACAATAGCAAGCCTCCAGAAGTGTCGGACACTCTCCAGTGGTAGCGAACAGTCTAGGAAGGGGAGGTCCATGGACGGTAGGTAGAAGTAGCAGGTTGGACAACAAGCCAGCCCAGCACCAAGTTTAGGGAGTGTTGTCAGAAACAATAGCAAGCCTCCAGAAGTGTCGGACACTCTCCAGTGGTAGCGAGCAGTCTAGGAAGGGGAGGTCCATGGACGGTAGGTAGAAGTAGCAGATTGGACAACCAGCCAGCCCAGCACCAAGTCTAGGGAGTGTTGTCAGAAACAATAGCAAGCCTCCAGATGTATCGGACACTCTCCAGGGGTAGCGTCCAGTCTAGGAAGGGGAGGTCCATGGACGGTAGGTAGAAGTAGCAGAGGTTCGACAACCAGCCAGCCCAGCACCAAGTCTAGGGAGTGTTGTCAGAAACAATAGCAAGCCTCTAGAAGTATCGAACACTCTCCAGGGGTAGCGTCCAGTCTAGGAAGGGGAGGTCCATGGACGGTAGGTAGAAGTAGCAGGTTCGACAACAAGCCAGCCCAGCACCAAGTCTAGGGAGTGTTGTCAGAAACAATTGCAAGCCTCCAGAAGTGTCGGACACTCTCCAGTGGTAGCGAGCACTCTAGGAAGGGGAGGTCTATGGATGGTAGGTAGAAATAGCAGGTTGGACAACCAGCCAGCCCAGCACCAAGTCTAGGGAGTGTTGTCAGAAACAATAGCAAGCCTCCAGAAGTGTCGGACACTCTCCAGTGGTAGCGAGCAGTCTAGGAAGGGGAGGTCCATGGACGGTAGGTAGAAGTAGCAGGTTGGACAACCAGCCAGCCAAGCACCAAATCTAGGGAGTGTTGTCAGAAACAATAGCAAGCCTCCAGAAGTATCGAACACTCTCCAGGGGTAGCGTCCAGTCTAGGAAGGGGAGGTCCATGGACGGTTGGTAGAAGTAGCAGGTTGGACAACCAGCCAGCCCAGCACCAAGTCTAGGGAGTGTTGTCAGAAACAATAGCAAGCCTCCAGAAGTGTCGGACACTCTCCAGTGGTAGCGAGCAGTCTAGGAAGGGGAGGTCCATGGACGGTAGGTAGAAGTAGCAGGTTGGACAACCAGCCAGCCAAGCACCAAGTCTAGGGAGTGTTGTCAGAAACAATGGCAAGCCTCCTGAAGTATCGGACACTCTCCAGTGGTAGCGAGCAGTCTAGGAAGGGGAGGTCCATGGACGGTAGGTGGAAGTAGCAGGTTCGACAACCAGCCAGCTTAGCTCCAAGTCTAGGGAGTGTTGTCAGAAACAATGGCAAGCCTCCTGAAGTATCGGATACTCTCCAGTGGTAGCGAACAGTCTAGGAAGGGGAGGTCCATGGACGGTAGGTAGAAGTAGCAGGTTGGACAACAAGCCAGCCCAGCACCAAGTCTAGGGAGTGTTGTCAGAAACAATAGGAAGCCTCCAGAAGTATCGGGCACTCTCCAGGAGTAGCGTCCAGTCTAGGAAGGGCAGGTCCATGGACGGTAGGTAGAAGTAGCAGGTTCGACAACCAGCCAGCCCAGCACCAAGTCTAGGGAGTGTTGTCAGAAACAATAGCAAGCCTCCAGAAGTATCGGACACTCTCCAGTGGTAGCGAGCACTCTAGGAAGGGGAGGTCCATGGACGGTGGGTAGTAGTAGCAGGTTCGACAACCAGCCAGCTTAGCACCAAGTCTAGGGAGTGTTGTCAGAAACAATAGCAAGCCTCCAGAAGTATCGGACACTCTCCAGGGGTAGCGTCCAGTCTAGGAAGGGGAGGTCCGTGGACGGTAGGTAGAAGTAGCAGGTTGGACAACCAGCCAGCCCAGCACTAAGTCTAGGGAGTGTTGTCAGAAACAATAGCAAGCCTCCAGAACTATCGGACACTCTCCAGGGGTAGCGTCCAGTCTAGGAAGGGGAGGTCCATGGACGGTAGGTAGAAGTAGCAGGTTGGACAACCAGCCAGCCCAGCACCAAGTCTAGGGAGTGTTGTCAGAAACAATAGCAAGCCTCCAGAAGTATCGGACACTCTCCAGTGGTAGCGAAATGTCTAGGAAGGGGAGGTCCATGGACGGTAAGTAGAAGTAGCAGGTTGGAAAACCAGCCACCCCGCACCAAGTCTAGGGAGTGTTGTCAGAAACAATAGCAAGCCTCCAGAAGTTTCGGACACTCTCCAGTGGTAGCGAGCAGTCTAGGAAGAGGAGGACCATGGACGGTCGGTAGAAGTAGAAGGTTGGACAACCAGCCAGCCCAGCACCAAGTCTAGGGAGTGTTGTTAGAAACAATAGTAAGCCTCCAGAAGTGTCGGACACTCTCCAGTGGTAGCGAACAGTCTAGGAAGGGGAGGTCCATGGACGGTAGGTAGAAGTAGCAGGTTGGACAACAAGCCAGCCCAGCACCAAGTTTAGGGAGTGTTGTCAGAAACAATAGCAAGCCTCCAGAAGTGTCGGACACTCTCCAGTGGTAGCGAGCAGTCTAGGAAGGGGAGGTCCATGGACGGTAGGTAGAAGTAGCAGATTGGACAACCAGCCAGCCCAGCACCAAGTCTAGGGAGTGTTGTCAGAAACAATAGCAAGCCTCCAGATGTATCGGACACTCTCCAGGGGTAGCGTCCAGTCTAGGAAGGGGAGGTCCATGGACGGTAGGTAGAAGTAGCAGAGGTTCGACAACCAGCCAGCCCAGCACCAAGTCTAGGGAGTGTTGTCAGAAACAATAGCAAGCCTCTAGAAGTATCGAACACTCTCCAGGGGTAGCGTCCAGTCTAGGAAGGGGAGGTCCATGGACGGTAGGTAGAAGTAGCAGGTTCGACAACAAGCCAGCCCAGCACCAAGTCTAGGGAGTGTTGTCAGAAACAATTGCAAGCCTCCAGAAGTGTCGGACACTCTCCAGTGGTAGCGAGCACTCTAGGAAGGGGAGGTCTATGGATGGTAGGTAGAAGTAGCAGGTTGGACAACCAGCCAGCCCAGCACCAAGTCTAGGGAGTGTTGTCAGAAACAATAGCAAGCCTCCAGAAGTGTCGGACACTCTCCAGTGGTAGCGAGCAGTCTAGGAAGGGGAGGTCCATGGACGGTAGGTAGAAGTAGCAGGTTGGACAACCAGCCAGCCAAGCACCAAATCTAGGGAGTGTTGTCAGAAACAATAGCAAGCCTCCAGAAGTATCGAACACTCTCCAGGGGTAGCGTCCAGTCTAGGAAGGGGAGGTCCATGGACGGTTGGTAGAAGTAGCAGGTTGGACAACCAGCCAGCCCAGCACCAAGTCTAGGGAGTGTTGTCAGAAACAATAGCAAGCCTCCAGAAGTGTCGGACACTCTCCAGTGGTAGCGAGCAGTCTAGGAAGGGGAGGTCCATGGACGGTAGGTAGAAGTAGCAGGTTGGACAACCAGCCAGCCAAGCACCAAGTCTAGGGAGTGTTGTCAGAAACAATAGCAAGCCTCCAGAAGAATCGGACACTCTCCACGGGTAGCGTCCAGTCTAGGAAGGGGAGGTCCATGGACGGTAGGTGGAAGTAGCAGGTTCGACAACCAGCCAGCTTAGCTCCAAGTCTAGGGAGTGTTGTCAGAAACAATGGCAAGCCTCCTGAAGTATCGGACACTCTCCAGTGGTAGCGAACAGTCTAGGAAGGGGAGGTCCATGGACGGTAGGTAGAAGTAGCAGGTTGGACAACAAGCCAGCCCAGCACCAAGTCTAGGGAGTGTTGTCAGAAACAATTGAAAGCCTCCAGAAGTGTCGGACACTCTCCAGTGGTAGCGAGCACTCTAGGAAGGGGAGGTCTATGGATGGTAGGTAGAAGTAGCAGGTTGGACAACCAGCCAGCCCAGCACCAAGTCTAGGGAGTGTTGTCAGAAACAATAGCAAGCCTCCAGAAGTATCGGACACTCTCCAGTGGTAGCGAGCACTCTAGGAAGGGGAGGTCTATGGATGGTAGGTAGAAGTAGCAGGTTGGACAACCAGCCAGCCAAGCACCAAGTCTAGGGAGTGTTGTCAGAAACAATAGCAAGCCTCCAGAAGTATCGGACACTCTCCAGGGGTAGCGTCCAGTCTAGGAAGGGGAGGTCCATGGACGGTAGGTGGAAGTAGCAGGTTCGACAACCAGCCAGCTTAGCTCCAAGTCTAGGGAGTGTTGTCAGAAACAATGGCAAGCCTCTAGAAGTATCGGACACTCTCCAGTGGTAGCGAACAGTCTAGGAAGGGGAGGTCCATGGACGGTAGGTAGAAGTAGCAGGTTGGACAACAAGCCAGCCCAGCACCAAGTCTAGGGAGTGTTGTCAGAAACAATTGCAAGCCTCCAGAAGTGTCGGACACTCTCCAGTGGTAGCGAGCACTCTAGGAAGGGGAGGTCTATGGATGGTAGGTAGAAGTAGCAGTTTGGACAACCAGCCAGCCCAGCACCAAGTCTAGGGAGTGTTGTCAGAAACAATAGCAAGCCTCCAGAAGTATCGGACACTCTCCAGTGGTAGCGAACAGTCTAGGAAGGGGAGGTCCCCATGGACGGTAGGCAGCAGTAGCAGGTTGGACAACCAGCCAGCCCAGCACCAAGTCTAGGGAGGGTTGTCAGAAACAATAGCAAGCCTCCAGAAGTATCGAACACTCTCCAGGGGTAGCGTCCAGTCTAGGAAGGGGAGGTCCATGGACGGTTGGTAGAAGTAGCAGGTTGGACAACCAGCCAGCCCAGCACCAAGTCTAGGGAGTGTTGTCAGAAACAATAGCAAGCCTCCAGAAGTGTCGGACACTCTCCAGTGGTAGCGAGCAGTCTAGGAAGGGGAGGTCCATGGACGGTAGGTAGAAGTAGCAGGTTGGACAACCAGCCAGCCAAGCACCAAGTCTAGGGAGTGTTGTCAGAAACAATTGCAAGCCTCCAGAAGTGTCGGACACTCTCCAGTGGTAGCGAGCACTCTAGGAAGGGGAGGTCCATGGACGGTAGGTAGAAGTAGCAGGTTGGACAACAAGCCAGCCCAGCACCAAGTCTAGGGAGTGTTGTCAGAAACAATTGCAAGCCTCCAGAAGTGTCGGACACTCTCCAGTGGTAGCAAGCACTCTAGGAAGGGGAGGTCTATGGATGGTAGGTAGAAGTAGCAGGTTGGACAACCAGCCAGCCCAGCACCAAGTCTAGGGAGTGTTGTCAGAAACAATAGCAAGCCTCCAGAAGTATCGGACACTCTCCAGGGGTAGCGAGCAGTCTAGGAAGGGGAGGTCCATGGATGGTAGGTAGAAGTAGCAGGTTCGACAACCAGCCAGCTTAGCACCAAGTCTAGGGAGTGTTGTCAGAAACAATTGCAAGCCTCCAGAAGTATCGGACACTCTCCAGTGGTAGCGAACAGTCTAGGAAGGGGAGGTCCATGGACGGTTGGTAGCAGTAGCAGGTTGGACAACCAGACAGCCCAGCACCAAGTCTAGGGAGGGTTGTCAGAAACAATAGCAAGCCTCCAGAAGTATCGAACACTCTCCAGGGGTAGCGTCCAGTCTAGGAAGGGGAGGTCCATGGACGGTTGGTAGAAGTAGCAGGTTGGACAACCAGCCAGCCCAGCACCAAGTCTAGGGAGTGTTGTCAGAAACAATAGCAAGCCTCCAGAAGTATCGGACACTCTCCAGGGGTAGCGAGCAGTCTAGGAAGGGGAGGTCCATGGATGGTAGGTAGAAGTAGCAGGTTCGACAACCAGCCAGCTTAGCACCAAGTCTAGGGAGTGTTGTCAGAAACAATAGCAAGCCTCCAGAAGTATCGGACACTCTCCAGTGGTAGCGAGCACTCTAGGAAGGGGAGGTCTATGGATGGTAGGTAGAAGTAGCAGGTTGGACAACCAGCCAGCCCAGCACCAAGTCTAGGGAGTGTTGTCAGAAACAATAGCAAGCCTCCAGAAGTATCGGACACACTCCAGGGGTAGCGAGCAGTCTAGGAAGGGGAGGTCCATGGATGGTAGGTAGAAGTAGCAGTTTGGACAACCAGCCAGCCCAGCACCAAGTCTAGGGAGTGTTGTCAGAAACAATAGCAAGCCTCCAGAAGTATCGGACACTCTCCAGTGGTAGCGAACAGTCTAGGAAGGGAAGGTCCCCATGGACGGTAGGCAGCAGTAGCAGGTTGGACAACCAGCCAGCCCAGCACCAAGTCTAGGGAGGGTTGTCAGAAACAATAGCAAGCCTCCAGAAGTATCGAACACTCTCCAGGGGTAGCGTCCAGTCTAGGAAGGGGAGGTCCATGGACGGTTGGTAGAAGTAGCAGGTTGGACAACCAGCCAGCCCAGCACCAAGTCTAGGGAGTGTTGTCAGAAACAATAGCAAGCCTCCAGAAGTGTCGGACACTCTCCAGTGGTAGCGAGCAGTCTAGGAAGGGGAGGTCCATGGACGGTAGGTAGAAGTAGCAGGTTGGACAACCAGCCAGCCAAGCACCAAGTCTAGGGAGTGTTGTCAGAAACAATTGCAAGCCTCCAGAAGTGTCGGACACTCTCCAGTGGTAGCGAGCACTCTAGGAAGGGGAGGTCCATGGACGGTAGGTAGAAGTAGCAGGTTGGACAACAAGCCAGCCCAGCACCAAGTCTAGGGAGTGTTGTCAGAAACAATTGCAAGCCTCCAGAAGTGTCGGACACTCTCCAGTGGTAGCAAGCACTCTAGGAAGGGGAGGTCTATGGATGGTAGGTAGAAGTAGCAGGTTGGACAACCAGCCAGCCCAGCACCAAGTCTAGGGAGTGTTGTCAGAAACAATAGCAAGCCTCCAGAAGTATCGGACACTCTCCAGGGGTAGCGAGCAGTCTAGGAAGGGGAGGTCCATGGATGGTAGGTAGAAGTAGCAGGTTCGACAACCAGCCAGCTTAGCACCAAGTCTAGGGAGTGTTGTCAGAAACAATTGCAAGCCTCCAGAAGTATCGGACACTCTCCAGTGGTAGCGAACAGTCTAGGAAGGGGAGGTCCATGGACGGTTGGTAGCAGTAGCAGGTTGGACAACCAGACAGCCCAGCACCAAGTCTAGGGAGGGTTGTCAGAAACAATAGCAAGCCTCCAGAAGTATCGAACACTCTCCAGGGGTAGCGTCCAGTCTAGGAAGGGGAGGTCCATGGACGGTTGGTAGAAGTAGCAGGTTGGACAACCAGCCAGCCCAGCACCAAGTCTAGGGAGTGTTGTCAGAAACAATAGCAAGCCTCCAGAAGTATCGGACACTCTCCAGGGGTAGCGAGCAGTCTAGGAAGGGGAGGTCCATGGATGGTAGGTAGAAGTAGCAGGTTCGACAACCAGCCAGCTTAGCACCAAGTCTAGGGAGTGTTGTCAGAAACAATAGCAAGCCTCCAGAAGTATCGGACACTCTCCAGTGGTAGCGAGCACTCTAGGAAGGGGAGGTCTATGGATGGTAGGTAGAAGTAGCAGGTTGGACAACCAGCCAGCCCAGCACCAAGTCTAGGGAGTGTTGTCAGAAACAATAGCAAGCCTCCAGAAGTATCGGACACACTCCAGGGGTAGCGAGCAGTCTAGGAAGGGGAGGTCCATGGATGGTAGGTAGAAGTAGCAGGTTCGACAACCAGCCAGCTTAGCACCAAGTCTAGGGAGTGTTGTCAGAAACAATAGCAAGCCTCCAGAAGTATCGGACACTCTCCAGTGGTAGCGAACAGTCTAGGAAGGGGAGGTCCATGGACGGTAGGTAGCAGTAGCAGGTTGGACAACCAGCCAGCCCAGCACCAAGTCCAGGGAGGGTTGTCAGAAACAATAGCAAGCCTCCAGAAGTATCGGACACTCTCCAGTGGTAGCGAACAGTCTAGGAAGGGGAGGTCCATGGACGGTAGGTAGAAGTAGCAGGTTCGACAACCAGCCAGCTTAGCACCAAGTCTAGGGAGTGTTGTCAGAAACAATAGCAAGCCTCCAGAAGTATCGGACACTCTCCAGGGGTAGCGTCCAGTCTAGGAAGGGGAGGTCCATGGACGGTTGGTAGAAGTAGCAGGTTGGACAACCAGCCAGCCCAGCACCAAGTCTAGGGAGTGTTGTCAGAAACAATAGCAAGCCTCCAGAAGTATCGGACACTCTCCAGGGGTAGCGAGCAGTCTAGGAAGGGGAGGTCCATGGATGGTAGGTAGAAGTAGCAGGTTCGACAACCAGCCAGCTTAGCACCAAGTCTAGGGAGTGTTGTCAGAAACAATAGCAAGCCTCCAGAAGTATCGGACACTCTCCAGTGGTAGCGAGCACTCTAGGAAGGGGAGGTCTATGGATGGTAGGTAGAAGTAGCAGGTTGGACAACCAGCCAGCCCAGCACCAAGTCTAGGGAGTGTTGTCAGAAACAATAGCAAGCCTCCAGAAGTATCGGACACACTCCAGGGGTAGCGAGCAGTCTAGGAAGGGGAGGTCCATGGATGGTAGGTAGAAGTAGCAGGTTCGACAACCAGCCAGCTTAGCACCAAGTCTAGGGAGTGTTGTCAGAAACAATAGCAAGCCTCCAGAAGTATCGGACACTCTCCAGTGGTAGCGAACAGTCTAGGAAGGGGAGGTCCATGGACGGTAGGTAGCAGTAGCAGGTTGGACAACCAGCCAGCCCAGCACCAAGTCCAGGGAGGGTTGTCAGAAACAATAGCAAGCCTCCAGAAGTATCGAACACTCTCCAGGGGTAGCGTCCAGTCTAGGAAGGGGAGGTCCATGGACGGTTGGTAGAAGTAGCAGGTTGGACAACCAGCCAGCCCAGCACCAAGTCTAGGGAGTGTTGTCAGAAACAATAGCAAGCCTCCAGAAGTATCGGACACTCTCCAGGGGTAGCGTCCAGTCTAGGAAGGGGAGGTCCATGGACAGTAGGTAGAAGTAGCAGGTTCGACAACCAGCCAGCTTAGCACCAAGTCTAGGGAGTGTTGTCAGAAACAATAGCAAGCCTCCAGAAGTATCGGACACTCTCCAGTGGTAGCGAACAGTCTAGGAAGGGGAGGTCCATGGACGGTAGGTAGAAGTAGCAGGTTCGACAACCAGCCAGCTTAGCACCAAGTCTAGGGAGTGTTGTCAGAAACAATAGCAAGCCTCCAGAAGTATCGGACACTCTCCAGGGGTAGCGTCCAGTCTAGGAAGGGGAGGTCCATGGACGGTAGGTAGAAGTAGCAGGTTCGACAACCAGCCAGCTTAGCACCAAGTCGAGGGAGTGTTGTCAGAAACAATAGCAAGCCTCCAGAAGTATCGGACACTCTCCAGGGGTAGCGTCCAGTCTAGGAAGGGGAGGTCCATGGACGGTAGGTAGAAGTAGCAGGTTCGACAACCAGCCAGCTTAGCACCAAGTCTAGGGAGTGTTGTCAGAAACAATAGCAAGCTTCCAGAAGTATCGGACACTCTCCAGGGGTAGCGTCCAGTCTAGGAAGGGGAGGTCCATGGACGGTAGGTAGAAGTAGCAGGTTCGACAACCAGCCAGCTTAGCACCAAGTCTAGGGAGTGTTGTCAGAAACAATAGCAAGCCTCCAGAAGTATCGGACACTCTCCAGGGGTAGCGTCCAGTCTAGGAAGATGAGGTCCATGGACGGTAGGTAGAAGTAGCAGGTTCGACAACCAGCCAGCTTAGCACCAAGTCTAGGGAGTGTTGTCAGAATCAATAGCAAGCCTCCAGAAGTATCGGACACTCTCCAGGGGTAGCGTCCAGTCTAGGAAGGGGAGGTCCATGGACGGTAGGTAGAAGTAGCAGGTTCGACAACCAGCCAGCTTAGCACCAAGTCTAGGGAGTGTTGTCAGAAACAATAGCAAGCCTCCAGAAGTATCGGACACTCTCCAGGGGTAGCGTCCAGTCTAGGAAGATGAGGTCCATGGACGGTAGGTAGAAGTAGCAGGTTCGACAACCAGCCAGCTTAGCACCAAGTCTAGGGAGTGTTGTCAGAATCAATAGCAAGCCTCCAGAAGTATGGGACACTCTCCAGTGGTAGCGAACAGTCTGGGAAGAAGAGGTCCATGGACGGTAGGTAGAAGTAGCAAGTTCGACAACCAGCCAGCCCAGCACCAAGTCTAGGGAGTGTTGTCAGAAACAATAGCAAGCCTCCAGAAGTATCGGACACTCTCCAGGGGTAGCGAGCAGTCTAGGAAGGGGAGGTCCATGGATGGTAGGTAGAAGTAGCAGGTTGGACAACCAGCCAGCCCAGCACCAAGTCTAGGGAGTGTTGTCAGAAACAATAGCCAGCCTCCAGAAGTATCGGACACTCTCCAGGGGTAGCGTCCAGTCTAGGAAGGGGAGGTACATGGACGGTAGGTAGAAGTAGCAGGTTCGACAACCAGCCAGCTTAGCACCAAGTCTAGGGAGTGTTGTCAGAAACAATAGCAAGCCTCCAGAAGTATCGGACACTCTCCAGTAGTAGCGAACAGTCTAGGAAGGGGAGGTCCATGGACGGTAGGTAGAAGTAGCAGGTTGGACAACCAGCCAGCCCAGCACCAAGTCTAGGGAGGGTTTGAGAAACAATAGCATGCCTCCAGAAGTGTCGGACACTCTCCAGTGGTAGCGAGCAGTCTAGGAAGGGGAGGTCCATGGACGGTCGGTAGAAGTAGCAGGTTGGACAACCAGCCAGCCCAGCACCAAGTCTAGGGAGTGTTGTCAGAAACAATAGCAAGCCTCCAGAAGTATCGGACACTCTCCAGGGGTAGCGAACAGTCTAGGAAGGGGAGGTTCATGGACGGTAGGTAGAAGTAGCAGGTTGGACAACCAGCCAGCCCATCACCAAGTCCAGGGAGTGTTGTCAGAAACAATAGCAAGCCTCCAGAAGTATCGAACACTCTCCAGGGGTAGCGTCCAGTCTAGGAAGGGGAGGTCCATGGACGGTAGGTAGAAGTAGCAGGTTCGACAACCAGCCAGCTTAGCACCAAGTCTAGGGAGTGTTGTCAGAATCAATAGCAAGCCTCCAGAAGTATCGGACACTCTCCAGGGGTAGCGTCCAGTCTAGGAAGGGGAGGTCCATGGCCGGTAGGTAGAAGTAGCAGGTTCGACAACCAGCCAGCTTAGCACCAAGTCTAGGGAGTGTTGTCAGAAACAATAGCAAGCCTCCAGAAGTGTCGGACACTCTCCAGTGGTAGCGAGCAGTCTAGGAAGAGGAGGGCCATGGACGGTCGGTAGAAGTAGCAGGTTGGACAACCAGCCAGCCCAGCACCAAGTCTAGGGAGTGTTGTCAGAAACAATAGCAAGCCTCCAGAAGTATGGGACACTCTCCAGTGGTAGCGAACAGTCTGGGAAGAAGAGGTCCATGGACGGTAGGTAGAAGTAGCAAGTTCGACAACCAGCCAGCCCAGCACCAAGTCTAGGGAGTGTTGTCAGAAACAATAGCAAGCCTCCAGAAGTATCGGACACTCTCCAGGGGTAGCGAGCAGTCTAGGAAGGGGAGGTCCATGGATGGTAGGTAGAAGTAGCAGGTTGGACAACCAGCCAGCCCAGCACCAAGTCTAGGGAGTGTTGTCAGAAACAATAGCCAGCCTCCAGTAGTATCGGACACTCTCCAGGGGTAGCGTCCAGTCTAGGAAGGGGAGGTACATGGACGGTAGGTAGAAGTAGCAGGTTCGACAACCAGCCAGCTTAGCACCAAGTCTAGGGAGTGTTGTCAGAAACAATAGCAAGCCTCCAGAAGTATCGGACACTCTCCAGTAGTAGCGAACAGTCTAGGAAGGGGAGGTCCATGGACGGTAGGTAGAAGTAGCAGGTTGGACAACCAGCCAGCCCAGCACCAAGTCTAGGGAGGGTTTGAGAAACAATAGCATGCCTCCAGAAGTGTCGGACACTCTCCAGTGGTAGCGAGCAGTCTAGGAAGGGGAGGTCCATGGACGGTCGGTAGAAGTAGCAGGTTGGACAACCAGCCAGCCCAGCACCAAGTCTAGGGAGTGTTGTCAGAAACAATAGCAAGCCTCCAGAAGTATCGGACACTCTCCAGGGGTAGCGAACAGTCTAGGAAGGGGAGGTTCATGGACGGTAGGTAGAAGTAGCAGGTTGGACAACCAGCCAGCCCATCACCAAGTCCAGGGAGTGTTGTCAGAAACAATAGCAAGCCTCCAGAAGTATCGAACACTCTCCAGGGGTAGCGTCCAGTCTAGGAAGGGGAGGTCCATGGACGGTTGGTAGAAGTAGCAGGTTGGACCACCAGCCAGCCCAGCACCAAGTCTAGGGAGTGTTGTCAGAAACAATAGCAAGCCTCCAGAAGTATCGGACACTCTCCAGGGATAGCGTCCAGTCTGGGAAGGGGAGCTCCATGGACCGTAGGTAGAAGTAGCAGGTTCAACAACCAGCCAGCTTAGCACCGTCTAGGGAGTGTTGTCAGAAACAATAGCAAGCCTCCAGAAGTATCGGACACTCTCCAGGGGTAGCGTCCAGTCTAGGAAGGGGAGGTCCATGGACGGTAGGTAGAAGTAGCAGGTTCGACAACCTGCCAGCTTAGCACCAAGTCTAGGGAGTGTTGTCAGAAACAATAGCAAGCCTCCAGAAGTATCGGACACTCTCCAGGGGTAGCGTCCAGTCTAGGAAGGGGAGGTCCATGGACGGTAGGTAGAAGTAGCAGGTTCGACAACCAGCCAGCTTAGCACCAAGTCTAGGGAGTGTTGTCAGAAATTATAGCAAGCTTCCAGAAGTATCGGACACTCTCCAGGGGTAGCGTCCAGTCTAGGAAGGGGAGGTCTATGGACGGTAGATAGAAGTAGCAGGTTGGACAACCAGCCAGCCCAGCACCAAGTCTAGGGAGTGTTGTCAGAAACATTAGCAAGCCTCCAGAAGTATCGGACACTCTCCAGGGGTAGCGAACAGTCTAGGAAGGGGAGGTTCATGGACGGTAGGTAGAAGTAGCAGGTTGGACAACCAGCCAGCCCATCACCAAGTCCAGGGAGTGTTGTCAGAAACAATAGCAAGCCTCCAGAAGTGTCGGACACTCTCCAGTGGTAGCGAGCAATCTAGGAAGAGGAGGGCCATGGACGGTCGGTAGAAGTAGCAGGTTGGACAACCAGCCAGCCCAGCACCAAGTCTAGGGAGGGTTGTCAGAAACAATAGCAAGCCTCCAGAAGTATGGGACACTCTCCAGTGGTAGCGAACAGTCTGGGAAGAAGAGGTCCATGGACGGTAGGTAGAAGTAGCAGGTTGGACAACCAGCCAGCCCAGCACCAAGTCTAGGGAGTGTTGTCAGAAACAATAGCAAGCCTCCAGAAGTATCGGACACTCTCCAGTGGTAGCGAACAGTCTAGGAAGGGGAGGTCCATGGACGGTAGGTAGAAGTAGCCGGTTGGACAACCAGCCAGCCCAGCACCAAGTCTAGGGAGTGTTGTCAGAAACAATAGCAAGCCTCCAGAAGTCTCGGACACTCTCCAGTGGTAGCGAGCAGTCTAGGAAGGGGAGGTCCATGGACAGTAGGTAGAAGTAGCAGGTTGGACAACCAGCCAGCTTAGCACCAAGTCTAGGGAGTGTTGTCAGAAACAATAGCAAGCCTCCAGAAGTATCGGACACTCTCCAGGGGTAGCGTCCAGTCTAGGAAGGGGAGGTCCATGGACGGTAGGTAGAAGTAGCAGGTTCGACAACCTGCCAGCTTAGCACCAAGTCTAGGGAGTGTTGTCAGAAACAATAGCAAGCCTCCAGAAGTATCGGACACTCTCCAGGGGTAGCGACCAGTCTAGGAAGGGGAGGTCCATGGACGGTAGGTAGAAGTAGCAGGTTCGACAACCAGCCAGCTTAGCACCAAGTCTAGGGAGTGTTGTCAGAAATTATAGCAAGCTTCCAGAAGTATCGGACACTCTCCAGGGGTAGCGTCCAGTCTAGGAAGGGGAGGTCTATGGACGGTAGATAGAAGTAGCAGGTTGGACAACCAGCCAGCCCAGCACCAAGTCTAGGGAGTGTTGTCAGAAACATTAGCAAGCCTCCAGAAGTATCGGACACTCTCCAGGGGTAGCGAACAGTCTAGGAAGGGGAGGTTCATGGACGGTAGGTAGAAGTAGCAGGTTGGACAACCAGCCAGCCCATCACAAGTCCAGGGAGTGTTGTCAGAAACAATAGCAAGCCTCCAGAAGTGTCGGACACTCTCCAGTGGTAGCGAGCAATCTAGGAAGAGGAGGGCCATGGACGGTCGGTAGAAGTAGCAGGTTGGACAACCAGCCAGCCCAGCACCAAGTCTAGGGAGGGTTGTCAGAAACAATAGCAAGCCTCCAGAAGTATGGGACACTCTCCAGTGGTAGCGAACAGTCTGGGAAGAAGAGGTCCATGGACGGTAGGTAGAAGTAGCAGGTTGGACAACCAGCCAGCCCAGCACCAAGTCTAGGGAGTGTTGTCAGAAACAATAGCAAGCCTCCAGAATTATCGGACACTCTCCAGTGGTAGCGAGCAGTCTAGGAAGGGGAGGTCCATGGACAGTAGGTAGAAGTAGCAGGTTGGACAACCAGCCAGCTTAGCACCAAGTCTAGGGAGTGTTGTCAGAAACAATAGCAAGCCTCCAGAAGTATCGGACACTCTCCAGGGGTAGCGTCCAGTCTAGGAAGGGGAGGTCCATGGACGGTAGGTAGAAGTAGCAGGTTGGACAACCAGCCAGCCCAGCACCAAGTCTAGGGAGTGTTGTCAGAAACAATAGCAAGCCTCCAGAAGTATCGGACACTCTCCAGGGGTAGCGTCCAGTCTAGGAAGGGAAGGTCCATGGACGGTAGGTAGAAGTAGCAGGTTGGACAACCAGCCAGCCCAGCACCAAGTCTAGGGAGTGTTGTCAGAAACAATAGCAAGCCTCCAGAAGTATCGGACACTCTCCAGGGGTAGCGTCCAGTCTAGGAAGGGGAGGTCCATGGACGGTAGGTAGAAGTAGCAGGTTGGACAACCTGCCAGCTTAGCACCAAGTCTAGGGAGTGTTGTCAGAAACAATAGCAAGCCTCCAGAAGTGTCGGACACTCCAGTGGTAGCGTCCGGTCTAGGAAGGGGAGGTCCATGGACGGTAGGTAGAAGTAGCAGGTTCGACAACCAGCCAGCTTAGCACCAAGTCTAGGGATTGTTGTCAGAAACAATAGCAAGCCTCCAGAAGTATCGGACACTCTCCAGTGGTAGCGAGCAGTCTAGGAAGGGGAGGATCATGGACAGTAGGTAGAAGTAGCAGGTTGGACAACCAGCCAGCTTAGCACCAAGTCTAGGGAGTGTTGTCAGAAACAATAGCAAGCCTCTGCTTCCCATCAAACCGCCAGTCCTTCAGTATGTAAATATGCAAGAATATATGTATCTCTTTCAGAAATTCTATTTGGTTCCGGACTCTTGGTGTTCTCTCACAAAATGTATCTTGGAGTGTTGCGGACATGTTATTTTCCCGATGCTTGGCTAGGTTTTGATAGTCCTAAATCATATGTCTCACCGTCAGCAATCCCCACAGAACCTTGGAGCTCTGTTCCCCACCCTGGTATTCATGAGTCACTATGTTCAATGCCCACTCTTCTGAACACTATTTTTTCTCGCTGGGACACTTCAATATAGAAGTTGATAGGTCTTAAGTTAGTCTTTAGATGTTTCAGTTGTGTGTCTTGCTCTGACTATTCATTTCCCCAACGTTCTAAGGCAGCCTTCTTGACTCGCTTCATCAGAGCATGTACCCGAACATATTATTCCTTTATACAAACCTGACGACGTTTTGATCACAAAAAGGTGACCAAGAGTGAAGAATTTACATAAAATAGTACATAAAAATAGCAAATTACATATTGTGGAGTTTCAAAAAATTTGGGCTTAATCTTATGCATAGAGTTGTTTCACAATGAGTTCTGAATTATAAGATATATATGGACCATGATGCAGATTTGCATTTTTTGGGGGTGGCGTAGCCAATAGAAATTCAAAGGACGAGGTTAAAAGAAAACAATTGCTTATAAAGAATAAAATTCAAATTTATTTATTTATCTCAGGAAGTGGTATATATTGCCATACAGTTTGATTGATTCTTCAGGCCTTCGAGGGATTTCAGGGAGGAGTCATGCTGTCATGCTGAAAAAAAATTTCAAAAATCTGTCATGCGCGCTTTCTACAAAACCCCGATGATACCTCCTTCGAAGGGCGAGATTCTATATCACATTCATGAGTTAAAACGCGTGTGGTTAGGAAAATGGAAGATGAACTTCGAACCTTGGTCTCACTAGGTGGGCGTTCTACCAGCGAGCAAACTGTGGTCTTAGTTCGGGAAAAAATTAACAACAAAACTAATAGAAGCGATATAAAATCTCATTAAATAAAATTAAAAAAAAAACAACACTAGAACAGTTCAGAAAAATTAAAAAATGTTTATATTAAATTAGTTATTTGTTTTACTTGGCCAGTTATATGATGTTTTGGGAAAGTTAGGTACTTCCATGTTTACTGCAAATTTAATTTGAATGGACACAGACAATCAATATTGAGGTCGCATTGGATTTGTCAACGGCCGCCTTCTCCTCCACATATCGTTGCTAGGAGTCCCCCTCACGTAGTGTATTCGTACGAGACGAACTTCTAGGGAGTCAACTCCGAGTGACGCTGCCTCCTGAAGCCTCGTAGCACTACAATTCGGTAGGCACTCGTTCTGAGTCCGAAACCGCCACCTCCAATTCGGTAGGCACTCGTTCCGAGTCCGAAACCGCCACCTCCAATTCAGTAGGCACTCGTTCCGAGTCCGAAACCGCCACCTCCAATTCGGTAGGCACTCGTTCCGAGTCCGAAACTGCCACCTCCAATTCGGTAGGCACTCGTTCCGAGTCCGAAACTGCCACCTCCAATTCGGTAGGCACTCGTTCCGAGTCCGAAACCGCCACCTCCAATTCGGTAGGCACTCGTTCCGAGTCCGAAACCGCCACCTCCAATTCGGTAGGCACTCGTTCCGAGTCCGAAACCGCCACCTCCAATTCGGTAGGCACTCGTTCCGAGTCCGAAACTGCCACCTCCAATTACTCTCCTCTTAGCTATTCTTCACAGTCATATCGCAAATGGAAGACTTTTTAAATTCCTGGCCGGTATCACGACCAAATATCTAATTTAAAAATATCATGGTGTTTAATATCTAAAACTTGAATATCATATTCTGTAACATCGATTTAATAATATTGGTCGTTAAAATAATTATCATGACTCACTTAGTTCGAAATGGAATGTATATCCCTAGTTTAATTCGACTTGTTTTTCTCTTTACAATTATATTCAATTCATGGCGTGTGTTAATGGTAGAGGTTTGCCCCTCGTATATTGTTAAGATATACCTTTTGGGTGGAAGCAAATAATTTAGTGAGAGAATAACTTTTTAATATAACAGGAGTACATTCATATAGTGTAATGTAATCAATTTGCGACTGCATCTAAATATATTGTAAAATATAAAGTTTGTAATGTTAATAGTATTTGTGGACAGAAATGGTGAAATAAACCCTTAATTCTATAGGCGGGCTAGGGAGACCCGGATCAGGTAGAAGGAGCTTATCCCATTTTGCCTCCGTCAAGAAAGAAGCTGACAAGATGCAATAAAAGAAGGCACCAACAGTCACCTGGAGGAATATTTATATAGCTTTTACAACCAGGATTTTACAATCTGGCTACAGTCAGGTACCAGATTGGAGCTCCAAGCCCGTTGTTAGTGGCCCATAAAGCTATCTGGACTGCCAAAGTAAAGCTCACAAGGACAAATTAAAGGAGACACCGCGAAGTTCCCCTGAATGACAGAGAAGAAAGGAGAAGAAAGAAGGAGAAGAGTAGGGGAAACTGGTAGTAGTGGGGGAAGATGGTAGTCCGAGTTCCAAGTGAGGGCTCAAGTTCAGTCAGTTACAGTCTGGATCCAAGAGTCAGAGGGTTCACTTCCTGGAGTCCTAGTTGAGAGAGGGAAGTGGCCAGACTCTGATCCACCAGTTGATGTCTGAGTCCTGATCCAGTAGCCCTCGAGAGAAGATCCAGCCATCATCCAACCCCAGGAGTTCAGGAGGAACTCAGCCAGCCGACAGCCCTCTTTCTACCCTCTGGCCATCGCAGACCTCCCTGGCATCCAATCATCAGTTATCGTCTCCAGCCCCTGTCTCTACAGCGTACATAGCAATAAGGTTTATATTATATATTATAATTTTTATTTTAATTTTAAGTATTAATTTTTGTTTTAGCATAAATATAATTTTTTTAAATGAATTTCTAAATTTTAGTTGTTTGTTCCTATGCTATATCCCAGGTCAGTTATGATTTAACAATTTGGTTTTTCAAAACTCTTTTCGCTGACGAATCCTTTCGCCTTTGGTTATAGAAATTCAATTTATATATTAAAATCAGTAAATGTAAATGATCGTCTAGTACATAAGCGATCTGGCATCCTATGGACATTTTTTTTAGTAAAGACAAAGCAATTTTAGAGAAAATCTCCGCAGCTTATATAAAAAGTAAATTCAAAAACCACATTTTATTATTAAAACCGCGACGCGCAATATTTAAATATTACAATAGATTACCTAATTGACTAGACTTTTTGGTATATACGACAATCACATGTCAACACTAAACAACTGATCATAATAATAATCCAGTATACTCATTAATGTGACGTGACGTATTTGGTGGAAAGATTTAAATCTAACACTCCCCTCTCAAAACGTACGTCACTAGAATCTATCAGTCTTCTCAGACCTAATTTGTAGACCCAATTTTCATGATTTGCGCGACCCAATGGTTTCGTTAAAACATCGGCAACCATCTCTTGCGTAGGTATATGCTGCACGTCCACCAACTCATTCTTGATTGAACTTCGGATGAAGTGAAACTTGATGTTTAGTACGTTTGTGAAAAACTGGGTTGTTGGCTATACATTCAGCACCTCTATTATCAGTGAAAACTGTTATTTTACTGAGCTTCTTCAGACCAATTTCTATCAATAAGCTTCTCAGATGTATAGCTTCCTTGATAGCTTCAGATAGACTGACGTACTCAGCCTCTGCTGTTGATAAAGCGACTGTTTGTTGCTTCTAGGATCTCCAGGATATAGCTGCGTTGCTTAAAGTAAAGACATAACCCGTGAAGGAGCAGCGGTCTGTGGGATCGCCTCCCCAATCAGCATCAGAATATCCGACAACTGCATCATTCGATTTAGTATAAACTAGTCCTAAATCTTTAGTCCCAGCAAGGTATCTCAGAACTCTTTTTGCTTTAACAATATGCCACCTTTTAGGGCAACTCGTGAACTGTGCCAATCTTGCTACTGTGTTTGATATATCGGGTCTTGTAGACACCGATAGGTACATGAGGGCATCAATGAGTTCACGATAAGGAAATTTCTCATACGAGTTATCACTTGAGCCATCAATAGTTTCTTCATAAAACTTCAATTCTGATGGTGTAGAGACTGAATTACATTTGCTCATTCCAAACCGTTGTGTGATGTCTAGAATATAGCTTCTTTGGTTTATCACTATCTTATCTTTGGATTGATTTATTTCTAGCCCTAAGCAGGACTTTGCTAATCCTAGATCTTTAACCTCGAACTTGGCTGCAAGTCCTCGTTTAATTTCTTCTATCCATTTTTCATTTTTAGAAGCAATTAGAATGTCATCTACATAGAGTAATAGAAACAGGATATCATTATTGCGATGAGCAAAATAGAGACATGGCTCACCAATGGTTGGAGTTAACCCTAGATCCTTCAGCCTTTCATCTATAGCTTCGTTCCATTTTCTTCCTCCTTGACGAAGTCCATATAACGCCTTGTTAAGTCTACAAGTATCACCACCAGCTTTTATAGCTTTCAATATCTTGTTGGCCTTATAACTTATATCTTTGTCATTACTGTGACTAATTCTCTGCAACATTTCCTCGAGCATATCAGGCATTTCCATTATAACCTCTTCGTCGAGTTGACCATTCAAATAGGCAGTTACTATATCAATCTGATGCACCTGAAGGCCATAACTAGCTGAGATAGCCATTAACATACGAATTGTTTGTAATCGGGCTACTGGTGCAAATGTTTGGTGATAGTCAATTCCAAATCTTTGACTATACCCTTTTGCTACAATTCTGGCTTTAAAACGATTTATTGATCCGTCTGACTGATACTTTTTAGTCAGAACAATACGAGAGCCAACCACATTTTGTCCTTCCTTGTACTTTAATATCTCGAACGTATCGTTTTTGACTAAACTGGTGACTTCGGCTTGAATTGCACGTTCCCAGGCCCCCTTTTCTTCGCTATTCATAGCTTCGTTGATTGATACTTCTGCCACACCAGCAAATACCTCGCCATTTTCACTTTCTTCATCGGCTAACGCATCATCATCACCCATTTCTGCATTTGGAGTGCCCTCTTCACTAGGTTGTGAAGATTGAAATATCTTTCGAGGTCGACCCCTGAGTCCAGTACGTAGCAATTTTGGTCTACCACGACCTCTTGGTGGGTGTTGATTTGGTGGGGCTGATTCTGGTGTTTTTGACAGACTAGATGAACTAACCACTTGTCCATTTGTATCAGCCGTCTGTATGACACAGTCTCCATCATTTGAGATATCTTCACAATCTTCTTCTTCTTCATTCATAAAATCTACTAGTTGCTCATTTTTAAACGAATCTGGGGAATCTTTTACAAACTTTATGTCTCGAGCAATCACAATCTTTCTTGCATCAGGTAACCACACTCGGAATCCTTTTGCTTCACGAGGATATCCCACAAAAATACCTTTTATTGATTTTGGGGCGAATTTATCTTTGGTTGGAAGTTTGTCCAACACATATACTGGAGATCCAAAAATATGCAAGTTTGATAAATCAGGTTTCTCTCCTTTGAACCTCTCATAAGGAGACATTCCACCAACAGCTGACGTAGGTGACCTGTTACGAATATAACAAGTCGTGGCTACAGCTTCAGCCCAAAACGTTTGAGGAAGTTTAGACTGAAGTAACAGGCATCTTGCCATCTCAACAATCGTACGATTAAAACGTTCGGCAACTCCATTTTGTTGTGGAGTATGTGGAACAGTAAGTCTACGTTGAATACCACATCTTTTAAGTAGACTATCAAACCCGTTACTACAGTATTCTTTACCATTGTCTGACTGGAGACATTTGATACTTCTCCCGGTTTGATTTTCCATATGACTCTTATATTGCTCAAACGCCGATATCACTCCATTCTTTCGTCCTAGAAGGTAGATTTCTGACCATCTAGAGGCATCATCTATAAAGGAGACAAAATACCTAGCTCCATTTAGAGATTGCACTCGAGTTTTACCAACAACATCTGAATGAACAATTTTTAATGGCTCACTACATGGTAATTTACTCTTTGTATAGGGCAAACTAGTCATTTTTCCTCTAATACAAGTATCACATTCAGGAACTTCTATTTTACCAGCATCCAGTCCCATGGTATCTTTAATTACTCTGACCACATCCTTGAAGTTTAAATGGCCTAGCTTCTTGTGCCATTCTTGGAGATCATCTTGACTGACATGAGCAGATACCTTAGCAAACTGGGAACTCTGTGAAAGAAAATATAAATTATTCTTTCTAATTGCACTCAGTCTTACTCTGCCTTCATTATCCGTAATTATCGCTGAATTTTTGGTAAAAGTTACACTATGACCCCTATCAGTAATCTTAGCAACTGAAACTAAGTTTGACCTTAAATCAGGAACAAATAACGTGTCCGTCAACTCAACCATCTTTGAGTATCCCTCACAATTTAAAGGAATCATAACATTACCAGATCCTTGAACATCAGTTGACGAGTTACTAGCTAAGTGCAAGGTCCCACAGGTAGATTCTCTCAGTACCTCAAACTTTTCTCGGTCATTACATAAGTGACTAGTACAACCACTATCTAAAATCCAAGGTTCATCAGATAGTGACTTACCTTTCACTGATCCAGTACCAAAACACACGGCATGTGAGTCGTCTGCTGCATTAGATGCTTCATTTTTCGGACCACGTCTATTTGAGCTGTTACCTTTACTCTGCTCTTTACACTCTGCTGCTTTGTGACCAAACGCTCCACAATTATAACAGCGTATCCTACTTTGTTGCTCTGATTTATTACCGTTTCCATAAGACTTCTTGAACTTGGATGTCTTGGAATACTTTTTATAGGCCATTGCTCCTGCTGCTTGTACAAGTTCATTACTTTGGGTGTCAGCATGTTCTAATATTTTTGCTTTCAAAACATCTGTTGATGGCAACTCATCACGAGCTTCAATTGCTAACCTAAACTGCTCAAAACTAGCAGGCAAGCTATAAAGTAATGCAATTGATACAACATCTGGATGAAAGTTAATTTTCATTGCAGCTAATTTATCCAAGGCACCAAAAAATCGACGAACATGTTCTCTAATGTCGCCTCCCTCTTGAAGTTTAGTAAATAATAAGGTTTTCAACAATTGTACCTTCTTCAGAGGTCCTTGAGGGGCAAAAACACTTGCTAACTTAAGCCATACCTCTCTGGATGATTCACAATCACTGACATGATGTAGCTCCTCTGCTCCAATCGATAATATTAAATCAGCTTTGGCCATTTGATCTTTTTCAAGCCAATTGCTACGTTCATTACCACGTACGTTGGTATGTTAAAAATAGCTAATAACTAAGACCTACCGGGGTTTAGCGGGCGTCAAGTCCTATCGACGTAGAAGGTATACCAGGAGGATGTGCTGACTGTAGAGGGTGAACCGGGTGGAAGGACAGTAGAATGAATACCGGGGGAAGGAGCAATAGGGAAGTGTGTGAAAAGGATATGCGGGATGTACCAAGTGGTGGGGTTGTAGGGTGGAACTGTGTGAAAAGGATATTCGGGATGTACCAGGTGGTGGGGTTGTAGGGTGGAACTGTGTGAAAAGGATATTCGGGATGTACCAGGTGGTGGGGTTGTAGGGTGGAACTGTGTGAAAAGGATATTCGGGATGTACCAGGTTTTGGGGTTGTAGGGTGGAACTGTGTGAAAAGGATATTCGGGATGTACCAGGTGGTGGGGTTGTAGGTTGGAACTGTGTGAAAAGGATATTCGGGATGTACCAGGTGGTGGGGTTGTAGGTTGGAACTGTGTGAAAAGGATATTCGGGATGTACCAGGTGGTGGGGTTGTAGGTTGGAACTGTGTGAAAAGGTTATACGGGACGTAGCAGGTGTTGGGGCTGTCGGGGATTTATCTGGTGGAGAAGCCGTACCGTAGAAAAAAGCTATGTGGGATCAATATCGTCCTATTTAGAAAAGGACATAAACTTCCAAATCCCGGAAAACACTGAAGGGGCTGTACGTGGAGTATCTTGAGATGTGCCAGGTGGAGTATCATTAGGGGTTTTACCGAAAGAAGAGACTGTAGAGGGTGTGCCGACTGGAGAGTCTACAGTGAAGAGTGAAGTAGGGGATGTTACTAGTGTAGGTGTGCCTTTAGAATGAGCTATATAGGATGAAACCGGAGATATACCTGGTGGAGGAATGCCGTTTGAAAATCTATTGAGTGAAGGTGGGCCATATGAATAAGCTATTAAAGGTATACCGGGTGAAGGACTGCTGTTTGGAGATATAATGGGTGAAGGTGGGCCATGTGAATAAGCTCTAAATGGTGTAACGGGTGGAGGACTGCCGTTTGGAGATATATAGAGTGGAGGTGTGCCTTTAGAAATAGCTATAGAGGATATACCAGGTGGATAATCTCTGGGGGGTATACCGGGAGGAGGTGTGACGTCGCGAAGAGAAACGGAAGATAAACCGGGTGGAGAAATGCCATATGAAAATATATCGGGTGAAGGAGGGCCGTTAGAATGAGGTGTAGAGGATTCAACTTCGTCCATGTATTCCGGCTCTTTAAACAAATTGTTATATGTATTCAATGCCGCTCTCAATTGTTCAGATATCTCACCACCTGAAAGCAACAATAATTTATATATAAAAATCAAGTCATGCCAATGCACAGTGTCTCCAAACGTACAGCGCTTGCTTCTAAATCGGCTTCCAATTAAAAGTAAAAAAAATATTCCAGGTTTCATTTTAAAGAAACACTTCCCCAAAAAAGCCGAAGACCTGAGTCTATTAATTTAATACAATAATATTTAGGTTTTTTTTCTTCAGAGAAAGACGTCTCCTGTACTTTTGGCTCATTGGGATCCACACAGCTGTAGGAGAGGACACTAGCTATTGGTGACAGGAAGCCGGCCACCAGTAGGGTGGAAATATGTGAAAAGGATATATGGGAGTTACAAGATGGTGGGGTTGTAGGGTGAAACTGTGTGAAAAGGATATACGGGATGTACCAGGAGGTAGGGTTGTAGCGTGAAACTGTGGGAAAAGGATATACGGGAAGCTCCAGGTGGTGGGTTTGTAGCGTGAAACTGTGTGAAAAGGATATACGGGATGTGTCAGGTTGTGAGGTTGTAGGGTGGAGCTGTGTGAAAAGGATATACGGGATGTACCAGGTGGTGGGGTTGTAAGTTGAACTGTGTGAAAGTGATATACGAGATGTACCAGGAGGTGGGGTTATAGGGTTGAACTCTCTGAAAAGGATATATCGGATATACCAGGATATTGGGTTGTAGGGTGGAACTGTGTGAAAAGGATATACGGGTTGTACCAGGTGGTGGGATTGTAGGGTGGGAATGTGTGAAAAGGATATATGGGATGTACCAGGTAGTGGGGTTGTAGGGTGGAAATGTGTGAAAAGGATATACGGGATGTATCAGGTTGTGGGGTTGTAGGGTGGAGCTGTGTTTAAAGGATATACTGGATGTACCAGGTGGTGGGGTTGTAGGGTGGAACTGTGTGAAAAGGATAGTCGGGATGTACCAGGAGGTGGGGTTGTAGGGGATTATTCTGGTGGAGGAGCCGTATCCTGTAAAAGAGCTGTGTGGGACCAATATCGTCCAATTTGGAGATGGGTATATACTTTTGAATCCTCTAAAACACTGTACGAGGTGTGCCAGGTGGAATATCTATAGGGGTTTTACTGATAGAAAAGACTGCAGAGAGTGTGCCGGCTGAAGAGACTACAGTGAAGAGTGTAGTAGAAGTAGGGGATATTCCAAATGGAGCTGTGCCGTTAGAATGAGCTATAGAGGATATATCAGGTGGATAATTTTGTGAATAATCTCTGGGGTGGAGGTGTGATGTTTCGAAAAAAAACTGGAAATGTATTGGGTGGAGGACTGCCATATGAAAATATATCGGGTGAAAGTGGGCCTTGTGAATAAGCTATAGAGGATATCTTCTAAGTTGAGGAACGCGGACATATTGTGGAAACTTGTAATAAATAAATAAAACAAACTTATTTTTGAAATCGTGTCTATTCCACTAAAGATCTGTAGAGGATATACCTGGTGGAGGTTTGCCATTAGAATAAGCTATAAAGGATATACCTCGTGTAGGTTTGCCGTTAAAATGAGCTATAGAGGATATACCTGGTGGGGGTTTGCCGTTAGAATGAGCTACAGAGGATATACCTAGTGGAGGTTTGCCGTGGGAATGAGCTATAAAGGATATACCTGGTGGAGGTTTGCCATTAGAATAAGCTATAAAGGATATATCTCGTGTATTTTTGCCGTTAAAATGAGCTATAGAGGATATACCTGGTGGAGGTTTGCCGTTAGAATGAGCTATAGAGGATATACCTGGTGGAGGTTTGCCGTGGGAATGAGCTATAGAGGATATACCTGGTGGAGGTTTGCCGTTAGAATGAGGTTATAGAGGATATACCTGCTGGAAGTTTGCCGTTAGAATGAGGTGTAGAGGATATAACATCGTCCATGTATACCGGCTCATTTTGTTCAGTTATTTCACCACCTGAAGGCAACAATAATTTATTTTAAAAATCAAATTTTTTATAAGTCATGCCAATACACAGTGCCTCCAAACGTATAGCGCTCTGCCTCTAAATCGGCTTCCAATCAAAGGGGAAAAAAATAGTCCAGGTTTCATTTTAAAGAAACACTTCCCCAAAGAGTCTGTAAATTATAATACAATAATATTTAGGTTTTTTTTCTTCAGAGAAAGACTCATTTGGATCCACACGGCTGTAGGAGAGGACACTAGCTATTGGTGACAGGAAGCCGGCCAGCAACGCTAGCAGCTAATTGGATACCCTCCAAACGTATCACATTTTCTCTTTAGTAAGTTTTCATTTTTTATTATCTATGTACTTGTATGTTTGGTCAGAAAACATGGAAAATGTCATATGATCAATAATAGACCAGAACACGGTTTTGAAGGTAACGAAGATTCAAGAAATATAACGTTTTAGAGTTTTCATCTTTTAACAGAAGTGGGGTGAAGGGGGATGTACCAGGTGGTGGGGTTGTAGGGTGGAAATATGTGAAAAGGATATATGGGATGTACTAGGTGGTGGGGTTCTAGGGTGGAACTGTGTGAAAAGGATATATGGAATGTACCAGGTGGTGGGGTTGTAGGGTGGAAATGTGTGAAAAGGTTATATGGGATGTACCAGGTGGTGGGGTTGTAGGGTGGACCTGTGTGATAAAGGATATGTGGGAATTTTCTAGGGGGTGGTTTTATAGGGTGGAAATGTGTGAAAAGGATATATGGGATGTACCAGGTCGTGGGGTTGTAGGGTGGAAATGTGTGAAAAGGATATATGGGATTTTTCTAGGGGGTGGTTTTATAGGGTGGAATTGTGTGAAAAGGATATACGGGACGGAGCAGTGGTGGGGTTGTAGGGGATTATTCTGGTGGAGGAGCCGTTTCGTATAAAAGAGCTGTGTGGGACCAATATCGTCCAATTTGGAGATGGGTATATACTTTTGAATCCTCTAAAACACTGTACGAGGTGTACCAGGTGGAATATCTATAGGGGTTTTACTGATAGAAGAGACTGTAGTGGGTGTGCCGCCTGAAGAGACTACAGTGAAGAGTGAAGTATGAGATATTCCTAATGGAGATGTGCCGTTAGAATGAGCTATAGAGGATATATCAGGTGGATAATTTTGTGAATAATTTGTGGGGGATATACCGGTTGGAGGTGTAACGTTTCGGAGAAAAACTGCGGAGATATACCGGGGTGGAGGACTGCCATTTGAATATATATCGGGTGAAGGTCGGCCTTGTGAATAGGCTATAGAGGATATACCTGGTGGAGGTTTGCCGTTAGCATGAGCTATAGAGGATACACCTGGTGGAGGTTTGCCGTTAGAATAAGTAATGGAGGATATAACTGGTGGAGGTTTGCCGTTAGAATGAACTATAGAGGATATACCTGGTGGAGGTATGCCGTTAGAATGAGGTGTTGAGGATTCAACTTCGTCCATGTATTCCGGCTTTGTAAACAAATTGATATATATATTCAACGCCGCTCTCAATTGTTCAGATATCTTACCACCTGAAAGCAACAATAATTTATATTAAAAATCAAATTTTTTATAAGTCATGCCAATACACAGTGTCTCCAAACGTACAGCGCTTGCTTCTAAATCGGCTTCCAATCAAAAGTAAAAAAAATATTCCAGGTTTCATTTTAAAGAAACACTTCCCCAAAAAAGCCGAAGACCTGAGTCTATTAATTTAATACAATAATATTTAGGTTTTTTTTCTTCAGAGAAAGACGTCTCCTGTACTTTTGGCTCATTGGGATCCACACAGCTGTAGGAGAGGACACTACTTGTGTGTTAGGTCAGAAAAGAAGGAAGATGTAATATGATCAATAATAGACCAGAACTCGGTTTTGAAGGTAACGAAAATTCAAGAAATATAACATTTTAGACAGTTTTCTTCTTTTAACAGAAGTGGGGGGAAGGGGATGTTCCAGGTGGTGGGGTTGTAGGGTGGAAATATGTGAAAAGGATATATGGGAGTTACAAGATGGTGGGGTTGTAGGGTGAAACTGTGTGAAAAGGATATACGGGATGTACCAGGAGGTGGGGTTGTAGCGTGAAACTGTGGGAAAAGGATATACGGGATATACCAGGAGGTGGGGTTGTAGGGTGGAAATATGTGAAAAGGATATATGGGAGTTACAAGATGGTGGGGTTGTAGGGTGGAAATATGTGAAAAGGATATATGGGAGTTACAAGATGGTGGGGTTGTAGGGTGAAACTGTGTGAAAAGGATATACGGGAAGCACCAGTTGGTGGGTTTGTAGCGTGGAAATGTGTGAAAAAGATATACGGGATGTCCCAGGTGGTGGGTTTGTAGCGTGAAACTGTCTGACTGGAAGATGATTCTGGTCGTTTTTTTTTGGTAAAATCATTTTAAGATAGAAAATTACAGTTTTAAAAAGGGTAAGGTCGGAAAGAAAGGAATAACATGCGCGGTATAAAAGATTTTATAAATAAATTTATCCAGGATTGATTCATAAAAGAGCAAAGAATAATAAAGAATCATTAAAAAGATATAAAGGGATGTTTTTTTTTGTTTGTATGTGTCGTTAGTAAAACTTCGCGGAGAATTAATATGGAGAAAAGTGATTATGTGAAAATGGGCTATTTGTTCAAGAGTATAGCTGAGAATTTTATTTATTAGGAGATTACCTACCAGAGAGAATGGAGGAATCTGAATATTAAGTCGAATTTATTTGTGTCGAAATAAGAAGTTATTTTTGAATAGGAAGTTAGAATTTTATTTGTGGTAGAGGAATAAATGAATAAGAAAATAAAGAGAAATAAAGGATAGGTAGGGCCAGGTGAAGACCTGAGTAGCGTCATATATATATATATATATATATATATATATATATATATATATATATATATATATATATAATAAGAAACATGTACTTCAAAAAAAAAAGGGGGGGATATATTGAATAAATAAGAAAATAGGATAAATTTTTTTTGATTGCTCAAATGTAGATAATAGGGTAAAATATTTATAAAATGGAACCAAAGAAGGAAAGTTTTGAATTTAGAAGGCAACCCGTTTTGTTTTGTGTCATTGATAAGAAACAAAGAAAACATTTTCAAGTCGGCCTAGATTTTTTGAGAAATTTTAATATTAAAGTGTTATTAAGTGAATTGGTTATCCATATTGTAGAGAAGATTAGTTATGTTTTTTTTTGCATAGAATAATTTAATTACTGTAAAATTATGTGAAATAAATATTGAAGTTTTTGTACCCATAGTAAAAATTAATAATTTGTTTTTTTATATTAATTATAGATTTCTTGTAAATATATGTATTATTCAAACCCTAGTTAGTAAGTTGTGTTTCTTCTGAAATTCGTTTATATATTATAGTTTAAGAATAAATGAGATGATTTTTTTTTGGCTAATCATAGATTTTAGGTATAAGTTGTTGGAACACTGGTTTTTTTTTTGTTGTGTAAATTTTTTTTTGGAAATTATTGTATGTAGGAATAACATTGTCCTATGTACAATTTTAGTAAAATAAGGGGAGGGTAAATGTAATGTAGGCAATTTGCGACTAGGCCAAATATATTGAAAAATATAATTTTATTTAAAGTTTGTAAACAGAGTATATGTAAATAAGTAAGAAATAAACTTTTAATTCTGAAGGCTGGCTAGAGGGATCCGGGTCAGGTATCCAGGAGTAATACAGAGGGGACCATCTAACCTCAATAAAGTACCTGAAGGAGGATTTATACAACCCATCCAGTTGACAGAACTATGAAAGATTAGAACTCCAAGCCTGTTGTTAGTGGCCCATAAAGCTATCTGGACTGCCAACGTAATGACAAGGACAAATTGAAGGAGACACCGCGAAGTTCCCCTGAAGGACAGAGGAGAAGGAAGAAGAAATATGGAGGGGGAACAGTTCGAGAGCATCGAAGAAGAGAGAGTTAAGATAGTCAGTTCCGAGTGAGGAGTCGAAGACCTCAGTTACAGTCTGGATCCAAGAGTCAGAGGGTTCACTTCCTGGAGTTACAGTTGAGGTCTAGAGGTGGAAGTGGACACTTCACTTTCCTGGATCAGTGGAGGTCTAGATCCAAGAGTGAGTCGAGATTCACGAGTCGAGATCCAACAGTAGAAGAGGGCAGTTCTAGTGGAAGTCCAGAGCTTGAGGAAGAGTCCAGGAGTCTTTGGGGAGTCTTCAAGAGCCCTCCATTGATGTTTTGTTGAGAGAAGCCTCGAGAGTCGACATGAAGTTTAGCCCGACTTCAATTTGAGTTCCCTTTCATCTTGAGGGAGCAACCTGTCTCCATGCAGTAATATCCAGCCAGCCCCAACATCCAAACGACGTTATTCTCCATATAAGGTTCAATTTTATATTATGTTTTTAATTTTAAGTCAATTTTTATTTTGTAAATATATTCTTTTAAAAATGAGTTTCTAAATTTTAGTTGTTTGTTCCTATGCTCTATCCCAGGTCAGTTATGATTTAACAATTTGGTTTTTCAAAACTCTTTTCGCTGACGAATCCTTCGCCTTTGGTTACAGAAATCCAATTCGTATAGTAAAATCAGTAAATTTAAATGATCGTCTATTACCTAAGCGATCTGGCATCCTTTGGACAATTTGAATTAGTAAAGACAAAGCAATTTTAGAGAAAATCTCCGCAATTTAGATTAAAGTAAATTCAAATACCACATTTTTTTAATTAAAAACGCGACGCGCAACTCATCATTATTACGATTTGGCAACCCCTTGTGGAGATTTTGGTAAAATCATTATATCAGCAAGAGAGGAAAGGCGAAATTTTTAAACCAAAATTGACTTGGAAAGCTGGGAACAAACTTGATTTTTGATATTTTGATATTAATTAATTTTTGAAATTTTATTTACATTTTTTTTAATTGGTTAATTTTAGTAATTTTTTTAAATTCTTTAATATGGATAATCAGATAGTTGTCGAGAATATTGAGCAATTCGAGGAAGCGAGTGTTGATAGTGAGGTAGAAAGTTTAAATATCCCGGTTTCGGCAGGGACAAGATCACGCAAAACAAATGTCGGTAGTGACAGAGAGGAAACCGAAGTTTTAAATATGGGGGAGATGTTGGAAAAAATATTGAATAGAATAGGAAATTTAGATAGTGAAATGAAATCACAAATAGCTGATTTAAGAAGTGATATGGGAAATTTAGAAAAAAATTTAGGAAGTGGAATGAGTAATTTAGAAAGTAAAGTGGGGTCACAAATTACTAAGTTAGAAACTGAAATAGGGTCAAATATAGAAAAAATAATAAATCGGTTAGAGAAAACTGAGGGAAAACAGGCTGCCCATATTCAAAGTTTAAAGTTAAACTTATTTAGTGATAAGGAGGAAAAAGAAGATAGGATTCCTATTTCAATTATCCAAAGTCTGGAGGTCAATATGAGTATTGAAGATTTGTTAATAGAGGAAAAGGAATTAGGAAATAGTTTCATAGAATGTGAAAGCACCGAGGTAGAAATCGATAAGGTTAGATTAGTTGAGAACCTCAGGGAAGGAAACTGTCTTCATAAGGAGGAAGGGAAGTTTGAAGTTTTAGAGTCATTATCAGGAGACATTAAAAGTGGTAGAAACTTTGTGATAATCAGAAAATTTGTAAAAGTTGAAGTGAGAAATTTTATAATTTTTGGAAAAAATGAGAAGTATGAATGTGAAAAGAATTTTACAATGACAAACTATAGACCTAATGAAAAGAAAAACAGATTTGTTGAAGGAGTTTCAGATGACATTACATACAAACTTACTATTCTAGGGGAAAATAAAAGGATTAGAGATAACAATTTTAGGGAAATAATTCGGCGAGGAATTAGGAAAAAGTCGTATATTTTAATTTTAGGCCTTATATGTAATACATATGTATTTGGCCAAATTTTATAGTGAATATCCTTTTTATGAAACTCGAATGAGTTACAGACAGACTTACGAAGACAAGATTAGACAGAAAATGTAGACAGAATACTTCGAATAAATGAATATGTAGAGTAAATAGTTGAATGAAAGTGAGATTTATTTTTTGGTGTGAGCGAAATTTATAAATGTTATTTTTGAAAACTGGATTTATTTGAAATTTATATATAATTTTTTTTTTATTGAAGTTAGTTGAATTTTATAAGTTGCATTGAAGTATTTGTTGCTTGAGGCCTTGGAAGCAAAGCAGGATGGATAGTAAAGCCACTTATTACTATCAGACAGCTATTAAGTTCAAAATCTGGTGAGTTTCTATTTGTTGATGGTGTTCTAATTTTACTTATAATATATTTTAATTATTATTTAAATTCAAATGCGAAATGAAATATTATTAGTAGAAATGTTGTAAATATTTTTTTTTAGATTCGATAAATTTTAATAGAAAAATTAAATAAATAATAATAATAAAATAAATCGCGTCAGTTAGGATATTGAATTAATTTTGTTGAATCGAACGTAAGAGTAAGTTAATTTTTAGAAAAGTAGACTTAATTAATTTTAGATTTAGGAAGTTTTTTATGGGAGATTCTTTTTTTTTAATAAGCTATATTGATAATAGTTTGAATTTATATATAATATTTATGCGTTTTTTTTTATTATTTTAATTATTGGTGATGGTTGTTTAGTTAGTAGTATTAAGAGTTAGTTCGTTTAATTTTGTTTATTGACCAGTTTGAATTATTTATATAGATTTAAAAGAAGTAATAGGGATAAAGGAATTAAAAGATTTTAGTAAGGGATTTTAAGGAATCTAGATTTGATTTTTTATATGGGTAAATTTTTTTAAATAAGAAGTAATTGAGAAAAGTTAAGAGTTAAAATAAGGAGATTTTTTATTGATAAGGACGAGAAAATCATTAAGGAGTGTTGTTGGTCGAGACACAATATTGTTTTTGAGAATTTAATGGGAAGAAAGGAATTTGGACATTTTACGATGGGAAATTATATTTAGAATTTTTTTTTTGGTTAACTATAAATTTTATTTTTTTGATAGGAAGATGATTCTGGTCGTTTTTTTTTGGTAAAATCATTTTAAGATAGAAAATTACAGTTTCAAAAAGGGTAAGGTAGGAAAGAAAGGAATAACATGCGCGGTATAAAAGATTTTATAAATAAATTTATCCAGGATTGATTCATAAAAGAGCAAAGAATAATAAAGAATCATTAAAAAGATATAAAGGGATGTTTTTTTTTGTTTGTATGTGACGTTAGTAAAACTTCGCGGAGAATTAATATGGAGAAAAGTGATTATGTGAAAATGGGATATTTGTTCAAGAGTATAGCTGAGAATTTTATTTATTAGGAGATTACCTACCAGAGAGAATGGAGGAATCTGAATATTACGTCGAATTTATTTGTGTCGAAATAAGAAGTTATTTTTGAATAGGAAGTTAGAATTTTATTTGTGGTAGAGGAATAAATGAATAAGAAAATAAGGAGAAATAAAGGATAGGTAGGGCCAGGTGAAGACCTGAGTAGCGTCATATATATATAATAAGAAACATGTACTTCAAAAAAAAAAAAAAAGGGGGGGATATATTGAATAAATAAGAAAATAGGATAAATTTTTTTTGATTGCTCAAATGTAGATAATAGGGTAAAATATTTATAAAATGGAACCAAAGAAGGAAAGTTTTGAATTTAGAAGGCAACCCGTTTTGTTTTGTGTCATTGATAAGAAACAAAGAAAACATTTTCAAGTCGGCCTAGATTTTTTGAGAAATTTTAATATTAAAGTGTTATTAAGTGAATTGGTTATCCATATTGTAGAGAAGATTAGTTATGTTTTTTTTTTGCATAGAATAATTTAATTACTGTAAAATAAGAAGAAAGGACGAAAATTATGTAAAATAAATATTGAAGTTTTTGTACCTATAGTAAAAATTAATAATTTGTTTTTTTATATTAATTATAGATTTCTTGTAAATATACCTATGTATTATTCAAACCCTAGTTAGTAAGTTGTGTTTCTTCTGAAATTCGTTTATATATTATAGTTTAAGAATAAATGAGATGATTTTTTTTTGGCTAATCATAGATTTTAGGTATAAGTTGTTGGAACACTGGTTTTTTTTTTGTTGTGTAAATTTTTTTTTGGAAATTATTGTATGTAGGAATAAAATTGTCCTATGTACAATTTTAGTAAAATAAGGGGAGGGTAAATGTAATGTAGGCAATTTGCGACTAGGCCAAATATATTGAAAAATATAATTTTATTTAAAGTTTGTAAACAGAGTATATGTAAATAAGTAATTAATAAACTTTTAATTCTGAAGGCTGGCTAGAGGGATCCGGGTCAGGTATCCAGGAGTAATACAGAGGGGACCATCTAACCTCAATAAAGTACCTGAAGGAGGATTTATACAACCCATCCAGTTGACAGAACTATGAAAGATTAGAACTCCAAGCCTGTTGTTAGTGGCCCATAAAGCTATCTGGACTGCCAACGTAATGACAAGGACAAATTGAAGGAGACACCGCGAAGTTCCCCTGAAGGACAGAGGAGAAGGAAGAAGAAATATGGAGGGGGAACAGTTCGAGAGCATCGAAGAAGAGAGAGTTAAGATAGTCAGTTCCAAGTGAGGAGTCGAAGACCTCAGTTACAGTCTGGATCCAAGAGTCAGAGGGTTCACTTCCTGGAGTTACAGTTGAGGTCTAGAGGTGGAAGTGGACACTTCACTTTCCTGGATCAGTGGAGGTCTAGATCCAAGAGTGAGTCGAGATTCACGAGTCGAGATCCAACAGTAGAGGAGGGCAGTTCTAGTGGAAGTCCAGAGCTTGAGGAAGAGTCCAGGAGTCTTTGGGGAGTCTTCAAGAGCCCTCCATTGATGTTTTGTTGAGAGAAGCCTCGAGAGTCGACATGAAGTTTAGCCCGACTTCAATTTGAGTTCCCCTTTCATCTTGAGGGAGCAACCTGTCTCCATGCAGTAATATCCAGCCAGCCCCAACATCCAAACGACGTTATTCTCCATATAAGGTTCAATTTTATATTATGTTTTTAAATTTAAGTCAATTTTTATTTTGTAAATATATTCTTTTAAAAATGAGTTTCTAAATTTTAGTTGTTTGTTCCTATGCTCTATCCCAGGTCAGTTATGATTTAACAATTTGGTTTTTCAAAACTCTTTTCGCTGACGAATCCTTCGCCTTTGGTTACAGAAATCCAATTCGTATAGTAAAATCAGTAAATTTAAATGATCGTCTATTACCTAAGCGATCTGGCATCCTTTGGACAATTTGAATTAGTAAAGACAAAGCAATTTTAGAGAAAATCTCCGCAATTTAGATTAAAGTAAATTCAAATACCACATTTTTTTATTAAAAACGCGTCGCGCAACTCATCATTATTACAATATATCGGGTGAAAGTGGGCCTTGTGAATAAGCTATAGAGGATATCTTCTAAGTTGAGGAACGCGGACATATTGTGGAAACTTGTAATAAATAAATAAAACAAACTTATTTTTGAAATATTGTCTATTCCACTAAGGATCTATAGAGGATATACCTGGTGGAGGTTTGCCATTAGAATAAGCTATAAAGGATATACCTCGTGTAGGTTTGCCGTTAAAATGAGCTATAGAGGATATACCTGGTGGGGGTTTGCCGTTGGAATGAGCTACAGAGGATATACCTAGTGGAGGTTTGCCGTGGGAATGAGCTATAGAGGATATACCTGGTGGAGGTTTGCCGTGGGAATGAGCTATAGAGGATATACCTGGTGGAGGTTTGCCGTTAGAATGAGGTTATAGAGGATATACCTGCTGGAAGTTTGCCGTTAGAATGAGGTGTAGAGGATATAACATCGTCCATGTATACCGGCTCATTTTGTTCAGTTATTTCACCACCTGAAGGCAACAATAATTTATTTTTAAAATCAAATTTTTTATAAGTCATGCCAATACACAATGCCTCCAAACGTATAGCGCTCTGCCTCTAAATCGGCTTCCAATCAAAGGGGGAAAAAATAGTCCAGGTTTCATTTTAAAGAAACACTTCCCCAAAGAGTCTGTAAATTATAATACAATAATATTTAGGTTTTTTTTCTTCAGAGAAAGACTCATTTGGATCCACACGGCTGTAGGAGAGGACACTAGCTATTGGTGACAGGAAGCCGGCCAGCAACGCTAGCAGCTAATTGGATACCCTCCAAACGTATCACATTTTCTCTTTAGTAAGTTTTCATTTTTTATTATCTATGTACTTGTATGTTTGGTCAGAAAACATGGAAAATGTCATATGATCAATAATAGACCAGAACACGGTTTTGAAGGTAACGAAGATTCAAGAAATATATCGTTTTAGAGTTTTCTTCTTTTAACAGAAGTGTGGTGAAGGGGGATGTACCAGGTGGTGGGGTTGTAGGGTGGAAATATGTGAAAAGGATATATGGGATGTACTAGGTGGTGGGGTTGTAGGGTGGAACTGTGTGAAAAGGATATATGGAATGTACCAGGTGGTGGGGTTGTAGGGTGGAAATGTGTGAAAAGGTTATATGGGATGTACCAGGTGGTGGGGTTGTAGGGTGGACCTGTGTGATAAAGGATATGTGGGAATTTTCTAGGGGGTGGTTTTATAGGGTGGAAATGTGTGAAAAGGATTTATGGGATGTACCAGGTGGTGGGGTTGTAGGGTGGAAATGTGTGAAAAGGATATATGGGATTTTTCTAGGGGGTGGTTTTATAGGGTGGAAATGTGTGAAAAGGATATACGGGACGGAGCAGTGGTGGGGTTGTAGGGGATTATTCTGGTGGAGGAGCCGTTTCGTGTAAAAGAGCTGTGTGGGACCAATATCGTCCAATTTGGAGATGGGTATATACTTTTGAATCCTCTAAAACACTGTATGAGGTGTACCAGGTGGAATATCTATAGCGGTTTTACTGATAGAAGAGACTGTAGAGGGTGTGCCGGCTGAAGAGACTACAGTGAAGAGTGAAGTATGAGATATTCCTAATGGAGATGTGCCGTTAGAATGAGCTATAGAGGATATATCAGGTGGATAATCTTGTGAATAATTTGTGGGAGATATACCGGTTGGAGGTGTAACGTTTCGGAGAAAAACTGCGGAGATATACCGGGGTGGACTGCCATTTGAATATATATCGGGTGAAGGTCGGCCTTGTGAATAGGCTATAGAGGATATACCTGGTGGAGGTCTGCCGTTAGCATGAGCTATAGAGGATACACCTGTTGGAGGTTTGCCGTTAGAATAAGTCATAGAGGATATAACTGGTGGAGGTTTGCCGTTAGAATGAATTATATAGGATATACCTGGTGGAGGTTTGCCGTTAGAATGAGCTATAGAGGATATACCAGGTGAAGGTTTGCCGTTAGAATGAGCTATAGAGGATACACCTGGTGGAGGTATGCCGTTAGAATGAGGTGTAGAGGATTCAACTTCGTCCATGTATTCCGGCTTTGTAAACAAATTGATATATATATTCAACGCCGCTCTCAATTGTTCAGATATCTTACCACCTGAAAGCAACAATAATTTATATTAAAAATCAAATTTTTTATAAGTCATGCCAATACACAGTGTCTCCAATAGTACAGCGCTTGCTTCTAAATCGGCTTCCAATCAAAAGTAAAAAAAATATTCCAGGTTTCATTTTAAAGAAACACTTCCCCCAAAAAGCCGAAGACCTGAGTCTATTAATTTAATACAATAATATTTAGGTTTTTTTTCTTCAGAGAAAGACGTCTCCTGTACTTTTGGCTCATTGGGATCCACACAGCTGTAGGAGAGGACACTAGCTATTGGTGACAGGAAGCCGGCCACCAACGCTAGCAGGTCATTGGATAACCTCCTAACGTATCACATTTTCTCTTTCGTCTTCTTTTCATTTTTTATTATCTATGTACTTGTATGTTTGGTCAGAAAAGAAGGAAGATGTCATATGATCAATAATAGACCAGAACTCGGTTTTGAAGGTAACGAAGATTCAAGAAATATAACATTTTAGACAGTTTTCTTCTTTTAACAGAAGTGTGGGGAGGGGATGTTCCAGGTGGTGGGGTTGTAGGGTGGAAATATGTGAAAAGGATATATGTGAGTTACAAGATGGTGGGGTTGTAGGGTGAAACTGTGTGAAAAGGATATACGGGATGTACCAGGAGGTGGGGTTGTAGCGTGAAACTGTGGGAAAAGGATATACGGGATGTACCAGGAGGTGGGGTTGTAGGGTGGAAGTATGTGAAAAGGATATATGGGAAGCACCAGGTGGTGGAGTTGTAGGGTGGAAATATGTGAAAAGGATATATGGGAGTTACAAGATGGTGTGGTTGTAGGGTGAAACTTTGTGAAAAGGATATACGGGATGTACCAGGAGGTGGGGTTGTAGCGTGAAACTGTGTGAAAAGGATATACGGGAAGCACCAGGTGGTGGGGTTGTAGCGTGGAAATGTGTGAAAAAGATATACGGGATGTCCCAGGTGGTGGGTTTGTAGCGTGAAACTGTGTGAAAAGGATAGACGGGATGTGTCAGGTTGTGAGGTTGTAGGGTGGAGCTGTGTGAAAAGGATATACGGGATGTACCAGGTGGTGGGGTTGTAAGTTGAACTGTGTGAAAGTGATATACGAGATGTACCAGGAGGTGGGGTTATAGGGTTGAACTCTCTGAAAAGGATATATGGGATATACCAGGATATTGGGTTGTAGGGTGGAACTGTGTGAAAAGGATATACGGGTTGTACCAGGTGGTGGGATTGTAGGGTGGGAATGTGTGAAAAGGATATATGGGATGTACCAGGTAGTGGGGTTGTAGGGTGGGCAAATGTGTGAAAAGGATATACGGGATGTATCAGGTTGTGGGGTTGTAGGGTGGAGCTGTGTGAAAAGGATATACGGGATGTACCAGGTGGTGGGGTTGTAGGGTGGAACTGTGTGAAAAGGATAGTCGGGATGTACCAGGTGGTGGGGTTGTAAGTTGAACTGTGTGAAAATGATATACGAGATGTACCAGGAGGTGGGGTTGTAGGGTTGAACTCTGTGAAAAGGATATATGGGATGTACCAGGTAGTGGGGTTGTAGGGTGGAACTGTGTGAAAAGGATATATGGGATGTACCAGGTGGTGGGGTTGTAGGGTGGAAATGTGTGAAAAGGATATATGGGATTTTTCTAGGGGGTGGTTTTATAGGGTGGAAATGTGTGAAAAGGATATACGGGGCGGATCAGTGGTGGGGTTGTAGGGGATTATTCTGGTGGAGCCGTATCGTGTAAAAGAGCTGTGTGGGACCAATATCGTCCAATTTGGAGATGGGTATATACTTTTGAATCCTCTAAAACACTGTACGAGGTGTGCTCGGTGGAATATCTATAGGGGTTTCACTGATAGAAGAGACTGTAGAGGGTGTGCCGGCTGAAGAGGCTACAGTGAAGAGTGAAGTAGGGGATATTCCTAATGGAGGTGTGCCGTTAGAATGAACTGTAGAGGATATATCAGGTGGATAATCTTGTGAATATATTCTGGGGGATATACCGGGTGGAGGTGTGACATTTCGAAGAAAAACTCGAGATATACTGGGTGGAGGTGTGACATTTCGAAGAAAAACTGGAGATATACCGGGTGGAGGACTGCCATTTGAATATATATCGGGTGAAGGTGGGCCTTGTGAATAGGCTATAGAGGATATACCTGGTGGAGGTATGCCGTTAGAATGAGGAGTAGAGGATATAACTTCGTCCATGTATTCCGGCTCATTTTTATACAAATTAAGGTATCTAGTCAAATCCGCTCTCATTTGTTCAGGTATCGCACCACCTGAAAGCAACAATAATTTATTTTAAAAATCAAATTTTTTATAAGTCATGCCAATACACAGTGCCTCCAAAAGTATAGCGCTCTGCCTCTAAATCGGCTTCCAATCAAAGGAAAAAAAAATAGTCCAGGTTTCATTTTAAAGAAACACTTCCCCAGAGAGTCTGTAAATTATAATACAATAATATTTAGGTTTTTTTTCTTCAGAGAAAGACGTCTCCTGTACTTTTGGCTCATTGGGATCCACACAGCTGTAGGAGAGGACACTAGCTATTGGTGACAGGAAGCCGGCCACCAACGCTAGCAGCTCATTGGATACCCTCCTAACGTAACGGACTATAAACCTGAAAGAGGGCCATAACGGTGGTCGTTCAGTGGTTAGAGTGGCCGACTATGAACCTGGAAGAGCGCCATGTTGTTGGTTGTTCAGTGGTTAGAGTGGCGAACTATGAACCTGAAAGAGCGCCATGTTGGTGGTTGTTCAGTGGTTAGAGTGGCTATGAACCTGAAAGAGCGCCATAATAGTGGTTGTTCAGTGGTTAGAGTGGCGGACTATGAACCTGAAAGAGCGCCATGTTGGTGGTTGTTCAGTGGTTAGAGTGGCTATGAACCTGAAAGAGGGCCATAATGGTGGTCGTTCAGTGGTTAGATTGGCGGACTATGAACCTGGAAGAGCGCCATGTTGTTGGTTGTTCAGTGGTTAGAGTGGCGAACTATGAACCTGAAAGAGCGCCATGTTGGTGGTTGTTCAGTGGTTAGAGTGGCTATGAAGCTGAAAGAGGGCCATAATGGTGGTCGTTCAGTGGTTAGAGTGGCGGACTATGAACCTGGAAGAGCGCCATGTTGTTGGTTGTTCAGTGGTTAGAGTGGCGGACTATGAACCTGAAAGAGCGCCATGTTGGTGGTTGTTCAGTGGTTAGAGTGGCTATGAACCTGAAAGAGCGCCATAATAGTGGTTGTTCAGTGGTCAGAGTGGCTGACTATGAACCTGAAATAGCGCCATGATGTTACTCGTTAAAGTGACTACGCTATAAGTAAAATGTCTTGCACTAACATAAATGCGTGCATGTATCTCAAAATGCCATGAATTTTGACAGGTTATGTCCTTATTCAGTTTTGAATTCAAATATGTTATATTATATAATTATTCGAGATTTTGTGCTAAAGCTTTTCCCCGATCCACCTTCCCTTCGGCCGATTTGGTAGAAAATCAATAGGTTATGTCCTTAGAGGGTTCATTTTGGAATCATAACATTTCATGTCGATACATGCAGTCTGTCGGAAGCTATCGTGTTCACAGACACACAATCGGACAGACATTTTTTTTCCAAATTAAAAATCTGAATGTCGAATAAAATGAATACTCTGAATCGAACTTTCGACAGAATACATACCTAACTACCCTTATACATAAACGGAGAAGTAAAAATAGAGTATATTGAGAAAGATTACCAGGCATTGGAGGTGCAGGGGTCGTTTGATGCGGTGGCTGGTTGCCTATTGGGGTTGGTTCAGAAGGAAGATGTTCGATGTCGAGCGTTAGAACCGGCCTTTTGGGTTTAGGCATTTTCAATTCTAGATTTCTCAGTTCAGAAGGAGAATACATGAAGGTGTCGATGGGCATTCCATCTGATGGCATCTCGTTGACCGCTTCAGAAAGAAGATGTGCGATGTTGAGCGTTAGAACCGGCGGCTTCCCGTAGGACAGCCTTACGGGTTTAGGCATTTTCAGTTCAAGATTTGTCTGTTCAGAAGGAGAGTTCGTGGAGATGTCGATGGGCCTTCCATCTGACGGCATATCGTTGACCGCTTCAGAAGGAGAATACGTGGAGATGTTGATGGGCCTTCCATCTGACGGCATCTCGTTGACCGCTTCAGAAGGAGAATACGTGGAGATGTTGATGGGCCTTCCATCTGCCGGATAGTAGCGGATGTCAGGTACGGGGTACGATAAATATGACATCGGCTCTGCTGTCCAGGGCGTTGCAGGACGGGGTCGTTCATATGATCCCCCGTAAGCTCCATCTTTTGCAGGCTCTCTTACTGGAAGAAAGAAAAAGAAGAAGTAAAGAAAAACTAAAATAACCATAAAGTGGCCTAACTCAAGCGCAAAAAAAAAAAAGAAAAAAAAGCTTAATGACGATCGGCCAGTCTTCTTTTCGAAAGGCTTTGAATTTTGTAGATTTAAAAAAATTCTTTGTCCTTAATTTGAATTCTTAAAAGCGGTAGACAATATTCACACAAAAAGCAACCATTCTACGTTTCGAAAATATATTGTGTATTTACAATAAAAATAAATATGACTGTAAATTTGTGTACATTAAAATATAATATGATAGTTGCAAATCTGATTTTCATTAAAATATGGTGGTTCCATTCCTGCATTAAAACAACGGTTCTACATATTTATTACTTTATCCCATATGATCATACTATCTCGAAGGCTCTGTAAAATTACCGGAAATATGTTAAAGACTCTGTACCAATGAGGATTCACATTTGTTGCTAATCTCTAGTTCATTTTTCATTTAATTTCCTATATTTACTAGAAAATTTTCAATAAAATTTATGGCAGTATCATGATTATGAATGAATGTCATTATATGCGCTATAATGGTGGCGAAAGGTAGTGAACTGCCCAAGGAATACTTTAATGTTATAAGAAGGTTCAATTTGAGTATTAAAATATAAAATAGCTGGTCTCTGTGGAGGGCAGTTAGTGGAAAGCTAACAAGATATGACTGGAGTCAGCTGGAGTATGTTCGTCCCAGCTAAAACAAGGATAAGTTTTGATTTTATGACGGTGGAAAGGTAATCAGTTGTGGTTGAATGTGAGGCGGCAAATGGAAGTGTAGAAGTGTCAGGTTGAATGATGGTGGGGGAAGGGATAGAAGGCTGCATCCTGGTGAAGAAGTGTCAGGTTGAATGATGGTGAGGGAAGGGATAGAAGGCTGCATCCTGGTGAAGAAGTTCTCCTTTATGTTCTCCATTGTACCGTATGGCAGACCTTATCAACATTGATGCTTTTTTGATATGTTTATATCATTTATGTGTGATGTTGTCGACAGGTCCATGAAGCCTCCTGACTCGGCCGCCTTCTTGGCCAGTCTGTCAACTTGGTCTTTGTACTTGTTGCCACTGTGACCATTGATCCACATCAGATAAACAGTAGTGTTGGTCTTAGGCAGAGAGATCAGCAGCTGAATGATTTCAAACAAAGGAGGATTGTCGATCTTCAAGGGATTTCTGGGAGCCTTAAAAACGCGCATGTTTTCATTAGATCCTATTGATTGTAAGTTACAAGATGTTAAATTTCGTCTAAGCAACGCCAGGTGAACTTGCTAGTTTAGTCATAAGCATTAAAACAAAATCTAGTATATTGAGAAGGATTACCAGGCATTCTCGGAACAAGGATTTGATATGATGGCTGATAATCTGCCGGTACGGGTGTCCTGAAGATCGGCATTGATTGTTCAGGCCATGTTGGATTTGGCATGTTTGGTGCTGAAGGACGATATTGGCCCATGGGCGTCACATATTGTGGGTATCTGTAGGTAATTTTTGTCGGTCTCAGAGCCTGTTGGATGCCACCTCCGGGGTGCGAAACATATGCCCTTGCAGGTGCAGGACGGGGTCTCGGACCCTGTTGGACGCCACCTCCGGGGTGCGAAACGTATGCTCTTGCAGGTGCAGGACGGGGTCTCGGACCCTGTTGGACGCCACCTCCGGGGTGCGAAAAAAATGTCCTTGCAGGTGCAGGACGGGGTCTCGGACCCTGTTGGACTCCACCTCCGGGGTGCGAAATACGGGGTCCTTCATAATCATAGACCATTACAGGTGGTTTCCATTGCTGATATGGTCCATTATATCGGCTAGTGGGCGTTACATATGGCCAGTGTCCATAGATAGGTATTGTTGGTACAGGCATTGATTGGCGGCCCGTCGACCATGTCCCAGGCGTTCCAGCTCCCGGGTAGTCAGCTCCATCCCCTCTTACTGGACGCCCACCTAAAAATGATAAAATAATCATCACACAGACAGACATACATCATCGCGAAACTGTTCAAAACATATTCAGGGAACTTTGAAACGTGAAAATCCGTTGAACGACTATTTAACAATATTTAAAGTAAAAATGATGTTTTTGTGCATATTTAATTTGCAAAATTGCCTTCGTTACAATACGAGGGCGCCCGAATTCTCCTTGCTAATTGATAGACGAATAATCCAATGACACTTCTTTCAGGCGCCAAATTTTGAGCTCGTAGAGTGATTCATATTACCTAAGTCAATTCAATACTTTTTCTAGGGTCATGTCAAATTATATTGTCTAGAAACAGACAAGAAATGTAAAACTCAGTATTTATTACAATCTACCTGTTTGGAGGCATTAGTAAGAAATATGTATTATGGCCCAACCACTACTGTTCATATCACTCTCCCACCTTTCCAATTCATTTCATACTGGCGTTACTGGGTGAAAAAAATGAAAGTAATATGCTGACGTCAGCGACTTTCTTTGTTTCATTGAACAGCGGAAGAGTGACTTATTTTAGTCTTACTGTGTACCTTCTTCAGGGCCTCATTTGACATACCTATATAAAATATATTGCGTTAATGTATGTAGATATGAATAAAGGACATGACATAAATGTGACTACACCAATAATTAACATTAAATAATAAGCATGAAAACGAACTGCAATATTATATTTAAACAGAAAACAATATAAACTAATTATAACCATATACATATACATAAATCCCCTGAGGGTGAATATACAAAACAACTAATAACAGGTACTCAAAAGTCAAGGGGGGGGGGGGGGGGGGGAAGGGCGCGCCCTTGCTGCTGCGTGCCTGCCTACTGATGGGCACCAACCGAGTGGATATGAAGAGAGAGTGGTCTGGTTGACTTCGCGGGTTGGGTGCCCCGATCTGGTCCTCCATACCCGAACATACTCGCTCCGGCTTTATAGGACTACAATAATTGTAATTATTAGTCTTACGGCAAAATAAAATAAAAAAAAAAAATAATAATAATGCATCTGAACAGTGAGAACATCCTGAGGGAGCAGAAGTTTTAAAATAATAAAGCATAATATTTAAGGCAGTCACACCAAAATATGTCACATATAAAATATAAATTTGGAAATAAAACGAAAATCAAAGTATAAAATCTAAAATAGTAATGCTAACAACTCACTTCATTCTGCCAGTGTGCTAAATAATAATAATAATAGCCTTTTTATTTGCTTCCTAAGGTTCACAGTAATAATAGTAATAAATAGGGCTCGGATGTTAATGCATTTGCATATTTTTATCTCTGCTTCGTACATCACTATTATGACTTTCAAAACGGTTCGATTAAAGCAGCTTTTATTTTGCATATGTCTGCATAGTTGACCATAAATGCATATTTATGCATATTTCAGTGGTTTTTGCATATTTTATCTGCATATTATGTTGCGCCAATTTTTTCCATTTCTTGAAAAAAAAAAAGTTTAGAGCCGAAAAAGAATTAATTCTGAGTGAGACACGCAGAACACCAAGAAAAGCCGCGGCTTTAATTTTCTAGGAAGTTTGATGGATGTTCAAATTCTGAAAATCTCCTCCCCTTCCTTTAATTCCCAAACAAAGTAAACAAACGCAATTATTTCAGTTCAGTCTACATCTTTCATAGCATCAGGAAAGATGCCAAAACAAAAGAGTAAAACGAGTGAGTTAGTGAACAAGTATTTACGCGATTTCCCCAATGAAACTTTTCGAACTGATTCCGGGATTTTATATTGCACAAGTTGCAATGTAGTGGTTTCAACGGCTCGGAAGTCTCAAGTGACAGCACATTGGGACGACCAGACATAAAGAAAACTTAAAAGGGAAACAAAAGGCAACTCAACCGTTCCTTACTCATTCAACGGCATCCACTAAAAAATCAGCAGTTTTTCAGGACTTATGTCGCGCATTTGTTAGTGCGGATATTGCATTTTATAAAACTAACAACTGCGAGTTAAAACACTTTTTGGAAACCAACATTGGCCTCCAAATGCCCGACGAGAGTACCATTCGGAAAAATTATCTTCCCGATGTTTACGAGGAAACAATGATGAAAATCCGCGGCCATATCAAAGACGGTCCAATTTGGGTGTCGGTGGACGAAACTACTGACGCTCTAGGGGGGTAGCTAACATTATTATCGGAAAGCTCTCTGAAGAACCATCTCAACCCTATCTTCTAAATTTACAACTCCTAGATAAATGCAACCACGAGACGATTGCCCGATTCTTTAATGATTCGATGTCCTTGATTTGGCCAAACGGAATTTTACACAACAAGGTATTTCTTTTTCTTACTGACGCTGCTCCATATATGGTCAAGGCTGCCAAATCGTTGAAAACATTCTACCCTAATTTGATTCATGTAACCTGCCTAGCACATGCTCTTCACAGAGTTGTAGAAACTGTCAGAAATGAATTTGAAGATGTTGATGCACTCATTTCCAAAGTGAAAAAAATCTTCCTGAAAGCGCCGAGTCGAGTAAAACTATTAAAAGAGACCTACCCAGAATTAAAATTACCTCTTGAACCTATTATCACAAGATGGGGAACATGGCTAGAAGCAGCCCATTATTTCTTAATAAATTAAAAATGTGGTTTCTAAACTGGATGATGCAGCAGCGGTGTCAATACAAAAGGCCAAGAATTTACTCCATAAAACTTCTTTGAAAAATAATTTATGCTTCATTTCGACAAACGTTGGGTTTTTAGTCGATTTGACAACCTGTGAAATAATCACTTCTCACTACATCAGCCATCTTCATATTAACTCTAATATACATTTTGGGCAGAAACATTATGTTATAATTGGTTCCAATGAGATCATTCACGATGGATCCGGTCAGTTTCTATCGAAATCCAAATGGTTGTCATAGACTTCCCAGAATTGGAGAAATTTTGATCGATTGCTTTAAATCCAAGATGGAAACTGAATTTTCTGGTATAATGTATCTTATTGCAACCAACCTCGGATAATCTGCTACCACATTTTGAAAAAACACCAATGAAAGTTATTAACCAACTCTTTCTCTTGACGGGATCAATGAGATATCTTACCGTAATACGAAGCTGGTGGGAAGGCTTCTATATCTCCCGGAACTGGAAGATATCCTGCTTGCCATTGGTACGTTGGTGCGTAATCTCCAGGCCAGTCTGATTCAAAACATATATTAAATTAGTTATAACTAATTAACTAAAAATATATATATTTGTTTGATGCAAAATTTAAAGAAAAAAACCTGATAAAAAGTCAATGAAATCTTTCTAAACAACAGTTCTTAAAGTTTTGATCCATTGAATAAATCGATTACAATTTATCCAAGTCTGGTGTTCACGTAGGTTTCACAACTCTCCAACCGCGTAAATATGGAGTCAAAATACATTTTCGAAAATTTTCATTTAGCAGTATTTTTAGTTTTCATCAAGTGTTTCTAAAATATTAGCTTGGTGTGAAACAAGTGTTCTAACCTTTCCCTTCGAAAAAAACTTTCTATTAATTGTAAAAGTTCATTATTTATTATTTATTTTGGAGTTTGTTTACAAAATTATTGAGTTCCTATTGAGTTCTTTCGTTTCTCACTGTTTACCTCAGTGGGGGTCTTCCTCTTGATGCTTGTGGACGTGTTGTGGCGCTCCTGAGGATTAAGATAAAAGTCTCCTGTTTTTATTTAACTTCAAGTAGGCTAGTTTTCTAGCCATGAGTTTTGATAGCGGGGGCCCCGGGCCCCCCGTTGCTGTTAACAGTCACGACAAGGCCCAAATTTCATCCATGACTTAGCACTTCAACAAAATATGTTACCTATATCAGCAGAAACCAAAGGTAGTGTTACCCACCCAGAGGTAACCAATACCGCAAGTTTAAAAAGAATTAGCTACGAACAATTACAATCCACGTCTAAGGTTTTTGTTTCTAATCTCTCACATGATGTTCTCATTAATAAAGATCAACAGAAAAAAGAATTTAGAGACAGGCTAGCAAGAAATTTCATTTTTGTGGAAGGCTCAGATGGAAATGCCGGAAAAATACACCCGATATTTTTCGGCAGACAGCTGATTCGTGACAGCGTTATTATAATTGATAATATTGTCGATATTCGGGTAACTGGTAAAAACCGGATAAAAATTGAAACGAGAACTTGAGAACAAGCCAACAATTTACTTAAATCTCCGATCTGCCATTCCTCCCGTCTCGGTGAGGAGGCTCTCCTACACCAAGGTAGACAACGGCACCACCAAAGTGTTCCCTTTACAGACTTGTTTCCTGACATTCCAGGGGCAGAGTCTCCCCGAATATGTGAACATCTACGGAGCCCGATGTAGGGTGGCCCCCTACATCCCTCCCGTCCGACAGTGCCTCAACTGTCTCCGGCTGGGAGATTCGGCCGCCCAGTGTAGATACAAACAGCGGTGCCGCCACTGCGCCAATGACACCAGTGCTGTATTTGACAACTGTCCTTACCTTACTGACGACCCAACCTGTGTCAACTGTAAAGCACCTCTCCAATGACAAAAAGTGTCCCATATTCATGCAAAAAGAGCAACAGAATTCCATTAAATATACAGCTCCATCTTACGCCACAACTGTGTTATATAACTATAAAAAAACAACTATCCCACATTAGGACGTTACGAACAACTTGTCTGGCGGAGCTCCCGCCTGCCAGGATGATTTCCCTTTGTTAGTTAACACTGATACAAATACTAGAAGTTACAAGAAAACTGTATTTAAACAACGCCGATTCACCCCTTACACGACGAGTAACTCCATCTTAGAGAGGCAGACAACGCATGAACAACTTCCCCTCCAACCGATCACTAACAACCCCTTCAAAACACCTCAGATTGAAGTCATACTTACAGACCTTCTAAAATCCATCCAGTCTCACAACAATCGCCAAGTTGAAATTGTAGACAGAATCGGCAATACATTCTATCAACTTGTCCATCAGAATAAACTTATAATGGAAACTATACAAAACAAATACGAAGACGAAATGGAAACTACGGAACTTCTCCCCGGACAATAATGATTACTTTTGTGGTCATTTGTACTAGTATGGCTGCTAACAACAAGAATAACGTTACTTATCCTCCAGCTACGGTTCCTCTTCTAACTCGTGTCCTTCAGTGGAACATTAGATCTTTGCCTGCTAACCGGGACAGTTTAGAGATTCTTCTGGCCAGAGATAAGATAGGTGTCTGTCTTCTATCCGAGACGTGGCTCAGGCTGGGCCACCCTCCTCCCAACTTTAGAGATAATCTGTTCCTCCATGAGGACAGACCTGACGGCTACGGCGGGGCCGGGATCCTGGTACATCGCAGCCTATCCTCCACCCCTCTCTCTTTCAACCACAATCTCAACAATATTTTACAGATTGTAGGAGCCAAGGTAAGAATTGGTAAGCTGATAATCGCCTTTATATCCATTTACGCCAAGCCCCACCACAAACTAAGTACTGCTGATTGGGATAATTTATTCCAGCAATTTCCTACTCCAGTTTTCATAGGCGGGGATTTTAACGTCCACCACACCGCTTTTGGCTCTTCCTTCAACGATGGCTCGGGATCAACCCTACTTGATGTTTTTCACAATCTGAACCTGTGCTTTTTAAATAACGGATCTCCGACCCTGATCAGAAAATCTACCGACAAACCATCTTCTCCGGATTTGACAATCGTGTCCCCAGAGCTCGCCCCTTTCTCTGAAATCTGAATCTCCTAAAGAGCAGACACATTTTTATCCAACTAGACGATAGACGCCTAGGTCCTCTAACTGTCTCTGATGGCCTGTCACAGGGGGCGGTGCTGAGCCCTCTACTTTTTAACTTATACACCTGTTCCTTGGGCAAAATTTTTTCGCCACATATTCAAATCCTACAGTTCGCAGACGACATTACTATTTACCTCAGTGAAACCACTAAAGAAAAAGCTAAAAATATGGAGAATTTACTCGATTGGAATCTATCCCACGGCTTTCAGATCTCCGAGGCTAAGAGTGCGGTAATGGTGTTTTCCCGAAGACGACTGGCTGGCGTTAGAGAGAATATACAACTTGGCCCTTTTCAGTTCAAAGTTGTCAAAGAGTTCAAGCTGCTTGGCATTGTGGTGGATAATAAACTCCTATGGAGGGAACACATCTGTCTCGTCCTCGATGTCGCGGAGAGAGCCTTAAACATCATCAGAAGCGTCAGTCGAATAAGGTACGGATCCCATCAAGCTATTTCACTTCTCTTATATCGAGCCCTTATATTGTCTAGAATGGACTACGGCTGCATGCTCTTCGGAGATGCTGCCAAAACCCATCTTACGAAACTAGATCGGCTACAATACAAATCATTGAGAATTTGTCTTGGTGCAATGATCTCTACACCCACCAATGTTCTGCAAGTTGAGGCCAGAGAAATTCCTCTCCGTCTGAAGAGAAACATGCTGACCGGTAGGTTCCTTTCTTCTTGAATCCTCATCCAGGACCATCCTGTCGTAGAGCGACTAGCTGCTTTAACTCCATCAGTGCGGCTGGATAAATTTTGGCAAACGAAAAGAGAGCCATTACTTGTCAAAAAGTATTCTCGATTGGTGGAACTAACCATTAATGTTGTAAAGCACAGAACCCATCCAAGATACGAACATGATTGGCGACTTCCATTCAGCGACACCAGCAACATCATCTCCGACCCAGATCTTATCACTGACTGGTCTTGTTATCCTACATATCTAGAGGCTGGTTGGCGAAAAGGATATTGCTCTCATGCTATGTCTCTGTATACTGACGGGTCTAAAAGCAAGAGCGGTGTCGGTGCAGCCTTCACGGACCCCAATAACGACCATGCTGAGAAATTCAAACTGCAACACATATCTTCCATCTTCACCGCTGAGGGTATAGCCATATTAGAAGCGTTGAAATATGTTGAGCGTCTCGCCACCAATGTTGTAATCTACTCTGACAGCCAGAGTGTCCTCAAAGCACTACAGCACATGGATTCCAGATGTAACGATCCACTTCTACTGGATTTTTCTCACAGATTAACTGAGCTACATCGGCACCAGATACATGTCTTTGTTATTAATAATGCTCAGCTGATTATAAATTAATCTAAACATTATTAGTACGAAAAGACTATTCTCTTCTTCTTTTTATGATTTATTTTACTTAACTTTAGTGTTTTAACATTGTTTTCTTTGAACTTACGAGTGAGTGCAAAGAAACTCACTTTTTAGCTTTATTGGGAATCTTGTGAAAATCTAGAAGAGTGGACCGGGTACGGGTTGGGAACCGAAAACTCGAACAGGATCTGGACCCGTACAGCATGAGAAATGAAACGGTTGTGTGAATCGGAATGTAGTCTCAAATTTAGAAAACGAAGGGAACCTAGAAAAACAATAATAGAATTTAAGAATCCATTTAGAAAAGAGATCGAAGATTTAGAGGGAGAGCGGAAACTTACATGTGAGTCGTGACGTAGTCTCAAAATCATAAAACAAAGGGACCCCAAAAGAACAAAAATAGAATTTAAGAATCCATTTAGTAAAGAGATCGAGGATTTAGAGGGAGAGCGTATTGACACGAAATTTCATATGTAAATTCAAAGCCCAATAAGCACGATACATACGAATTTTCAGAGGAATCAGCCAAAGGGGAAGGGGTAATTCATTGACGACTATTTCTCAGTCATTTTTGTGTTAAGAAATTTTCCATCTGTGTGGCAAGTGTTTAGTGTGCCCTTCTGATTGTGTTTGTCTCAGTGTGTTAATGTTGGTGTGTAATGAAAGTGGAACTACTTGAGTAGTAGCCACCCTCAAAGAGAAAGACGGAGGAGAAAATGATAACTTCAGTGTACGGAGGGGGTAACCAAACCAAAGAGAGGGATGACGGGGGTGGCTGGGGTGTTCTGTCGTACCTCCTCAGACTCTCAGAGAAATTATCTTGGATAATAGAGATAATGTGAATGTGGGTTTCAAAAGTAGGACTTCTCTTAAGGGGATGTTCTCAAAAACCAAAGATCGTGTGGACCTCCCTGACAAATCCGGCGTGTATAGGATTAATTGTAAAGATTGTGAACGTTGTTATCTTGGGCAGACAGGCCGGAAGCTGAGGACTAGAGTGAGGGAACATTTGAGGAGGGGCGACTTTTTCCAACACCTCCAAAACACAGGACATGAGGCCGGTTCAGTCTCCTTACTTCATCATATCCAAAAAAGTAGAAAGATGGATACATTGGAGAGTATAGAAATTAAATTGGAAAGGAGGAAGAGAGAGTCCCCCCTCCTCAACTCTAGAGAGGGGATGGGAGGTTTGTCCACTCTCACGTACTCCGTTCTCCCAGTTGTGACTCAGATGGTGGACAGGAATAACTCTTCTGTCCCCATCCATGATATTTTAAATTGTTAATGTTTTAGATTGTTTTATTTATTTATTATTATTATTAAATTATTTAGTTGTATTCAAAAAACTTGCCTTTATATTATATTAAGGATGGTTTCTTTTGTAGACTGCCTGATGATGAGGGAAACCTCGAAAGCCGGCTAGCTACTATTACTAATAAAAATCTGTGAGAGGTCAGACTATATTTTATTTGACAACCTGTGAAATAATCACTTCTCACTACATCAGCCATCTTCATATTAACTCTAATATACATTTTGGGCAGAAACATTATGTTATAATTGGTTCCAATGAGATCATTCACGATGGATCCGGTCAGTTTCTATCGAAATCCAAATGGTTGTCATAGACCTCCCAGAATTGGAGAAATTTTGATCGATTGCTGTAAATCCAAAATGGAAACTGAATTTTCTGGTATAATGTATCTTATTGCAAACCAACCTCGGATAATCTGCTACCACATTTTGAAAAAACACCAATGAAAGTTATTAACCAACTCTTTCTCTTGACGGGATCAATGAGATATCTTACCGTAATACGAAGCTGGTGGGAAGGCTTCTATATCTCCCGGAACTGGAAGATATCCTGCTTGCCATTGATACCTTGGTGCGTAATCTCCAGGCCAGTCTGATTCAAAATATATATCAAATTAGTTATAGGTTAGGTTAGGTTTTATGACTCATGCCCGGGCTTTAACTACGAGGTCATATCGCCTACTACCAGAGCGCTCTATCGTCACTCTGGTGGACATGAGCCCGACTCTACTGTGGGAGACCTAAATTTTGCCTACCCTAAATTTTTATTCATCTAGGGTAGGGGTCTTTAACGAGTACCTGATATCGTACAGGCTCGGGACCATCACTTAACGTCCCATCCGAAGGACGGCGTGCTTAAGTTTATTTTACCTCCCAGATATATAATTACTAAATTAGTTATATATTTGTTTGATGCAAACTTTAAAGAAAAAAACCTGACCAAAATTCAATGAAACCTATCTAAACAACAGTTCTTAAAGTTTTGATCCATTGAATTAATCGATTACAATTTATCCAAGTCTGGTGTTCTCGTAGGTTTCACAACTCTCCGACCGCAAAAATATGGAGTCAAAATACATTTTTGAAAATTTTCATTTAGCAGTATTTTTAGTTTTCATCAAGTGTAGTAAGGGAAGTTAGGCAACCAATGCGGAGTGTTCAACGGAATTTTAAATATCGATTCAAAACCCCATAAGGACAACACTTATTAATTTTCACCCATATCGGCAATAAGGGAGGAGGGCTCAACTCCAAAATAAGGGAGGGGGGCTTAACTCCAAAATAAGGGAGGGGGGCTCAATTCCAAAATAAGGGAGGGGGGCTCACCTTCAAAACTCTAATATCTGTCAAGGTAATGAATGTATCGATTGACACGACATTTTATATTTGAAGTTAGAACCCAATGAATACATAACCTGTCAAATTTCAGCTATATCGGCTGAAGGGAAGGGGTGCGGGGGGGGGGGGGGGGGGGTCACGGGAGGGGGATCAGTTCAAAAATCCTGCCCACGTAATAAATTTATCAACCCAAAATTACGTATCAGGATCTAGGAGCCCCAACGTGAGTCGAAAATTTAATTGATTAATTCGTTCTGAAGAAGTACAATGCTGATGTTTCACAGACGACTTTTTTTCGTTTTTTTTTTTCAATACTTTTTGAACGTACCTAACAAAATATTATTACTACATATGTTCCACAGCAGAGAATATTAAACCGATCCAGAACTGTAATCTGCGGACAAGAGTAGTTAGTAGTTCAATATCAGTTTCATTGGATAACCTATAAGTATATTCAAGATGGCGACAAATCCAAAATGGCAATACATACTTATATATAAAACTAAATATTTTCTGTTTACCCCATCGATGAATGACTGGGTTAACATAACCCCAAGGATGTATGACTGGGTTAACATAACCCCAAGGATGTATGACTGGGTTAACATAACCCCATCGATGTATGACTGGGTTAACATAACCCCAAGGATGTATGACTGGGTTAACATAACCCCATCGATGTATGACTGGGTTAACATAACCCCAAGGATGTATGACTGGGTTAACATAACCCCATCGATGTATGACTGGGTTAACATAACCCCAAGGATGTATAACTGGGTTAACGTAACCCCAAGGATGTATGACTGGGTTAACATAACCCCATCGATGTATGACTGGGTTAACATAACCCCATCGATGTATGACTGGGTTAACATAACCCCAAGGATGTATGACTGGGTTAACATAACCCCATCGATGTATGACTGGGTTAACATAACCCCAAGGATGTATGACTGGGTTAATATAACTCCCGTTAACTTTCAACAAAGTTTCAGTTAAGTAAAAAACTTTAAAAGAACCCAAGATACCAGAGGGAGCCGGTACCTCAGATCCGGCTGAGCTCAAGATCGCGGGTTCGAAATCCGCCCGAGACCCTTTGGTTTTTTTTACTGGGAAGTGAAAAGACCTTGAACACGTGTCAGGTACTCGTTAATAACCGGGGTGAATAGAACAAGGTAGGCAAAATTTAGGACTCTCACAATAGAGTCGGGCTTATGACGAAAGAGCGCTCTGGTAGTAGGCGATATGACCTCGTAGCCCGGGCATGAGTCATAATAACTAATATATCAGAGAGGAGGGGGGGATTTCCAGTCATAGTAATTTTTAATTCAGTACACGCCGATTATACATAAAATAACAATCCAAATATATCTTAATTTCTTGGTACAAAAAAACAAACATATAAATACATTACATAAATAAACATAATAATTACAGTAAATTTTATAAAAACAAGTTGTTTGTTGTTTGATTCTGTTAGAAATGGAAATAAAAAGGAACTTACTTTCTGCACCGATGGAAATTTGAATTTGAACTACCAAAAATAACACGATGGAAAAAAGAACCATATTGTGTGACTGAGAAGACATTTTGAAATGAGACCGATTTGCTTCGAAACTTGTTAATATAGTGATGTCCCTCCGTGACGTAGCAACACCGTCATTAGAGACGTCGAACCTACGTTCCTTCTAAGATATACGTGGTGCAAGTCTATACGACGGGTCGAACAATATCCCGACAGTTCGGAAACTCATAGGAAAAAATAACCCGTTCGTATTTGAGCACATTTAGAGCTAACTTTTGGGTGACGCAGATAATGGGACAACTTAGACGAGGGTGAAATGATCACCTCGACCAACTCTTTCTCTCCTCGCCTCACTGGTAGGAGGGGCCTATCACCCGTAGATTTACTCTAACCATATTTAGTGCTAACTTTTGGGTGACGCAGATAATGGGACAACTTAGACGAGGGTGAAATGATCACCTCGACCAACTCTTTCTCTCCTCGCCTCACTGGTAGGAGGGGCCTATCACCCGTAGATTTACTCTAACCATATTTAGTGCTAACTTTTGGGTGACGTAGATAATGGAACAACTTAGACGAGGGTGCAATGAGCACCTCGACCTACTCTTTCTCTCCTCGCCTCACTGGTAGGAGGGGCCTATCACCCGTAGATTTACTCTAACCGTATTTAGTGCTAACTTTTGGGTGACGTAGATAATGGGACAACTTAGACGAGGGTGCAATACACCTCGACCTACTCTTTCTCTCCTCGCCTCACTGGTAGGAGGGGCCTATCACCCGTAGATTTACTCTAACCGTATTTAGTGCTAACTTTTGGGTGACGTAGATAATGGGACAACTTAGACGAGGGTGCAATGAGCACCTCGACCTACTCTTTCTCTCCTCGCCTCACTGGTAGGAGGGGCCTATCACCCGTAGATTTACTCTAACCATATTTAGTGCTAACTTTTGGGTGACGCAGATAATGGGACAACTTAGACGAGGGTGAAATGATCACCTCGACCAACTCTTTCTCTCCTCGCCTCACTGGTAGGAGGGGCCTATCACCCGTAGATTTACTCTAACCATATTTAGTGCTAACTTTTGGGTGACGTAGATAATGGAACAACTTAGACGAGGGTGCAATGAGCACCTCGACCTACTCTTTCTCTCCTCGCCTCACTGGTAGGAGGGGCCTATCACCCGTAGATTTACTCTAACCGTATTTAGTGCTAACTTTTGGGTGACGTAGATAATGGGACAACTTAGACGAGGGTGCAATACACCTCGACCTACTCTTTCTCTCCTCGCCTCACTGGTAGGAGGGGCCTATCACCCGTAGATTTACTCTAACCGTATTTAGTGCTAACTTTTGGGTGACGTAGATAATGGGACAACTTAGACGAGGGTGCAATACACCTCGACCTACTCTTTCTCTCCTCGCCTCACTGGTAGGAGGGGCCTATCACCCGTAGATTTACTCTAACCGTATTTAGTGCTAACTTTTGGATGACGTAGATAATGGGACAACTTAGACGAGGGTGCAATGAGCACCTCGACCTACTCTTTCTCTCCTCGCCTCACTGGTAGGAGGGGCCTATCACCCGTAGATTTACTCTAACCGTATTTAGTGCTAACTTTTGGGTGACGTAGATAATGGGACAACTTAGACGAGGGTGCAATGAGCACCTCGACCTACTCTTTCTCTCCTCGCCTCACTGGTAGGAGGGGCCTATCACCCGTAGATTTACTCTAACCGTATTTAGTGCTAACTTTTGGGTGACGTAGATAATGGGACAACAGACGAGGGTGCAATGAGCACCTCGACCTACTCTTTCTCTCCTCGCCTCACTGGTAGGAGGGGCCTATCACCCGTAGATTTACTCTAACCGTATTTAGTGCTAACTTTTGGGTGACGTAGATAATGGGACAACTTAGACGAGGGTGCAATGAGCACCTCGACCTACTCTTTCTCTCGCCTCACTGGTAGGAGGGGCCTATCACCCGTAGATTTACTCTAACCGTATTTAGTGCTAACTTTTGGGTGACGTAGATAATGGGACACCTTAGACGAGGGTGCAATGAGCACCTCGACCTACTCTTTCTCTCCTCGCCTCACTGGTAGGAGGGGCCTATCACCCGTAGATTTACTCTATGCAGATTACCTCAATAAGTGAGGAGGCACAGATATAATTTACAATTCGTAGATACTCGCTTTTATGTCATTAATATATATCCACATATAGAGAAAGGGGTGATTGGAGGGGTTGGGCCAGAATCCTCAATTACTGCTCATGTATTGAAATATAAGTTTATATTTAAAGTCAAAACACAGGAGGAGATGGTTCAGGGGAAAGGGGAGGTCTCAATTCAAAAACTCTAATAACTTTGGAATATTAGCGCAAACGGTCGACTGGTTTTGGAGGGGGATCGAAAAGTCTATCGATTAATTCGTTCTGGGGAAGTACATCACCGGTGATTCACAAAACACTTTTTTTATTTAAAAAAAAAAATCTGGGAAATGGGAAAATGGGAAATTGGGAAATGGGAAAATGGGTTCTACGAAGATGGAGTGTTGTTGACGTCGGTTACTGTCAAGTCGACACGGAACTGAGACGAGTCTCAGGTATTCTAGTCTCGGAGCCTCTCCATTGGTCTCCAGAGACCGTGATTTGTCTCATTTCATTGCATCTCAATAAGACACGTACCGTAAGCTTTATTACCACCACCACGTGCATCTCAATAAGACACGTACCATAAGATTTATTACCACCTCCACGTGCATCTCAATTGGACACGTACCCTAAGCTTTATTATGCTGTTATCCGAGACTTTCTGGATATTATAATTCTCTCTGGACAACAGTCTCTCCCAGAGTAGAACCATCTTCAACTAAGCAATTCTTTGTAACTTGTATTTTTGAATTGTGTTAAGGTTTTTTTTTTAAAACATCCTTATCTATATTGTAGCATGTCTACCCCCATGGACAATTATTGTCATTAATATACAGCAAGGACCAGTGACACTACGAGCGAATCGAGGCCACTTGGAGCTGATTTGAAGAGTGAATATGCTCGGAACTAGCGATGCCTGCGAGTGAATCGCGATCGCTAGGAGCGAAACAAGAGCGAAATGTGTGTCGTTTGTAATTAAATTGAAGATAATTTCATTCAGAAGAACATGCTCGGAACTAGCGATGCCTGCGAGTGAATCGCGATCGCTAGGAGCGAAAATAAGGAACAAAGGGTATAGATAAAGGAAGGATGTAGATAATGGTTTATTTCCGGGACTGCATGAACGGCCAAGGCAGGCTAGCACAGCTGCTGTTCTCAGAAGAGGCTTACGCAACCAGTGATCGGTGATTGGCTGGAAGTAAATTGCGCGGGAACAAACAGCCAATGAGATGTCGGGATCCATCCCCACCATCAAAGAACCCACCCTCTTCAGTCATCAGTCTACGTTCTCTCCTCCTTCATGCTTGGGCCACATTGGTCACGTCAATTTGACTTTACCATTTTGGCCCACAGTGTAACTTTGATTAAGTATGTGAACTTACAGTTTTCTGACCTCCGAGTCGGACCCAAAGGGTTGTGCTAGTGCGAACGTAACAATTTAGCCAGAGTTTTATTTTATGTTGAAAATATGATATTCTCCCTCAGAGTGGCCACTCGAACTAGTCAGTGAATTATAGTGTATTTCGGATGGTGTAAAGCCAGTGAAAAATGTTACATCTAGTGTGGCCTCGAAACCGGACGATTCAGAAACGATTCAGTCCTTCCGACATAGGCCCATTTTGTTTGTAAATGATATTTTAATTTTTATTCTTAATTGTATTCTGAATGTTTCTACAACAACAATTAGTCTTTAAGCCATGTGTACAAAATAGTTTTGTAAATATGTTCTCATTAAAATAAATATGTTACAGTTCTAAGTTGATTCATTCCATTTCCCCCCACTCATGCTACTTCAAGTTTGCAACAGCAGTTAATTATTATTAATTACTGGTGACAACTACACATTAGGAACTTGTAACCGTTCCTTCCGTGAGGAGTGTACCCAGCTATCCAGGCAATTTTCATTTAAAGTCGCGATATAAGAATTTTCGATTTTAATAAGTTTTCTATATAAATTGTTTATTTACTAATTAAATTCACTCACACACACTCTCTCAAGAAGGGGAAAGGTGGTTACAATATATATAAGGATGTTTTTCCTTATATATATATATATATATATATATATATATATATATATATATATATATATATATATATATAAGGATATTTATATTAAGGTTGTGTTATATATATATATAAAGGCATGGATATAGCGAATCACCGAAAATGAGAAAATAATTTTTAAAAAAATCGTGGGTGAATCACCGGAAATATATTTCCATGAAAAAATTATTCAATTAACTTTTCGCTCCATCTCCAAGACTATTCTATAGTTGACTTACATAGTTTTTTAAAAATAATATATACATTCTTATTAATAAAATCCATGAACTATGGTTCATATGTTTTATGTTCCTATGGTACCCTATATAATATATACCTATATGTATATAATATATATGTATAGGTATATGTATATTGTGGCGCGGAGTATGACATATATTTAAAGGTTGAGGTTAAAAGAAAGCAGCATATAAAGAACATAATTCAAATATATTTAGTTATTCATCTTGAAGAAGTCATGTATTGCCATATAGTTTTGTGTGTTTTGACGTCCCTTCAGACTCTTGAACCCCGTTAGCTGCTGGATGTCATGCTGAAAAAATAAAAAAATTCCATTGAGAAAATAATTTAAATAAAAAATTAGGTAAATCAACGGAAATTTATTTACACAGAAAAAATTAATCAATTAACTTTTCGCTCCACCTCCAAGACAAGTCGACCGTTTGCGCTAATATTCAATACTTGACTTAATTATTTAAAGCAAACAACAAAACTGAGTCCCGCACTTGCCCTTGTAGCTCATATTTTATTATATTGTTTTCTTATTGAAGAGCCGTGGCGTGTCTGGGGAAGTTTAGGACGCATTGGTTTAGGTTTAGTAGTTAGTTATTATTACTAGGGCGTCGGTAGCTCAAAAGTAGATCATGATCGCGGGTTCGAAACCCGGCTGACGCCCATAAAAGAAAAAATTAACACAAAAAAAACACGCCGTCCTTCGGATGGGAAGTTAAGTGATGGTCCCGAGCTTGTGCGATGTCAAGTACTTGTTAAATACCCCCCACCCTAGGGGAATATATCTGGCCAGGCAAAATGTAAGTCTTCCACTGCAGAGTCGGGCTCATGTCCACCATAAAGGAAGTATTCAGGAACTATGAGGAGCAGAGAGAGAGCACAGCAAGAAGCGACAGAAGTCACTGGGAAGACAGATCTAGACAGAAGGACACAGGACTCACGGGACGGGGTGTATGGATCCCGAGTCTGGAGGTGGAGGCCGTCATCCCGCTGGGATCCCATGCTACGGTATTTCAAGCGGAGGTGATGGCCATCCTGGAATGCGCGCGCGTCTAGAAGAGAGGTAATAAACAGCGACATGGAGGAGGTGAAAATCTTCTCCGATAGTCAAGCAGCACTCCAAGCACTTGCCAACACAGAAATCAAATCAAAGCTGGTAAGGGAGTGCGCAAATCAGTTAAACATCCTAGGAAACTGCAAGAAGATTGGACTCTACTGGGTTCCCGGACACTCGGGAATCTAGGGAAACGAAGAGGCAGACCGATTAGCCAAGGAAGGTTCAAGTAAGCCTTTTATGGGGCCAGAGCCGGTGCTGGGAATATCTCGGGAGACATACCAAACCAGAATCAAAGAATTAAGGATCTTTTGGAGCATACATGGAGAGAGTAGTATAAGTATAAACATATAGTTAATATGATAAGGGGGAAGCCCAGCGCTTCCAGGGAAGGGATAAGAGCACTGGATGCTTAGATCCCTAGGTGTAAAACACCAGCCCACCACACATATATATATATATATATATATATATATTCAGTGCCAAGTACCGCAGCAATATAACATAAACTGTTAGCTAGAGCGAACATGTCAGAATGTCTAGGTACGTTAGGACCAACTAACTGTAAGTTATAAGATGCTAAAGTAAGTAAAACGACGTCAGGTTGAACCTGCTTGTTTAAAAAAAAGCATTTAACAAATTCGAGAAGGATTACCAGACATTCTCGGTACAAGAAAGTTTTGATATGAAGGCTGGTAGCGCGTATTATGAACGGCCTGTCTTGGCTGGGCTAAATATGGCGGTAACCAGATCCATGGCGGCGACGGCATTTGAGGATAGAGGTAGATGGGCCTGCCATTTGGCGGCGGCTGTGCGTAGATAGGTACTCTCGGTTCAGGCATTAATACTGTGCCGTCTACAAGTTTTTTTTCATGTGTCCATTCGCGACTCGTCTCATCTGCGTGGTTGATTCCCGGAACTATTCGCCCATTTTGCCCCCCGTCAGCTTCATCTTTTGCACCTTTTCCTACTGGAGAGGATGGCTCATATGGCTCTCCAGAACTTTCATCTGTTTCATCTTCTGCTATTGGAGGGGGTCGCTCATATTGCTCTCCGGAAATTCCTTCAATTTCATCTTCTGCTATTGGAGGGGGTCGCTCATATTGCTCTCCGGAAATTCCTTCTACTCCATCTTCTGGCATTGGCTCTTCTACTGAAGAGGGTGCCCCATAGGTTCCCCAGTAAGCTGCTGATTCTCCGCCCCCTCTTACTGGAGGGGTATATGGCCTCCCGTAAGCTCCAGCTCTTCCAGCCTGTCCTATTGGAGGGGGTTGCCCATACGGCCTCCCATAAGCTCCAGCTCTTCCAGCCTGTCCTATTGGAGGGGGTTGCCCATATAGCTCCCCGTAAGCTCCAGCTCTTCCAGCTATTGAAAAAAAGAAAAAGAAGAATTAATAAAAAAATTAAATATTCCAATTAAAAGAAAAAAATAATTTTCACAAGGAAGAATCTTTCTTCCGAAAACAAGAATGGCCACTTACAAAAAAATTTAAATAAAAGAAAAAGAAAGCGATTATCTGCTGAGCTTAGAACCAGAGCAGAGCTCTACAGAGGCCGTGGATGCATCAACGTTACAAGCACGATCAAGCCGAGTTCCAGGAACTTCACGCTCGGCACGACTCTTCCTGAATTAATAACGGATCCCCGTGTGTTCTCCAAGTGATACGCTACAAGCCAACTCACAAATCTCGAGCACTTATTTAGCGCTCAGATGAAAACCTCGAGTGTTTCTTCAGTATCGCCGTGTCTCTTACCACATCCCAGACGAAGTTGTCCAGCAACGGAGGGGTGTTCCTCGTCCAAATGATGAAGTTTCTGTTCCGCAAGTTTCCCTTTAAAACTTCTCCTTTCTTGCCAATTTGACTGAAAATCAATAGATGTTTTACTCACATCGATACATTCTTTCGATCGATTGTTATAAAAGTTTTAGTGTTTAGTCCCTCTCTTTCTTTTGGATTTAAGGGGTTAGAAGTTGTGGTGATAACTCACCATGGATTCATATAATGAAACTTTAAAGAACTTTCACATGGTATCTTCATTGTTGAAAGCTCTTCAGGAATGAGAATTTATTCCCAAATTGTGTGAGTAATGAGAGAGAATTTCAAAAACTGAACGAATACTGAGTTCGTACGTAAGATCAATCAGAAGAAGAGAAATTAAAAATTTTCTGTTGAGTAAAGCGTTAAGTGAGCGACACTACAACCTTTATTTCCTGTCGCTAAATTAATTCAATAACGTCTTCATATGTTAATAAACAACTTATTCAAGCAATTTCTCTCTATTTCTCCACTTAGAGAGGGGGAAAGGTTAAAAAAAGGGCCACAACTTTGCGACCTTCCCTTTTAAAGTATGAACCCAAAGAACAGGCCCGGAAGATTCACAAACATAAAGGAGATTTCGTGGCTTTGACTATAGTTATTATATCCCGATTTCCCCTTTCACATGCGGGGAATTTATAATAATAATATTTATTTCAGTTAAACCTCAACATGGTAATAGGGGGATTCATATTATGATGGTTGCATATCTGCATTAAGATGAATTAACATGAATTCATTTCTGCATTAAAACATAAGTTGTTCATATTAGATTGCCACATTTGAAATGTCTGTTTCTCTACCCATCATATGATATTATCTACTATAAAAAGAAACTCTTGGAAGATTTTAAAATTATTTTTTGCTTAATTTTAATTTAATACAAATCTGAATTTACTGTATTCTTGTTGTACTCATACATTTTTACTTACTTGGGGCAGTGATCATTAGCGAAAACAGACTGGGGACCGTGCCACCACAATATTATGACTCATGCCCGGACTTTAACTGCAAGATCATATCGCCTACTACCAGAGCGCTCATCCGTCACTCTGAGCCCGACTCTGGGAGTCCTAATGTTTGCCTACTCTACCTTTTCTACTTTCTTAGGGTGGTGAGTACAGAATGAGGATCGTGCCCCCACAATATTATGATTCATGCCCGGACTTTAACGAGTATAGACTGGGGACCGTGCCACCACAATATTATGATTCATGCGCGGACTTTAACGAGGACAGACTGGGAACCGTGCCACCACAATATTATGATTCATGCCCGGACTTTAACGAGTACAGACTGGGGACCGTGCCACCACAATATTATGATTCATGCCCGGACTTTAACGAGTACAGACTGGGGACCGTGCCACCACAATATTATGATTCATGCCCGGACTTTAACGAGTACAGACTGGGAACCGTGCCACCACAATATTATGATTCATGCCCGGACTTTAACGAGTACAGACTGGGGACCGTGTCACCACAATATTATGATTCATGCCCGGACTTTAACGAGTACAGACTGGGGACCGTGCCACCAGAATATAATGACGGTTCAAAAAATATAAGATTTTACAAGAGGGCAATGTACTTCCCCATATCGAATTAATCAATAAACCTTTCGCTTCTCCTTAAAAACCAGTCGATCTTTTGCGCCAATATTCAACAATTGACTTACACAGGGGCCTTTAAATTCTCATTCTGATTTTTGTCGATACATTCATAACATCGGCAGTTATCAGGGCTTTTGAGTTAAGCCTCCCCCTAACCCTTCCCCACCCTTTGGCCGATTTGGCTCAAAATCGACACGTGATGTCCATATTGGGTTTTAGTCACACATATAAAATTCCATGATACATTCATTTTATCAGCAGTTATTCAAATTTTTATGTTAAACCTCCGCCTTAATCCCCCCCTTAATCCCCCATTAACCCCCCTTAATCCCCCCCCCCCTTTTCTTTGGCCGATTTGGGTGAAAAAAAATAGGTGTTAGAGGGTGCTGGATTTACATATAAAATTTCGTGTCGATATATTCATTCTATCGGGAGTTATCGTGTTAACAGACACAGAATTTTTTTCATATTTGAAATTGAGATCATTTGGATGAAAATCCGTTGAAAACTACTTGGTAAAGACTGATAGTAACATATATGGTTTACCTTGGATGTGCAGTGGTTAGAGTGACTGGCTACTACTCTGAGGAGGTTGACTGGTGACCGACTACTAATGGGGTATTACTAACTTGAATGTTGGCATATATCTGGAAATACTACTTGTAACGTATATGATGCTAAATTATGTCCGAACAACGCCAGGTGAATCTGCTAAATCTGCTAGTTTAATGGAATAATTTTAAAAAAGAGTCCAGTATATTGACCTGGTCCATATGGAGTGTTTAGATTGGAGGCCTGGCGGTTTGCCTTACCAGGCGGTTCAGCTCCAATGACGGGGAATGCAGGAGTAGGTCGCTCCTCATAACCGCTCCTTCTTTCAGCTTGTCTTACTGGAGAATCATTTTAAAATCAAATTGTAGTAATAATGAAAAATCATAAGTTATGTACAACATTATTTGAACTTATTTGGAATACATAATACACATAACCAGTAAATCCATGGATCATTGTTCTCGCGAATGTAACAAAAACTGCACTAATTTCATAATTTTGTGGTTTTATAACTGAAGGCTTCAATGGGTATGATCAATTGTTTTGATTATGTCTCGATGGATCTGATCCTAAATATATTGAGGTGAAAGGCCAGCCCTTTATCAGACCTATTTAAACAATCTAGTCCAACATGTCCAAGTATGTCGTCATAGTCAGACATTTTTGACGTTTCACTATCCCAGCTGTAGGTACGAAGAATAGGGTAAGTTATGTAATTGTTCAACAATTTGATTCGGAGTTTTTGACGGAATTTATTTTCCGACCTCTAAATTCCAAATAAGAAATAAAAATAAGTGCGTGTGTCTGTGAACTCGATAACTCCCTGTAGAAGGGGAATATAACGACACAACATTTTATAAGCAAATCCAGAATGACGACATCTATCGATTTTCAGCCAAAGAGGAGGGGGAGGCAAAGTTCAAAAACCTTAATAACATCATATACCATATGCTCCGAAATATGCCATATGCTCCGAAATATGCCATATGCTCCGAAATATGCCATATGTTCCGAAATATGCCATATGCTCCGAAACCCTCCAAACACCCCCGCATGATACTGTCCTCATTCCAACAACTAAATGGTAGACGCACGAGGGCGTGGGTGATCCTCCGTACCCCCCCCCCCCCTCCTCTGACTAGCAGTGGAGGCAGACCAATTATTTTGAAAAAAAAAAAAATAGAAATAAAAATAAAAGAAAACTTACAGTATAAACCGAAAGATATTTGAATTTGAACAATGAAAAGTAATAATATGGAAACAAGTTCCATATTATGTGACTTGGAAGACATTTTGAAGTGAGGCTGATTGGTTTGAAACTCTTGTTAATATAGTGTCCCTCCGTGACGTAGCAACACCGTCATCAGAGACATCGAACCTACGTTCCTTCTTAGATATACGTGGTACAAGTCTATAGGTCGGGTCGAACCACATGCAGCCCCTCTCTCATTTGGAGCAGAGAAAAACAAAAAAAATAAAAGTCTTTGAATCGCCGGCTATGTACCTCCCCAACACCAATAAATAATAAAAATTTTTAAATAATAAAAACTCGAATATTTGACTTTGTGGCTTCGGAACCCTCATACTAAATTTGGTATCGATACATTCAATACATCGGCAGTTATTGGGATAATTGAATCGACACCCCTTCTCTTGTCCTCCATTTCGCGGAAAATTAATAGGTGTCACCCTTATGAAGATTTGAATTTAAATATATTATTTAATGTCGATACATTTTGAGTTGAGCCCTCTTCTTTGGCTGTTTCCACTGAAAATTAATAATTGTCGTCCTTACAGGGCTTTTTAAGATGAAGTTTCGCTTCAATACATTCATTACAACGGCAGTTATTACAGTTTTTGAGTTAATCCCTTCCTTCCTTCAGGCCGATTTAGCTAAAAATCGGCTGTTGTCCTTAGAGGGTTCTCAATACACATATAAACTTTTGCGTCGATACATTCATTCTATAGAGAGTTTTGCGTGATCACAGATTTTTTTTTTTATATTTGGAATCAGGAGCTCGGGAAATATGAAATTCCGTTGAAAACTCGTCATCGAATTTATGAGCAATTACATAACTTTGTTTAACTGAGGAAGTAGAATTGTGTACTTGCGACATGAAAATATGCGGTTTTACTTTAATCTTCTCATCCTGAATCCCTTAGTTCCAGATAAACTTTTTCTCTCTAAGTCCTGAAGGTATCTGCGGTAGATGGTTGGATATTGGGCTGAGGAAGGGGTTCGGAACGATCTCTAAAAACGTGATGGGCATAACAAAGTTATGTTATGGTCACATACAAATATTTTTTTTTTCATTTTATGCAAATATTTGGGAGTCTATTTAGTCTCTTGACTTTGATTTTTTTCTGGTTTATTCAAGTTTATAGTTGGGTTGGCAAGAGCGTAGAGGACAGCCGGTAGAGCGTAGAGGACAGCCGGTGGCCTGCTTGCCTACTGAGCTCAAGACTACTTCGTACAGAACGTTAAGCGATGGTCCCGAGCCTGTGCGATGTCAGATACTCCTTAAAGACCCCTCCCTAGGTGAATAAACCTAGCTAGGCAAAATTTAGAACTGCCAGAGTAGAGTGAAGCTCATGTCGACGAAAGAGATCCAGGAGCCCGGCTGGTCAAGTGGATGTTGGGTCAGGTGAGTGAGGTCTGGAAGAAGCAGAGTACTGCAAGTGACCTTCTGCTTCTAAATTATGGGCTAAATTATGTTTTGATTATTTTTATTAAACTTAATGGTAAAAACAACTTCAAGGTAATTTAAGTCCGTGGGTGAGAATGTAGTAAATTATTTAAAAAGTCGTCGATGAATTACCGGCAATGTACTTCCCCACAACGAATTAATCCGTCCCCTCAGCCGATATCGCTGTTTGATAGGTTTCGTCCTCATTGGGTCTTGACTTCAAATATAAAATTTCATGTCGATAGATCCATTAAAACGGCAATTAATAGAGTTTATGAGTTAAGCTTCACCCCCAATCCCCTCTCCCCCTCCCCTTTGGCCGATTTTATGGGGTTTTGGTTACACATATAAAATTTCGTGTCGATACATTCATCGGGAGTTGTCGTGTTCACAGATAGACAGATAGAATTTTGTTTTTCATATTTGGAATCTAGAAGTCGGAAAATATGTGTTGTGTTTCTGTCCGATTCCGCCACGTCGCCTTTGCCCAACTACCACTCCTACAAACTCCTTATTCCGCCACATCGCCTTTGCCCAACTACCACTCCTACAAACTCCTTATTCCGCCACGTCGCCTTTGCCCAACTACCACTCCTACAAACTCCTTATTCCGCCACGTCGCCTTTGCCCAACTACCACTCCTACAAACTCCTTATTCCGCCACGTCGCCTTTGTCCAACTACCACTCCTACAAACTCCTTATTCCGCCACGTCGCCTTTGCCCAACTACCACTCCTAGAAACTCCTTATTCCGCCACGTCGCATTTGCCCAACTACCACTCATACAAACTCCTTATTCCGCCACGTCGCCTTTGCCCAACTACCACTCCTACAAACTCCTTATTCCGCCACGTCGCCTTTGCCCAACTACCACTCCTACAAACTCCTTATTCCGCCACGTCGCCTTTGCCCAACTACCACTCCTACAAACTCCTTATTCCGCCACGTCGCCTTTGCCCAACTACACTCCTACAAACTCCTTATTTTCAATAAAGGAGAACAACAAAATATTTTGTAAGTCATGCTTTTCAATAAAATAATCCTTGAAGAAATATATTTTTTAAAGCACTATATTGCAAAATAATTTCTTTAATAAAAAATTATGTTTCGATTTAGAATATTGATTATTTTTACAGTTTGAGCCAAGCTTTAGACATATGATTTTATGACATTCCATTAAGGGTGTTCCGGTTGACCATGGGCTATAGTGTTAACCCCTTTGTAGGTCGCGCATTTTGCTACACCTCAAATCAAAATCCTTCAGCAAAAAACAGTTTATGTCAAAGTATTTTTTTCATTTTTATTATTTTCAAATATGCATTTGGGAAATATTAACTTGAAAAATATATGAGTCGCCCAGATGCAAACCCTGCTGTCATTTGGATTCAGTTTTTCAATTGCTGCACGTCTGAACTAAAATCAGGGGTCAAAACCTGTTAAAACCCTTTGAAAAATCAAAAAGAAAACCAAGAACGGCTGCAAAACCTGCTAAGTTCTCAAGATGGTAGGATGCAAAACCAGTCAAGTGTATAAAGGGTGCAAAATGTGTTAAATGATATGGGCCAAGATGGCCGCCTCACAACTTGGGATACAAAACCTGCTAAGTTCTCAAGATGGTAGGATGCAAAACCAGTCAAGTGTATAAAGGGTGCAAAATGTGTTAAATGATATGGGCCAAGATGGCCGCCTCACAACTTGGGATACAAAACCTGCTAAGTTCTCAAGATGGTAGGATGCAAAACCAGTCAAGTGTATAAAGGGTGCAAAATGTGTTAAATGATATGGGCCAAGATGGCCGCCTCACAACTTGGGATACAAAACCTGCTAAGTTCTCAAGATGGTAGGATGCAAAACCAGTCAAGTGTATAAAGGGTGCAAAATGTGTTAAATGATATGGGCCAAGATGGCCGCCTCACAACTTGGGATACAAAACCTGCTAAGTTCTCAAGATGGTAGGATGCAAAACCAGTCAAGTGTATAAAGGGTGCAAAATGTGTTAAATGATATGGGCCAAGATGGCCGCCTCACAACTTGGGATACAAAACCTGCTAAGTTCTCAAGATGGTAGGATGCAAAACCAGTCAAGTGTATAAAGGGTGCAAAATGTGTTAAATGATATGGGCCAAGATGGCCGCCTCACAACTTGGGATACAAAACCTGATAAGTCTGAGTGCTGCATAGCAAGGTGTTGCAATGAAAGACGCAAGAATAAAAGATGTGTAAAAAACTTTTATTGTTGCATTTTGGAAATGAACGGGAAGAAAATGAAAATGTATCCTTTTATAGGTATTTGAACAACAAGAGGTATTTGAACAACAAGAACGTCTTCAGTACAAGGATGCTTTAACTCCGGAGGAAGAGGACTTGCATCTAAAGAACGAAGAAGAGGAACAACCAAATTAATTAAGTTATAGAGAAAAAACAAAATTTATTTTAAGAAACTGCTCTTTGCACTACAATTTTATTCTTTTAGATTGTAGCTACCTAATGCTTTTAATGTAGGTAGTTAATTAATTTTCTCGAACAATATCAGTAAATATTTAATGAATTGTTTTAATAATAAATTATTATAAATATACCTACTACTCTTATTACTTTGCGCTTGTGTTTTATTTCAAAACCAAATTGTAAAAAGAATGGGGAACGTGCTAATAATAAACAGATTTTGCAGCCGCATAAAAAATTTAACAGGTTTTGCAACCTACATCGTTTCAAAGATGGCTGCCAAAAAAGTTTCAAAAACTGATAACTTTGGCGTGCGGTTGCAAAACCTGCTAAGTAGGATTTAAATATCAGAATAACTAATTATTAATAATTCCGAGATTATACACAGATAAAAGGAAAGTTGCGTTAATTTTTGACGATTTTTGTAAAAACAAATTGCAGCTTTGCATCTCTAACCGTTTGATTTTAACAGTTTTTCGCCCTTTGCCAAAATTTGCTTAACACTGACTTAGCAGGGTTTGCATGTGGGTGACTCATATATCTTAAATTGAGGGAATAACAATGAATATTAAATATTTTATTATTCCTTTAATGAATACAACTTTATGCAAACCTGCTGTCCCATCTCAAGGATCAAGGTTTTTTCACCTCCCAGATAAAAAACGTAAGGGCCTCGGCCGGATTTCCAACAGCAAGCACGCATACCACTGAGCTACCGGCGCCCTCAAAAAGACTAGGTACCAAGAGTGAAGACAGAATTTCAATAAAATAATTTGTGAAAATTACAAACCTGGAAAGTATCGAAAATTTCAGCGAAATCTTAAGCAAAATGTTGTATCTTCTCAAGATGTACAAAACAGACATCCTTAAACCAAGTTGCAGACTTCCATTTTTATGGGCGGGGAATAGCAGATAATTATTCAAAGGATACGAGTAAAAGAAAACAATAAGCAATCAAGAACAAAATTAAAATATATTTATTTATTTAACTTAGGATACAGGATATGTATTGCCATATAGTTGGTAGAAATCCTTCAGAGTCTCGAGCCCAGACCATTGTGAATCTGAAAAAAATAAATAAAATAAATAAGTCTCGTGCGTTTTTTAGAAAGCGCTTTTTACAAAACGCACGAGATGCCACCTCCTTCGGAGGGCGAGATTCTACATCGCATTCATGTGTTAAAGCCAGGATATTAAGCGGGGGGGGGGGGGGGGGGGCGATGTTAGGCTACACAGGGAGGGGGGTGGGGGGGGGGGGGGGGGTGAAGACTCCCGGGGACACAGTCCACAGTTTCCGTAGTTAGCCCTGCAGAATTTTCGTTGTTATTAATTTGGGAGACTCGGACCTCTAGACGCTCCCCCTGGGGGGGGGGGGGGGGGAGGGGCACCCCCTAGCTACGCCCCTGGTGTCGTCTTTATTAGCACACATAAAATTTCCAGTCTCCCTCCTCTGGTGCCACACTTCCCTTCAGTCAATCCGGCAGCAAGTTGATAGGTCTCGTCCTTTTGGTGTTGGAGGAAGAGTTGTACGGACAGTCCAGACCAGAGCGTTGCAAGGACATTGTCCAGGAATGGCAACAACGATGCACGAAGTCCGGATGTCCTGAATCGAGACTGCAGAACAGGTAGTCTTCAGTTGCCCGCTGTATGACCAGGCCAGGATGGAGTTAATTCGCGCGACCGGAACACCTGCGGCTGCTGGTGACGAAAACAGGCTATCCAGTGTTCATCCAATTTTTCGGCTTCTGGGGAGAGCAGTAAAAAGCGGAGTGACGGACTGGGGCGACTACCGATCGCCAAGGGTTGGTTGCCACCGGCCCGCCATAGCCTCAATCAAGTACTTCTCAGAACCCGAGCTCCCTCTACAAAGATGAACGAGTCAAGTTGCACACTAGCAAAGTGCAGCCCAAAACAATGAATAATAAAAAATTTACATTGGTACCATCCAAATCTGAGAACATTTTGAAGGTCGGAATTTTCAATGGATCAATTTTAGGGACGAACCGTTTTCGCATAAAACCCATACTTAAAAGTTTTTTTTAAAGGGTAATTTCAGATTTATCTAATTTTATTTTTGTCGCTTCAACTGGTTTGGTTAATAGCGACGGGCCATCAGTGGGTTCCTATCCTGATTGAAACGACCTTCAGTAGTCAGAGGAACTATTTTTGTCGCTTCAACTGGTTTGGTTAATAGCGACGGGCCATCAGTGGGTTCCTATCCTGATTGAAACGACCTTCAGTAGTCAGAGGAACTATTTTTGTCGCTTCAACTGGTTTGGTTAATAGCGACGGGCCATCAGTGGGTTCCTATCCTGATTGAAACGACCTTCAGTAGTCAGAGGAACTATTTTTGTCGCTTCAACTGGTTTGGTTAATAGCGACGGGCCATCAGTGGGTTCCTATCCTGATTGAAACGACCTTCAGTAGTCAGAGGAACTATTTTTGTCGCTTCAACTGGTTTGGTTAATAGCGACGGGCCATCAGTGGGTTCCTATCCTGATTGAAACGACCTTCAGTAGTCAGAGGAACTATTTTTGTCGCTTCAACTGGTTTGGTTAATAGCGACGGGCCATCAGTGGGTTCCTATCCTGATTGAAACGACCTTCAGTAGTCAGAGGAACTATTTTTGTCGCTTCAACTGGTTTGGTTAATAGCGACGGGCCATCAGTGGGTTCCTATCCTGATTGAAACGACCTTCAGTAGTCAGAGGAACTATTTTTGTCGCTTCAACTGGTTTGGTTAATAGCGACGGGCCATCAGTGGGTTCCTATCCTGATTGAAACGACCTTCAGTAGTCAGAGGAACTATTTTTGTCGCTTCAACTGGTTTGGTTAATAGCGACGGGCCATCAGTGGGTTCCTATCCTGATTGAAACGACCTTCAGTAGTCAGAGGAACTATTTTTGTCGCTTCAACTGGTTTGGTTAATAGCGACGGGCCATCAGTGGGTTCCTATCCTGATTGAAACGACCTTCAGTAGTCAGAGGAACTATTTTTGTCGCTTCAACTGGTTTGGTTAATAGCGACGGGCCATCAGTGGGTTCCTATCCTGATTGAAACGACCTTCAGTAGTCAGAGGAACTATTTTTGTCGCTTCAACTGGTTTGGTTAATAGCGACGGGCCATCAGTGGGTTCCTATCCTGATTGAAACGACCTTCAGTAGTCAGAGGAACTATTTTTGTCGCTTCAACTGGTTTGGTTAATAGCGACGGGCCATCAGTGGGTTCCTATCCTGATTGAAACGACCTTCAGTAGTCAGAGGAACTATTTTTGTCGCTTCAACTGGTTTGGTTAATAGCGACGGGCCATCAGTGGGTTCCTATCCTGATTGAAACGACCTTCAGTAGTCAGAGGAACTATTTTTGTCGCTTCAACTGGTTTGGTTAATAGCGACGGGCCATCAGTGGGTTCCTATCCTGATTGAAACGACCTTCAGTAGTCAGAGGAACTATTTTTGTCGCTTCAACTGGTTTGGTTAATAGCGACGGGCCATCAGTGGGTTCCTATCCTGATTGAAACGACCTTCAGTAGTCAGAGGAACTATTTTTGTCGCTTCAACTGGTTTGGTTAATAGCGACGGGCCATCAGTGGGTTCCTATCCTGATTGAAACGACCTTCAGTAGTCAGAGGAACTATTTTTGTCGCTTCAACTGGTTTGGTTAATAGCGACGGGCCATCAGTGGGTTCCTATCCTGATTGAAACGACCTTCAGTAGTCAGAGGAACTATTTTTGTCGCTTCAACTGGTTTGGTTAATAGCGACGGGCCATCAGTGGGTTCCTATCCTGATTGAAACGACCTTCAGTAGTCAGAGGAACTATTTTTGTCGCTTCAACTGGTTTGGTTAATAGCGACGGGCCATCAGTGGGTTCCTATCCTGATTGAAACGACCTTCAGTAGTCAGAGGAACTATTTTTGTCGCTTCAACTGGTTTGGTTAATAGCGACGGGCCATCAGTGGGTTCCTATCCTGATTGAAACGACCTTCAGTAGTCAGAGGAACTATTTTTGTCGCTTCAACTGGTTTGGTTAATAGCGACGGGCCATCAGTGGGTTCCTATCCTGATTGAAACGACCTTCAGTAGTCAGAGGAACTATTTTTGTCGCTTCAACTGGTTTGGTTAATAGCGACGGGCCATCAGTGGGTTCCTATCCTGATTGAAACGACCTTCAGTAGTCAGAGGAACTATTTTTGTCGCTTCAACTGGTTTGGTTAATAGCGACGGGCCATCAGTGGGTTCCTATCCTGATTGAAACGACCTTCAGTAGTCAGAGGAACTATTTTTGTCGCTTCAACTGGTTTGGTTAATAGCGACGGGCCATCAGTGGGTTCCTATCCTGATTGAAACGACCTTCAGTAGTCAGAGGAACTATTTTTGTCGCTTCAACTGGTTTGGTTAATAGCGACGGGCCATCAGTGGGTTCCTATCCTGATTGAAACGACCTTCAGTAGTCAGAGGAACTATTTTTGTCGCTTCAACTGGTTTGGTTAATAGCGACGGGCCATCAGTGGGTTCCTATCCTGATTGAAACGACCTTCAGTAGTCAGAGGAACTATTTTTGTCGCTTCAACTGGTTTGGTTAATAGCGACGGGCCATCAGTGGGTTCCTATCCTGATTGAAACGACCTTCAGTAGTCAGAGGAACTATTTTTGTCGCTTCAACTGGTTTGGTTAATAGCGACGGGCCATCAGTGGGTTCCTATCCTGATTGAAACGACCTTCAGTAGTCAGAGGAACTATTTTTGTCGCTTCAACTGGTTTGGTTAATAGCGACGGGCCATCAGTGGGTTCCTATCCTGATTGAAACGACCTTCAGTAGTCAGAGGAACTATTTTTGTCGCTTCAACTGGTTTGGTTAATAGCGACGGGCCATCAGTGGGTTCCTATCCTGATTGAAACGACCTTCAGTAGTCAGAGGAACTATTTTTGTCGCTTCAACTGGTTTGGTTAATAGCGACGGGCCATCAGTGGGTTCCTATCCTGATTGAAACGACCTTCAGTAGTCAGAGGAACTATTTTTGTCGCTTCAACTGGTTTGGTTAATAGCGACGGGCCATCAGTGGGTTCCTATCCTGATTGAAACGACCTTCAGTAGTCAGAGGAACTATTTTTGTCGCTTCAACTGGTTTGGTTAATAGCGACGGGCCATCAGTGGGTTCCTATCCTGATTGAAACGACCTTCAGTAGTCAGAGGAACTATTTTTGTCGCTTCAACTGGTTTGGTTAATAGCGACGGGCCATCAGTGGGTTCCTATCCTGATTGAAACGACCTTCAGTAGTCAGAGGAACTATTTTTGTCGCTTCAACTGGTTTGGTTAATAGCGACGGGCCATCAGTGGGTTCCTATCCTGATTGAAACGACCTTCAGTAGTCAGAGGAACTATTTTTGTCGCTTCAACTGGTTTGGTTAATAGCGACGGGCCATCAGTGGGTTCCTATCCTGATTGAAACGACCTTCAGTAGTCAGAGGAACTATTTTTGTCGCTTCAACTGGTTTGGTTAATAGCGACGGGCCATCAGTGGGTTCCTATCCTGATTGAAACGACCTTCAGTAGTCAGAGGAACTATTTTTGTCGCTTCAACTGGTTTGGTTAATAGCGACGGGCCATCAGTGGGTTCCTATCCTGATTGAAACGACCTTCAGTAGTCAGAGGAACTATTAAATATAAGTTTATTCTGATGCCGACGTGACTCGGACACCTGATCTCTCTAAAGTGCTATCCCCCCAAACCACTGAGGTCCCCACGTCAGCTGTGTTCCGTGTTGTGCTTATGCACTTAGAGTGTAAGGTACCGCAACATCTATCAACAAATAAATTCAGCTACGCGCATCATGAAAAATATTCGGTGAAGCTCACTGTCTCCTTTCAGGTAGTTCTTCATATTCTCCGACACTATTACGAGAGTTAGAATCATGTGAGAATTCCAGAATTTCTACGATGTATTTTCCGCTTTAAAGCTGACACCCCTACTAGACCAGTGGTTCCTAACCTATGGATCGCAGATTTTTTTTTAAATTCGGGTCGCGACCCAAGTATTCATCAAATAAAGCCATGACACATTTGTTTGTTTCTTTATTTTTTAATAATACCTATTTAATTATGGTTCCATATTATAATATTATATATTTTCCCAACCACGTATTTGTGAGAAAAGCGGTTTTCTGTTTTAACGAACATCAAAACCAAATGGAGGAACCGCTTGAGAGAAAATCACGATCCGAGAGTTTCCTTTCAAAGATTGAGCTCCGGTGGAAATTAGTTGTAAACGGCGTCCTAAGCCAAGCGTTCCCACTAATAAACTGTTTTGACTAATTTACAATAACACGTATACCTTTCTATTTTTTTTAAATATAAAATTTTAAATTAAAAACATACTTTCATACTTTTGTGCAATTTGATTTTGTAATAATTATTAGTTATTATTTTGTAATAATTATTAATTATTTTGTAATAATTTGTTTGTGAAATACATCAGTCCTATCACAAAAATAATTTTATTTATCCATTCTACTTCATTATAACCAATAGACACTCATCATTCCTGTCACAAAAATAATATTATTCATATATATCCTATTTTATTATAATAAATAGAGTCATAAAAATAGACTTTTGACTTCTCCCCCCCCCCCCCCCCCCAAAAAAAAAAAAGAGTTTACATTCTCAAAAGTAGTGAGGTTTAATGGTTGCTATTTTAATGGGTCGTAAGCTATGAAAGGTTGCGAACTGCACTAGACCATATAGAAGGCTGCTTTGTATGCACTTTCGATACATATTTCCGGTATCAGAGAGGAGGGGAAGGATATCCTAGCAACGGGTTTGGGATCCTGCATCCCTTCCTGTAGTGAGGGCGCCGGTAGCTCAGTGGTATGCGTGCTTGCCTTCTGAGCTCAAGAACGTGGGTTCGAAACCCGACCGAGGCCCTTAGTTTATTTTATCTAGGAGGTAAAATAAACTTAAGCACGCCGCGTCCTTCGGATGGGCGTTAAGCGATGGTCCCGAGCCTGTACGATGTCAGGTACTCGTTAAAGACCCCTGCCCTAGGTGAATAAAAATTTAGGGTAAGCAAAATTTAGTACTCCCATAGTAGAGTCGGGCTCATGTCCACCAGAGTGACGAAAGAGCGCTCTGGTAGTAGGCGATATGACCTCGTAGTTAAAGCCCGGGCATGAATCATAAAACCTAAACCTAACCTTCCTGTAGTGACTCAAACATTTAATAAATATATATATTTTGTAACCTTTAATCCTCTTTCATATAAACCTTAACCTATAAACTTTAAATATCACATTTTCTGCAGAGGAATCGAAAAAGGTTGCCTTGCAATCAGTCCGAAACATCCCAAAACAAACGTAGTTGAGCTACATGAGATCTAAGGATCTATTTTATTTTTTTTGTATTAACTCGATATAAATTTGTTCTTTATTCTTTTTTTCCGAATAATTATTATTTCAAGTAAGGTACTTAATGCCAGAATTGATGAAATGGGGGGGGGGGGGGCATAAAGATTTGTAGAAATCTATAAGTGAACAAGAACGATAAATATCAAGTTTGTAATTTTTTAAATTATGTGTTGCTTGTTCCTTTAGTTATCTACTACTTTCGAAATTCCATCTTTCCTCCACTTTTCAGAATTATTGCTGAGCTTCCTCGAACTCACTTACTCTGAATGTTTATAATAATGGATAAACAAAATAATTAACATAATCAGTATTATTAATTTGTCGGATTACTCTTCTTCAAACACTATATCGATCTGGCATCACGACACCGTTAATCCATTAAGGATATGTGTGTATGGGGATTTGAAGAAATTCAACAAACAACTTAAGGGATAAGTACATTATCAAATCCATTCTAAAGTTCAAATTTATAACAGTAACATTCCATTGGGAACGATATGTTTAAATTTAATATTATGTTCGACTACTGATGATTGTTTAGAAAGACTAAACAAATTAAATTAGATAAATCCGAAATTGACCTGCAAAACATGTTAACCCATTGAGCACACTTGACTAATATTTTAATACAAGTAAAAAAGTGTCGTAAACGTACGAAAATCCGAGATCGAGGTTTCAACGGATTTTCAAGTTTCAACGTCCCCTGAATACGTTTTAACCATTTTCGCGATGATGTCTATCCGTGTGTGTATGTGATTGAAAAGTTGTGAGCGCTCTACCGCCAAGGTTGTAACTATGAACTTGATATTTTGAATGTAAATGTCACACTTGCGAACTTAGATCTGATCAGATTTTGGCCGAAATCGGACGAAAGTTGAAACCACTTTATTCCGAGGCCTAAGTACATATTACAAGATAACGCTTATGCTTATGATCTAGTCAAGATTCTTTTCATGGTTGCAGAGAAAACTGAAATACATATGTTATATGAAAAACGATTTAGTTCGACGTAGATCGGTTTTTGAGTTATTTGCCGAAACTAGTCCTGAAATGTAGTTTTGAAGCATATATCTTTAGTCGTTTCCTTAGAAAACGTCCTATCCAAAAATTGGTACCCACCCAAAATGTTTTTTGTTTTTGCGATTAGAAACGCTAATAAGAGGTCCTCAGATTTGAGACAAGATCAATACAACGGCATTAAACAATGGAAAATAAATTTCCATTGGAAATATTTCAAAATAAATTTTAAATTGTACCCCGTAGCAAAGAAATATAGAATATTCTTTTATTATTAGTAGTTTTAAAAAAAAATAAAATATATGAAATGGGGCCATTATAGGACATTCTTATACCAACCACGCATGTTGATCACTCTCTCTCCCCCTACCCCTTCTCAAAATTATTTCATATTAACATTAGTGGGTATAAGAAAGTAAGGTGGGTATAAGAATTACGCTGTACAGTGGAACAAATAAATACCACTGATGCCAACTCATTGCTATAATATACTATAATCGTGGTTGGTATAAGCAAATTCTGTTATTACCCCTCAAATATTCTTTTATAGTACGAGTATATTAAACTATTTTTAATCTATAACATTGAAACCACTGCCATTGAAACCATATAAACTGAATGCAGTATCAGTCCAGCTCTCGTTCTGCATACATCCAACTTGGTCCACTCCGTCTCAAGTATTTATTTCCATTTACTTATCTATTTATTTCACCAAGTGTTCAGTTTATTTACTCCTGTTGATTTAATTCTTGTATGAAATCCTTTCATTTTTATTTTTATTATTTCCCTCGCCTACGTATTTTTTATATATTATTTATTTTTTCTCTCTCTCTCTTTTTTTTCTCTTGTCCCCTCTTATTTATTTTTTTTTTCCCCCCTCAAAATGGGCAAATGTGCAAAGTGTAGTTTGACCGTACCCCGCGACGCCTCTGGCATTGAATGCCATGTGTGCTCGAGAATTTTTCACGGGTCTTGTGCTGGTCTAAAGGACTCAGATTTGCAGTATCCGAAGTCCCAAAAGAAGTTGTGGAGCTGCCCCCAATGTTTGGCGTCCAAAAGGGCGGTTCCAACCGACGAGCGACCTGCCACCCCCCAGAAAGCACGATCCGAAGACTCCCTTCTCAAGGAACTACTTGTCAGAGTGACCCAGATGCAGGATGAGCAGCGGGACATCATTAGGACGGTGACCGCCAATGGGGAGGCCATCGCCGAGGTTGAGAGGAGACTCGGGTCCATAGAGGGACACTTTGCCGCACTGGACGAAAAATATGAGGCGCTGGAGCGAACCAACCTGGCGCTGGGCTCAAGGGTGACCGACCTCGAGACCAGGCTCAACAAGGTGGATCAAGACAGCCGAAGGAACATCCTGGAGATCAGGGGGATCCCGGTGAAGCCAGGTGAGTCATCAGTGAGCTTAGTGGTCAGCGTTGGACACGGACTCGGGCTCAATTTGGCGCCCAAAGACGTAGACTACTCGTTTAGACAACGGGTCCGACCAACCACGGAAGACCCTCCCCAGCCTCCTGCCGTCATAGTGCGGTTCTTGCGACAGTCCGTCCGGGACGAGGTGCTATGCTTGAAGAAAATCAAGCGGTACTTTGGTACGCGGCATCTTGGCTGGACGGACAACACCAACCATACAATTTATATTAATGAGTCTCTGACCCTTTATAATAAAAAACTGTACGCCGAGGCCAGGAAACTTAAAAGGAAAGGTAAAGTGAAGTTTGTTTGGGTGAATGGAGGCAAAGTCCTCATGAGGAAGGATGTAGGACTTCCAGTTGTTTTGATCACTAAGCCTCCCGACTTGCATCAGTTTATTTAGTTATTATTTTCATGTTCACCTCTCTCACTGCTGCTCCACAACTGACCCCCACCACCTCACCCTCCCTTCATCCCCCCTCCACTCCTCATTGCCCTAGTTCACTCCTTTTCGTTCTCCTATTTACTAATGTTCCCAATCGGTTCTAAGAAAGCTGCCTCCATTCACCCACGCTACGATATCACTCTATCCTGTACAATTGTTCCTGGCCTCCGCCCTTCATTCTGTTTCTGTTTATTCTATGTTATGTATTGTTTTATCGTATCTCTATCATAATTTATATTATATTATTATTTTTTTGCTGGGATCTGTTCTTTTCTTTTTTTGTCTTCTATATTGTTATTTTTATTCTACTTAATGGATCTCTACTCTTACCCCCATTTTGATTATTCTCCTTGTTACCTGTCTATATTTACTCATTTCATACTGTTTCTTTTCTTTTCCTTTAATTTTTGCCATTCTATTATACTTGTCTTTTTAGCTCTGCTCCATATCTATAATTTCTCCCTTCACTCCACCTTCCCTTCCGCCTGGAAAGAAGCCTTTGTACTCCCTCTCAACAAGGTCCCTAAACAGTGGCTCTAATGCCCTTGGCCCTGATGGCATCCCCCTCCTCTTCCTTACAGCTTGCCTTCCAGTCATATTCCCCATCCTTCTTCTCCCTTCACTCCACCTTCCCTTCCGCCTGGAAAGAAGCCTTTGTACTCCCTCTCAACAAGGTCCTTAATCCTGAAGCTCCTAAAGATTTTCGCCCAATCTCTCTCCTGTGCTCCTCATCCAAACCTTTAGAACGCATAGTTCACTCCCAACTTTCAGAATTCCTTCTTGCCAAAAGCCTCCTGGACCCTTTCCAATCTGGTTTTCGACCCGGCTATGGGACTCAAACTGCCTTACTGAAACTGACTTCAGACCCGCCATCGACAACAGACAACTGACCCTCCTAGTACTGTTCGACTTTTCCGAAGCCTTCGACTCCGTGGACCATTCCATCCTCCTCTCCAAGCTAGCCAGTCTCCCTCTATCCTCTGGCTCCAGTCCTATCTTGCAGGCCGTTCCCAGTCCGTCAAGTTCCCCAACTCTCCACCCTCGTCCTCACTTCCTCTCCACTCAGATGTCCCACAAGGCTCATCCCTTTCTCCGCTCCTTTTCTCTCTCTTCCTTTTGGACCTTCCTAAACACATCAGATACTGTAAATACGATCTCTACGCTCATGACCTGCAAATTTATCTATCCTTTCACCCCTCCAATTTTCCCCTTGCTTTTTCTCAGGTATCAGATGATATCAATTCGATATCATCCTGGGCCAAACAGAACAAACTCCTTCTTAATCCCGACAAGACTCAAGCAATTTAATTAGGCAACAAGAAGCTCCTCAGTAACTTACTCGACCCCCCTCACTTAAAGCTGGACGACACCGATATTAACTACTCGACCCCCCTCACTTAAAGCTGGACGACACCGATAATAACTACTCGACGAGAGTCAAAAACCTGGGTATTATCCTAGACCAATCCCTTTCCTGGAAAAACCACGTATTCTACATTTCCCGTAAATCCTTCCAATCCTTAGCACAATTTTAACGTTCCCGTCACTCTCTATCACAAAGTTCCCGGCAACACCTCGTATCCTCCCTCATCTTTCCCCATTTCGATTACGGGTGCCTGGTTTAATATGATCTGAGCAAGGGACTCGATAACAAACTCCAACGAACCCTAAATGCTCACATCAGGTTTGTTTTAGATGTCCCTAGAGATGCTCACATCTCGCCCTGGTACTCCGAGTTGAAATGGCTCAAACCCTCCTACCGCCGTGATTACCTCCTAGGTTCCTTCCTCTTCCAAATGTTAAAATCCAAAGAACCCTACTACCTTTACCAAATGTTCCAACTCAAGTCCTCCGTCCACCAAAGACACACCAGATCCCGTCCTTCGGACCTCTTCATCCCCTCCCATCCCCCCTTGTCCAAGCCTCCTCCCTCTGGAACTCCCTGCCTCCCCTCATCCGTCACTCTCTTTCAGTGGCCTCCTCCAAATCCTCCCTATTCCAATGCCTCCTCAATAAACAATCTTCTCCCCTCTGATTAGCCTCTAATTCCCCTTCTTCCATACTTTCCCTCTCCTTAACATCAATTTCTTGTTTCTTTGTCTTTTTCTCATTTATTTTATCTATCTTCCCATCTTCATCCTTTTATTTTATTTATTTATTTATTTTTTCCATTAGTTTGTCTTAAATTAACTTTATAGCAAGCCCGGGCTAGATTCCCTCCTCCATAATCTCCATTTTTATATACATACTGTTTTTCTCTTTATTCCATTTTATCCTCTCCATATTTATTTAGACACCTTTACCTTCTTTTGATGTCTTCTCAATGAAGCTGTAATTTACTCCCTTTTTACTATTATTGTTTTAGTTTATTTATTTATTTTTATTTTTATCCTCATTATCTATTTTATTTTTATTTAATGATTTTCTTTATTTAGTTTTATTTATTTTGCTCCTGTTTCTATCCACTGTAGCACCTTTATCTCATCACTGATATTTCATTTTATTTGTTAATCTGTCCAGTGATTGTCATGTATCTATTCTTATGGGACCTCGGTCCCAGAATACAATTTATTTTCATTCATTCATTCAATGCTTTATCAGCCGAGTACCAACAAAACTACCCCAGACTTGGCCCTTGTCGCTCATTTCTTATTATAATGTTTTCATGTTGAGGAACCGTGACCTGTCTGGGGAAGTTTGAGTGACACTGAAGACTTGAGAGTTAAATACAGCTAATAATGGACATGTACCGGGGAAAAGCGGGCGTCACGACGAATCTTAGTAAGTGTAATTCCTTCCTCCACGGCTCTCTCTATTTCTAGGGTCTGTGTGAATGAATGTCGTATCAATCACATCTTGTGACTTCGCTTCTTTCGAGTCTGAAGAAGGTGTAGCGGTTAATTGTTCTCTAGAGAATGCATCGGGTGCAGAAGGTGTAGCGGGTGTAAAAAGTGAAAGAGGTGGAACGGTTGAATATACTTTAGAGAATCCACCGGGTACAGAAGGTGTAGCGGGTGTAGCAGTTGAAGTTATAGTGACTACAGGAGGTGCAGCGGGTATAGCGAGTGAAGGAGGTGTAGCGGTTGGAGGAAGTGTAGTGGCTGTAGCGTTTGAAGAAAGTGTAGGGGCTGTAGCGGTTGAAGGGGGGTTAGCGGGTGCAGGAGGTTTAGCGGGTACATGAGGTTTAGTATGTGCAGGAGGTTTAGCAGGTGCATGTCGAGCGGGTACAGGAGGTTTAGCGGGTGCAGGAGGTTCAGCGGGTACAGGAGGTTTAGCGAGTGCAGGTTTAGCGGGTACAGGAGGTTTAGCGGGTGCAGGAGGTTTAGCGGGTACAGGAGGTTTAGCGGGTGCAGGAGGTTTAGCGGGTGCAGGAGGTTTAACATTGTGGGTACGTTGTGGTTGAGTGGAGACACGTTGACCAGGACCTAATGGAGCACTCCCTGCTCCACCTCCGGCGGTTTTCTGTCTGGAGGGTCCAGGCACCGCCTTACCTAAAAGCAATAATAATATATTCAGAAAATTCCTACAGGTCTCACCAGGCCAAGTAATTATGTTATAAAATGCTAAATTTCGTTCACCAGGTGAACTTGCTCTCATTTAAACATAAATATTTTTTTAAAAAATCTAGTTTACTGAGAAGGATTACCAGGCATTCTCGGTCCAGGGGCTGTTTGATATGATGGCTGATTCGCCAGTACGGGCATATAGAAGATGGGCATTGATTGTTTAGGCCATGTTGGATTTGGCTGTCCCGGAGCCTGTTGGACGCCACCTCCGGAAACATATTCCCTTGCAGGTGCAAGACGGACTCCCGGAGCCTGTTGGACGCCACCTCCGGGAACATATTCCCTTGCAGGTGCAAGACGGACTCCCGGACCCTGTTGGACGCCACCTCCGGGTACATATGCCCTTGCAGGTGCAGGACGAAGTCCTCCATAAGCTAAGAAAAAGAAGAATAAAAGAATTATTTAAATAATCATGAAGTGTCACGGATGCGGAACTTTAAAAATTGCAAGGTTTTGATGAATGTCAAAATTGTTTTGCCATTAAATTGGAATGTTTAGATATTCCAACAAAAACATTCAAATCTGTCTTTAAAACACTCCAAATATATTGTGTATTCCATATAAAGTAAATAGTATTGTATTATTTTTGCATTAAAATGAAATATAATGGTTGCACATCTGCATTAAGATGAATAAAAACAAACAACTTTTTTTTTTTACGTTTATATAAACGCAGACTAAACAAACTTTGTTGTTAAGGTAAATAAGTGAATTGTTTGAACGACCAAACTCACTTCAAGTTCTCAGTTAACGTCACTTACTTAATACTCGTATAACATATTGTGTATTTTTTATTATAAAGAGTATGTCATGTAGCCCTTATATATACTATGTATTCTACCAAAAACCAAATTCATTATTATTATTATTTTATTTTCTTCATTTTATTATAGTATTGACAACTCAAATAATTGTAAATGTTATGTTAAGGGAGGATTACGCCCCAATGGACAGGGTGTAATAATTTTAGGTACTTTAGGTAATCTCAGACTGACAACCCAGGCCAACTTAAATGTCACTTTTGAACTTTTTGCTGACGACGTAAACCGAAACCGCTGCACTTTATGTTTATAATTTTGTAGAGTATAAAAGTGAAACAAAATATATTTTTTAAAATGTATTTCAATAGTTTTCCCCAATGTTGAAATAGATCGCAGAAAGGTGCGAGGGCTCCGTAAAATTAAATAAAATAATATAAAGTTCCTGTATTGATGAGGACACAAGTTTATTGTTGGATTCCAGTCTATTTTGAGTCCTTTACTTACAAAACATTTATCAATGAAATTAAGAGAACGAATTCGTCAAATGCACCAACATGGTCAAAACTCTAATGAATCATGTTATTATTTTTCGACCAGTATTTAAGAAAATATTTTAGAAAGGCGTGCGTCTGAAACATTTACAAAAAAATATGGGTTTCTACCCAGGTGGTTCAGTGGTTAGAGTGACTGGCTACTAGTCCGAGAAGAGGTTGGCCGGTGACCGAATACTAATAGGGGATTACTAACATGAATGCTGGCATATATCTGGAAATGCCATGAATAGCAGTTAGTTCAATGCCACAGCCATATAATGAATCGTTAGCTACATCCACATGTCAGATAGAGTAGGTGCATGTCTTGGCCAACTACTTGTAGCGGATAAGACGTATAACGTATGGCGACCCCATGTAACGTTCGAGACATTACATGGGGTCGCCATTGTCTTCCATATGACTATGTACCAGGCGTTCCAGCTGCCGCATATGTCTGTGAGATTGCAGGAGGTGGCATATATTGGCCTCCGCTATAAGCCTGACCTGCTGGAACAAAGAAAAAGACAAATTAAAATAATCACAAAGGGTTTTTGAAAAAAAAATTGCAAGTGGCCGATTTTGTTATCGCAAGGCTCTGTATTGATTTTTATGTTTGTATATAAGGTTTTGTATAAGTGTAGAAGCGGGCGACAATATTCCAAAAAAAAAAAAAAAATCCAAACCTGGTTTTGAAATACTCGAAATATATTGAGTATTTCATTCAAAATAAATATTATTGTTTTATATTTGCATACAAATGAAATATAGTGGTTTCACATCTGCATTAACATGAATAAACACAATGAACTTGCGTAACTTTTATATGCGCAAAGACTAAAAAACACAATTTTTCAGGAGGTATCTATTAGCTTAGAAAAGACATTTTATTGAATTTGAACAAATTATCTGCTCGACTAGAAGTATCAATGCCCGAATACATTGCAGTAATCTTTGATCTGATTTTTGTGTCGGTCCTGCAATGGGCTCTAGTCTATCCGCCCTTTAAGCAGATATCTTTATGGATAATATCGGAAATATTATCATAAAAACAGCACCATTAAAATCAACAATTCTCTTTTGGTATCGTTATTTCTACGACATTTGTATTTTGCATTTTATTGTTATTTGAGTATCTGAATACATAAAAATGAAAAAAATATAAAAAACTCACGATATTTATGTCGAAAGAGGGAGAACTGAATTCTTTTAGATCTAAAGTTAAAACTTCAAAATAAAAATATTAAACTCAAAATCTACATAAAACCTACATCTACCGTCACATTGATCGTTCATCAAACTGCTCCAATAGTTACTAACATGCAGCGTTTTATTCTTCGTAGACAGAACACTATCCCGATGAATACAGCCAATAGGCGAAAGGAGATAAGATTCTAAATTACGTACGAGCAACGCCAGGTGAATCTGCTAGTTTGGAGGTAAATATTTTAAAAACAATTCTAGTTTACTGACCTGGTATCAACGGTACAGAGATCGGTTGGCGGGCCGTTGTCTGTGGTTGCCATTGTATTTCATACGGCCATGCACCAGGTTCAGCTGCCGGGTACGAAAAGTATGTCAGTTGGATTACAAATTAAAATAATCAAAAAATTGCTGCTTAGAAAAGAATTTTTATCATCATGAAAAATGTTTTGTCTATTAATTTTATTTTTTATAATTTCAGGTACTTTAGGTAATCTCAGGAGGATTGGATAAATATGACAACCCAGGCCAACTTAAATGTCACTATTGAACTTTTTGCTGTCGACGTAAACCGAAACCGCTGCACTTTATGTTTATAATTTTGTAGAGAATAAAAGTGAAACAAAATATTTTTTTAAAATGTATTTCAATAGTTTTCCCCTATGTTGAAATAGATCACAGAAAGGTGATATTATTGCGAGGGCTCCGTAAAATTAAAGAAAATAATATAAAGTTCCTGTATTGATGAGGACACAAGTTTATTGTTGGATTCCAGTCTATTTTGAGTCCTTTACTTACAAAACATTTATCAATGAAATTAAGAGAACGAATTCGTCAAATGCACCAACATGGTCCAAAATCTAATGAACGTCCCAAGGAACACTTTCATGTTATTATTTTCCGACCAGTATTTAAGAAAATATTTTAGAAAGGCGTGCGTCTGAAACATTTACAAAAAAATATGGGTGTCTACCTAGGAGGTTCAGTGGTTAGAGTGACTGGCTACTACTCTGAGAAGAGGTTGACCGGTGACCGACTACTAATAGGGGATCACTAACATGAATGCTGGCATATATCTGGAAATGCCATGAATAACAGTTAGTTCAATGCCAAGTGCCACAGCGATATAATGAACAGTTAACTACATCCACGTGTCAGATAGTGTAGCTGTATGTTTGGGCCAATTACTTGTAACGTATAAGATGCTAAATATCAGTTAGTTCAATGCCACAGCCACAAAATGAATCGTTAGCTACACCCACATGTCAGATAGTGTAGCTGTATGTTTTGGTCAAGTAAATCTGCTAGTTTGGAGGTAATTATTTTAAAAACAATTCTAGTGTACAGACCTGGTATCAACGGTACAGGGTTCGGTTGGCGGGCCGTTGTCTGTGGTTGCCATTGTATTTCATACGGCCATGCACCAGGTTCAGCTGCCGGGTACGAAAAGTATGTCAGTTGGATTACAAATTAAAATAATCAAACAATTGCTGCTTAGAAAAGAATTTTTATCATCATGAAAAATGTTTTGTCTATTAATTTTATTTTTTATAATTTCAGGTACTTTAGGTAATCTCAGGAGGATTGGATAAATATGACAACCCAGGCCAACTTAAATGTCACTTTTGAACTTTTTGCTGTCGACGTAAACCGAAACCGCTGCACTTTATGTTTATAATTTTGTAGAGTATAAAAGTGAAACAAAATATTTTTTTAAATGTATTTCAATAGTTTTCCCCTATGTTGAAATAGATCGCAGAAATGTGATATTATTGAATATACTGAATACATAAAAATCCTAAATTTTTATTCACCCATTGTAGAATTCTTTAACGACTACCTGAAATAGTATACGCTCGGAACCATCGCTTAACGACATGCTCAACGTTATTTCACCTTTCAGATAAAAAAATTTAGGGCTTCGGCCGGATTTCGAACCTGCGATCTTGAGCTCGGTAAGCAAGCACGCACACCACTGAGCTACCTGTACCTTCTATTAATGTATTATATTTGCATCAAAATAAAATACGATGGTTGCATATCTACATTGGAAGATAATATAATCTCGAAGCTTTGTAACATTAACGAAAATAAGAGGACTCACAATTATTGTTGGCCTCATCTCTATTTTTCATATTATGTCAACCAAGAGAAATTCATAAAAGAAATGTACATGTTTTCATTACGGCCAACTAATTGTAAGTTATAAGATACTAAATGAGGTCCGAGGAACACCATGAGAACCTGTTAGTTTAAAGAAAAGCATTAAAAAATCGAGTGTATTGAGGATTACCAGTTGGAGGGTTCGTCAGTGCACTCTGTCTAAAGTAAGCATGATGGCCGGTTGAATGGTGTCTTGGTCCAGAAGGATGTCTTTTGGACCTTCGATTTTCGTAAATAGGTGTTGCCGGTCGAGGCATTGGCTCTTCTGGTATCCATGGCTTTTCAAATGTCGATGGGCCAGCTGCCGGATAGTAGTGGACAGCGGTTGCGGGCAGCGATAAATAGTCAAGTCCATTCTCTCTTGATGGTTGTATTTCTAAAAGTTAAAATAAAAGGATCATAACGCATACGTAAATAAATTATTTGGAATGCATATGCTACATTTCATTAAAATCTGACTTTTAGTTTTCAAAATGTGGACGAAGCTGGGGATAAGAGGGCTTCGCCCCAAGAATTTCTAGTATATCCTTGAATCAGTGACCTCTCGAAAAGAAATTGAAATATGTATGTATATAATCATAATTGATAGCATCAGTGGATATAATCAATTGTTTTGTCGACATGATTCAAAATAGATACAGATACAGATACAGATACAGATACTCATCGCAGAAGACATTTAAACATTATCTTTAACATCATAATTGATAGCATCAGTGGATATAATCAATTGTTTTGTCGACATGATTCAAAATAGATACAGATACAGATACAGATACAGATACAGATACAGATACTCATCGCAGAAGACATTTAAACATTATCTTTAACATCATAATTGATAGCATCAGTGGATATAATCAATTGTTTTGTCGACATGATTCAAAATAGATACAGATACAGATACAGATACAGATACAGATACTCATCGCAGAAGACATTTAAACATTATCTTTAACATCATAATTGATAGCATCAGTGGATATAATCAATTGTTTTGTCGACATGATTCAAAATAGATACAGATACTCATCGCAGAAGACATTTAAACATTATCTTTAACATCATAATTTCATATAAACAATAAATTCCAAAACATTCAATGTAATAATAGATTATACGCTAATACGACCATGAATGAAAATAAATGAAGTTTAAAAAAAAAAAAAGTGCTAACGTACTTATATTTCATGAATAAGCCTAGTGTATATAAAATGGAACTTTATTGGTTTCCATAGAAAAGGAAATATATAAATGCATCTAGTGGAATCTTAGCTTTTTTTATCCAAAATATTTAATGTTCTATCCGGAGTACTAATTAATTGAATTGTTATGCAAAAATTTGTGTATATGTGAAACCAGATTCGACAGATATCGTACTTACAAACACAAAGCCAGCTGACTCAAAAGGAAGGGTCTTGCTTCGCTCGTAAATTATACAATTACATACAACAAACAAGTTTGAATCTGCAAAGATTGGTTGTTAAAGTTGTGACAGCTCCATGACAGCCCTCTAAGACAGGTCTACAGCGAGAAGGAAAAGGAACACTCGGGGGGCACATCATCAACCCCAGATGACTAGTGCCCATGACACTGGAACACTGGGGGTGGGCACATCATCAACCCCAGATGACTAGTGCCCATGACACTGGAACACTGGGGGGGGGGGGGGGGGGGGCACATCATCAACCCCAGATGACTAGTGCCCATGACACTGGAACACTGGGGGGGGGGGGCACATCATCAACCCCAGATGACTAGTGCCCATGACACCGGAACACTGGGGGGGCACATCATCAACCCCAGATGACTAGTGCCGATGCCACTGGAATCGGACTTCTCTGACCGAAACACAACCGGAGACTATTCAACATCCGGCCGCAAACTACTCATGCAAAAAAGGTTGTCAAATAGGCCTCAATTTATATATTTTTTCGTGTGTATTTGTACATTTTGGCATAATTACCAATCTAAAAATCGGACAACATCGTTGTTAGAATTAATATTACTTTAACTATTGTTTGTTTGTTTGATGTTTTAAGGTGTTCGACTTCTTGGTCATTACACCTATTACTTTAACTATTGTTTGTTTGTTTGATGTTTTAAGGTGTTCGACTTCTTGGTCATTACACCTATTACTTTAACTATTGTTTGTTTGTTTGATGTTTTAAGGTGTTCGACTTCTTGGTCATTACACCTATTACTTTAACTATTGTTTGTTTGTTTGATGTTTTAAGGTGTTCGACTTCTTGGTCATTACACCTATTACTTTAACTATTGTTTGTTTGTTTGATGTTTTAAGGTGTTCGACTTCTTGGTCATTACACCTATTACTTTAACTATTGTTTGTTTGTTTGATGTTTTAAGGTGTTCGACTTCTTGGTCATTACACCTATTACTTTAACTATTGTTTGTTTGTTTGATGTTTTAAGGTGTTCGACTTCTTGGTCATTACACCTATTACTTTAACTATTGTTTGTTTGTTTGATGTTTTAAGGTGTTCGACTTCTTGGTCATTACACCTATTACTTTAACTATTGTTTGTTTGTTTGATGTTTTAAGGTGTTCGACTTCTTGGTCATTACACCTATTACTTTAACTATTGTTTGTTTGTTTGATGTTTTAAGGTGTTCGACTTCTTGGTCATTACACCTATTACTTTAACTATTGTTTGTTTGTTTGATGTTTTAAGGTGTTCGACTTCTTGGTCATTACACCTATTACTTTAACTATTGTTTGTTTGTTTGATGTTTTAAGGTGTTCGACTTCTTGGTCATTACACCTATTACTTTAACTATTGTTTGTTTGTTTGATGTTTTAAGGTGTTCGACTTCTTGGTCATTACACCTATTACTTTAACTATTGTTTGTTTGTTTGATGTTTTAAGGTGTTCGACTTCTTGGTCATTACACCTATTACTTTAACTATTGTTTGTTTGTTTGATGTTTTAAGGTGTTCGACTTCTTGGTCATTACACCTATTACTTTAACTATTGTTTGTTTGTTTGATGTTTTAAGGTGTTCGACTTCTTGGTCATTACACCTATTACTTTAACTATTGTTTGTTTGTTTGATGTTTTAAGGTGTTCGACTTCTTGGTCATTACACCTATTACTTTAACTATTGTTTGTTTGTTTGATGTTTTAAGGTGTTCGACTTCTTGGTCATTACACCTATTACTTTAACTATTGTTTGTTTGTTTGATGTTTTAAGGTGTTCGACTTCTTGGTCATTACACCTATTACTTTAACTATTGTTTGTTTGTTTGATGTTTTAAGGTGTTCGACTTCTTGGTCATTACACCTATTACTTTAACTATTGTTTGTTTGTTTGATGTTTTAAGGTGTTCGACTTCTTGGTCATTACACCTATTACTTTAACTATTGTTTGTTTGTTTGATGTTTTAAGGTGTTCGACTTCTTGGTCATTACACCTATTACTTTAACTATTGTTTGTTTGTTTGATGTTTTAAGGTGTTCGACTTCTTGGTCATTACACCTATTACTTTAACTATTGTTTGTTTGTTTGATGTTTTAAGGTGTTCGACTTCTTGGTCATTACACCTATTACTTTAACTATTGTTTGTTTGTTTGATGTTTTAAGGTGTTCGACTTCTTGGTCATTACACCTATTACTTTAACTATTGTTTGTTTGTTTGATGTTTTAAGGTGTTCGACTTCTTGGTCATTACACCTATTACTTTAACTATTGTTTGTTTGTTTGATGTTTTAAGGTGTTCGACTTCTTGGTCATTACACCTATTACTTTAACTATTGTTTGTTTGTTTGATGTTTTAAGGTGTTCGACTTCTTGGTCATTACACCTATTACTTTAACTATTGTTTGTTTGTTTGATGTTTTAAGGTGTTCGACTTCTTGGTCATTACACCTATTACTTTAACTAAGTTTACAGAAATAATTTATTTTATCTTTAATTAGTTACTAATTATTTGTTAATACGTAATAGTACATCCATATTTATATTTTATTTGTATGGTTTAATATTTAAAAAATAAGAGAAATTCAAATTTTCCTTAATTTAATCATTTATTTAATTTCTTGTCGCCACTTTCCTTTCCCCGGCTATGTATATCGTTTTTCTGAGGGCTGATACATATTTCAGAAATCGTACCATATGGGTAGAATGGGCCTTCTTGTCGCCACTTTCCTTTCTCCGGCCATGTATATTGTTTTTCTGAGGGCTGATACATATTTCAGAAATCGTACCATATGAGTAGAATGGGCCTTCTTGTCGCCACTTTCCTTTCCCCGGCTATGTATATCGTTTTTCTGAGGGCTGATACATATTTCAGAAATCGTACCATATGAGTAGAATGGGCCTTCTTGTCGCCACTTTCCTTTCTCCGGCCATGTATATTGTTTTTCTGAAGGCCGATACATATTTCAGAAATCTTACCATATGGGTAGAATGGGCCTTCTTGTTGCCACATTCCTTTCTCCGGCCATGTATATTGTTTTTCTGAAGGCCAATACATATTTCAGAAATCTTACCGTATGGGTAGAATGGGTCTTCCTGTCGCCACTTTCCTTTCTCCGGCCATGTATATCGTTGTTCTGAGGGCTGATACGTATTAGTCCCTTTGAAACAAAAAAATATATTATTGCAAAAATATGAAACGTAGAAGCTGATGTAAAACAAAGGTCATCGGTGAATCACCGGCAATGTACTTATTTATTATTTTATTTATTATTTAAAAATCATAGTTGTTTCAGGATTCTGTATGCACATATAAAATTTCGTGTTGATGTATTCATTTTTTCAGGAGTAATCGTATTCACAGAGGCCGACTTTTTTTTTTTTTTGTCATATTTTGATTCTCGGGTTTGGAAAATATGAAATTCAGTTGAGACTTTCATATCAAATTGTTGACTGATTACATAACTTCTCTTATACATCGTATAGCTGAGGAAGTAAAAACACGATTCTGGCAAAGGAGAAGGGAGGATGAAAGGACATATCCTTGACCACATCTAACTATCGAAATCGGTCCTTATCCGGATCTAACAGGGTATCGATCACTGTTGTGTAACATATAAGGTGAAGGGTGGATGAAAGGACATATCCTTGACCACATCTAACTATCGAAATCGGTCCTTATCCGGTTCTAACAGGGTATCGATCACTGTTGTGTCACATATAAGGAGAAGGGGGGATGAAAGAACATATCCTTGACCACATCTAACTATCGAAATCGGTCCTTATTCGGATCTAACAGGGTATCGATCACGGTTGTGTAACATATGAGGAGAGGGGTGGATGAACGGACATATCCTTGATCACATCTATTGTGATAAAAGCTTGTTTGCTACCACATTTCCTGTAGAAATTTGATCTCTTTTCTTTATTTAGATTTTGATTTCTACAGTAGTTTTTCGAAAATTGCCCTAAAAAAAATATTATCAATAATTAAGGACGTGCAATTTTGAAGAAAGTACACGTATACAACAAAAAATTCAATTAAACAAACTTTACACTTGGATTTACAAAGGGATACCAATTTTTCATAATTTTAAATAATATTAATTTCTAATCCAAAGGTTTTTCAAATGATACTACTACTGGGCCAACAGGGAAGATGAATAGAATAGAATTTGAAGAGGACAAATAATTGGGTTATTATCTATATTTACATATTTAAATTTAAAAAAAAACTTAACATTTGAACAAACAAAACAAAAATTTACAATGGCACAAAAACATTAAATTAATACTTAAAAAACTATTTCTTTTTTTATTTGGGCATATTGAAAAATATATATATAATCAAATGTACCTTCTTTTCAAGTTTCTACCAAATATCATCTCAACTTCACCCCAGTCAACTTTCATCTAATTGTTCAACTTCATTTTTATTTAAAACATATCAATTCACAGTGCACCGTTTAAGAGCTAGCTCACGACTCGACTACATTTGTTTCACAGCTGTTTTATATCTTTTCTTGTTTGTTTTTTTTAAACACCTTGATATATATATATAATATATATACCTATATTATAATAAAAAAAATTACTTTTTATTCATAAAAAAATGTTCCGTAGTGTACATCACACTATCAAAACCGGTCCTTATTCGGATCTAACAGGGTATCGATCACTGTTCTGTCACATATAAGGAGAAGGGTGGATGAAAGGACATATCCTTGATCACATCTATCAAAATCGGTCCTTATTCGGATCTAACAGGGTATCGATCACTGTTCTGTCACATATAAAGAGAAGGGTGGATGAAAGGACATATCCTTGATCACATCTATCAAAATCGATCCTTATTCGGATCTAACAGGGTATCGATCACTGTTCTGTCACATATAAAGAGAAGGGTGGATGAAAGGACATATTCTTGACCACTTGTTTTTCTGAGGGCTGATACATATTTCAGAAATCTTACCATATGGGTAGAATGGGTCTTCTCCTTGTCGCCACTTGCCTTTCTTCAGCCTTCTATATAGTTCTTCATAGAGCTGATTCATATTAGTCCCTTTAAAACAACAAAATCTATTGATGCAATAATATGAAACATATAGAAACTGATAGTAGTAAAAAAAAGGTCATCAGTGAATCACTAAAAGGACATATCCTTGACCACATCCAACTATAAAAAACGTCCTTATCCGGATCTAACAGGGTATCGATTACGGTTGTGTCACATATAAGGAGAAGGGTGGATGAAAGGACATATTCTTATACATGTTTCTGTTGTTTGCTGATACATATTTCAGAAATCTTACCATATGGCAGACCTGGGCATTAGTCAGATAAATTATCTTTTAAATAATGAAAAGATAGTATCTTGCAAGATACGTATCTCACAAGATAACGTTATCTTGCAAGATAGTATTTGGTTCACGAAAAGATACTTTTTTCAAGATACTTGGTTATCTTGTCACTCATCAGATAAATTATCTCGTTATCTGAAAGATTGTTATTCAAGAACCTATTTTGAAAGTATCTTGTTATCACTCATTATTCAGAGATAATCAGATAACCAATACAAATAGCTCACGCCACGAACACGAGGGTTGCGGGTTTGAATCCCCACCAGTAATATCAACTTATTTTACAAATAGCTCACTTTACCAACCCGAGGGTTGCGGGTCGAATCCCCACCAGTAATACCAACTTACTTTACAAATAGCTCACGTCACGAACACGAGGGTTGCGGGTTCGAATCCCCACCAGTAATATCAACTTATTTTACAAATAGCTCACTTTACCAACCCGAGGGTTGCGGGTTCGAATCCCCACCAGTAATACCAACTTACTTTACAAATAGCCCACGTTACCAACCCGAGGGTTGCGGGTTCGAATCCCCACCAGTAATATCAACTTATTTTACAAATAGCTCACTTTACCAACCCGAGGGTTGCGGGTACGAATCCCCACCAGTATTACCAAATTACTTTACAAATAGCTCACGTCACGAACACGAGGGTTGCGGGTTCGAATACCCACCAGTAATATCAACTTATTTTTCAAATAGCTCACTTTACCAACCCGAGGGTTGTGGGTTCGAATCCCCACCAGTAATACCAACTTACTTTATAAATAGCTCACGTCACGAACACGAGGGTTGCGGGTTCGAATACCCACCAGTAATATCAACTTATTTTACAAATAGCTCACTTTACCAACCCGAGGGTTGCGGGTTCGAATCCCCACCAGTATTACCAAATTACTTTATAAATAGCCCACGTTACCAACCCAAGGGTTGCGGGTTCGAATCCCCACCAGTAATACCAACTTATTTTTCAAATAGCTCACGTTACGAACCCGAGGGTTGCGGGTTCGAATCCCCACCAGTAATGTCAACTTATTTTACAAATAGTTCACTTTACCAACCCGAGGGTTGCGTGTTCGAATCCCCACCAGTAATATCAACTTATTTTTCGAATAGCCCACGTTACCAACACGAGGGTTGCGTGTTCGAATCCCCACCAGTAATATCAACTTATTTTACAAATAGCTCACGTTACGAACCCGAGGGTTGAGGGTTCGAATCCCCACTAGTAACATCAACTTACTTTACAAATAGCCCACGATACCAAACCGAGGCTTGCGGGTTCGAATACCCACCAGTAATACCAACTTACTTTACAAATAGGTCACGTCACGAACACGAGGGTTGCGGGTTCGAATCCCCACCAGTATTACCAAATTACTTTACTAATAGCCCACGTTACCAACCCAAGGGTGCGGGTTCGAATCCACACCAGTGATATCAACTTATTTTTCAAAAAGCTCACGTTACTAACCCAAGGGTTGCGGGTTCGAATCCCCACCAGTAATACCAACTTCCTTTACAAATCGCTCACGTCACGAACCCGAGGGTTGCGGGTTCGAATCCCCACCAGTAAAATCAACTTATTTTTCAAATAGCTCACGTCACGAACCCAGGGTTTGCGGGTTCGAATCCCCACCAGTAATATCAACGTATTTTAGAAATAGCTCACGTTTCCAACCCGAGGGTTGCGGGTTCGAATCTCGACCATTTATATCAACCTTGATAATCAAAACCCACGGTTATGTACCTTGAGGAGGCCGGGCTCAACGCGACCCCCTACGTTGTAGCCACTAAAGAAAGGACAACCGCCACTTTCAACGCTCTGAGCTGCCTAGCCTGCGCGACGGGATACTCTGAGCGTAGTATCATCTACATTGGAGTATCCGAGGCTATAGCAAGGTAAGCCGCTGCTGGGTGGTGGCATTGAAGCGGCGACGCGTGATCCTTGTGCAAGCCCAGAGTGCAGCCCTTTTAAGGGTTACAAAGGTCTATCGTACTGTCTCTATGGCTGCGCTACGTGTGCTGGCAGGAGCTCCGCCTATAGTCTTGGGCTTGGACGGGGTGGTCGCCTTTACTTCAGTAAACAGTAGTTTTGCCTTTAGGAGCGGATATAGATGAGCCCTTACGTCTATTAGCTCTGGAGAAAGAGATTCGCGATAATTATTTTTTTATTTTTTAATGATTAATAAAATTGTTGGGCTCTAATTTCCAAGACGATATCGCGATAGGTGTCGTGGGCTCCACCGGAGGTCGGCCACCCCCCAAAAAAAAGTAATATGAACCTATTTTATACACAGCTCACTTTGCAAACAATGGTAATCATACTAGTTCTTGAATCGAGCCTTCCTCTAATCCCTTACATTTCCCGGAAAAGTAACGAACTTTCTAGCCTTTACCAACATTTACTATGGAATAATGAATGTTATTCTTTTACAAGGTAAAATATCATCGAAATGATACGAAGAATAGGATCCGTACAATAATAATATAAAACTTCCCCATGATTTTGTTTTCACCGATTCAACATTAGTGGGATGACCCTTCGCTACTGAGTCACCACGTACACTCAAAAATTCAGTAAATAGTTTAAAATGGTACTGAGTTGAGCGACCAACTAAGTTTACACAAAATCAAAATTTAGGCTATGTCGTACCCTAGTTAATGAAAACTGACATTATTGCAGAGATATTGTGTAATAATTAAATTAAATTGAAAGAAATAAAACTTGTTTATTTATGGTATTGTCCCTAGTTACTTGAGTTAGTTAATGAAGCTCAAGTCCGGGCATTAACTTCTGGGTCAAATCGCCTACTACCAGAGCTCCCTTTCATCACTCTGGTGGACATGAGCCCGACTATACAATGAGAGTCCTAAATTTTGCCTACTTTACATTTATATTCACCTAGGGTAGCAGTCTTTAGGGATAGATAATTAAAATACACAATGTCTTTGTCAAACTTCACTATATATTCTCAAATACTCAACTAGTTTCGCCGTGTTAAGGCATTATCAAGAGTCACTTATAACTTGTTTATAAGTGACTCTTGATAATGCCTTAACACGGCGAAACTAGTTGAGTATTTGAGAATATATAGTGAAGTTTGACAAAGAAATTGTGTATATTAATTATTTATTCCTAGAATGGAGCTTCACAAAGTAAATCTGGAAACCATAAATTATTAGTCTTTAGGGAGTTACCAGACATCGTAGAGGCTAGGCACCATCGCTTAACGTCCCTACCGAAAAACGGCGAGCTTAAGTTTATTTTACCTCCTAACCAAGGGCCTCTGTCGGGTTTCGAATCCACCATCTTGAGTTCAGTAAGCAAGCAGGCATACCACGGAGCAACCGGTGCCCTCGAGAATACTTCATCAAAAAAAGAAGAAGAGATTATGGCACCGATGAGTGATTGTGTTTCTTCAATCATTGTGAGATTATACATGCCAGGACGATTACACCATTTGAAAGATAAGTAATAAATAATTTATAAGAAGATCCTGCCCAACTCCATTTAGGTTCAGGCAGCGATGGATTTTAAGCTATTTGTAGAATAGCCTGCCCTCCCATTCAAAATTGCCACCAAAACAAATTCATCTTAATCTAAGCTTAAACAAAAAAATGACCGAGTTTGATAAAATGTCTTTCAGATCAGTTTTAAGTCGATTGGCTTCAATTGGCACCAAAGCGGAGTCGATATCATATTTCATTCGCGAAATTTCATGCAGGAAAGATTGACCACGCTCCTACGTACGTACACACACAAAAACATACTTCTTTCCAAAAAAGTCTAAAAATACTGTAATGACCTCGAAACATAAAAATATGATGAACATTTTGATTTCGATTGTCGAACCCTTTTCAATAACTTGCCTATATGCTAAGAAGTTAATAAAATAACTTGATAATACGGGTCAGAATTCGAACCCGCAACCCTCGGGTTGGTAACGTGAGCTATTTATAAAATAAGTTGATATTACTGATCGGGATTCGAACCCGCAACTCTCGGGTTGGTAACCTAGGTTACTTGTAAAATAAGTTGATATTACTTGTCGGGACTCGAACCCGCAACCCTCGGGTTGGAAACTTAAACTATTTGTAATATAAGTTGATATTACTGGTCGGGACTCGAACCCGCAACTCTCAGGTTGGTAACGTAGGTTATTTGTAAAGTAAGTTGATATTACTTCTCGGGACTCAAACCCGCAACCCACGGGTTGGAAACTTGAACTATTTGTAAAATAAGTTAATATTACTGGTCGGGACCCGAACCCGCAACCCTCGGCTTGCTAACGTAGGTAATTTGTAAAATAGGTTGATATTACTGGTCGTGACTCGAACCCGCAACCCTCGGATTGCTAACGTAGGTAATTTGTAAAATAAGTTGATATTACTGGACGGGACTAGAACCCGCAACATTCGGGTTGGTAACGTGAACTATTTGTAATATAAGTTGATATTACTGGTCGGGACTCGAACCCGCAACTCTCGGGTTGGTAAGGTAGGTTATTTGTAAAATAAGTTGATATTACTCGTCGGGACTCGAACCCGCAACCCTCAGGTTGGAAACTTGAACTATTTGTAAAATAAGTTAATATTACTGGTCGGGACCCGAACCCGCAACCCTCGGCTTGCTAACGTAGGTAATTTGTAAAATAAGTTGATATTACTGGTTGGGACTCGAACCCGCAACATTCGGGTTGGTAACGTAAACTTTTTGTAATATAAGTTGATATTACTTGTCGGGACTTGAACCCGCAACTCTCGGGTTGGTAACGTAGGTTATTTGTAAAATAAGTTGATATTACTCGTCGGGACTCGAACCCGCAACCCTCAGGTTTGAAACTTGAACTATTTGTAAAATAAGTTAATATTACTGGTCGGGACCCGAACCCGCAACCCTCGGCTTGCTAACGTAGGTAATTTGTAAAATAAGTTGATATTACTGGTCGGGACTCGAACCCGCAACATTCGGGTTGGTAACGTAAACTTTTTGTAATATAAGTTGATATTACTGGTCGGGACTCGAACCCGCAACTCTCGGGTTGGTAACGTAGGTTATTTGTAAAATAAGTTAATATTACTGGTCGGGACTCGAACCCGCAACCTTCGAGTTGGTAACATGGGCTATTTGTAAAGTAAGTTGTTATTACTGGTGGGGATTCGAAACCGCAACCCTCGGGTTGGTAACGTGACCTTTTTGGAAAAAAAGTTATTTTTACGGTTCGGGTTTCGAACCCGTAACCATGAGACATACCTGGGCGAAAAGTATCTTAAATACTATCTCAGTTATATATCCGAATGATAACCAAGTTATCTTGAGTGACAAGATACATTAGTCAAGATACTTTCGTTATTCAAGTATCTTATTGTGTGACGTAGGTTATCTTGTTATTCAAGTATCTTATTGTGTGACGTAGGTTATCTTGTTATTCAAGTATCTTAATGTGTGACGTAGGTTATCTTGTTATTCAAGTATCTTAATGTGTGACGTAGGTTATCTTGTTATTCAAGTATCTTAATGTGTGACGTAGGTTATCTTGGAAGATAATGTATCTTAAAGATAACGTATCTTGTAAGATAATGTATCTCATAAGATAGTATTTGGTCAGATAACTTATCTTGCAAGATAACGTGCCAGATTAGTTGAATAACGAAAGTATCTTGACTAATTTATCTTGTTATTCAAGATAACTTGGTTATCTTTCAGATATTATCTGAGATAGTATTTAAGATACTTTTTGCCCAGGTCTGCCATATGGGTAGAATGGGTCTTCTCCTTGTCGCCACTTGCCTTTCTTCAGCCTTCTATATAGTTCTTCATAGAGCTGATTCATATTAGTCCCTTTAAAACAACAAAATCTATTAATGCAATAATATGAAACATATAGAAACTGATAGTAGTCCAAAAAAGGTCATCAGTGAATCACAATAAAAGGACATGTCCTTGACCACATCTAACTATAAAAAACTGTCCTTATCCGGATCTAACAGGGTATCGATTACGGTTGTGTCACATATAAGGAAAGGGGTGGATGAAAGGACACATCCTTGACCACATCTAACTATCAAAATTGGTCCTTATCCGGATCTAACAGGGTATCGATCACGGTGGTGTCACATATAAGGAGAGGGGTGGATGAAAGGACACATCCTTGACCACATCTAACTATCGAAATTGGTCCTTATCCGGATCTAACAGAGTATCGATCACGGTGGTGTCACATATAAGGAGAGGGGTGGATGAAAGGACACATCCTTGACCACATCTAACTATCAAAATTGGTCCTTATCCGGATCTAACAGGGTATCGATCACGGTGGTGTCACATATAAGGAGAAGGGTGGATGAAAGGACATATCCTTGACCACATCTAACTATCGAAATTGGTCCTTATCCGGATCTAACGAGGTATCGATCACGGTTGTTTAAGATATAAGGAGAGGGGTGGATGAAGGGACATATTCTTGACCACATCTATCAAAATCGATCCTTATCCGGATCTAGCAGGGCATCGATCACGGTTGGGTTTCATATAAGAAGAGGGGTGGATGCAGGGACATATCCTTGACCACATCTAACTATCGAAATCGGTCCTTTTCCGAATCTAACAGGGTATCTATCTCGGTTGTGTCACATATAAGGAGAGGGGTGGATGAAGGGACATTTTCTTGACCACATCTAACTATCAAAATCGGTCCTTATCCGGATCTAACAGGGTATCGATCACGGTTGGGTCTGATATAAGGAGAGGGGTGGATGAAGGGACTTATCTTTGACCACATCTAACTATGAAAATCGGTCCTTATCCTGATCTAATAGGTATAGAATACGCCCTCATTGTGGACCGGATTCCAATCAGTCCTTATCCTGATCTGACAGGTATAAAATACGCCTTCATGGCGGACCGTATTCCAATCAGTCCTTATCCTGATCTAACAGGTATAGAATACGCCCTCATGGTGGACCGTATTCCAATCAGTCCTTATCCTGATCTAACAGGTATAGAATACGCCCTCATGGTGGACCGTATTCCAATCAGTCCTTATCCTGATCTAACAGGTATAGAATACGCCCTCATTGTGGACCGCATTCCAATCAGTCCTTATCCTGATCTAACAGGTATAAAATACGCCCTCATGGCGGACCGTATTCCAATCAGTCCTTATCCTGATCTAATAGGTATAGAATACGCCCTCATGGTGGACCGCATTCCAATCAGTCCTTATCCTGATCTAACGAGGTATCGATCACGGTTGTTTAAGATATAAGAAGAGGGGTGGATGAAGGGACATATTCTTGACCACATCTATCAAAATCGATCCTTATCCGGATCTAGCAGGGCATCGATCACGGTTGGGTTTCATATAAGAAGAGGGGTGGATGCAGGGACATATCCTTGACCACATCTAACTATCGAAATCGGTCCTTTTCCGAATCTAACAGGGTATCTATCTCGGTTGTGTCACATATAAGGAGAGGGGTGGATGAAGGGACATTTTCTTGACCACATCTAACTATCAAAATCGGTCCTTATCCGGATCTAACAGGGTATCGATCACGGTTGGGTCTGATATAAGGAGAGGGGTGGATGAAGGGACTTATCTTTGACCACATCTAACTATGAAAATCGGTCCTTATCCTGATCTAATAGGTATAGAATACGCCCTCATTGTGGACCGCATTCCAATCAGTCCTTATCCTGATCTGACAGGTATAAAATACGCCTTCATGGCGGACCGTATTCCAATCAGTCCTTATCCTGATCTAACAGGTATAGAATACGCCCTCATGGTGGACCGTATTCCAATCAGTCCTTATCCTGATCTAACAGGTATAGAATACGCCCTCATGGTGGACCGTATTCCAATCAGTCCTTATCCTGATCTAACAGGTATAGAATACGCCCTCATTGTGGACCGCATTCCAATCAGTCCTTATCCTGATCTAACAGGTATAAAATACGCCCTCATGGCGGACCGTATTCCAATCAGTCCTTATCCTGATCTAATAGGTATAGAATACGCCCTCATGGTGGACCGCATTCCAATCAGTCCTTATCCTGATCTAACAGGTATAAAATACGCCCTCATGGCGGACCGTATTCCAATCAGTCCTTATCCTGATCTAACAGGTATAGAATACGCCCTCATGGTGGACCGCATTCCAATCAGTCCTTATCCTGATCTAACAGGTATAAAATACGCCCTCATGGCGGACCGTATTCCAATCAGTCCTTATCCTGATCTAATAGGTATAGAATACGCCCTCATGGTGGACCGTATTCCAATCAGTCCTTATCCTGATCTAACAGGTATAAAATACGCCCTCATGGCGGACCGTATTCCAATCAGTCCTTATCCTGATCTAACAGGTATAGAATACGCCCTCATGGTGGACCGTATTCCAATCAGTCCTTATCCTGATCTAACAGGTATAGAATACGCCCTCATGGTGGACCGTATTCCAATTAGTCCTTATCCTGATCTAACAGGTATAGAATACGCCCTCATGGTGGACCGTATTCCAATCAGTCCTTATCCTGATCTAACAGGTATAGAATACGCCCTCATTGTGGACCGCATTCCAATCAGTCCTTATCCTGATCTAACAGGTATAAAATACGCCCTCATGGCGGACCGTATTCCAATCAGTCCTTATCCTGATCTAATAGGTATAGAATACGCCCTCATGGTGGACCGCATTCCAATCAGTCCTTATCCTGATCTAACGAGGTATCGATCACGGTTGTTTAAGATATAAGGAGAGGGGTGGATGAAGGGACATATTCTTGACCACATCTATCAAAATCGATCCTTATCCGGATCTAGCAGGGCATCGATCACGGTTGGGTTTCATATAAGAAGAGGGGTGGATGCAGGGACATATCCTTGACCACATCTAACTATCGAAATCGGTCCTTTTCCGAATCTAACAGGGTATCTATCTCGGTTGTGTCACATATAAGGAGAGGGGTGGATGAAGGGACATTTTCTTGACCACATCTAACTATCAAAATCGGTCCTTATCCGGATCTAACAGGGTATCGATCACGGTTGGGTCTGATATAAGGAGAGGGGTGGATGAAGGGACTTATCTTTGACCACATCTAACTATGAAAATCGGTCCTTATCCTGATCTAATAGGTATAGAATACGCCCTCATTGTGGACCGCATTCCAATCAGTCCTTATCCTGATCTGACAGGTATAAAATACGCCTTCATGGCGGACCGTATTCCAATCAGTCCTTATCCTGATCTAACAGGTATAGAATACGCCCTCATGGTGGACCGTATTCCAATCAGTCCTTATCCTGATCTAACAGGTATAGAATACGCCCTCATGGTGGACCGTATTCCAATCAGTCCTTATCCTGATCTAACAGGTATAGAATACGCCCTCATTGTGGACCGCATTCCAATCAGTCCTTATCCTGATCTAACAGGTATAAAATACGCCCTCATGGCGGACCGTATTCCAATCAGTCCTTATCCTGATCTAATAGGTATAGAATACGCCCTCATGGTGGACCGCATTCCAATCAGTCCTTATCCTGATCTAACAGGTATAAAATACGCCCTCATGGCGGACCGTATTCCAATCAGTCCTTATCCTGATCTAACAGGTATAGAATACGCCCTCATGGTGGACCGCATTCCAATCAGTCCTTATCCTGATCTAACAGGTATAAAATACGCCCTCATGGCGGACCGTATTCCAATCAGTCCTTATCCTGATCTAATAGGTATAGAATACGCCCTCATGGTGGACCGTATTCCAATCAGTCCTTATCCTGATCTAACAGGTATAAAATACGCCCTCATGGCGGACCGTATTCCAATCAGTCCTTATCCTGATCTAACAGGTATAGAATACGCCCTCATGGTGGACCGTATTCCAATCAGTCCTTATCCTGATCTAACAGGTATAGAATACGCCCTCATGGTGGACCGTATTCCAATTAGTCCTTATCCTGATCTAACAGGTATAGAATACGCCCTCATGGTGGACCGTATTCCAATTAGTCCTTATCCTGATCTAACAGGTATAGAATACGCCCTCATGGCGGACCGTATTCCAATCAGTCCTTATCCTGATCTAACAGGTATCGAACACGTCCTCATCGTGGATCGCACTCTAATTGGAAACATGATTGAACCCAACATATATTAATGTAAGGTTTCCCAATAATTCCCCGCAGAAATAGAGAATGTAAATTTCAGGTGATATATGACTGTAGTCGAGATACGGCGGTTCTATTGCATCTAATCTATTATTGTTTCCGAAATGATTGTGACTTATGAGTTACAGGTAATAAACTTCTTACGAAAACAGCTGATAAATATTTTCAGAATGATTACCAGATCGAGAAGGCCGTGGTCGTTTATATATTTTTCCTGAGGGATGATACGCTGTTCTTCTCCCTTTTAAATTAAAAAAAATAAATGAAATATATTATTCTAATAATATAAAACATACAACTGATAGTAGTTTGGTAGAAAGAGGATTCATAATTTTTTTTTTTAATATTTATTTTCGCAATTTGGTGCAGCACCAGCTTCGTGAAATGAGTAACTCAAAAATATTTTAAATATTTTCTAAATCATTCGAGAATAATTTATTTCTGTTATTGTAAAAATGATTTATTCAATTTTCAACAAAAAATCTTTATATAAATAAGTTATATAATAAATGTTATGAGAAATATTAGGTCAAGTGGTGGCTGCACATGGTTGCAATACCGAAAGTTCTGCCATAGTTTTTTTTGTTTTGTTATGTTTTCTATAATTTTTTTATGCGAAGTAGTTAGTTCTGGCAACAATGATTCTTGATATTTAATATTTTTGAACAACAATTTTTAATCTATATTAATAAAGCTGAAACGGGGTTTGTTTGTTTGTTTGTATGTATGTTTGTTTGTTTGTATGTATGTTTGTTTGTTTGTATGTATGTTTGTTCCAGTATCACGCCCAAACCGCTGGACGGATCTTCATGAAACTTCACATGTAGCATTCTTTTGAGCCCGATTGAATAATAGGCTATGTGGCGTCCCAAAGTTTTGAACGGGAGGGGGGGTTGAGGGGGGCCTAAGTATAAATATAGAGCTAACTCATTAACTATTGGGCGAATTGTCATGAAATTTCACATGTAGTATTCCTGGAGGCCAAATAGAAAAATAAAGTGTGTGACGTCCCAAAAATTTGAACGGGGGGGGGGGGGGGGGGGGGAGGGATAGGCCTAAATATAAAGATACCGGTAGCTCATTAACTAATGGTCGTTTTGTCATGCAATTTCACATGTAGTATTCCTGAAGGCCAAATAGAAAAAAAGGAGTGTGGCGTCCCAAAAATTTGAACGGGAGGGGGAGGTTGTGGGGGGGCCTAAGTATAAATATAGAGCTAGCTCATTAACGGTTGGTCGTATTGTCACGAAATTTCACATGTAGTATTCCTGGAGGCCAAATAGAAAAATAAGGTGTGAGGCGTCCCAATGTTTCAAACGGGAGAGGGGTAGTAGGGGGACCTAAGTTCATAAATAGTGCTAACTGATACCAACTCTCTTCCCGTGACATTCTCGCACGAGCCGAGAACCACTATAAAAACTTCCCCAATTTAATATGATTGGCCCATGATAGTAGTTCACCTTTAAGCTACTAGGTGGAACTACCATCACGCCACTGTCCCCAAACCTTTTAGGCCCCTGGCGAGCGCGGGTGCGGTCCGGGGCTGTTGAGCGGTTGGGAATCCGTGCTAGAGGGCCCCTAGGGTCAGCTGACGCCTGACCCTACCCCTGATCGGCTCCCGCTCCCTCAGCAGCTCTGGATTAAGGGGCCGCTAGTCGGAACTTTTGATACCATTGGTCCAACTAGTGTGCCCTGCCCAGCTCGCTCTGGGTTCGACATATATACAAGAAAACAGAAGCAGAGTGCAGAGGACAAAGCCAGTTGAAGTAAACCAGTCTCCAGTCTATCCTATCCAGCTGCGAAGCCAAGGCAGTCATCTCCACATCCCCCCATGCCTTTCGGGGTATTTTTGGACGGCCGACTCTGCTGGCCAGTACATCACTCTACATCCCCCTTCCGACATCATTTTCATTAAGTAATGGTTGGATTGTAATAAAATTTCGTATGTAGTATGCTTAAAGGCCAAATAGAATTATAAGGTGTGTGGCATCCCAAAAATGTGAACGGGAGGGGGGGTTGTGGGGTAGGCCTAAGTTTAAATATAGTGCTAACTCTTTAACGGTTGGTCGGATTGTCACGAAATTTCACATGTAGTATTCCTGAAGCAAAATAGAAAAATAAGGTGTGTGACGTCCCAAAGTTTTGAACGGGAGGGGGGGCCTAAGTATAAATATAGAGCTAGCTCATTAACGGATGATCGGATTGTCACGAAATTTCACATTTAGTATTCATAAAGGCCAAATAGAAAAATAGGGTGTGTGACGTCAAAAAATTGTGAACGGGAGGGGGGTTGTGGGGGGCCTAAGTATAAATATAGAGCTAGCTCATTAACGGTTGGTCGTATTGTCACGAAATTTCACGTGTAGTATTCCTGGAGGCCAAATAGAAAAATAAGTACCAAAAATTTGAACGAGGGGTGGGGGGGGGGGGATAGGCCTAAATATAAAGATACCGGTAGCTCATTAACTAATGGTCGTTTTGTCATGTAATTTCACATGTAGTATTCCTGAAGGCCAAATAGAAAAAAAAGGAGTGTGGCGTCCCAAAAATTTGAACGGGAGGGGGAGGTTGTGGGGGGGCCTAAGTATAAATATAGAGCTAGCTCATTAACGGTTAGTCGTATTGTCACGAAATTTCACATGTAGTATTCCTGGAGGGCAAATAGAAAAATAAGGCGTGAGGCGTCCCAATGTTTTAAACGGGAGGGGGGGTTGTGGGGTAGGCCTAAGTATAAATATAGTGCTAACTCTTTAACGGTTGGTCGGATTGTCACGAAATTTCACATGTAGTTATACCATCTCCCTCCTTGTGTGAGTGCATTTTTACGTAAATAGTGAATATAAAATTACGTCGGAAAAATTATTAAAATTGAGTATTTTTACATCGCGACTTTAATAAAAAAAACAATACCTGGATAGCCAAATGCACTCCCACGAGAAGGACGGGTACAAGTTCCTAACTGTGGTTTGACATCAGTAATTAACAATAATTAATTATTGCTGTCAACCAGAAGAAGAATGGGAGGGGGGAAATAGAATGGACAACTCAAACCCTAGAACAGTAACATATTTATTTTAGAAGAAAATATCATATTTATAAAAGAAAAAACAAGTGAATATAAATTGGCCATTTGTCTGAAGGACTTTCTACGTTAATTACGAGGTACCTCAATACTGATCCCTGCAGGTGGCGATGTGGTCATCCTTGATGTACATCCCTCCGACTCCATCTACTCACCTAGTCCTTGTAGGTCTGCCTGGAGGCCACAATAGAATATAGATTGCTCACTGAGTTTATGTGCGTCCGAAATCAAAATGTATCTCACTCGCCTGAATGGCCCAAAACATGAACGAACACTGCTCAATTCACATATTCAAACTCACTGTCAAATATAAACTATACGTGTTGATCATCCGAGACGTGAACCAAGAATCTACAATCACATACTGAAACTCACTGTCAAATATAATAGTAACGTGGTGAACTGTTGGCACAAGAGCGATGAGTTGAAGAAGTGTGCGAAGAGAAGACTAACTATTGAATAAGTGAGTGAAGAGGTTGAGCGAAGAGTGGGGATGATTTGTTCTGGGGATGATTCCTGATGTCTCATTGGTCGTCAGTCTCCGCCCACCCCATCCTCAGCCAATCACCGGTGACCACTTTTGTGATTGCCTGCGGCTGTCAGACTGTGAATCCCAGCGGATATTAATTAGAGTTATGTGAAAAACTGAGCCGACAATATAATTACCACACAGGATGCCGACAATTATCCTGGCTTCCTTTCCATTCCCCATCTCTATTGTTCTTTGTTTCTGCTCCCAGCGATTGCGTTTTTCTCGCAGCAATCGCTGGTTTCGAGCATGTTCTTCCGAATGCAATTCTCTTTCGTTCAACACCTCACAAGCCATATTTTACTCCTAGCGATCGCGATTCTCTGCAGCATCGCTAGTTCTGAGCATTATATATTGTCTATAAGGTAGGCATGCTACAATATCCCCCGTTCCCGTTAAAATAAAATATGTCGGCTAAATGACCATTGGAAGTCACATATTTTATTAGTTTCACTTAACACTTGCTCGTTCACTGAGCATATACACTTAACCAATATTCATTAAAAGAAAGACTTGCCCAAAGTCATAATAAAATAATTATATACTACAAATACTCAGGTATCGACCTCATTATCATGCGTGACCAAAACATGATTTTAAATTTCCTTTCTATTCGGCATGGCTTGCCTATGCATGCGTGACCAAAGCATGAGTCTACTTTACACTGTACTTCTTGGAGTTAACCCTCTCCATTGGCAAATAACGATTCTATTCCTTGCATACATTCCTTGACTGCTTAAAATATCCAAAAAGGCCCCACGCCTCGACAATGTTTCAACTGAATTCCTATATACTCAATCCGCTTCAATAAAAATTTGGGTTGACCAGACCCTAACCATATGCCTCCTTAGGCCTTCGACAGGTATTTACCTTCTGCCGGAACGACGACGAAATATAAAATAGAAAAATAAGCCCACTCAAATCCCATCTCAGTTTCATAAACATATGTAAATTCCGGCATCCGCATTAATCAAGTAGCGAAACCCTTTCTTCAGTTCAAACAGTCAGTTCATGGCATAAAAAAAAATAATTAAACAACTCCCGCCCCTTTAAATGGATTCTACAAGCATCAATGGAGTGGCCCCTGCTCCGTGTGTACGATAATTCAATTTCAATTCTGGGAATCCCCTCCAGTTTATAATATATCTCCCCCTCCAGTCGTATGCTTCAACTCGAATTCAAGAAGAGCTGGGTCTGCCACCCATCAGGGAGCATCTCGAGCAACTGAAGGACCTCCACCATTCCAGACTCCAGTTCACCTCCGGGGCTGATGTCTATGGCCTTGGGCAAATAACTGAAGGGAGAAGACTGAAGGCTCGCCTTTATCAAGACTTATAATTTTTTATTTTTTTTATTTTTTATTTATTTTTTTTTTATTTTTTTATTTTTTTTTTATTTTTTTTTATTCTTTTTTTTTTGTACAACGTTTCATTTAAATCTCTTTGTGTAAGGCACTTGGAGTGCCGGCCCAAATAAATAAATTGAAAATGTGATTATCTCAAACAGCACCAAGAAAATCTAAAAAAACAGAAAGGCTAGAAAAAATCCATTGAATTCAATTGAAATCTATTTAAAGTATTAATATATTCATAAAGAACATACAAGGTGAGAAGTTACTGATAATTATCAAAACATTAACTGAGTTTTTTATACAGATTTGTCTAGATTACGTCGGGGATCGCAAATTGGGCGAGTATTTGAGACCAAGATGGAACTGATCATTTGCTTACAGTATGATTCAATAAAACACTGACTCAGCTCAGTTTTTGCAAACAGCAGAATGCATTACACACCTAGTTAGGGTTTTGTGTTACGACGACATTACTCAACAAAATACATTACCATTGGCCGGGGTGAAAGCTTGTTGTCTGGGAGGCCAAAGCCATCTTACTGGGGTTGACTCACTTAGTTCTGCATTCTCATCTAAGAGGATAGTTATATAAAACTATGTATTATAGTTATATAAAACTATATATAATACTATGCATGATAGTTATATAAAACTATATATAATACTATGTATGATAGTTATATAATAATTGTATAAACAGAAAGGAGCCGTGACCACTCTGTCATGGGGATGGAGCTCGCATCATCGCCAGGCTCACCACGAATTACAAAAATCGTTATCACTCTCCCTCCAAAGCCGATCCATCGTTTGGGCAAAAACTCAATATATGACTTACGTAGTGGCTTCTGAAACCTTAAACTCGGCAGTTAGTAGGGTTCTTGAATCAATCCCTTCTGTAGTCTCCGCTGCCATTTGACCGACTTGGGGTTTGAATTTAAATATAATTTTTCGTGTCAAATACAAGGGCAGTTATATCTTGATTTAGCTATAAATCAATGGTTGTCGTCTTTACATAAAATGTTGTATAGATAAATACATTCTTCAGATACACGGAGACTTTTTTTTTTTAATTTTCAAAATCAATTAGTTAGTACTCTCTAGATCAGCATCGAATTTGTGCCGATTACATAACTGCCCGTATACTTCGTATAGCAAGGGAAGTAAATGAAGTGTATAAATAAAAAAGGAGACGCGGTCTGTATAGTACGGTGTACCGGCGTGACTCTGTTCGGACCAACGGAACCCACTCCAGCAATGGGCAGAGACTGGCTACAAGCAAGCAGCATCCCGTGGTCGAGCTCGCCTCTCCCGTTATTTGTTTCATCACAAACTCGAAATCGATCAACCAGTAAGCATTTAAGGAGTATTTCGAATGAATTATAACATGTTTATAAATAAACAATACTTACGTAGTCACGTAAATGTTAATTTAATTTAATTTTTAATTCTCATTTATTTATTCATCATATAAACAAATCAAAATACTCAAATGATGCGAGTAGATATCGATACTCGATTGGTATCGATAACACAATTCAATCGAAGTAGGACATACCAAGGTATCGTATCAACCCTAATCATCCCTAAGTAATTGTCTATTCCATAAAAAATGTATAAACTACCGATTGCGGCACTACACCATCGTTAGGATTAGCAATAAACTAAGACAGGTTGCTGATTGCGAACCGTTCTTATAGATACATCAGATAGGTAAAGAGAAGAAATCGGCATTTTTAGTTTGAGTTAGGAAAATCCCCTTTGCTGTACAGTTACGAAATTGTTTGTTCTCAAATTGCTATCTGTCTTTCTTTTTTTTCAATAACAATCGCAAAATTAAGATATATATATATATATATATATATATATATATATATATTGATATATAATCTAATGACTTTATGTTTGTGTTTTATAGACTCCTAAACTTCGATCCCATTTCGTTCTTATGTTCAGCAATTATGTTGGTCGAGTCACCGAGGAGGTTTAGAACACAGTTTTATCCCACCCTTACCCCCCCCCCCCCCACGCACCCACCTGGGGCCTAAATATAAATCTAGAGCTAGTTCATTAACGGATGGTTGGATTGTCATGGAATTTCACATGTATTATTCTTGAAAGCTATATTGAAAAATACGCTATGTCACATCTAAAAATTTTGAACGGAAGGGGGGTTGTGGGGGTAGGCCTTAGCATAAAGATAGTGTTGGCTGATTTACGAATGGTCGAATTGTCACGAAATTTCACATGTAGTAGGTATTCAAAATGTCGAATTTAAAAATACGCTAAGGGACAACTCAAGATTTTTAACGGGAGGGGGGGGGGGGATAGGTATAATTATAACGAATGGCCGGATTGTCATGTAATTTCACGTGTAGTATTCTTAAAAGACAAATTGAAAAATAGGATCTGTGACGTCTCAAAATTGCCAACGGGAGGGGGGCTAATCATAAAAATAGTGCTAACTCATTAACGGATAATTTCCCATGTAGTAATTTCAATAGCAAAATTTAAAAAATGGCTGTGACGTCTCAACGTTTTGGAAGTGTGGGGCGGGGGTGCATTAATGCTGAAGGAATTTCACATGTGACTATCTTAAATATGCGATTTAGCCCTAATTTTAAAAGGGTGGGTTTCCTAAGCATGTATTATCTAGCAGGTCCAACGTTCTTAACATTGTTTTATCCCACCCTTACCCCACCCCCGCATTTCGTGCACTTGCTTATGGAACGAAAATCATTGCACGAATTGTCGTAAATTGTTTTGTATTGGATTCTATGGAGCACAGAAAGTGTTAGAGACTTCGTTTTACCTTAACCTCATCGTGTGAATATCAAGCAGGCCGTGTATGTATCACGTATAAAAAATATATTTACATATTTTTTTTGTTTAAACTTCGATCCGATTTTGTTCTTATGTTAAGCGAAGTGCACGACATTTTTTTAACAAATGTTTTACAAACTTCTAATAATTCCCTGTTCAATTTTTCTTTAAATTTTAAGCGCTTATCAAGATAAAATCTAATCTAATCCACTTTCAAATCGGTGGATTTGCATTAACAAAATGCCACCAAAATGGCAAAACATCGGCCGATCTCGACGTCAAACTCGAATATACTGAAAGGCAAGAAATAATGAAACTCAAGAACAGCACGCACAACGCAATCAATCAAGTCGCATACGGATTCGCCACTTTGATACGCCGCTGCAAAGCAGTCTATCGTTGAAGGACTATAAGCCTTATTCAATATGAACAATTGGAAATGATAAAATCATGAATGTTGTTGAATATATATTATTATCAATACTGCTAGTGAAAGACAAAATATATTACTGCTAGTGAAAGATAAAATATATTACTGCTAGTGAAAGGTAAAATATATTACTGCTAGTGAAAGATAAAATATATTACTGCTAGTGAAAGATAAAATATATTACTGCTAGTGAAAGATAAAATATATTACTGCTAGTGAAAGATAAAATATATTACTGCTAGTGAAAGATAAAATATATTACTGCTAGTGAAAGATAAAATATATTACTGCTAGTGAAAGATAAAATATATTACTGCTAGTGAAAGATAAAATATATTACTGCTAGTGAAAGATAAAATATATTACTGCTAGTGAAAGATAAAATATATTACTGCTAGTGAAAGATAAAATATATTACTGCTAGTGAAAGATAAAATATATTACTGCTAGTGAAAGATAAAATATATTACTGCTAGTGAAAGATAAAATATATTACTGCTAGTGAAAGATAAAATATATTACTGCTAGTGAAAGATAAAATATATTACTGCTAGTGAAAGATAAAATATATTACTGCTAGTGAAAGATAAAATATATTACTGCTAGTGAAAGATAAAATATATTACTGCTAGTGAAAGATAAAATATATTACTGCTAGTGAAAGATAAAATATATTACTGCTAGTGAAAGATAAAATATATTACTGCTAGTGAAAGATAAAATATATTACTGCTAGTGAAAGATAAAATATATTACTGCTAGTGAAAGATAAAATGTTTACGTTCTAAGAGGATAAACATAAAGTGTATGTGATTTATAAATTACCAGAATATATAGGCCAGAAGACTTCTGGATATCTCGGATCTACGAAACGAGCTTAAATAAAATATATAATTAGTTAAGAGAATTAAAAAAGTAAAAATGTTCCGAGCAAAAACTTTGTATCCATACATTTTTTACATTGGCAATTATAGTAATAATTAAAGTAAAGAAGAGCCGAGGAGAAACATCGTTTACTGCACTCATGTGTGTCTTAGAGAGGACGCCAGTAGCTTAGGGAAAATTTAGGACTCCCGTAGTAGAGTCGGGTTTATGTCCACCAAAGTATACTCTAGTAGGCATGACCTCCCAGTTGTATAGTTATATATATATAGTTATTATGACTCATGGCCGGGCTTTAAACTACGAGGTCATATCGCCAACTACCAGAGCGCTCTTTCGTCACTACGGTGGACATAAGCCCGACTCTACTATGGGAATCCTAAATTTTGCCTACCCTACATTTTTATTCACTTGGGGTAGGGGGTTTTTAACGAGTACCTGACATCGTACAGGCTCGGGACCATCGCTTAACGTCCCGTCAGAAGGACGGCGTGCTTAAGTTTGTTTTACCTCCCAGATAAAATAAACTTAGGGTCTCGGCCGGGTTTCGAACCCACGACTTTGAGCTCAGAAGGCAAGCACGCGACCACTGAGCTACCTGTGCCCTCTCTATATATTTATATATATATACTATAACCCTGGCAGTAACCTTCCGCTCCAGTCAAATGTTCCTATTTGGATCTATAATATAAATTTATTTATTTATTTATATATTTACAACGGCATAATAACATTTGCCATTAGCAATTGTGATAAATAGAGCAGTGTCAGTTGCATGGCTGTACTGCTGAGGTACGTGACCGAAGAGGAGTCCAGGCTAGTCCTGGAGCAGGTCCCTCTGCCATATCCGCTTGAGGCGTCGTGGTGGATTTGTGGGGAGAGTGTTTGTAGATAATTCTTGTATAAGTGGATTGGCGTGATGATGGAGTTTGAAAATTTTTATATCGTGTCTTGATAACAGAAGGTACAAATGGGATGTTGAGGTCATTATGTAATGTGAGGTTGGAAACGTAAAATGGTGCATTGGCAATGTGGCGTAGTATGATGGATTGTATTGACTGAAGGCGTTGTATGTTTGATTTTTTGGCTGATCCCCATATCTCGATTCCGTAAGTCCAGATGGGTTTTAGTATAGTGTTGTAAATGTGAAGTTTGTTTTCAAGCGATAATGTCGATCGTCGTCCGATGATTGATTTCAGTCGTCCAAATCGTCTTTTGAGGTCTGTGCGTTTGAGTCTGATATGAGTTGTCCAAGTTAAACGTCTGTCTAAATGAAGTCCTAGATATCGTACAGTGTCGGATGCAGGAATGGGCTGGTTGTTAATGTAAACTGGTGGACAAGTGTTGTGTCTGAGGGTAAATCTGGTTTGTAGACATTTGTCTCTATTAATTTTTATTCTCCATTTGTTGGCCCAATCTGTTTGCTGGTGTAAATGTTCCTGTAAGTGTGAGCTTGCTTGTGTTGGGTCTGAGTGTGTTGAGAGAATTATAAATTTAAATTTAGAGAATTATAAATATAAATTTAAAAACGCCACATCCTTCTATCATACAGCCTTCTAGAGGATTGATTTGTAAAGAAAAATATTGGATAAAATGACTGTAAACCTGGCAGCAATCTTCCGCTTCATTCTAATTTCTGTATAACGTAATAACAACTATAACTGTTTGACGAGACTTTTATGAGGTTTGGGGAAAATTCGCACAACTAGGTTGTGGTTATAATGAGTTGGAATGAAGTTATTCGCGATGGATCCCTTGGAGGGCGCCGGTAGGTCAGTGGTATTCGTGGTATAGGGTAGACCAATTTAGAGAGCCTGCCACCACAAAACAAAAAAAAAAAACTATACTGCTCAAAATAAATAATCTATTTTTTAATTTTATTTATTATTTTTTTGTATATTTCAATGGCATAAATTACCGTTATAATATGGAGCCGGTGGAAGGACTTCTATTTCTTCCGGACCTTCAGGTGCTCCTTGATATTGGTAATAACTCCAGTTTGGTGCGTAACCTCGAGGCCAGACTGATTCAAAACATATATTAAATTAGTTAGTAGTAACACGTCATTTTACGTAAAGCCTTGTCATATACTGGCTGGTAGAAGGGGGTGGTATTTAGAGCCACCCTTAAATGGATGGGGCAAAAATAATTGGGCAAGGAGAAAATATAAAGAAAAATAAATACAGGTATCTTCTGTTTGCCTAATTGTTTTACCTCATTGATTTATGGCTGCGTCTAAATATCAACCTTTGTCTTTGTGCGAAACTTTAATAGATTTCAAGAAATCAATCAGGAAGGAATTCATTGAAATCAGCTAATTTTTAGTACATTCGAGTATATAGTGCATGAAATTGCTAGGCTTTTCGTGGTTTTAGTGTCAATAATATATATTTTAATTCCATAATGGGGGGGAAAAAAAAGCAAGGAAAAAAATAGAGGAAATAAATGCAACCATATGTTTACTGAATGTTTAGGAATTGTTTTGTTGTTTGATTCAAAAATCAAGATAAAAAGGTGAAAGAAAAGTGAACTTACCTTCTGCACCGATGGAAATTTGAATTTGAACAATCAAAAATAACAATATGGAAAAAAGATCCATATTGTGTGACTTAGACGACATTTTGAAATGAGGCTGATTGGTTTGAAACTATTGTTAATATAGTTGTGCCCCTCCGTGACGTAACAACACCGTCATTAGCGACATCGAAGCTACGTGCCTTCCAAGATATACGTGTTACAAGTCTATAGGGCGGGTCGAACAAGTGATCCGACCTGTCACTTTAAGACAACTGAGAAACAAAAAATTAAGATACCTATTACAGAAAAGTGTGATCAGATCGTCCAAGTGAAGGGCTCTATGTACTATTGACATAGGTCAACAAACCTAAGATAGTTATTGTGACTCATGCACGGGCTTTAACTATGAAGACATATCGCCTACTACCTGCCAAAGGCTCTTTCGTCCCTTTGGTGGACACGGGCCCGACTATATATTGGGAGTCCTAAATTTTGTCTATCCAGGTTTCTTCACATAGGGTAGGGGGTCTATAACGAGTATCTGACATTATCTAAAAAAAGTTCAGAACTAATACGTAACTTCCATCCGAAGGACAGCATGCTCAATGTTTCACCTCTTAGATGAGAAACCTAAGGGTCTCGGCCGGGTTTCAATTTTGAACTTAGTAGGCAAGCATACAAATCATAGGGCATATAAGCGATTACAAATTATGTTAAAAACGTTTTTCATAAGAAGCGATTTATCCGATTAGTCCTATAGATTTAGTCCAACGATTAGTTGATTCGTTTTCTTGTAAATCAAAGGAACGTTTAAAAATATGTGTTTCAAAACAACATTTCTGGACGGTTTTCGAAAACTGGACGACAAATAAAGCATAGTCGATAGACAGGTATGAGGCAGATGCCATGACAGTCTATGATAAGTAAACACGCAGGTGTGGACTCAATTTCAGAGATCGGAAGACCCTCAAAAGGGCAAAACAGAAGTTAAGTGGGAGAGCGGAGACATACCCATGGGGCGAGGTGTGAACTCAATTTCAGAGATCGGAGGACCCTCAGAAGTTAAGTGGGAGAGCAGAGACATATGAATGGGGCGAGGTGTGAACTCAATTTCAGAGATCGGAGGACCCTCAAAAGGACAAAAACAGACGTTAAGTGGAAGAGCGGAGACACACGCATGGGGCGAGGTGTGAACTCGATTTCAGAGATCGGAGGACCCTCCAAAGGGCAAAAACAGAAGTTAAGTGGGAGGGCGGAGACACACGCTTGGGGCGAGGTGTGGACTCAATTTCAGAGATCGGAAGACCCTCAAAAGGGCAAAAACAGACGTTAAGTGGGAGAGCGGAGACACACGCTTGGGGCAAGGTGTGGACTCAATTTCAGAGATCGGAGGACCCTCCAAAGGGCAAAAACAGAAGTTAAGTGGAAGAGCGGAGACACACGCATGGGGCGAGGTGTGAACTCGATTTCAGAGATCGGAGGACCCTCCAAAGGGCAAAAACAGAAGTTAAGTGGGAGGGCGGAGACACACGCATGGGGCGAGGTGTGAACTCAATTTCAGAGATCGGAAGACCCTCAAAAGGGCAAAAACAGACGTTAAGTGGGAGAGCGGAGACACACGCTTGGGGCAAGGTGTGGACTCAATTTCAGAGATCGGAGGACCCTTCAAAGGGCAAAAACAGACGTTAAGTGGGAGAGCGGAGACACACGCTTGGGGCAAGGTGTGGACTCAATTTCAGAGATCGGAGGACCCTCCAAAGGGCAAAAACAGAAGTTAAGTGGAAGAGCGGAGACACACGCATGGGGCGAGGTGTGAACTCGATTTCAGAGATCGGAGGACCCTCCAAAGGGCAAAAACAGAAGTTAAGTGGGAGGGCGGAGACACACGCATGGGGCGAGGTGTGAACTCAATTTCAGAGATCGGAAGACCCTCAAAAGGGCAAAAACAGACGTTAAGTGGGAGAGCGGAGACACACGCTTGGGGCAAGGTGTGGACTCAATTTCAGAGATCGGAGGACCCTTCAAAGGGCAAAAACAGACGTTAAGTGGGAGAGCGGAGACAGACGCATGGAGCGAGGTGTGGACACAATTTCAGAGATCGGAGGACCCTCCAAAGGGCAAAAATAGAAGTTAAGTGGGAGAGCGGAGACACACGCATGGGGCGAGGTGTGAACTCGATTTCAGAGATCGGAGAACCCTCAGAAGGGCAAAACAGATGTTAAGTGGGAGAGCGGAGACACACGCATGGGGCGAGGTGTGTACACAATTTCAGAGATCGGAAGACCCTCAAAAGGGCAAAACACGGCCGTCATTTTATGAATTTTGTGCCTAACTAAGATGAATCGAACACCCAACATATTTAGAATAGATGAAGTGGTTCAGGAATAAGGAGAATCATACACACTGCCAAAATTATAACACTTCGAAATAGTCTTATGTCATATTTGCGGGTTCGAAACCCATCGGGTAGAGAGTATTATTTTTTTCATAGATAGAACTTCCTCCCGGTGGATCTCGTGAAAAGAAAGAGGGACACGTCAGCTCATACATTTCATAAATTGACGTGTCCCCTTCTAATTTTAAATGTTTAAGTATTTATATATTTTCATGATGTTTATTATTATGTTTTTTTGTTGTTCTCGTTATATATTTTCATGATGTTTATTATTATGTTTTTTTGTTGTTCTCGTTATATATTTTCATGATGTTTATTATTATGTTTTTTTGTTGTTCTCGTTATATATTTTCATGATGTTTATTATTATGTTTTTTTGTTGTTCTCGTTATATATTTTCATGATGTTTATTATTATGTTTTTTTGTTGTTCTCGTTATATATTTTCATGATGTTTATTATTTTTTTTTTTTTTTGTTCTCGTTATATATTTTCATGATGTTTATTATTATGTTTTTTTGTTGTTCTCGTTATATATTTTCATGATGTTTATTATTATGTTTTTTTGTTGTTCTCGTTATATATTTTCATGATGTTTATTATTATGTTTTTTTGTTGTTCTCGTTATATATTTTCATGATGTTTATTATTATGTTTTTTTGTTGTTCTCGTTATATATTTTCATGATGTTTATTATTATGTTTTTTTGTTGTTCTCGTTATATATTTTTTTATTTAAAACATAGTTTAACATTAATTTTAAAAAGATTCATGTAGTGAGATGTGAATATTTCACAGGCTGCAAAATAAAAACGTAATGTGATCTATCACAGATTTTATTAGTTTATGCTAGCTGGCTTTCGAGATTGCTCTCATTATCAATGGCAATCTAGTAAAACAATCTACTCTAAACTTACAAACACAATTGATTGACACTTAACTTATATTTTTGCCCTTTCGAGGGTGCTCCGATCTCTAAAATTGAGGCTACACTCTGCCTCATACATATGTTTCCGTTCTCGCTCTGAACCTTCAATCTCTTTATTGCTGGATTCTTATCTCATTTAAAGGTTCCAGACCCGGATCCTGGCTTCGAACCATGCTTCAACACGGATCCAGGTCCGTGGATCCGAATCGAAGTCTGGAAGTGTGAGCTGGGATTCGTGTCTGGAATCGTGGACGCAACTCCGAATCTAGAAGCAGGTTTAGAGTTAGCGCCGAAACTTATATGGTGAATTGGGATGTAGCCTCAAATTCGGAAATCAAAGGACCCTCAAAACAGAAGGAACGGTCGACCAAATGAAGAGAACGAATGTTTAGAGAGAGCGATGAAACAAGAAATAAAGAGATAGAAGATTTAGAGGGAGAGCGAAAACTTAAGCGAGAGCTAAAAAACTTGCACTCTTCTTACCTAATCGTAAAGATGGAACCGTGGACCCGTGCCCAGTTTACTATTTGTATTAATAAATAAATAAGTTTGTTTTATTTATTTATTACAAGTTTCCACAATATGTCCGCGTTCCTCAACTTAGAATTTGTATTAATGTTTTTGTCAGAAAAAATGGAGAAATGCTGCCAAAAGGACCAGCTATATTTTATATTTCTCCTTCGCCTGTTTTTGCTTGGATCAACCAACGCAAATTTTTTTTTTATCTTATGATAGAATATCATTGTATCTGGTTGAAGCCTCTCTACCGACATTGCTGTATTTAATGTTTTTTTCCAAAATATGAAGAATGGCTGCCATAAGACCCACCAACATTTTATATTTCATCCTCGGCCAATCTCTCTCTCTCTCTCTCTATATATATATATATATATATATATATATATATATATATATATATATATATTGTAGCATGTCTACCCTATAGATAAGGCTCAGAACTGGCGATGTCTACGAGAGGATCGCGATCGCTAGGAGCAAAGTATGGGTTGTGTGGTGTTGAATAAACGAGAATTGCATTTGGAAGAGAATGCTCGGAACCAATGATGCCTGCGAGAGAATCGCGATCGCTGGGAGCGGAAAATAAAGAATAATAGAGACACAATGGAAAGGAAGCCAAGATAATTGTCTACATCCGGTGTATAAGGAATAAGCAGTAAAGGTTTTTTTTCTTACTCCAGGTTTTCACACAACTAGAGGCAGATGTTAATTGGTAATATGCGATTGGCTGGAAATAAAATGGGCGGAGTCCGACGACCAATCAAGCCTGGAGAACTGTCCCCTACCACGGTCGGATATCGGAAGCCACTCCCCGTTTTACTCATTCTTCGCTCATGTCTTGGCTGGTCACCACGTTCTTTTTATATTGTACAGTTGAGTTTAAATATGTAAATTAAGTTTCTTTGTTCATGTCTTGGCTGGTCACCACGTTCTTTTTATATTGTACAGTTGAGTTTGAATATGTGAATTAACTTTCTTCGTTCATGTCTTGGTGGATCACCACGTATCTTTTCTATAAGTAAAGTTTAGTTTGAATATGTGAAATTAACAGTCTTCGTCGCTCATGTCTTGGCTGGTCACCACGTTCTTTTTATATTGTACAGTTGAGTTTAAATATGTAAATTAAGTTTCTTTGTTCATGTCTTGGCTGGTCACCACGTTCTTTTTATATTGTACAGTTGAGTTTGAATATGTGAATTAACTTTCTTCGTTCATGTCTTGGTGGATCACCACGTATCTTTTCTATAAGTAAAGTTTAGTTTGAATATGTGAAATTAACAGTCTTCGTCGCTCATGTCTTGGCTGGTCACCACGTTCTTTTTATATTGTACAGTTGAGTTTAAATATGTGAATTAACTTTCTTTGCTCATGTCTTGGTCGATCACCACGTATCTTTTCTATAAGTAATATCAGTTTGAATATGTGAATTAGTCGTAGAGACACACTTTGATTTTGGACGGTGCAAAGTCAGTGGGGGTGTAACTTCTGGTGTGCCCTCGAAACTACGCAGATCTTCAGGGACTATGTGAATAGACGATTTCTACGGGAAGTCCAGAAAGGGTGATCACGCCGTCATTCGCCATGGATATCGTATCGAGGTACCTCGTAATTAAGTTATAATTCAGTCCTTCAGACACACGGCCAAATTATATATATATTCAATTGTTGTTTTGTAAATATGTTCTCATTAAAATAAATATGTTAAAGTTATAGGTTTGATTCATTTCATTCCCCCCCCCCCACTCATGCTTCTTCTGGTTGACAACAGTAATTAATTATTGTTAATTACTGGTGTCAACTAACCGTTAGGAACTTGTAACCGTTCTTCCCGTGGGAGTGCTTTCAGCTATTCAGGCATTGTTTAATTAAAGTCGCGATTTAAATAATTTTCAATTTTAATAATTTTTCGATCTCAATTTTATTTATTTTATTAATTACGTGATTTGCACTCACACACGAGAGGGAGAAATGGTTATTAATATATATAATCTAATGTCTGTATGTTTGTGTTTTATACACTCCTAAACTTCGATCCGATTTTGTTCTTATGTTCAGCAATTATGTTGGTCGAGTCACCGAGAAGGTTTAGAACATAATTTATACCACCCTTACCCCCCACGCACCCACCTGGGGCCTAAGTATAAATCTAGTGCTAGTTCATTAACGGATGGTTGGATTGTCATGGAATTTCACATGTATTATTCATGAAAGCTATATTGAAAAATACGCTACGTCACATCTAAAAATTTTGAACGGAAGGGGGCTTGTGGGGGTAGGCCTTAGCATAAAGATAGTGTTGGCTGATTTACGAATGGTCGAATTGTCACGAAATTTCACATGTAGTATTCAAAATGTCGAATTTAAAAATACGCTAAGGGACAACTCAAGAAGAGGGGGGGGGGGGGGGGGGGGGTTGTGGGATAGGCATAATTATAAAGATAGTGGTACGTCATTAACGAATGGTCGGATTGTCATGTAATTTCACGTGTAGTATTCTTAAAAGACAAATTGAAAAATAGGATCTGTGACGTCTCAAAATTGCCAACGGGAGGGGGGCTAATCATAAAAATAGTGCTAACTCATTAACGGATAATTTCCCATGTAGTAATTTCAATAGCAACATTTAAAAAATGGCTGTGACGTCTCAACGTTTTGGATGTGAGGGGCGGGGGTGCAATAATGCTGAAGGAATTTCACATGTGGCTATGTTAAATATGCGATGTAGCCCTAATTTTAAAAGGGTGGGTTTCCTAAGCATGTATTATCTAGCAGGTCCAACGTTCCTAACTACATACTAGCTGAGATGCCCCGCGTTTCTAACTACGTACTAGCTGTGATGCCCAGCTGTCCTAAGAACTTACTAGCTGTGGGTTCCGCCGATGCAAGGCACATAATAGCTGTGGTGCCCGGCGATTCTAAGCAATTACTAGCTGGGCTGGCCGCCGTTGCAAGGCATATACTAGCTGTAGAACCCAGCGTTCCTGAACACGTACTAGCTGTGGTGCTCAGCCTGCCTAAGTACCTACTAACTGTTGTGATCTGCAGTCGTAAGCACTTACTAGCTGGGGTGTACGCCGTTGCAAGGCCGATACTTCCAGTGGTTACAATCGTTTTTACCCACTGGCTAGGATGTCCAGCGATGCTAAGTATTTACTGCCTCTGTGGTTTCCACCGTTGAAAGGAGCATACTAATGTATGCCCATTCATCAAATTTACTTTTGGTTTATACCGATTGTAAATATTCAAAATAATGAATTTAAAAAAAAAAATATTAGGGGCTTAGAAGAATGCAACATGAATTTCCATGAAAATCTTTTCAGGTATAAGTGAGCTATCTACCTATATCTTTATGCTCCCTCCCCTCCCCCACATCTTTTCCTCTTCTTCAAAATCTTTATGACGCCACATGGCATATTTTTCAATCGAGGTATGCTCCATGTAAAATTTCATGGAAATTCAGCCAGCCGTTTAGGCGTGATGTTGGAACAAACCCAAGACTCCAAACCTTCCGTTTCAAATGTATTAATATAGATATATTATTTTAAGGGTAAACCGCGTAGGGGTTGTTAGCTGAAATATACCCCAGAATTTTATATACCACCATGATTTGTTAGTTACATACTTGCGTATGATAAGAATCGCTTATTTGAATATGAACAGAATATCAAGGATGTAACCTCGAAATAGTTAAAAATAATTTCACTTACGTAAATTAAACATATCTATCTGACGAACAACACTTTGCGTCAGAGCCTTCTATTTGACGTCAATGCTAATTAGCCCAATTAAATCAATAATCACCACTATTTGCACTATTCGAAACAAATAAGAAATAGTTTAACAATTTTTATAATTTTTAAATTTAACAATTTTTATAATTTTTAAATTTAAAATGTTTTCTAATTTTAATTAAAATAAATGTCTACTACTTCATTCGGACTTTTTTTTCTGGTTTCCCATCAGGATAACCTTCCTCATTAGTAGAAGGGAAATGGGGACTCTGGATCAGTTGCTCCTCATGACCTTTGACCCCGTGGGGTCACGTGACCCATCACCCCCCACCACCACTACTCCCACCCCCTCCCCAGCTCCAAATCACCCACCATCGTACATCCCCAGCTCAATAAGTTTCCGCTCTCACTCTAAACCTCAATAAGCCCCCCCCCCCCCCCTAATTTTTTCATCTCAATTTTTGTCCTTTGAATCACTACCAATCTACTTCCCCATCTAAATAAGTTTCCGCTCTTCCTCTAAACCTCAATAAGTTCCCCTCTCCCTCTAAACCTCAATAAGTTTCCGCTCTTCCTCTAAACCTCAATAAGTTTCCGCTCTCCCTCTAAACCTCAATAAGCCCCCCCCCTCCCCTAATTTTTTCATCTCAATTTTTGTCCTTTGAATCACTACCAATCTACTTCCCCATCTAAACAAGTTTCCGCTCTCACTCTAAACCTCAATAAGTTTCCGCTCTTCCTCTAAACCTCAATAAGTTCCCCTCTCCCTCTAAACCTCAATAAGTTTCCGCTCTTCCTCTAAACCTCTATAAGTTTCCGCTCTCCCTCTAAACCCTGCTTTACATTTTTATCTCACCCCTCGCCTGTGCCCCTATATTTTTTTTAATTAGCCCACTAGTAACAATTTTTATATTTTTAAAGACTGATTTCGTGACCTTGAACAGGCACTTTCGTGATCTAACATGTCGAACCCTGCATTCGTGTAGCCTACCATATCATGTCCTAGCATGATCATCATCATCATTGTATTCAGTATTATTTTAAACTGAAGTATAATGATGGAATAATCGCCTACCTACAATTTTGAGCATGCCGTCCTTCGGTGCCTTGAAAAGTATTGCATTTAAAAATATAATTCAAAGCTCGTCATATTGAGTATGTTGTCCGATTGGAGTAATATGATGGAAAAATCGCCTACCTACACTTTTGAGCATGCCGTCCTTCGGTGCCTTGAAAAGTATTGCATTTAAAAATATAATTCAAAGCTCGTCATATTCAGTATTATTTTAAACTGGAGTAATATGATGGAAAAAAAAAAAAGCATTTATCTTAAATTCCGAGCACGCTGTCCTTTGGTGTTATTTGTGAATTCTTGTTTTTTTTTATTTCAACAATCATTTATTAGTAATTTTGCGTTTTCTCCAATCTGAAGACATCCTAGACCTTGAAATGGTTTTTGCATGCATTATACATGTTCAAACATGTCGAGACCTGTTGTTGCAGGCATACTTCACCAATTTTTATTTCATGATTTAATCTTACATCCCCACGTCAATTAACACATCCAATGTGCTTCCCCATCTCAATACCCTCGCTCTCCCTCCGATTCACTACTCTCTATCTTCAGTATAGCGGCGTAGCCAATCCATCTCAATTTTCTCACTTATACTTCCCCACCTAATTCTCCCTTTAAACCTTTTACTCAGACACACATCCAAGCAATTTTCTTTAGATTTCATCATAGTCCACTACTCTTAGCACCATCATGCTTCGCCCCTGTTCAACACCTACAACCTCTCTAGATCGTCTGACATTTTCATCATAACCCGGTCTACCCATACATAAACCTACATTCTACGTCCATTAGCCTTTCCCTCTGAGTCAGTCAAACTTACCCACCTCAAATCATCTTCAATGCACATACCCACATCAATTATTCTAAAACATAATCTTTAATTATAATAGTTCTACTTCCTCAGACCTATTGTACTTCTTCCAACCGGCAGAGACTTTGCAACCCACACCTAATCCTCAGGTCTTTCTCCTAATTTTTATGACTCACTTCTACTTCCCCACATCAATCGTCTAATTGTTTTTTCTCAACTTGTCCTTACCAATTTTCTGTTCTCTACTTCTAAAACCTTTTACTCATACATACCCGCCCATACACGCGGTGTAATCTTTAGATCTAGATGTACCTTTCCATGGATACATTCTTAGGCTAACATGCAGTATATTCAACTTACGTTATGTTACATACTACTTCTCATCTCCAGCACTTAACTTACTTAGCACCTCTACTGTATTCCAATCCTCGTTTATAGCGGTCAAAACAATTTCTTTTTCCTTCCACCAACCGTCCTCTACTGTAATTGCTCTCCTAACCTTCTTAAACCCCCGCACAATTCTGACAACGACCAATCCATCCCAATATTCTGCTCTCCACTTCTACTTCCCCAACAATATCAAGTTAGAACCCTACAAGTGTAGACTACTCCCCCGTCAACATTTCTTTCTCATTCAAACCACTTCTATCCCACCTCTCACTCAGACATACCTGCACACTTGCATCACATGCAGAAAATCAAATTTAAATGCTTCTCCCTACCTAAACCGCCAGGTCAACACCCCCACAGTTCTCGTCGATATTTAGATTCGCATTTCCAATATTACTTTACCATCACTATTTTTACGACTAATAACTTACAATCTAGCAGGAACTTAAATTATCCCCCTGCACAACACTACTCCGGATATATTCAGAACCCACTCCCACACATCTGAGCACCAATAGAACTCTAACCTAGGACCCCTGCTGTGTAGGCTCACTCACATTGGTACCTGTCAACCCATCTTTATAACTGCAAAAGCCGAGGGTAATTTCATATTCAAGTATTTTTCCTAAGATTTCATACTGATGAAGGCTCTAGACCCCTTCATCACCAACGAGATCAGTTAAAGAACTATTTTATAACACAGCCCCAACGTACATATAAGGTTTGTCCAATACAATAGGAACTCTTCTTATGGCGGGAACAAAACCCGCTTATAGAATGTTGCAACTGTCGTTGTTCCATTCTCCTTGAAAAAATCTACCTTTTAAATAGATAAACCTATATGATGGCAAAGTGTGAGTGTTTTCATGTCGAACAGATTTTCTTATTCCATCTATACCCCCGATGGCTTCGGTAATGAAAATGATACCCGAACCCCTCTTCGAACTATTCAAATCTAACATCTATACGTTGATGACAGAACTTTATACCCGACCAAACGTAAAAACGTCATATTTTCCTTAGACAGAGGTATTAAGCCTTTTACGGGTTTAGGAAGGTTGAACTTTTTTGTTGGTTTTTTATCACCATATACTACTCTTCGGTGTTCTGTTGAATGAATTCGTTCACTTCCGTCTTCACCCGAATCATGCTGTGAAGAGACCGTTTGCTGTTGTGATGAACTGGAGTGTTCACCCACATCGTCCTCTGAAGAGTCTGTGTGTTGTTGTGTGTAATTCTCTCCGTTGAAGGCAAGTGGGGGTGTATTCTGGGAGTGTGTTCCACCATTAGTTCTAATTCGTTTAATATGTCTTTTACCACATGTATCCAATTGAAAAATGGTTGCTCGCCTCTTTAAAATTGAAGAAATCGTGGATTGAGGAATCTTGAAATGTTTCGATATTTCTCCAACCTTTTCTCCTTCATCAAAAAGTTTAATTATTTTTATTTTATTTTCTATAGTGAGAGCGTTTCGTTTGACCCCCATGATATCTAACCTGCTGTGGATTACTAGATCAATGAAGTCTGCCTAATAATCACCAAACAGACCGTGCTTATTGTAACAGGGTTGACAACTTCGGTTCAATAAATAGTGAATGATCAGATTGTATTTATCTCAAAGTTGTTAACACGTTCACAATGAAAACAGATAACTACTGACCAAACAGAACGTATTTATAGTTTTTTTCATCCTACATGAAACGAAAGGAGCCGATAAAATCCGAGACGACCCGAGAAGAGCCAATCATTAATGGGTTTCCAGCAATACACCTAGCCCCAACAACAATAAGAAACTGCCTATGATATGGAACCTATATACGATTTTTATTTCTTAATACTGACCAGCTTGTACTCACCAATTTTTCTTATAATCACGATAGTTATTACGCAGTCACATTCATCACAAAAAATGTTCCTGAATATGCTACAAAATTTTCATAATTTACGTAAATTTTCGAAAATGTAAATAAATATTAATCGCATAAAATATAAAATAATATGACTAAATAAAAAATAAATATATGAAAGGATGTAAGATATGTATAGGACTTTAAGAAAAAACAGTTGAGTGGAGTAGGCGTTGTATGTGGGGAAAAAAAAACCTGTGACAAATAATGAAAAAAGAAATATACTAAAATATTAAATAATCCCGGGTTTTGTGGCTATGAAGATGAATCGGTAAAATAACTGTTGTATTGGGTCATCGTAAGTGTTTTGGCTCCTTTTTAGGATAGCTATATAAGAAGAGTTCCTATTGTATTGGACACACCTTATATGTACGTTGGGGCTGTGTTATAAAATAGTTCTTTAACTGATCTCGTTGGTGATGAACGGGTCTAGAGCCTTCATCAGTATGAAATCTTAGGAAAAATACTTGAATATGAAATTACCCCCGGCTTTTGCAGTTATAAAGATGGGTTGACAGGTACCAATGTGAGTGAGCCTACACAGCAGGGGTCCTAGGTTAGAGTTCTATTGGTGCTCAGATGTGTGGGAGTGGGTTCTGAATATATCCGGAGTAGTGTTGTGCAGGGGGATAATTTAAGTTCCTGCTAGATTGTAAGTTATTAGTCGTAAAAATAGTGATGGTAAAGTAATATTGGAAATGCGAATCTAAATATCGACGAGAACTGTGGGGGTGTTGACCTGGCGGTTTAGGTAGGGAGAAGCATTTAAATTTGATTTTCTGCATGTGATGCAAGTGTGCAGGTATGTCTGAGTTAGAGGTGGGATAGAAGTGGTTTGAATGAGAAAGAAATGTTGACGGGGGAGTAGTCTACACTTGTAGGGTTCTAACTTGATATTGTTGGGGAAGTAGAAGTGGAGAGCAGAATATTGGGATGGATTGGTCGTTGTCAGAATTGTGCGGGGGTTTAAGAAGGTTAGGAGAGCAATTACAGTAGAGGACGGTTGGTGGAAGGAAAAAGAAATTGTTTTGACCGCTATAAACGAGGATTGGAATACAGTAGAGGTGCTAAGTAAGTTAAGTGCTGGAGATGAGAAGTAGTATGTAACATAACGTAAGTTGAATATACTGCATGTTAGCCTAAGAATGTATCCATGGAAAGGTACATCTAGATCTAAAGATTACACCGCGTGTATGGGCGGGTATGTATGAGTAAAAGGTTTTAGAAGTAGAGAACAGAAAATTGGTAAGGACAAGTTGAGAAAAAACAATTAGACGATTGATGTGGGGAAGTAGAAGTGAGTCATAAAAATTAGGAGAAAGACCTGAGGATTAGGTGTGGGTTGCAAAGTCTCTGCCGGTTGGAAGAGGTACAATAGGTCTGAGGAAGTAGAACTATTATAATTAAAGATTATGTTTTAGAATAATTGATGTGGGTATGTGCATTGAAGATGATTTGAGGTGGGTAAGTTTGACTGACTCAGAGGGAAAGGCTAATGGACGTAGAATGTAGGTTTATGTATGGGTAGACCGGGTTATGATGAAAATGTCAGACGATCTAGAGAGGTTGTAGGTGTTGAACAGGGGCGAAGCATGATGGTGCTAAGAGTAGTGGACTATGATGAAATCTAAAGAAAATTGCTTGGATGTGTGTCTGAGTAAAAGGTTTAAAGGGAGAATTAGGTGGGGAAGTATAAGTGAGAAAATTGAGATGGATTGGCTACGCCGCTATACTGAAGATAGAGAGTAGTGAATCGGAGGGAGAGCGAGGGTATTGAGATGGGGAAGCACATTGGATGTGTTAATTGACGTGGGGATGTAAGATTAAATCATGAAATAAAAATTGGTGAAGTATGCCTGCAACAACAGGTCTCGACATGTTTGAACATGTATAATGCATGCAAAAACCATTTCAAGGTCTAGGATGTCTTCAGATTGGAGAAAACGCAAAATTACTAATAAATGATTGTTGAAATAAAAAAAACAAGAATTCACAAATAACACCAAAGGACAGCGTGCTCGGAATTGAAGATAAATGCTTTTTTTTTTTCCATCATATTACTCCAGTTTAAAATAATACTGAATATGACGAGCTTTGAATTATATTTTTAAATGCAATACTTTTCAAGGCACCGAAGGACGGCATGCTCAAAAGTGTAGGTAGGCGATTTTTCCATCATATTACTCCAATCGGACAACATACTCAATATGACGAGCTTTGAATTATATTTTTAAATGCAATACTTTTCAAGGCACCGAAGGACGGCATGCTCAAAAGTGTAGGTAGGCGATTTTTCCATCATATTACTCCAATCGGACAACATACTCAATATGACGAGCTTTGAGTTATATTTTTAAATGCAATACTTTTCAAGGCACCGAAGGACGGCATGCTCAAAATTGTAGGTAGGCGATTATTCCATCATTATACTTCAGTTTAAAATAATACTGAATACAATGATGATGATGATCATGCTAGGACATGATATGGTAGGCTACACGAATGCAGGGTTCGACATGTTAGATCACGAAAGTGCCTGTTCAAGGTCACGAAATCAGTCTTTAAAAATATAAAAATTGTTACTAGTGGGCTAATTAAAAAAAATATAGGGGCACAGGCGAGGGGTGAGATAAAAATGTAAAGCAGGGTTTAGAGGGAGAGCGGAAACTTATAGAGGTTTAGAGGAAGAGCGGAAACTTATTGAGGTTTAGAGGGAGAGGGGAACTTATTGAGGTTTAGAGGAAGAGCGGAAACTTATTGAGGTTTAGAGTGAGAGCGGAAACTTATTTAGATGGGGAAGTAGATTGGTAGTGATTCAAAGGACAAAAATTGAGATGAAAAAATTAGGGGAGGGGGGGGGGGCTTATTGAGGTTTAGAGGGAGAGCGGAAACTTATTGAGGTTTAGAGGAAGAGCGGAAACTTATTGAGGTTTAGAGGGAGAGGGGAACTTATTGAGGTTTAGAGGAAGAGCGGAAACTTATTTAGATGGGGAAGTAGATTGGTAGTGATTCAAAGGAGAAAAATTGAGATGAAAAAATTAGGGGGGGGGGGCTTATTGAGGTTTAGAGGGAGAGCGGAAACTTATTGAGCTGGGGATGTACGATGGTGGGTGATTTGGAGCTGGGGAGGGGGTGGGAGTAGTGGTGGTGGGGGGTGATGGGTCACGTGACCCCAAGGGGTCAAAGGTCATGAGGAGCAACTGATCCAGAGTCCCCATTTCCCTTCTACTCTCATTCATGAAAAAAGTCGATCTCGGGTTTTAGGACCTCTGAATGAAAATGAGATTATTTCCGGAAACCTTTTGTTTTGTCAAAAAAAATGCGAAAGAAATGTAAAAAAACAACGAAATGCCTAATTGAGAATTGTGAAAAGAATACCCTAAGATTAGCTAAACCCTCTATAATTTTTTCTCGTGAATCTAAGTTTATCACTATGGTTAAAATGATGAAATTGGGATTGATAAGAAAATAATAATAGAAAAAATTATTTTATTTAGTTTAGCTGAAAAAAATTAGCTAATAATGGTGGAATGAACTTTGGAATCGTAATCTCCAGTATCAATTTAAAATCAATGTTTGGATGGGAATCATAGGTCGACATGTTCTTCTCGTTGACGATCTGCAGGCTGCATTAGAAGGCATTCCTTTTGCAACAAGACATGTCTTTAAAAAAAATCGAATTAAACGGATTGTCAATGATTATCGGCGGAAGAACATGTCGACCTATTCCCATCAAACATTGATTACCATTGATTTTAGATTGGTACTGGAGATTACGATTCCAAAGTTCATTCCAGTATTGGCAAATCTTTCTCAGCTAAATTAGAAAAGGATTATTTTTCGTTAATTAAATTATATTTTTTTTATTATTATTTTTTTTATCATTCAAAATTTTATCATTATAACCATAGTAATCAACTTTGATTAATGAGAAAAAAATAGAGGCAATATTAGCTAATCTTAGGGTATTTTTCTCACATTTCTCAATTTGTCATTTCATTCTTTTTACATTTCTTTCGCATTTTATTTGTCAAAACAAAAGAAAAACCCCAGGATATTAATATTTATTGGAAAGCTGATGAAATGTAGAATTTTTTGCGTAATCGGACCGTTCGCTACCTCTGAAGAAATTGTGAGAAAACACCATTCAAAAGTTGTTTTTAACAGTCGAAGGAACGGTAGAGTTGAGCTTAAAGTCGCCGTAAAAATCTATAAGGAATTAAATTTGAATAAAGCTTATGTTCCTTATAGTAAATTTAATGCTGTTTCCAATGGTGTAATTGAATTTTAATTATGACAGAAACATTTTGATATATAATCGATTTTATATCGGAGTGAACGAATCGGACCATGGTTTATTAGTACTTTTTTGTTCCAAATGAAGTGAAGAATATATAGAATATACCCCGAAGTATTGCCAGAGGTTGCTGACTCACCCTGTATATGTATGTAGATTATTTGGGACCCCAGTAGCTCATCAGAGGGGGATTATCTGGATGGGAATGGGATGACAAGAGTCAAGCAACAGGATTGACATGGGAAAAAAGGTTAGAGTGGAATTTGGAGAAGCGGGACTTAATGAGGTAAATAACGTGAGGGATTTTAAGGTCATTATGGAGGGAAAGTTTGGGTGCATCGACAATTGTTCTTAGGACTTTGGATTGCAAGGAAAAGATACACATGATGTTAGAGGGCTTAGCAACACCCCATAATTCAAGTCCGTATATCCATATAGGTTTTATTATTGTCTTGTAAATGGTCAGTTTGTTATCAGTGGATAGTTTGGATTGTCTGCTGAGCAGCCGGTACAGCAGACCAAACCGTCTGTTCAGCTCCTGTCGTTTTAGTCGTGTATGGGGGTTCCATGTCAGTCGTTGGTCTACATAGAACCCAAGGTAGCGAACTTGATTGGAGACAGGGTCTAAGCACAATTGAAAAATATACAAAAAATTAGATTTTCATAAATCATTCAGAATTCTTATGAGCTGCATCTCCAACGGTTAAATTTCGTATCGTCACAACCGTTTCTCGACAAGGGTACCTAGCATTGTTCCCCTCAAATACGAGTCAGGGTGCCCACCGTTGCTGCCCTCAGGTACGAGCTAGGGTGCCCACCGTTGCTACCCTGTAATAATAGCAAGGGTGCCCAGCGTTGCTCCCCTGAAATAATAGCTAGGTTACCCAGCGTTGCTCCCCTGAAATAATAGCTCGGTTGACCAGTGTTGCTCCCCTCAGGTACGTGCTAGGGTGCCCAGCGTTGCTTGCCTAAAATACGAGCTAGGTTGCCCAGCATTGCTTCCCTGAAATACTAGCCAGGTTGCCCAGCGTTGCTCCCCTCAGGTACGAGCTAGGGTGCCCAGCATTGCTTCCCTAAAATACTAGACAGGGAGCTCAGCGTTGCTTCCCTAAAATACGAGCTAGGTTGCCCAGCATTGCTACCCTAAAATACTAGCCAGGGAGCCCAGCGTTGCTCCCCTGAAATAATAGCAAGGTTGCCCAGCGTTGCTCCCCTCAGGTACGAGCTAGAGTGCCCAGCGTTGCTTCCCTAAAATACGAGCTAGGTTGCCCAGCATTGCTTCCCTAAAATACTAGTCAGGGAGCCCAGCGTTGCTGCTCTCAGGTACGAGTTAGAGTGCCCAGCGTGGCTCCCCTGAAATAATAGCTAGGTTACCCAGCGTTGCTCCCCTCAGGTACGAGCTAGGGTGCCCAGCGTTGCTTGCCTAAAATACGAGCTAGGTTGCCCAGCATTGCTTCCCTGAAATACTAGCCAGGGAGCCCAGCGTTGCTCCCCTGAAATGATAGCTAGGTTGCCCAGCGTTGCTCCCCTCAGGTACGAGCTAGGGTGCCCAGCGTTGCTTCCCTAAAATACGAGCTAGGTAGCCCAGCATTGCTTCCCTAAAATACTAGACAGGGAGCCCAGCGTTGCTTCCCTAAAATACGAGCTAGGTTGCCCAGCATTGCTACCCTAAAATACTAGCCAGGGAGCCCAGCGTTGCTCCCCTGAAATAATAGCAAGGTTGCCCAGCGTTGCTCCCCTCAGGTACGAGCTAGGGTGCCCAGCGTTGCTTCCCTAAAATACGAGCTAGGTTGCCCAGCATTGCTTCCCTAAAATACTAGTCAGGGAGCCCAGCGTTGCTCCCCTGAAATAATAGCTAGGTTGCCCAGCGTTGCTCTCCTCAGGTACGAGCTAGGGTGCCAATTGTAGCTTCCTTAAAATACGAGTTAGGGTGCCCAGCGTTGCTGCTCTCAGGTACGAGTTAGAGTGCCCAGCCTTGCTCCCCTGAAATAATAGCTAGGTTACCCGGCGTTGCTCCCCTGAAATAATAGCTAGGTTACCCAGCGTTGCTCCCCTGAAATAATGCCTAGGTTACCCAGCGTTGCTCCCCTGAAATAATAGCTAGGTCACCCAGCGTTGCTTCCCTGAAATAATGCCTAGGTTGCCCAGCGTTGCTCCCCTGAAATAATAGCTACGTTACCCAGCGTTGCTCCCCTGAAATAATAGCCAGGGTGCCCAGCGTTGCTCCCCTGAAATAATATCTAGGTTGCCCAGCGTTGCTCCGTTGAAATAATAGCTGGATTGCCCAGCGTTGCTCCCCTAAATAATAGCTAAGTGGCCCAGCGTTGCTCCCCTGAAATAATAGCTAGGTTGCCCAGCGTTGCTCCGTTGAAATAATAGCTGGATTGCCCAGCGTTGCTCCCCTGAAATAATAGCTAGGTTGCCCAGCGTTGCTGCCCTGAAATAATAGCTAGGTTACCCAGCGTTGCTCCCCTGAAATAATAGCTAGATTGCCCAGCGTTGCTCCCCTGAAATAATAGCTAGGTTGCCCAGCGTCGCTCCCCTGAAATAATAGTTAGGTTGCCCAGCGTTGCTCCCCTGATTAAGAATTAATTAATTCTCCAGAACGAATTAATTAACTCTTCGCCCCCCCCCCCCCCCCCCCCCCCTCAGACCAGTTATTGGGGTTTTTGAGTTGAGCCCCTTTTTTTGGCCCATCTGTCATTTGGCTGATTTCGATTTTCAATTTACATATGAATTTCTGTACCTATACATTCATTACAATGGTAGTTATTAGAGTTATTGCATTAAGTCTCTATTGTAATCTTCCTTTTCACTTTCGCCGATTTGACAGAAAATGAATAGGCGTCTTTCGTATGGGGTTCTAGATGCACGTTCAATTTCTTCTCGATACATTCATTCATAGACAACACATATTGACAGCATTTTTCTTTCATTTTTGTAATCAGGGTCTCGGAAAACATGCTATTGTGGTGAAAACTCAAATTCGAACTTTTGATCAAATACATAACTTCCCCTGTACCTCGTTTAGCCAGGGAGGAAAAAATATTCAAGAGTGTACTTAAGGGGGTAACGAGATACCCGACTTGACTCTCAGTTCCAGTAGTAGCTGTTTTTAAATAGTAGCTGTCACGGATGGTTAGCATTTTATGCCGAAATAGCGCATTTGCCCATTTTTACTGGGTAACAGACACAGGGCTGTTCAAAGGTCCTTGAATTATTGAAATTTACAAAATATATTTAGAATTTAGGTGGTGAAGTACACTCTGGAATGTTCATTTACGTCAAGAAGAACGGGTATAGCTAGGTTGCTCCCCTGAAATAATAGCTAGGTTGCCCAGCGTTTCTCCCTGAAATAATAGTCAGGGTGCCCAGCGTTGCTCCCCTGAAATAACAGCTAGGTTGCCCAGCGTTGCTCCCCTGAAATAATAGCTAGATTGCCCAGCGTTGCTCCCCTGAAATAATAGCTAGGTTGCCCAGCGTCGCTCCCCTGAAATAATAACCAGGGTGCGCAGCGTTGCTCCCCTGAAATAATAGCTAGGTTGCCCTGCGTTGCTCCCCTGAAATAATAGCCAGGGTGCCCAGCGTTGCTCCGTTGAAATAATAGCTGGATTGCCCAGCGTTGCTCCCCTGAAATAATAGCTAAGTGGCCCAGCGTTGCTCCCCTGAAATAATAGCTAGGTTGCCCAGCGTTGCTGCCCTGAAATAATAGCTAGGTTACCCAGCGTTGCTCCCCTGAAATAATAGCTAGATTGCTCAGCGTTGCTCCCCTGAAATAATAGCTAGGTTGCCCAGCGTCGCTCCCCTGAAATAATAGCTAGGTTACCCAGCGTTGCTCCCCTGATTAAGAATTAATTAATTCTCCAGAACGAATTAATTAACTCTTCGCCCCCCCCCCCCCCTCAGACCAGTTATTGGGGTTTTTGAGTTAACCCCCTTTTTTTGGCCCATCTGTCATTTGGCTGATTTCGATTTTCAATTTACATATGAATTTCTGTACCGATACATTCATTACAATGGTAGTTATTAGAGTTATTGCATTAAGCCTCTATTGTAATCTTCCTTTTCACTTTAGCCGATTTGACAGAAAATGAATAGGCGTCTTTCTTATGGGGTTCTAGATGCACGTTCAATTTCTTCTCGATACATTCAATCATAGACAACACATATTGACAGCATTTTTCTTTCATTTTTGTAATCATGGTCTCGGAAAACACGCTATTGTGGTGAAAACTCAAATTCGAACTTTTGATCAAATACATAACTTCCCCTGTACCTCGTTTAGCCAGGGAGGAAAAAATATTCAAGAGTGTACTTAAGGGGGTAACGAGATACCCGACTTGACTCTCAGTTCCAGTAGTAGCTGTTTTTAAATAGTAGCTGTCACGGATGGTTAGCATTTTATGCCGAAATAGCGCATTTGCTCATTTTTACTGGGTAACAGACACAGGGCTGTTCAAAGGTCCTTGAATTATTGAAATTTTCAAAATATATTTAGAATTTAGGTGGTGAAGTACACTCCGGAATGTTCATTTACGTCAAGAAGGACGGGTACGTGGCGCCCGACTCCAAAGTGAACGTCATTGTAATGTACATAAGATCAAGGTGAAATGAGACGCAACTGTGATAGTTCCACATCACTCTTCGCAGAAAAATTAGTTATTGACACTAACAAAATGTTTTTGAATTATGGATCGTAGGCAACAGATAAAGATAAAACCTCATAAACGACCATAATTGACCGTTGGGTCAGTCTTGGTGAGCCACTTGGTGACTGACCCACTGGCTGACCAAGATTCTGACTCACCGAGCCACTGGCTGAGCCAACCTCTGGCCGACCAAGATTCTGATTCACCGAGCCACTGGCTGAGCCAACCTCTGGCTGACCAAGATTCTGACTCACCGAGCCACTGGCTGAGCCAACCTCTGGCTGACCATGTTTTTTTTGTTTTTTTTTTCCGGATGTACCGGTCCCTCTGTAGGAGGCTCAACAACCCCGTCCGCCGCGTTGGGGGGAATAAGGTCACAATATATTTCTTGTTTATTTCTTATTTTATTGCTGCTACGGCCGGCTGTAGAACCCGCCAATCGCCGGGGTGATCGGCCGGGTCCTCCAACCTACCTTATCGGCGTTTCCCGGGAGAACTCGGGATCAGCCATCCATGCTCTTGGCTGCGTTGCGCCGAGGATGGTCGCAGATGGGCCGTGTTACCAGCAACCCGCTGTCCTCCACGGAATCACGCTAAACTGCCTTCTTTACCTTCCGCCAGATAATTGTCTATATAATTTATTTAATTCCAAGAAAATCCCAATTAATGAACATTTGAAAATACTCTATTATTTTTATTTTTTTTAAAGCATCGACTACTATGGCCATTAGGGTTTACTCCGTTTCGTAAACTAGTTAGTTATTATGACTCATGCCAGGGCTTTAACTGCAAGGTCATATCGCCTGCTATCAGAGCTCTCTTTCGTTAATCTGGGGGTCATGAGTCCGTCTCTAGAATAGGAGTCCTAAATTTTCCCTACCCTATGTATTTATTCATCTAGGGTAGGGGTCTTTAACGAGTACCTGGCATCGCACAGGTTCGGGACCTTCGCTTAACGTTCGGACGGACTGCTCAATAATTTTTTTCACTTCCCAGATAAAAAACCAAAAGGCCTTCCAACCCTCGATCTTGAGCTCAGTAAGCAAGCACGCATACCACAGGCGCCCTCACTCCATTTCGTAATCATTTTGAATGTTTTTTTGCAAAACATTCATAATATTTTTACTCTTATACCGATCGAATAAGAAAGTAGGTATTGTAATTTTGCAAAAATCCGAGTTTAACAGTTTAATGTTCCCTGAATATGTATTAACCATTTCGGGGATGATGACTGTGTCCCTTTGAGCGTGTGCGTGTGCGTGACAGATAGTTGTGAGAGCTCTAACGTAGAAACGATTGTAACTTTGAACTTGAAATTTGGAATGGAGAAGTCACATGCGCTAACTTGGATCTGATTCATTTTGGCCGAAATCGGACGAAAATTGAGACCACTTAACTATAGGCCCAAGTGCATTTTACTAGATATCGCTTATATTTATGACTTTATCAAAAATCACAGGCACATTGATCTGTATAAGAAAGTCGTGTAACATTTCACTTTTTTTTTTTTATACTAGTAAAAATGTGGACTTGGGGTGTCCTCAAACTGCGACGTGCAAAGAAGCGGCATAACTTCGGTGATGGTCAACTAATTCTTGAAACAAAGTCTATTGCATTTATTTTTTTGTTATCTAGTTATAGTAGAAGTAGAAGTTACCTATCGGAGTTGAGGTTTCATCTCATTTTCTTGTTATCCGATTCCCTAAATTGAAAAATTAAAACAAAAACATTCATTTGTGTGTCTGCTCTCTAAGACTGAATCAGTGAAATAACCTCAGTTTGAATCAGTGAAATAACCACAGTTTGAATCAGTGAAATAACCTCCGTTTGAATCAGTGAAATAACCTCCGTCTGCATCAGTGAAATAACCTCATTTTGAATCAGTGGAATAACCTCAGTTTGAATCAGTGAAATAACCACAGTTTGAATCAGTGAAATAACCTCAGCTTGAATCATTGAAATAACCTCCGTTTGAATCAGTGAAATAACCTCCGTCTGAATCAGTGAAATAACCTCATTTTGAATCAGTGGAATAACCTCAGTTTGAATCAGTGAAATAACCACAGTTTGAATCAGTGAAATAACCTCAGCTTGAATCATTGAAATAACCTCCGTTTGAATCAGTGAAATAACCTCCGTCTGAATCAGTGAAATAACCTCATTTTGAATCAGTGGAATAACCTCAGTTTGAATCAGTGAAATAACCACAGTTTGAATCAGTGAAATAACCACAGTTTGAATCAGTGAAATAACCTCAGTCTGAATCAGTGAAATAACCACAGTTTGAATCAGTGAAATAACCTCCGTTTCAGTCAGTGAAATAACCTCAGTTTGAATCAGTGAAATAACCACAGTTTAAATCAGTGAATACTCATGTCACTTATATTCAGTAAATTTGACTGACTGTGTCAAATCGACTTGGAATCACTTAGGGGGACTCTCACCTACACAGCGAGCTGTGTCATGTTTCACGCCGGACATCCGTGAGATTATCCGATCTTTGAATTTCTTGTAATAACACACACATGGAAATAGTGACTGAGGAGGTTTTATGAAAAATTCAAAATGGGTTTATAAAAAAGTGTTGAGGGACTGGACAGTGGCTCAGTCTGGTTGCTACCTCTAGAAACACCTGTATACGTGTAATAACGACGGTCTCCAGCCCAAAGGGCATAACCCTCAAAATGTAAATTTTACAGGAGAGACAAAAAACCTTTTAAAATTATTCCTAGCTTTCTAATCAATTAAATGTTATGTTATTTACTTGGAATAAATCATAATGTGCCATCATAAAACTTTTTAGATTCATTGAAATGTTCTTTTTCTCTTAATTATCAATTTCAAAAGTAAAATTTTGCCAAATGCCGTGTCTACGTTATTTATTAATTGTTTACTATTTTCCCATTTTTTGAGGCATATGCCCTTTTGACAGTAGATAGAGGAGATAGAATTTAACCGTTTGACGCCCATTGGCTTGGAGACCGTATATATATATATAGATATAGAAAAAATTGAAGAAACATATATGTCAAAATGTAGGCAAATCAGCTTAAATCATGTGTAATGACAACCCTCCGTAAGTAGAAATGAAAAATAGTTTCTGATTTTTGGGTAACAAAATAATTGTGAAAGAAATATAAGATCTAGATCGACCTTGTGGCAAGAATATTTGTATACTTTCTGAAAAAACACTTGAAGCCAAGATACGTACATTGCCGTATTGAAGTATGGTAATTCGTGCCACAAGTTCGACCTAAATCTTATATTCCTTCCAGGATTATTTTAGCCCGGAAATGTATCAGCCAAATCGACCAAAGGGAAGGGGAGGATTAAGGAGGAGGCTTAACACAAAAACTCTAATAACTGCAGTTGTAATGAATGTATCGACATTTTTTTTTTCTTATTTAATGCCTTTTGATAATTACAAAATAAAAGATAAACATTACGAGATAAATAGGCTACCTCCTCCCAGAAGACGGAGTCTGAGTGTGAAATGAGGATTCGGAAAACATGAATTTGCGTTGATAAACAGCTGGGGCAATAAAAGTGTAGTAGTATGTAGAAATATAATGTTAAGGGAGGGCGCCGGTAGCTCAGTGGTATGCGTGCTTGACTTCTGAGCTCAAGGTCGTGGGTTCGTAGCCCGACCGAGGCCCTTAGTTTATTTTATCTGGGAGGTAAAATAAACTTAAGCACGCCGTCCTTCGGATGGGACGTTAAGCGATGGTCCCGAGCCTGTACGATATCAGGTACTTGTTAAAAACCCCTACCTTAGGTGAATAAAAATTTAGGGTAGGCAAAATTTAGGACTCCCACAGTAGAGTCGGGCTCATGTCCATCAGAGTGACGAAGGAGCGCTTTGGTAGTAGGCGATATGACCTCATAGTTAAAGCCCGGGCATGAGTCTAACCTAACCTTAACATTATAGGTTAGGTTAGGTTTTATGACTCATGCCCGGGCTTTAACTACGAGGTCATATCACCTACTACCAGAGCGCTCTTTCGTCACTCTGGTGGACATGAGCCCGACTCTACTGTGGGAGTCCTAAATTTTGCCTACCCTAAATTTTTATTCACCTAAGGTAGGGGTTTTTAACAAGTACCTGATATCGTGCAGGCTCGGGACCATCGCTTAACGTCCTATCCGAAGGACGGCAGTGTTTAAGTTTATTTTACCTTCCAGATAAAATAAACTAAGGGCCTCGGTCGAGTTTCGAAACCATGTTCTTGAGCTCAGAAGGCAAGCACGCATACCACGAGCTACCGGTGCCCCAATTACAGTAGACTCTCCCTTATCCGGCGCTCGCAAAATAATATTTAATTTGTTAAACTAAAATTAACATTCAATTATTAGATTATTAATTATATGAGCCACGTGTATTTACGAGCACAAAATAATTCCGTAACTCACGAAGCTTTTATGTATTTTCATTGTATATACATACATACATATGTACATTGTATTTATAATGGAAGGAACGAGAATACAATATTTTATTACTTCACTAATATCCTATAAATAAATATAAATAATAAATACATCAAATATTTATAAAAAATGTTACCTAGAATAGAAAAACAAAGGTACTGTCCCGTCCGTGGCACAACAATATCGTCTTATCGGCAAATGAACACTTAACTAGTAAAGTCAAAGTTTAATTTTTTACACAGAAACCCTCTCCTCATATTTATTTTTCCTTTACACCAGTTCTCTTTTTCTCAGTTTTCATTTGATTCTCATAGTGAAAAGAATCGTTGGATCGTTTTTTTCATTAGTGAAATTGAATGTTTAAAATTTTATTTTACTTACCTACTTAGTTTTTGTTTACGTTGTTTACGGACGTTTTGTACGGTCGGTGCAGGATAGTGAACAGTCTTTTTTTAAAATCATCAAGTTATAAAGTAATAAAACAATGGCTTCCATTTCAAAATATATTTTTAATGCTTGGATAAATATATGTACATACGTACGTACATATAATAAATCAATGATGAGTATGTACATATTTGTCAATTTAACAAATGTCATCAACAAAGTACCTACCTGTTTTATTCCTTAGCTCACCTAAAAACACTTTTCTTTATGCTTTAATTGATATATTTTTTCTCATTAATTGATGATTTCCGTTATCCGGCGTCATGTCGGTCCCGGCAACGCCCGATAAGGGAGAATCTACTGTATATACAGTAGAACCTCTATAAGTCGAACATCAAGGGAGACGCCAAAAAATTCGAGTTATAGAGTTTTCGACTTATGGAGGATTTCGACTTATGGAGGATTTCGACTGATTTTGATTCGACTTGTAGAGGTTAACATTCATTCTAACTAATTTTGAGTTAGAGAGGTGAAATAAATACAAATTCAAGTTATAGAGGTAACAAACATATTTATATTTATTATAAATCAACATTATTTCAAAATATCCTTAAAAGTCAGTTTTTTTTTTTTTCTTTCGATAATTGGTAATCCTATTTATTGTATACTCCTAAATTGTTTTCTAAGAAACAATGGTGTACATTGTCGGCAAATTCTTAAAGTCGGTAACTTATTTTTCTTCGAGCTATAGAGGTAATAAGTTTCCAAATATACGAGTTGTAAAGGTTGTAAAATAAGACATTGCTAAGTTCGAGATACAGAGGTCCAATTTATTTTTTCGAGTTATAGAGGGAAAATATGTACCAAAATGGCTTGTAGGAACTCACTGATTATTTCGACTAATAGAGGGTTGAAATTTCGAGTAATGGAGGTTTTGGGGCTTGGAGGGAAAGGAACAAACTTTTTTTTCGAGTTTTGGAGGTTTTCGACTTATCGAGGTTCGACTTAAAGAGGTTTTACTGTATATATATTTCTTCCATTTTGTGTAATTCATTATTTTAGTCAAATCGTTATCGATTGCTTTGATGCATAATTTGTCTGGATATTACTAATCAATGATTGTATAAGACAGTTAACCGGATCACATTCAACACTTGCCGTTTTCACCAACATGTTAAGATTCGCACCATGCATCGCATTACTTTTTTAGATTCGCACCATGCATCGCATTACTTTTATTTAAGTACTTTTATGCTATATTTTAAAATATGGTCTATTAATTGTTTTTTAATTAGGTAGATCTCTTTCTCTTTTGTTTGTCAGTTTTGTATAATTTGATCAATTCTGGGCTCAATATAATATTAACCAGGGCTGCTAATTTAAGTAAAGTTATTTTTATGAATATAATCTGCTTTTACTAATATAAAATTAGTAAATTCATAAAGAATTAGATCATTTCTAACTCTTCTTAGCATTTAGGAGATCTTCCATGTTATTTTTGTTTTGTTTTGTCGCACTTTATTAAATATTTTAATGTTTTCTCAAAAAAGTTTATTAATTATCAAATCGTTGTTTACCTGTTCAGTTATTCGAGATACATAAGTAGTTATTCTGTTTGTCTATAAATTTACTGTCGATATGATTTGTTATCTGATGCATCTGAATTGAAGGACCTCTATTAATTATATATTTTTTTCTCTCTTCTTTTCATTTTGAAAACATAAATTATTTATTGCCTTCATATTTGTATATATTCTTTGTTAGATACATTATTCTACTTATTTATTTTCTTAATTTTTATTATTAATTCATCTATATTTATTATTTCTTAGTATCTTTCCACTGTAGCACTAATTTATTTATTTTTGTATTTATTTCTCTGTACGTCATACTGGTATTTTATTTCATTGTTTCCTTTTCTTTTTACTCCATGTATTTATTCTTAGGGGACCTCCGTCCCAAAATTTGCGATTGACGGGCCGCTGCCCGATTTCTACCCCCGGCGACCGCGAAGTAGAAGCAGCCCCATTCCACCGATTCCGAGCTCTCTCGGTGCCACCAGGCAGCCACAACACGAGGGGGCCTGGGAGCGCCAGTCTGTCCTGGAAGGGACCAGAGGCTGTCGCCCCCAGACACCCATAGCAACTAATAGTGTAATAGTGATCGTACTATTATTTTACTACCTCCTTGCACGACAATGAGCGGGCCGGGCGATTGGCCGGAGCACCCGGAGAAAAAAAAAAAAGTAGTATTCCAGAATTATTTTAATAAGCTATGCAAGTTGGTCATATACTTTCAATAAGCTATGCAAGTTGGTCATATACTTTCAATAAGCTATGCAAGTTGGTCATATACTTTCAATAAGCCCTGCAAGTTGGTCATATACTTTCAATAAGCTATGCAAGTTGGTCATATACTTTCAATAAGCCCTGCAAGTTGGTCATATACTTTCAATAAGCTATGCAAGTTGGTCATATACTTTCAATAAGCTATGCAAGTTGGTCATATCCATTCAATAAGCCCTGCAAGTTGGTCATATCCATTCAATAAGCTATGCAAGTTGGTCATATACTTTCAATAAGCTATGCAAGTTGGTCATATCCTTTCAATAAGCTATGCAAGTTGGTCATATACTTTCAATAAGCTATGCAAGTTGGTCATATACTTTCAATAAGCTATGCAAGTTGGTCATATACTTTCAATAAGCTATGCAAGTTGGTCATATCCATTCAATAAGCCCTGCAAGTTGGTCATATACTTTCAATAAGCTATGCAAGTTGGTCATATACTTTCAATAAGCTATGCAAGTTGGTCATATCCTTTCAATAAGCTATGCAAGTTGGTCATATACTTTCAATAAGCTATGCAAGTTGGTCATATACTTTCAATAAGCTATGCAAGTTGGTCATATACTTTCAATAAGCCCTGCAAGTTGGTCATATACTTTCAATAAGCTATGCAAGTTGGTCATATACTTTCAATAAGCCCTGCAAGTTGGTCATATACTTTCAATAAGCTATGCAAGTTGGTCATATACTTTCAATAAGCTATGCAAGTTGGTCATATCCATTCAATAAGCCCTGCAAGTTGGTCATATCCATTCAATAAGCTATGCAAGTTGGTCATATACTTTCAATAAGCTATGCAAGTTGGTCATATCCTTTCAATAAGCTATGCAAGTTGGTCATATACTTTCAATAAGCTATGCAAGTTGGTCATATACTTTCAATAAGCTATGCAAGTTGGTCATATACTTTCAATAAGCTATGCAAGTTGGTCATATCCATTCAATAAGCCCTGCAAGTTGGTCATATACTTTCAATAAGCTATGCAAGTTGGTCATATACTTTCAATAAGCTATGCAAGTTGGTCATATACTTTCAATAAGCTATGCAAGTTGGTCATATCCTTTCAATAAGCTATGCAAGTTGGTCATATACTTTCAATAAGCTATGCAAGTTGGTCATATCCTTTCAATAAGCCATGCAAGTTGGTCATATCCTTTCAATAAGCTATGCAAGTTGGTCATATACTTTCAATAAGCTATGCAAGTTGGTCATATACTTTCAATAAGCTATGCAAGTTGGTCATATACTTTCAATAAGCTATGCAAGTTGGTCATATACTTTCAATAAGCTATGCAAGTTGGTCATATCCATTCAATAAGCCCTGCAAGTTGGTCATATACTTTCAATAAGCTATGCAAGTTGGTCATATACTTTCAATAAGCTATGCAAGTTGGTCATATACTTTCAATAAGCTATGCAAGTTGGTCATATCCTTTCAATAAGCTATGCAAGTTGGTCATATACTTTCAATAAGCTATGCAAGTTGGTCATATCCTTTCAATAAGCCATGCAAGTTGGTCATATCCTTTCAATAAGCTATGCAAGTTGGTCATATACTTTCAATAAGCTATGCAAGTTGGTCATATACTTTCAATAAGCTATGCAAGTTGGTCATATCCATTCAATAAGCCCTGCAAGTTGGTCATATACTTTCAATAAGCTATGCAAGTTGGTCATATACTTTCAATAAGCTATGCAAGTTGGTCATATACTTTCAATAAGCTATGCAAGTTGGTCATATCCTTTCAATAAGCTATGCAAGTTGGTCATATCCTTCCAATAAGCTATGCAAGTTGGTCATATACTTTCAATAAGCTATGCAAGTTGGTCATATACTTTCAATAAGCCATGCAAGTTGGTCATATCCTTTCAATAAGCTATGCAAGTTGGTCATATCCTTTCAATAAGCTATGCAAGTTGGTCATATACTTTCAATAAGCTATGCAAGTTGGTCATATACTTTCAATAAGCCATGCAAGTTGGTCATATCCTTTCAATAAGCTATGCAAGTTGGTCATATACTTTCAATAAGCTATTCAAGTTGGTCATATACTTTCAATAAGCCATGCAAGTTGGTCATATCCTTTCAATAAGCTATGCAAGTTGGTCATATACTTTCAATAAGCTATGCAAGTTGGTCATATCCTTTCAATAAGCTATGCAAGTTGGTCATATACTTTCAATAAGCTATGCAAGTTGGTCATATACTTTCAATAAGCCATGCAAGTTGGTCATATCCTTTCAATAAGCTATGCAAGTTGGTCATATCCTTTCAATAAGCTATGCAAGTTGGTCATATCCTTTCAATAAGCTATGCAAGTTGGTCATATACTTTCAATAAGCTATGCAAGTTGGTCATATACTTTCAATAAGCTATGCAAGTTGGTCATATCCTTTCAATAAGCCATGCAAGTTGGTCATATACTTTCAATAAGCTATGCAAGTTGGTCATATACTTTCAATAAGCCATGCAAGTTGGTCATATCCTTTCAATAAGCTATGCAAGTTGGTCAAATCCTTTCAATAAGCTATGCAAGTTGGTCATATACTTTCAATAAGCTATGCAAGTTGGTCATATACTTTCAATAAGCCCTGCAAGTTGGTCATATACTTTCAATAAGCTATGCAAGTTGGTCATATACTTTCAATAAGCTATGCAAGTTGGTCATATCCATTCAATAAGCCCTGCAAGTTGGTCATATCCATTCAATAAGCTATGCAAGTTGGTCATATACTTTCAATAAGCTATGCAAGTTGGTCATATCCTTTCAATAAGCTATGCAAGTTGGTCATATACTTTCAATAAGCCCTGCAAGTTGGTCATATACTTTCAATAAGCTATGCAAGTTGGTCATATACTTTCAATAAGCTATGCAAGTTGGTCATATACTTTCAATAAGCCCTGCAAGTTGGTCATATACTTTCAATAAGCTATGCAAGTTGGTCATATACTTTCAATAAGCTATGCAAGTTGGTCATATACTTTCAATAAGCCCTGCAAGTTGGTCATATACTTTCAATAAGCTATGCAAGTTGGTCATATACTTTCAATAAGCCCTGCAAGTTGGTCATATACTTTCAATAAGCTATGCAAGTTGGTCATATACTTTCAATAAGCTATGCAAGTTGGTCATATCCATTCAATAAGCCCTGCAAGTTGGTCATATCCATTCAATAAGCTATGCAAGTTGGTCATATACTTTCAATAAGCTATGCAAGTTGGTCATATCCTTTCAATAAGCTATGCAAGTTGGTCATATACTTTCAATAAGCTATGCAAGTTGGTCATATACTTTCAATAAGCTATGCAAGTTGGTCATATACTTTCAATAAGCTATGCAAGTTGGTCATATCCATTCAATAAGCCCTGCAAGTTGGTCATATACTTTCAATAAGCTATGCAAGTTGGTCATATACTTTCAATAAGCTATGCAAGTTGGTCATATACTTTCAATAAGCTATGCAAGTTGGTCATATCCTTTCAATAAGCTATGCAAGTTGGTCATATACTTTCAATAAGCTATGCAAGTTGGTCATATCCTTTCAATAAGCCATGCAAGTTGGTCATATCCTTTCAATAAGCTATGCAAGTTGGTCATATACTTTCAATAAGCTATGCAAGTTGGTCATATACTTTCAATAAGCTATGCAAGTTGGTCATATACTTTCAATAAGCTATGCAAGTTGGTCATATACTTTCAATAAGCTATGCAAGTTGGTCATATCCATTCAATAAGCCCTGCAAGTTGGTCATATACTTTCAATAAGCTATGCAAGTTGGTCATATACTTTCAATAAGCTATGCAAGTTGGTCATATACTTTCAATAAGCTATGCAAGTTGGTCATATCCTTTCAATAAGCTATGCAAGTTGGTCATATACTTTCAATAAGCTATGCAAGTTGGTCATATCCTTTCAATAAGCCATGCAAGTTGGTCATATCCTTTCAATAAGCTATGCAAGTTGGTCATATACTTTCAATAAGCTATGCAAGTTGGTCATATACTTTCAATAAGCTATGCAAGTTGGTCATATCCATTCAATAAGCCCTGCAAGTTGGTCATATACTTTCAATAAGCTATGCAAGTTGGTCATATACTTTCAATAAGCTATGCAAGTTGGTCATATACTTTCAATAAGCTATGCAAGTTGGTCATATCCTTTCAATAAGCTATGCAAGTTGGTCATATACTTTCAATAAGCTATGCAAGTTGGTCATATCCATTCAATAAGCCCTGCAAGTTGGTCATATCCATTCAATAAGCTATGCAAGTTGGTCATATACTTTCAATAAGCTATGCAAGTTGGTCATATACTTTCAATAAGCTATGCAAGTTGGTCATATACTTTCAATAAGCCCTGCAAGTTGGTCATATACTTTCAATAAGCTATGCAAGTTGGTCATATACTTTCAATAAGCCCTGCAAGTTGGTCATATACTTTCAATAAGCTATGCAAGTTGGTCATATACTTTCAATAAGCTATGCAAGTTGGTCATATCCATTCAATAAGCCCTGCAAGTTGGTCATATCCATTCAATAAGCTATGCAAGTTGGTCATATACTTTCAATAAGCTATGCAAGTTGGTCATATCCTTTCAATAAGCTATGCAAGTTGGTCATATACTTTCAATAAGCTATGCAAGTTGGTCATATACTTTCAATAAGCTATGCAAGTTGGTCATATACTTTCAATAAGCTATGCAAGTTGGTCATATCCATTCAATAAGCCCTGCAAGTTGGTCATATACTTTCAATAAGCTATGCAAGTTGGTCATATACTTTCAATAAGCTATGCAAGTTGGTCATATACTTTCAATAAGCTATGCAAGTTGGTCATATCCTTTCAATAAGCTATGCAAGTTGGTCATATACTTTCAATAAGCTATGCAAGTTGGTCATATCCTTTCAATAAGCCATGCAAGTTGGTCATATCCTTTCAATAAGCTATGCAAGTTGGTCATATACTTTCAATAAGCTATGCAAGTTGGTCATATACTTTCAATAAGCTATGCAAGTTGGTCATATACTTTCAATAAGCTATGCAAGTTGGTCATATACTTTCAATAAGCTATGCAAGTTGGTCATATCCATTCAATAAGCCCTGCAAGTTGGTCATATACTTTCAATAAGCTATGCAAGTTGGTCATATACTTTCAATAAGCTATGCAAGTTGGTCATATACTTTCAATAAGCTATGCAAGTTGGTCATATCCTTTCAATAAGCTATGCAAGTTGGTCATATACTTTCAATAAGCTATGCAAGTTGGTCATATCCTTTCAATAAGCCATGCAAGTTGGTCATATCCTTTCAATAAGCTATGCAAGTTGGTCATATACTTTCAATAAGCTATGCAAGTTGGTCATATACTTTCAATAAGCTATGCAAGTTGGTCATATCCATTCAATAAGCCCTGCAAGTTGGTCATATACTTTCAATAAGCTATGCAAGTTGGTCATATACTTTCAATAAGCTATGCAAGTTGGTCATATACTTTCAATAAGCTATGCAAGTTGGTCATATCCTTTCAATAAGCTATGCAAGTTGGTCATATCCTTCCAATAAGCTATGCAAGTTGGTCATATACTTTCAATAAGCTATGCAAGTTGGTCATATACTTTCAATAAGCCATGCAAGTTGGTCATATCCTTTCAATAAGCTATGCAAGTTGGTCATATCCTTTCAATAAGCTATGCAAGTTGGTCATATACTTTCAATAAGCTATGCAAGTTGGTCATATACTTTCAATAAGCCATGCAAGTTGGTCATATCCTTTCAATAAGCTATGCAAGTTGGTCATATACTTTCAATAAGCTATTCAAGTTGGTCATATACTTTCAATAAGCCATGCAAGTTGGTCATATCCTTTCAATAAGCTATGCAAGTTGGTCATATACTTTCAATAAGCTATGCAAGTTGGTCATATCCTTTCAATAAGCTATGCAAGTTGGTCATATACTTTCAATAAGCTATGCAAGTTGGTCATATACTTTCAATAAGCCATGCAAGTTGGTCATATCCTTTCAATAAGCTATGCAAGTTGGTCATATCCTTTCAATAAGCTATGCAAGTTGGTCATATCCTTTCAATAAGCTATGCAAGTTGGTCATATACTTTCAATAAGCTATGCAAGTTGGTCATATACTTTCAATAAGCTATGCAAGTTGGTCATATCCTTTCAATAAGCCATGCAAGTTGGTCATATACTTTCAATAAGCTATGCAAGTTGGTCATATACTTTCAATAAGCCATGCAAGTTGGTCATATCCTTTCAATAAGCTATGCAAGTTGGTCAAATCCTTTCAATAAGCTATGCAAGTTGGTCATATACTTTCAATAAGCTATGCAAGTTGGTCATATACTTTCAATAAGCCCTGCAAGTTGGTCATATACTTTCAATAAGCTATGCAAGTTGGTCATATACTTTCAATAAGCTATGCAAGTTGGTCATATCCATTCAATAAGCCCTGCAAGTTGGTCATATCCATTCAATAAGCTATGCAAGTTGGTCATATACTTTCAATAAGCTATGCAAGTTGGTCATATCCTTTCAATAAGCTATGCAAGTTGGTCATATACTTTCAATAAGCCCTGCAAGTTGGTCATATACTTTCAATAAGCTATGCAAGTTGGTCATATACTTTCAATAAGCTATGCAAGTTGGTCATATACTTTCAATAAGCCCTGCAAGTTGGTCATATACTTTCAATAAGCTATGCAAGTTGGTCATATACTTTCAATAAGCTATGCAAGTTGGTCATATACTTTCAATAAGCCCTGCAAGTTGGTCATATACTTTCAATAAGCTATGCAAGTTGGTCATATACTTTCAATAAGCCCTGCAAGTTGGTCATATACTTTCAATAAGCTATGCAAGTTGGTCATATACTTTCAATAAGCTATGCAAGTTGGTCATATCCATTCAATAAGCCCTGCAAGTTGGTCATATCCATTCAATAAGCTATGCAAGTTGGTCATATACTTTCAATAAGCTATGCAAGTTGGTCATATCCTTTCAATAAGCTATGCAAGTTGGTCATATACTTTCAATAAGCTATGCAAGTTGGTCATATACTTTCAATAAGCTATGCAAGTTGGTCATATACTTTCAATAAGCTATGCAAGTTGGTCATATCCATTCAATAAGCCCTGCAAGTTGGTCATATACTTTCAATAAGCTATGCAAGTTGGTCATATACTTTCAATAAGCTATGCAAGTTGGTCATATACTTTCAATAAGCTATGCAAGTTGGTCATATCCTTTCAATAAGCTATGCAAGTTGGTCATATACTTTCAATAAGCTATGCAAGTTGGTCATATCCTTTCAATAAGCCATGCAAGTTGGTCATATCCTTTCAATAAGCTATGCAAGTTGGTCATATACTTTCAATAAGCTATGCAAGTTGGTCATATACTTTCAATAAGCTATGCAAGTTGGTCATATACTTTCAATAAGCTATGCAAGTTGGTCATATACTTTCAATAAGCTATGCAAGTTGGTCATATCCATTCAATAAGCCCTGCAAGTTGGTCATATACTTTCAATAAGCTATGCAAGTTGGTCATATACTTTCAATAAGCTATGCAAGTTGGTCATATACTTTCAATAAGCTATGCAAGTTGGTCATATCCTTTCAATAAGCTATGCAAGTTGGTCATATACTTTCAATAAGCTATGCAAGTTGGTCATATCCTTTCAATAAGCCATGCAAGTTGGTCATATCCTTTCAATAAGCTATGCAAGTTGGTCATATACTTTCAATAAGCTATGCAAGTTGGTCATATACTTTCAATAAGCTATGCAAGTTGGTCATATCCATTCAATAAGCCCTGCAAGTTGGTCATATACTTTCAATAAGCTATGCAAGTTGGTCATATACTTTCAATAAGCTATGCAAGTTGGTCATATACTTTCAATAAGCTATGCAAGTTGGTCATATCCTTTCAATAAGCTATGCAAGTTGGTCATATCCTTCCAATAAGCTATGCAAGTTGGTCATATACTTTCAATAAGCTATGCAAGTTGGTCATATACTTTCAATAAGCCATGCAAGTTGGTCATATCCTTTCAATAAGCTATGCAAGTTGGTCATATCCTTTCAATAAGCTATGCAAGTTGGTCATATACTTTCAATAAGCTATGCAAGTTGGTCATATACTTTCAATAAGCCATGCAAGTTGGTCATATCCTTTCAATAAGCTATGCAAGTTGGTCATATACTTTCAATAAGCTATTCAAGTTGGTCATATACTTTCAATAAGCCATGCAAGTTGGTCATATCCTTTCAATAAGCTATGCAAGTTGGTCATATACTTTCAATAAGCTATGCAAGTTGGTCATATCCTTTCAATAAGCTATGCAAGTTGGTCATATACTTTCAATAAGCTATGCAAGTTGGTCATATACTTTCAATAAGCCATGCAAGTTGGTCATATCCTTTCAATAAGCTATGCAAGTTGGTCATATCCTTTCAATAAGCTATGCAAGTTGGTCATATCCTTTCAATAAGCTATGCAAGTTGGTCATATACTTTCAATAAGCTATGCAAGTTGGTCATATACTTTCAATAAGCTATGCAAGTTGGTCATATCCTTTCAATAAGCCATGCAAGTTGGTCATATACTTTCAATAAGCTATGCAAGTTGGTCATATACTTTCAATAAGCCATGCAAGTTGGTCATATCCTTTCAATAAGCTATGCAAGTTGGTCAAATCCTTTCAATAAGCTATGCAAGTTGGTCATATACTTTCAATAAGCTATGCAAGTTGGTCATATACTTTCAATAAGCTATGCAAGTTGGTCATATCCTTTCAATAAGCTATGCAAGTTGGTCATTGTGTTTTATTTACTTGGGATTATTTATCGACCCTGGGGGATATTGTTCGACCTGCCTAATGACTTTTACCACGTCTATCTAAGAAGGAACGTAGGTTTTCCGTCTGTAATGACGATGTTGCTTCGTCACGGAGCGGCACAACTATATTAACAACAGTTTCAAACCAATCAGTCTCATTTCAAAATGTCTCCTAAGTCACACAATATGGCTCTTTTTTCCATCTTGTTATTTCTTACTGTTCAAGTCCACATTTCCTTGGCTAATCCACGTAAGTTCCCTTTGTTTCTCTTCTTTACGGTTGGCTATTAAAGGGTATGAAGATACGTCTCACCTCTAAACGAACTGCATTATTTTCTCATCAAACCCATTTTCATCATTCAATTTTAGGTTGTTTGGAGTTGAAATAGACATATAGTTCAGTGAGGCTCCCATCGGAACTATTATTATTATTTTTTTTAATTATGGAATTGAAATATATAAACCATTATATTAATCGAGGACGTTCGGTTTTCTATATGGGGCAAAAAAAAACGCTGTGCATGCCGTATTTCTGATAAGGCATTAGGCCTAAAGGTACTATTTTCTATCGAATATAACATTCCCGGAAGGGACTGAAGGGAAATGGGTACATTCTAAATACTCCAATTTACGAACTAATAACAAGCTCGGACAAGGCTAAACTCCCAGCTAAGCTGGCAACTCACCTGAATATCGGTGGCAATGGCCGGCAAACCAGCTGTTATGTGTCAAGTCGGCATCACTACATTTGTGAAATTTCCCCAGAGTAGAAGGGAAATGGGGACTCTGGCCCAGTTGCCCCACATGACTTTTGACCCCACGGGGTCACGTGACCCATCACCCCCCACCCCCACCACTCCCCCCCCCCTCCCCGCTCCGAATCACCCACCATCGTACATCCCCAGCTCAATAAGTTTATACTCTCCCTCTAAACCTCAATAAGTTTCCACTCTCCCTCTAAACCTCAATAAGTTTCCGCTCTCCCTCTAAACCTCAATAAGTTTCCGCTCTCCCTCTAAACCTCAATAAGTTTCCGCTCTTCCTCTAAACCTCAATAAGTTCTCCTCTCCCTCTAAACCTCAATAAGTTTCCGCTCTCCCTCTAACCCTCAATAAGTCCCCCCCATATACTTATTTATTTTCTTAATTTTTATTCTTAATTCATCTATATTTATTATTTCTTAGTATCTTTCCACTGTAGCACTAATTTATTTATTTTTGTATTTATTTCTCTGTACGTCATACTGGTATTTTATTTCATTGTTTCCTTTTCTTTTTACTCCATGTATTTATTCTTAGGGGACCTCCGTCCCAAAATTTGCGATTGACGGGCCGCTGCCCGATTTCTACCCCCGGCGACCGCGAAGTAGAAGCAGCCCCATTCCACCGATTCCGAGCTAACTCGGTGCCACCAGGCAGCCACAACACGAGGGGGCCTGGGAGCGCCAGTCTGTCCTGCAAGGGACCAGAGGCTGTCGCCCCCAGACACCCATAGCAACTAATAGTGTAATAGTGATCGTACTATTATTTTACTACCTCCTTGCCCGACAATGAGCGGGCCGGGCGATTGGCCGGAGCACCCGGAGAAAAAAAAAAAAAGTAGTATTCCAGAATTATTTTAATAAGCTATGCAAGTTGGTCATATACTTTCAATAAGCCATGCAAGTTGGTCATATCCATTCAATAAGCCCTGCAAGTTGGTCATATACTTTCAATAAGCTATGCAAGTTGGTCATATACTTTCAATAAGCTATGCAAGTTGGTCATATACTTTCAATAAGCTATGCAAGTTGGTCATATACTTTCAATAAGCTATGCAAGTTGGTCATATCCTTTCAATAAGCCATGCAAGTTGGTCATATACTTTCAATAAGCTATGCAAGTTGGTCATATACTTTCAATAAGCTATGCAAGTTGGTCATATCCTTTCAATAAGCTATGCAAGTTGGTCATTGTGTTTTATTTACTTGGGATTATTTATCGACCCTGGGGGATATTGTTCGACCTGCCCTACTGACTTTTACCACGTCTATCTAAGAAGGAACGTAGGTTTTCCGTCTGTAATGACGATGTTGCTTCGTCACGGAGCGGCACAACTATATTAACAACAGTTTCAAACCAATCAGACTCATTTCAAAATGTCTCCTAAGTCACACAATATGGCTCTTTTTTCCATCTTGTTATTTCTTACTGTTCAAGTCCACATTTCCTTGGCTAATCCACGTAAGTTCCCTTTGTTTCTCTTCTTTACGGTTGGCTACTAAAGGGTATGAAGATACGTCTCACCTCTAAACGAACTGCATTATTTTCTCATCAAACCCATTTTCATCATTCAATTTTAGGTTGTTTGGAGTTGAAATAGACATATAGTTCAGTGAGGCTCCCATCGGAACTATTATTATTATTTTTTTTAATTATGGAATTGAAATATATAAACCATTATATTAATCGAGGACGTTCGGTTTTCTATATGGGGCAAAAAAAAACGCTGTGCATGCCGTATTTCTGATAAGGCATTAGGCCTAAAGGTACTATTTTCTATCGAATATAACATTCCCGGAAGGGACTGAAGGGAAATGGGTACATTCTAAATACTCCAATTTACGAACTAATAACAAGCTCGGACAAGGCTAAACTCCCAGCTAAGCTGGCAACTCACCTGAATATCGGTGGCAATGGCCGGCAAACCAGCTGTTATGTGTCAAGTCGGCATCACTACATTTGTGAAATTTCACCAGAGTAGAAGGGAAATGGGGACTCTGGCCCAGTTGCCCCACATGACTTTTGACCCCACGGGGTCACGTGACCCATCACCCCCCACCCCCACCACTCCCCCCCCCCCCCTCCCCGCTCCGAATCACCCACCATCGTACATCCCCAGCTCAATAAGTTTATACTCTCCCTCTAAACCTCAATAAGTTTCCACTCTCCCTCTAAACCTCAATAAGTTTCCGCTCTCCCTCTAAACCTCAATAAGTTTCCGCTCTCCCTCTAAACCTCAATAAGTTTCCGCTCTTCCTCTAAACCTCAATAAGTTCTCCTCTCCCTCTAAACCTCAATAAGTTTCCGCTCTCCCTCTAACCCTCAATAAGTCCCCCCCCCTCCCAATTTTTTTTTGGACCAGTTGCTCCTCATGACCTTTGACCCCACGTAACCCATCACCCCCACCACTCCCCCCCCCCTCCCCGCTCCGAATCACCCACCATCGTACATCCCCAGCTCAATAAGTTTATACTCTCCCTCTAAACCTCAATAAGTGTCCACTCTCCCTTTAAACCTCAATAAGTTTCCGCTCTCCCTCTAAACCCTACTTTAAATTTTTAACCCACCCCTCGCCTGTGCCCCTAAATTTTGTTTAATTAGCCCACTAGCGCTCCCAAGCGTCTAGAAATCAAATTATTATTGATATTAAATCAATTAGGTGTGACTTCTTAAGAAAACAAAAAAAAAAAAAAAAAACCATTCCTAACTGGATTCGAACTCACCACCTTCCGTATAGGAGTCTGGCTTGCTAGCCCCTCGTCTATCCTGACATGGTTGTAAGAAATCTAAAATCTAGGTATATAACGTTCAAGTCATACATTTTCAGATATCAAGTAACAATTTTGATATTTTTTAAGCCTGATTTCGTGATCTTGAACAGGCACTTGCATGATCAAGCATGTCGAACCCTGCATTCGTGTAGCCTACCTTATCATGTCCTAGCATGATGATCATCATCATTATATTCAGTATTATTTTAAACTGGAGTATAATGATGGAAAAATCGCCTACCTACACTTTTGAGCATGCCGTCCTTCGGTGCCTTGAATAGTATTGCATTTAAAAATATAATTCAAAGCTCGTCATATTGAGTATGTTGTCCGATTGGAGTAATATATGCGAAACAATATTTATCTTCAATTCCGAGCACACTGTTCTTTGGTGTTGTTTGTGAATTCTTGTTTTTTATTTATTTTTTTAACATCTACTATTGTTTGGAAATGACCTTCGTATTTGTAGGGATTAAGTCGTTGTTTACATGTTTCAAACATGTCGAGACCTGTTGTTGCAGGCATACTTCACCAATTTTTATTTCATGATTTAATCTTACATCCCCACGTCAATTAACACATCCAATACGCTTCCCCATCTCAATACCCCCACTCTCCCTCCGATTCACTACTCTCTATCTTCAGTATAGCGGCGTAGCCAATCCATCTCAATTTTCTCACTTATACTTCCCCACCTAATTCTCCCTTTAAACCTTTTACTCAGACACACATCCAAGCAATTTTCTTTAGATTTCATCATAGTCCTCAACTTGTCCTTACCAATTTTCTGTTCTCTACTTCTAAAACCTTTTACTCATACATACCCGCCCATACACGCGGAGTAATCTTTAGATCAAGATGTACCTTTCCATGGATACATTCTTAGGCTAACATGCAGTATATTCAACTTACGTTATGTTACATACTACTTCTCATCTCCAGCACTTAACTTACTTAGCACCTCTACTGTATTCCAATCCTCGTTTAAAGCGGTCAAAACAATTTCTTTTTCCTTCCACCAACCGTCCTCTACTGTAATTGCTCTCCTAACCTTCTCAAACCCCCGCACAATTCTGACAACGACCAATCCATCCCAATATTCTGCTCTCCACTTCTACTTCCCCAACATCATATCAAGTTAGAACCCTACAAGTGTAGACTACTGCCCCGTCAACATTTCTTTCTCATTCAAACCACTTCTATCCCACCTCTCACTCAGACATACCTTCACACTTGCATCACATGCAGAAAATCAAATTTAAATGCTTCTTCCTACCTAAACCGCCAGGTCAACACCCCCACAGTTCTCGTCGATATTTAGATTCGCATTTCCAATATTACTTTACCATCACTATTTTTACGACTAATAACCTACAATCTAGCAGGAACTTAAATCATCCCCCTGCACAACACTACTCCGGATATATTCAGAACCCACTCCCACACATCTGAGCACCAATAGAACTCTAACCTAGGACCCCTGCTGTGTAGGCTCACTCACATTGGTACCTGTCAACCCATCTTTATAACTGCAAAAGCCGGGGGTAATTTCATATTCAAGTATTTTTCCTAAGATTTCATACTGATGAAGGCTCTAGACCCGTTCATCACCAACGAGATCAGTTAAAGAACTATTTTATAACACAGCCCCAACGTACATATAAGGTGTGTCCAATACAATAGGAACTCTTCTTATATAGCTATCCTAAAAAGAAGTCATTGAAAACTTTACCCACTGAGCCGGATAATTATTTATAGTAGAGATACTAATATTTTTTGAATGGGTAGGCGGCCTTGTGTAACATTTCATTATCAGAGATTAGCTGTGATGTACTTTTCTACAAATCAGAGACTATGTATATTTCCTACAATAGAATCCTTCCGAGAGATCCAATATATCGTCACGACACAACACTTCACAAAAATACGGAATTGTTCACCTATCCCTATAAACATCACTCAACTGCAACTTCCCCAAATCTAAAAAACTTAGAAGTCGCTCGGACACATTTTAAAAACCCCACCACTCTTCTATATACTTCCTCAGCTAAATTCTTTCCCTGGTTCCCCTCTATAGTATATCTTAAACTCTAAAGTAACCCCAACCCGAACACCATTCCTATCAATCTAAACTTTTATTTCTCAGTCATGCACCATAGATAGGGTTTTCTATAGGTGCTATCACCAATCTCCTACATGCATATATATATAATATATTTTCTATAGTTCCCCCGACATTTTTCTACAACTAACACTCAACCGTTCCTCAATTAATATTATAACGCAGCCCTCACACCCATACTCCATTGTATTTATTTTTCAAGTCCCAAGCTCTTCGTCTAATATACATCACTGTTCCCACCGGTATTTGAGAACCCATATAGTATTATTGTTCCATCCTCACCCACATCTCATGGACCCCACAATTCAGCCCTCCTTCCCCGCATATATGGTATTGAGAGCCAAAACACTTACGATGACCCCATACAACAGTTATTTTACCGATTCATCTTCATAGCCGCAAAACCCGGGATTATTTAATATTTTAGTATATTTCTTTTTTTCATTATTTGTCACAGGTTTTTTTTTCCTCACATACAACGCCTACTCCACTCAACTGTTTTTTCTTAAAGTCCTATACATATCTTACATCCTTTCATATATTTATATTTTATTTAGTCATATTATTTTATATTTATTGCGATTAATATTTATTTACATTTTCGAAAATTTACGTAAATTATGAAAATTTTGTAGCATATTCAGGAACATTTTTTGTGATGAATGTAACTGCGTAATAACTATCGTGATTATAAGAAAAATTGGTGAGTACAAGCTGGTCAGTATTAAGAAATAAAAATCGTATATAGGTTCCATATCATAGGCAGTTTCTTATTGTTGTTGGGGCTAGGTGTATTGCTGAAAACCCATTAATGATCGGCTCTTCTCGGCTCGTCTCGGATTTTATCGGCTCCTTTCGTTGCATGTAGGATGAAAAAAACTATAAATACGTTCTATTTGGTCAGTAGTTATCTGTTTTTATTGTGAACGTGTTAACAACGTTGAGATAAATACAATCTGATCATTCACTATTTATTGAACCGAAAAAAAATTAAACTTTTTGATGAAAAAGAAAAGGTTGGAGAAATATCGAAACATTTCAAGATTCCTCAATCCACGATTTCTTCAATTTTAAAGAGACGAGAAACCATTTTTCAATTCACAAAAAATATTCCTGAATATGCTACAAAATTTTCATAATTTACGTAAATTTTCGAAAATGTAAATACATATTAATCGCATAAAATATAAAATAATATGACTAAATAAAACATAAATATATGAAAGGATGTAAGATACGTATAGGACTTTAAGAAAAAACAGTTGAGTGGAGTAGGCGTTGTATGTGAGGAAAAAAAACCTGTGACAAATAATGAAAAAAGAAATATACTAAAATATTAAATAATCCCGGGTTTTGTGGCTATGAAGATGAATCGGTAAAATAACTGTTGTATGGGGTCATCGTAAGTGTTTTGGCTCTCAATACCATATATGCGGGGAAGGAGGGGTGAATTGTGGGGTCCATGAGATGTGGGTGAGGATGGAACAATAATACTATATGGGTTCTCAAATACCGGTGGGAACTGTGATGTATATTAGACGAAGAGCTTGGAACTTGAAAAATAAATACAATGGAGTATGGGTGTGAGGGCTGCGTTATAATATTAATTGAGGAACGGTTGAGTGTTAGTTGTAGAAAAATGTCGGGGGAACTATAGAAAATATATTATATATACATGCATGTAGGAGATTGGTGATAGCACTTATAGAAAACCCTATCTATGGTGCATGACTGAGAAATAAAAGTTTAGATTGATAGGAATGGTGTTCGGGTTGGGGTTACTTTAGAGTTTAAGATATACTATGGAGGGGAACCAGGGAAAGAATTTAGCTGAGGAAGTATATAGAAGAGTGGTGGGGTTTTTAAAATGTGTCCGAGCGACTTCTAAGTTTTTTAGATTTGGGGAAGTTGCAGTTGAGTGATGTTTATAGGGATAGGTGAACAATTCCGTATTTTTGTGAAGTGTTGTGTCGTGACGATATATTGGATCTCTCGGAAGGATTCTATTGTAGGAAATATACATAGTCTCTGATTTGTAGAAAAGTACATCACAGCTAATCTCTGATAATGAAATGTTACACAAGGCCGCCTACCCATTCAAAAAATATTAGTATCTCTACTATAAATAATTATCCGGCTCAGTGGGTAAAGTTTTCAGACTTCTTTTTAGGATAGCTATATAAGAAGAGTTCCTATTGTATTGGACACACCTTATATGTACGTTGGGGCTGTGTTATAAAATAGTTCTTTAACTGATCTCGTTGGTGATGAAGGGGTCTAGAGCCTTCATCAGTATGAAATCTTAGGAAAAATACTTGAATATGAAATTACCCCCGGCTTTTGCAGTTATAAAGATGGGTTGACAGGTACCAATGTGAGTGAGCCTACACAGCAGGGGTCCTAGGTTAGAGTTCTATTGGTGCTCAGATGTGTGGGAGTGGGTTCTGAATATATCCGGAGTAGTGTTGTGCAGGGGGATGATTTAAGTTCCTGCTAGATTGTAGGTTATTAGTCGTAAAAATAGTGATGGTAAAGTAATATTGGAAATGCGAATCTAAATATCGACGAGAACTGTGGGGGTGTTGACCTGGCGGTTTAGGTAGGAAGAAACATTTAAATTTGATTTTCTGCATGTGATGCAAGTGTGAAGGTATGTCTGAGTGAGAGGTGGGATAGAAGTGGTTTGAATGAGAAAGAAATGTTGACGGGGCAGTAGTCTACACTTGTAGGATTCTAACTTGATATGATGTTGGGGAAGTAGAAGTGGAGAGCAGAATATTGGGATGGATTGGTCGTTGTCAGAATTGTGCGGGGGTTTGAGAAGGTTAGGAGAGCAATTACAGTAGAAGACGGTTGGTGGAAGGAAAAAGAAATTGTTTTGACCGCTTTAAACGAGGATTGGAATACAGTAGAGGTGCTAAGTAAGTTAAGTGCTGGAGATGAGAAGTAGTATGTAACATAACGTAAGTTGAATATACTGCATGTTAGCCTAAGAATGTATCCATGGAAAGGTACATCTAGATCTAAAGATTACTCCGCGTGTATGGGCGGGTATGTATGAGTAAAAGGTTTTAGAAGTAGAGAACAGAAAATTGGTAAGGACAAGTTGAGAAAAAACAATTAGACGATTGATGTGGGGAAGTAGAAGTGAAACATAAAAATTAGGAGAAAGACCTGAGGATTAGGTGTGGGTTGCAAAGTCTCTGCCGGATTGGGAGAAATACAATAGGTCTGAGGAAGTAGAACTATTATAATTAAAGATTATGTTTTAGGATAATTGATGTGGGTATGTGCATTGAAGATGATTTGAGGTGGGTAAGTTTGACTGACTCAGAGGGAAAAGCTAATGGACGTAGAATGTAGGTTTATGTATGGGTAGACCGGGTTATGATGAAAATGTCAGACGATCTAGAGATGTTGTAGGTGTTGAACAGGGGCGAAGCATGATGGTGCTAAGAGTAGTGGACTATGATGAAATCTAAAGAAAATTGCTTGGATGTGTGTCTGAGTAAAAGGTTTAAAGGGAGAATTAGGTGGGGAAGTATAAGTGAGAAAATTGAGATGGATTGGCTACGCCGCTATACTGAAGATAGAGAGTAGTGAATCGGAGGGAGAGTGGGGGTATTGAGATGGGGAAGCGTATTGGATGTGTTAATTGACGTGGGGATGTAAGATTAAATCATGAAATAAAAATTGGTGAAGTATGCCTGCAACAACAGGTCTCGACATGTTTGAAACATGTAAACAACGACTTAATCCCTACAGATACGAAGGTCATTTCCAAACCATAGTAGATGTTAAAAAAATAAATAAAAAACAAGAATTCACAAACAACACCAAAGAACAGTGTGCTCGGAATTGAAGATAAATATTGTTTCGCATATATTACTCCAATCGGACAACATACTCAATATGACGAGCTTTGAATTATATTTTTAAATGCAATACTATTCAAGGCACCGAAGGACGGCATGCTCAAAAGTGTAGGTAGGCGATTTTTCCATCATTATACTCCAGTTTAAAATAATACTGAATATAATGATGATGATCATCATGCTAGGACATGATAAGGTAGGCTACACGAATGCAGGGTTCGACATGCTTGATCAAGCAAGTGCCTGTTCAAGATCACGAAATCAGGCTTAAAAAATATCAAAATTGTTACTTGATATCTGAAAATGTATGACTTGAACGTTATATACCGAGATTTTAGATTTCTTACAACCATGTCACGATAGACGAGGGGCTAGCAAGCCAGACTCCTATACGGAAGGTGGTGAGTTCGAATCCCGTTAGGAATGGTTTTTTTTTTTTTTTTGTTTTCTTAAGAAGTCACACCTAATTGATTTAATATCAATAATAATTTGATTTCTAGACGCTTGGGAGCGCTAGTGGGCTAATTAAAGAAAATTTAGGGGCACAGGCGAGGGGTGGGTTAAAAATGTAAAGTAGGGTTTAGAGGGAGAGCGGAAACTTATTGAGGTTTAGAGGGAGAGTGGACACTTATTGAGGTTTAGAGGGAGAGTGGAAACTTATTGAGGTTTAGAGGGAGAGTATAAACTTATTGAGCTGGGGATGTACGATGGTGGGTGATTCGGAGCGGGGAGGGGGGGGAGTGGTGGGGGTGGGGGGTGATGGGTCACGTGACCCCGTGGGGTCAAAGGTCATGTGGGGCAACTGGGCCAGAGTCCCCATTTCCCTTCTACTCACCAGCACTACAATGAACGTCACCAGAGGGTGTCCCCAGGGCTCGGTCCTCGGACCAACACTCTGGAACATAATATTTGACGGACTGCTGCGTGACTTCGAGACTCGTGGATACAGGGCAATAGCCTATGTTGTCGTCCTCGTGGTCACGGTGCACACTGACTGACAGTCGTGACACTCTGATCGCCCGAGCCCAAGCCGCGATCGACTTTACGGATACTTGGAGCAGAGTGAACAAGTTAACCCTCTCTCCTAGCAAGACAGCGGCCATGCTGATGAGAGGAAAAACTGACGCCCGCCACCCCCTGGTTGTTGCTGTACATGGCCTACGCGTTGAATTTCTGGCTGTGATCACGTACCTGGGTGTGGGGATCGAGCCGGCATTCAACGTCACGCCCCACGTTGTTGCCATCAAGGATAGGACAACAGCTACCTTTAGCGCTTTGAGCTACCTAGCCCGAGCGACGTGGGGCCTCGACTACTCTGCGTGTAAAACTATTTACACCGGAGTTTTGGAAGCCGTAGCAAGATACGCCGCTGCCGGGTGGTGGAATCGACCCAGCAAACGGCAGCGAACGTTGCTAATACAAGCTCAAAGAGCAGCCCTCCTCAGGATTACCAAAGCCTGCCGTACTGTCTCCACGGCCGCGCTGCAGGTACTGGCGGGGGCCCCACCCATAGACCTAGTTTTGGATGGGGCTGTCGCCTCGTGCTTCTGTAGACGCGGCTTACCAATAGAGGCATACACGGACGTGGCCTTGCGCCAAGGGGGAGACGCACGGACAGGCGAGACCAGAGCGTCTGAGAGGCAATGTCCAGGAATGGATCGTGGAAAGATGGCAACAGCGTTGGGCGCGATCGAAAGATGGGTCAGGAGAACCCCCCCCCCCCCCCCCCCCCCAAAAAAAAATATACATATATATTTATTTAAAATTGTTGACATAATAAATTTATCTAACTCAATATATTTTTGTAATTAGTCTGGCTGGCCCCCTGGAGAGGTGTTGCAAACAACCAATGGGATCTGGAAGGTCTTGATGCAGGTGAGGCACCACCAATAGTTGTTTATCTCGTTATCCCTGCCCCCTAGATATATATCATAGGTTTTTTTATTCAAGCAGATTTTTTCTTACTCCCAATTTTTATTCATAAATTTCTTTTGTTACATTGTCCTACGTTTCGGGTTAATACTTCCTATCTTCAGTGACTAGAAATGATAAATTAACAAGTATAATATAAAAAAACGTGCATCAAGAATTAACAATTTAAAATTAACATTATAACCATTTTTTAAATTTATAAGCTAAACCAACCTGTGTATCCTATTATTTGTCTAAAACTTGATAAAAGACCCTTTATTTTTTGGTAAAGGGTAATATTAAAAATTTTTTGTGACAGAACATCGCATTGGTAATGCTAAGCTCTAATCACTAACCATTTTAAAAACTTGATAATTATTATTTTTTTATAAAAGTATTTATTTTATTTTATGTCTTGTAATATTATAGTATTTATTAATAAAAATTTAGTGTATTTATATTAGAATAAAACAAAATATTCATTTATCTTTTTATTTTAAGCTAGTGTCATTCGACGTATATTGTTATTTAATCGATTCTGTCCTCAATTGTCTATAATTGTGTTTACTTAATGTTATTAATGATGTCTGCATAATAATTTCCTATTTTCCCTGCGTCTGTTTTATAATTGACAGTGTTATTAATGAATTTGTTAATATATACCATTTCTATGGATTTTCTGTTCATTGTATTGTTTGAAATATCTAAAATTTTGACGTTATTAAAATCAAAAAGGTGTCCATTTACTAAACTATGGTTTGCTAAAGCTGTTTTATTAGAATTTTTTGGTTTTTTACAATCTGCTATGTGTTGTTGAATTATATGTTTTAATCTTTTTTTAGTTTCCCCTATATATTTATTATCACAATCCTTACAATTTATTTGATAAATGACACCCGTCTTGTCTAAAGTGTCGATGTTGTCTTTCATATTAGACATGTATTTGTTTATTTTATGATCATTATACAGCCCGAACTTTATATTATTACTAGCTGACCCGACAGACGTCGTTCTGTCAAAAGCTATTGGACTGGATTTTTTTATTTTTTTATTTTTTTTACTTGGAACCACAGCAAGTTCCTACTTAAGAACACCGGGCACCTTAGATAGTATGCGCCTTGCAATTCCGTGCAACCAGCTATTAAGTTCTTAGGACCGCTGGGCAACACAGATAGTACGTAGTTAGGAACGCAGGGCACCGCAGCTAGTATGTGCCTTGCAACAGCGGATGCCCTAGGTATTTTGTGCTTAAGAACGCTGGTGAGAGCTATTATTTACCGTGCAACGGTGCACCTTCAAGGTAATACATGCTTAGGAAACCCACCCTATTAAAATTAGGGCTATTTCCCATCTTTAAGAAAGCTCCATGTGAGATTCATTCAGCATTAATGGACCCCCGCCCCTCCCGTCCAAAAGGGTCACAGCCAATTTTTAAATATTGCTTTTGAAACTACTATTTAGGTATATGCTTGCCCCCCGCATACCCCCCTCCCGTTGACAATTTTGAGACGTCACATATCCTTTTTTTGTTTTTGTCTTTTAAGAATACTACATGTGAAATTCCATGACAATCCGACCATTCGTTAATGAGCTACAACTATTTTATGCTAAGGCCTACCCTCAAAACCCCCCTCCCTTTCAAAATGTTGAGATGCCACACACCCTATTTTTTAATTCGGGCTTTAAGAATACCACATGTGAAATTCCATGACAATCCGATCATCTGTTAATGACCTATCAGTACCTTTGTATTTACACCTACCCCCACAACTCCCCTCCCTTTTATGACGTCACACACTTTATTTTTCAATTTGACTTTCAAGAATTCGACATGTGAAATTCCATGACATACCGATCATCCGTTAAAGACCTATCACTATCTTTATATGTAGGCCTACCCCCACAACCCCCCCTCCCGTTCAACATTTTGAGATGTCACGTACCGTATTTTTCAATTTGGCCTTTAAGAATACTACATGTCAAATTTCGTGACAATCCGACCAACCGTTAATGAGCTAGGACATTATTTATACTTAGGCCCCCCCCATAACCCCCCCTCCTGTTCAAAATTTTGAGATGTCTCGTAGCGTATTTTTCAATTTGGCCTTTAAGCATACTACATGTCAAATTCCATGACATCCGTTAAAGACCTATCACTATCTTTATATTAGGCCTAGCCCCCCCCCCCCCCCCCCTCTTTCAAATTTTGAGACCACACATCCTTTTTTTAAATATGGCTTTTTAGAATACTACATGTGAAATTCCATGACAACCCGACAATTAGTTAATGAGTTACCGGTATCTTTATACTAAGGCCTACCTCCACAACCCCCCCTCCCGTTCAAAATTTAGCAAATCATTTTTATTATATAGATGTAGATATGTAAAAACTGAATAAAACGAAACAGTAAGTAAATGACAAAGATGACAACCAAACAACCAAAGATAAATCGAGGAACTTGCCAGAAGCGAAGATTTAAAGACAACCAAGAAAATAACATGCACTAAAAACTGAATAAAACGAAACGGTAAGTAAATGATTTTAGGGTGTCTGAGATAGATTCACTTGATCGATTCATTGTTTACATCGATCATTACGACCCCAAACATCGATTGTTCGATCAATCTATCTCAGATCGCCATCCCTTGAATTAACAGCTAAAAACTCTTCATAAGAACCTTTTTTTTTTTTTTTTTTTGGCTTTATGTACGGTGCATATCAGCCATGTCAATGTGTTATATATAATTATTTAAGACATCCATGGCCCCGGGAGGGAGTTCTATCTACGAAATAAAACTCACTCCCGGACGGGATTCGAACCCGCAAACCATGGTGAGACCATGCGACCAAAGCCCTACGCTCTAGCCCGCACGGCATAAGAACCTTCCTCGGACTACAACGAATATTTGAAAAAAAAAAATTAGCCGAATTGGTCCGGCCGTTTTGAATTTTGCGCTTAGCAAAATTAGCCAGTCATTTTTATTATATAGATGATCATAATCATGAAATGTCCGTTTAATTTTATTTGTAAGTCCCGGTATGTATTTTAATTCAAATTGTTTTATATTTTTCTTTGTATTGTCTATTAGTATCGGGTTATTTGTTTTCATATTGTTACATCTGTTATGATCTTTTTTGTTATTTGTTAAAAATTCAGTAATTTGTTTTTGTTTTAAGTTTTTATTTTTATTGTGAAGTTATTTTTGGCTATATCTTTCTTGTGATTCAAAACCGTTTTAACAATATCGGGTTTTAGTTTCTTATCAACGTCGTTTATGTAAGTATACCATAATTTATTTATTAAGTTCTTCGGGTAAAAATTTTCTAAAAGTATTTCATAAATTTTTGTTTTAATGTCATTAATGTATTTATCATCGGTGATTCTAATAGCTCTATTTATTAGGTTTTTCGCTGTGTTTATGATTTGATATTTTGGATGGTTACTGGTAAAATTTAACAGTTTATTACTAGAATTGTCTTTCTTAGTCCATTTAGTGGTTATATTATTATTTTTATTCATATTAATTTCCATATCTAGGAATCTTAAATTACCTTCCTTTGCTATTTCTACTGTAAATTTTAACCTTTTAATATAGTTGTTGAATTTTTCTAATATTGTGAGATATTCATCTTTAGGGGCTATAATTAATAAATCGTCGATATATTTTTTGATGAAAGTAGGTCTTTTATTAATTTTGTTTAGCTGTTCATTTAGTAAATTGTTTAATACAATTCCACTCAAATTTCCACTCAATTCCACTCAAAGATCCTCCCATAGGAAAACCATGAATTTGCTTATAAAACGTATTTTTATATTTGAAATAACAATTTTGTATACATAAATTTATTCCTTCTATGAATAATTTTTTATCCTTTATTGGTGAAAAATCTACTATTTTATTCCATTTATTTTCAATCTCTTTTATGCATAAATTCGTAGGTATATTCGTAAATAGACTTTGAACGTCTAAACTAACTAAATCATAATTAGTGTTATCATCCAATATAAGGTTTGTCAGTGTCTGTTTTAATTCAAATGAATTTTTAGTGTCATAATTATTATCATTATTGAGTGTGTCTAATGCTTTATTTAAAAATTTGGATAATTGATTTGTCGGTCCTAGAATGTTATTAACTATCGGTCTTAGCTTTTTATCAGCTTTATGTAACTTAATTAATCCATGGATTCGGGGATCAGCGTAATTATGGGCTGCTAATTTGAGTTTAGTCTTTTTATCAATGAATTTTGCTTTTTCAAGTTTTTCTAAATATTTATTTATATTTTCAGCTAATCTTGGTCCAGGATCATATCGGACTGTTTTATACGAGTTTTTATTGAGGGCGCCGGTAGCTCAGTGGTATGCGTGCTTGACTTCTGAGCTCAAGGTCGTGGGTTCGTAGCCCGACCGAGGCCCTTAGTTTATTTTATCTGGGAGGTAAAATAAACTTAAGCACGCCGTCCTTCGGATGGGACGTTAAGCGATGGTCCCGAGCCTGTACGATGTCAGGTACTCGTTAAAGACCCCTACCCTAGATGAATAAAAATTTAGGGTAGGCAAAATTTAGGACTCCCACAGTAAAGTCGGGCTCATGTCCACCAGAGTGACGAAAGAGCGCTCTGGTAGTAGGCGATATATGACCTCGTAGTTAAAGCCCGGGCATGAGTCATAAAACCTAACCTAACCTACGAGTTTTTATCAATGAGGATATTGTTCATTTTATTATTATAGTCTTCTGTTAACATGATAGCTATTTTTTTCGTTTTATCGGACTTAATTAAACATATATGTTTATTAATTTGTAAAAAGGCCTTTAAATCTTTTAAATCATTATTAATTGTAACATTAAGTGGGGATGTTTTTTGTTTGGGTTTATTAATGAAATTGCTGATTACATTACAAATTTTATTTCTGGTGCTATTTATGTGGTTATCTGAACTATCAGTGAATGTGAAAATGAATTCAAGGTCAGCAATTAGTTTAATTAGATCATTACCGATTTGTTTTGAATTATTTGGACCAAGACAAAAATTATCCCCCAAGGAAAGGAAATTAATTATGTTTTTTGGTATTATGATTAGTAAGGTTTTCTACCCGATCTTTAAGGTAAAGATTATTATATTTATTAATGATTTCTACCAAATTATTGGAGAATGGGTTGACGTTCGTAATTTTTTGTGAATGTTTTACATTATTCGCTTTTATAGATGTGATATTTACTATTTCGTTTTTAGTGGTTGGAATAATATTAGGTAGTTTGATTTTATTAAGTGGTGTGTCTAATTTTCTAAATATTTTATTGTTAATATTATTGTGGTAAAAAATAATGCAAATAATATAATGACAAAGTAAGGAAAATTATATTGTTCAAGAAGAAATAAAATGATAAAAGTTAGTTTCTGGTTATAAAAAATGTACGTGGACACTATTTTGAACACAACATCTGTCGATTCTCACTAACTAAAACATTAAAAACTCTCAATACACGTGAACGTAAAACAAAACGAAAAAACTCTTCGCATCTTGAGAAAAAACCATCCCTCTTCGATCTTTGTATATCGATCCAAACTCCTCCCAGGGTGTGTTCCTGAAACAACTGAATAAACGGCTGACCGCTACATCACTTCTCCCCAATGACTGAGTCACAGAAGCGCACAGGAAGTTGGATGTTGCGTCCTCGCCGGGTCCGTGTCATCTGGGGTGGTTCGGCTTCTGTGGCTGAGTCGTTGGTAGATGACCGGTCAAGTGTCCGCTGTGCCGGTTGTGCTGTTGGTCGGGTGGTTAAAGTTTGTTCTGCTGGATCCCGGAGGATATACGCTGGCTTCAGTCGGTCGGTGGAGACGGTCTTCGGTCCGGAGGGAAGTTGGATGTTAAAGGACTTCTGTTGTCGGTCCAGTACGAGATGAGGTCCTGAGTAGGGTGGTGTTAAAGGTTTCCTGACCAGGTCCTCCCGCAAGAAGACGTGGCTGCAGTTCTTCAGGTCCTTAGGCACGAACGCTGGTGCAGAGCTCGTTCTGTGCAAGGCGGGTCGGAGATTCCTCATGTGCTCGCGGAGTCGGTCTAAAAATGCGTCTGAGTCGATAGGTCGTGCGGACTTATCCAAGAGCTCGCCTGGTAGACGTAAGGGTTGACCAAATGCCATCTCTGCGGCGCTCGTTGAATTGTCGTCCCTGATGGCTGCTCGCAAGCCTAGGAGAACTTTGGGTAGAAGTTCTGTCCAAGAGCTTGAGGTGATAAGGTGTGCTGTAAGCGCTGCCTTCAGGGTACGATGCCATCTCTCGATGCATCCATTTGCCTGTGGATGGTAGGCGGTGGTCCGGCATCGTTGGGAACCAAGGATGTGCATGAGCTGTCTGAAGAGTTCACTCTCAAACTGACGTCCTTGGTCCGTGGTGATTCTGGAGGGTACTCCGAAACGGCTGATCCATGTTCTGTAGAGGGCTGACACGACTTCTGCTGCGGTGATCTCTGCCAGGGGTTCTGCTTCAGGCCATCGTGAAAATCTGTCGGCCATGGTAAGACAGTAGCGCTTCCCTTCGGATGACGGCAGAGGTCCGATGATGTCTACATGGATATGTTCGAAGCGTCCCGCTGGCGCGAAAATTCCTGGCGGAGTGATGGTATGCCGCTGTATCTTGGAACGTTGACAAGCAAGACAGCTGCGAGCCCATTCGGCCAAATCTGTGTTCATACTGGGCCAGATGTATCGTTGGGCGATGAGGCGACGGGTACCACGCACTCCAGGATGACTGAGGCCATGAAGCTTCTGGAATATATCTCGCCTCTGGGTTGGTGGAATGTATGGCCTAAGCTTCGGGGTGGACATTTCACAGAGAAGTGGTTTCGCAAGATGGGGCATGTTGATCCATTTCAGGTGTAGACTGGGATTTTTCATCATGTCCTGAATGCTGGAGTCAGCCTGCTGTGCTTCGGAAACCTTCTCCATGTCGTCTGGGGGTTGGATCTCTTCCATTCGTGACAGAGTGTCGGCCACGATGTTCTCTGCTCCAGAGACGTGTCGAATATCGGTAGTGAATTGACTGATGTAATTCACGTACCGAATTCGAATTCGGCGTTGCTGTTTCCGGCTTCTGAAAAAAAGCGAAAACCAATGGTTTGTGGTCGGTTAGGATGCTGAATACGCGACCCTCGATACATGGCCGGAAGTGCTTGATCGCTGAGTATATAGCGAGTAACTCACGATCGTAAGCTGCGTAGCGCTGCTGCGCTTGAGTGAGAGCCTTGGAGAAGAAACCTAGGGGTCTCCATGAGTCTCCCTCGCGCTGCTGTAAGACAGCTCCAACTGCTGTACCGGATGCGTCACAAGCCAGAGTGACTTCAGCGTCGGTTGACGGATGTGCGAGGGTCACGGCGTCGCGAATGTCCCGTTGGCATTGTGCGAAGGCTTCTTCAGCTGCAGGTGTCCACTCGATGGGCGTCGAATCGGTCTTCTTGGCGTTTCCGATAAGAGGGTTCAAGTGTCGTTGACACTCGGCCGCCTTGGGAAGACATTTTCTATAGAAATTTAACATTCCCAGGAAACGGCGTAGTTGTCCTCTGTTCGTTGGTCGTCGGAAGTCGCAGATCGTTTGGACTTTTGTAGGATTTGGAGAAATGCCATTTGGGCCAACTACGTAGCCCAAAAACTCTACCTCGGGTTTGCAGAAGACGCATTTCTCGACGTTGATAGTGAGTCCGTGCTTGCTGAGTAGTCGAAAAACTTCCTCAAGATGGATCTTGTGCTCTTCTTCGTTGCTTGAGGCCACCAAGATGTCATCGAGGTAGACATAGACGTATGGCAGTGTGAGGATCAAGTCCATCATCCGTTGAAACGTCTGAGCGGCATTCCTTAACCCGAAAGTCATCCTTAGAAACTCAAAAAGTCCGAAGGGTGTGATAATAGCCGTCTTCTCTATATCTTCCTCAGCGACTGGAACTTGGAAGTAGGCGCGGTTAAGGTCGAGCTTGCTGAAGACTGTCTTGCCATGGAGGTTGTTACTCATGTCGTGGATGTTGGGGACGCTGTACCTGTCCGGTAAACTCTGTGCGTTCAGTCGTCTGTAGTCTCCGCAGGGTCTAATACTGCCATCTTTCTTCATCACAATGTGAAGAGGGCTTGCCCACGGACTCTTCGACGGACGACATATTCCCTCTTCCATCATTCTTTGGAATTCCTGGCGTGCAGCATTGTATCGGGCAGGCGTAAGTCTTCGAGCCTTTGCACTGACGGGCGGACCTTTCGTGTCGATGTAGTGTTTAATGGAGTGGGTCGGCTCTTGGAGGACTTGTGAAAGTCGAGTGATATTCAGAAACTTTTGAAGTATCTCTGAATGCCACTCGCCCATTGGGAATGCATGTACAGACGGAATGTTCTGCGTGGTGATTATGCCCTTTGAAATAAGACCCGTCTTGCCATCAGCCAGTTGGGATCGTCTGAGGTCCACTAGTATATCGCGGTGGTACAGGAGATCGGCCCCTATAATGTTGTGACTGACGTCTGCCACGACGAAGTTCCAGGCGAGTGGTCGTCGCATGCCTAAGTTGAGGTTTCTCCTCTCCTCGCCGTAGGTTTTAATGAGAGTGCCATTCGCTGCGTATAGTGTGAGGCTGGTCACTGTCCGGTGCACACGTCGCTTCGCGAGAACAGATATGGAGGCTCCGGTGTCCACAAGATATCTGTCTCCAGTTGTCTTGTCCGTGATGAAGAGACGGCGGTTATGGCGTGCAGCGACTGATTCCGCCTCGTCGGTCGCTGAAATTAGTTTCCCGCAGGCTTCCAGTCGCATGGCTGGCGGCATTTGCGTGCCTTTTCCCCGAAAGTTTGGTGGAAGTAGCAGTAACGTCCTCCTTTGCTGCGGTCTCTAGACCGGTTGCGGTCTTCGCTCGTGAGTTTGCCGATTTCGAGGCTCAATTTTTGGAACATTTCCTCAAGCTGTGAAATTGGTGGAGGTCGAGACGGTGTGGAGTGTTCGTTGACGGCATTGATACTGGGCTCGTAGACTTCGGCAATACGATCGGCGATTTCAGCCAGTTTATCTACCGAAGTCTCGCTCGTCACTGCCAGTGTCGCCTGCATACGATCTGGTAGTGCCCTCAGCCACATTGTGCGTAACAGGTCTGAGGTTACGGCGGTACCTGCAAGTTGTTTCAGTTCGTTGAGCAGTTGGGACGGTCGTTCACCATCGACTAGGTGCTTGTCCTCCAAAAGCCTCCTAACCCTGAGGTTTTCAGATTCCGCATACGTGCGTACAAGGCGGTTTTTCAAGGCTTCGTACGGCTCGACTGGGGTTTTTTTTACGAGGTCTGCCACCTGTTTAAGGGTTTCGAAATCCAAGCTCGCTATAACCAGCTGGGACTTGACTCGCGAACTGGTTATCTTAGACGTGGCAAAAACAGCGTCTGCCTGGCAGAACCACAATTCTGGGTCTGCCTTCCAGAAAGGTGGGATACGCACATTAGAACCCATACTACTGGCACTAACCTGAGGTTCCTCCACTGATGGCACAACTTCTTTCGAATCTTCCATTTCTTTGATCACGTCGGGGTCACCAATATTGTGGTAAAAAATAATGCAAATAATATAATGACAAAGTAATGAAAATTATATTATTCAAGAAGAAATTAAATTTACTTTATAAAAATGTACGTGGGCACTATTTAGAACACACTTTTGTAATAAAAATGATACAAATGATGGAATGACAAAGTAAGGAAAATTATATTGTTCAAGAAGAAATAAAATGATAAAAGTTAGTTTCTGGTTATAAAAAATGTACGTGGACACTATTTTGAACACAACATCTGTCGATTCTCACTAACTAAAACATTAAAAACTCTCAATACACGTGAACGTAAAACAAAACGAAAAAACTCTTCGCATCTTGAGAAAAAACCATCCCTCTTCGATCTTTGTATATCGATCCAAACTCCTCCCAGGGTGTGTTCCTGAAACAACTGAATAAACGGCTGACCGCTACAATATTATTTATCCCGTTTTGATATAATAATTTATTGTATTTATGTGTTACTATAATCCCTATATAGAAATTAAACAATGCATATCTCCTATTACATGTACATGTTGGGGTCGACTGTGGCGCTCTAATGGAACCCAACCCTTAGCCTGAACTAAAAACCTAGTGCCACGCTTTTAGCATTGAGTTTCACCATCTTCCCTCGCTTGGGAAATGTTTTTATAAAAAACTACTCAAGAGAATCCAAAACATATTAAATGTCCAAATTATTATCCTCGAACATCTGTTTGGCTTCTGGAAACACCATACATCAGTGTCATCGCGTTGTAGACGTTATTGCATCCACCTTGCAGCAGAAACAGTATTGCGCGGCGTCCTATCTCGATGTCGAACAAGCTTTGGCATCCGAGCCTGCTGTGGAAACTTGAACTAATCCTCCCTTACACATTCACATTATTCCTTATCATCTTAAATCCAAATTAACCAATAGAACTTTCTGCGTAAGTCAAGATTCAGCTTTTTTTCCCATGTCTCCACAAAACGCGGGCGTTTCTCAAGGAAGTGTCGTTGGCTCATGAGCTCTGTGATGAGTATCATGTGAACAGAAACAGACATTTCTTATATGACATCATAATATGTACACCGTTATCTTGAATAGAAATACAATCATATTTCATTTTAATGCAACCATCATATTTATCTTACTTTAGTGTCGATATGCAAACATCCTATTTCCTCTTAACACAGTTATTATACTTTCTATTTATTTTGAATGCACAATAAATTTTGAGAGATTCAAGATGAGTTAGAATGGTTGCTTTTTAGTGTGTGGTAATTTTGCCGACTGCATCTAAGCATTCTAATTAAATGCCAAAATCATTTTTCATAATCAACAAAATCCTTGGTACCATTTGTTATTTATTTTTATTCTTTCTACTTTGAGATGATCTTTCATGACTATTTTTGCTTTATTTTTAGTTCCATCTCCTGGAAGTGGAGCAGCTTACCAGGGACCAAGTAGGCAACCCAATGCACAACCTGAGAGGAGGAATCCGGCAGTTGGAATGTCTGTTCAACCTCGAGAAATGCCTCAACCTTCTTCCACATATCTTCTTGTCACACCGTACAACCAGCCAATACGACCAAATTCAGGGGACTACCCTGTTTTTTCCCCTTACAACTTCCATTCAGCAAATCGTTATTCTCCTGAAATATTCTACGAGACACCACCTCAACCTCCGATGATCTATCAACAGCCTGGAACCTCCGTTCGCAATACTAATCATGAAAGGCAACAACCGGGGTCCAACTCAATTCCGCAAGAGAGGATCACCCATCGGTCAGATAATCTTCCGGCCCAGCAAGAGAGGATCCTCCGTCGGTCTTCTCCTTATCTAATCAACGGGACAGGACATCAACCTGCGATGAACAGTCGACAGCCTAGAACCCCCGTTCGCAATACTAATCCTGATTGGCAACAACCGGAGTCCATCTCAATTCAAGGTCAACCAGCACTTGTTCTGTTTGCACCTCAACCGATGAGGCCATTTTATGCACCGCAGCTAGAATATGGAGAGTTTGGTAAACATTCGATTTTTTAAAATGCTTATTCTCAAACTAGCACGTACACCAGCGCTGCTCTGTTTTAAACTATGTTTTAGCTTATAGTTAGCTGGCCCTAGAGAAAACATGTACTAACCGAATCCGACATTAAGCTAAGAGTTTATTTTAGATGTGGTATTTAGAATTAAAAGAACTACTAATCCCGGCATATTGAGGTATACGCCAGCATTCATATTGATGAAATACATTTTTATAATAGTCGATCACTTTAACCACTTGACCTCTTTTTCAGTGTGGAAGCCAGTAACTCTAACCACTAACAACCACCAACATTTCTCAAGTTTATAATCATTGAATCTAACAAATAAATTATTGTGCAAAGTTTAATTAGAATTCCAATAGTACCCATCCTAGAAAGACGGGAGGTTCATGTTTTACACTCCTTAATAGAGTTTGGGACTTGGTCCTCGACCTGTCGAACACTGAAAATAATGGTGTGTTCTGGGTCCCAGTTCAGTAAACTGTGACGAACGTTTTTTTTTAGATGTAACTGACTACAGAAGCTAAACATGAAGCTGGCCACCTTCGCAAAGAGCCCCATTCGGTACGAACCTTTGAGAGCAGCCCCAATGCCCCGCCTATAGCACTCGACCACTATGTAACCATACTTCCCAATGTAACTGACTACTGAAGTTGCTAAACATGAAGCGGGCCACCTTCGCAAAGAGCCCCATTCGGCATGAACCTTTGAGAGCAGCCCCAATGCCCCGCCTATAGCTCTCGGCCACTATGTAACCATGCTTCCCGATGTAACTGACTACAGAAGTTGCTAAACATGAAACTGGCCAGGTGCAATCATTGCCATCTCTCTCTGAGTGTATACCATATATTCTCGGAGTGCTCCTTTTATGAAGACCTTCTCAGGAACAATGATGTCCCGAGGAGCCTGGAGGAGGCGTTGGGGGACAGCCCCTTCATCCTGGATAGAATCATTAATTTCTTAAAAGAAACTGGGCTATACCAAAAAATGTGAGCTCTACTGTCTGCTATCATTTGCCAATTTTAGGTCGCTCCGCCAGTTGAGTGGGGCCTAAACCGCCCATGGCGGGTCCCCCTGGGGGTCTGGGGGCCCGGGGGGGGGTCCTGCGTGGGACCCTCGGGTGGCCGGCGGGCACGGCTGGCTGGATGGGGGGGCCTGGGGCGGCTCCGCCGGGGCCTCTGGTCTGGAACGGTCCCGGACTTGGAGGGTGTGGACGGCTTTCCTCACATGCACACCCTCGTCCTCAAGTCCCATTAACTTCACGATTAAGCTAAATGCTTCATATACTTGAGTGAGTGGCCCGGCGGTGCCGTTGTCTTTGTCCCCCGGTCCGGCCTGCCTGTTCGTTGATTGCCCTTGGTCCTGTGCTTGGCCTTCCCTGGGCCCCGTGGCCCCCTGTGGGATCCGTTCATGTCTGTTCCTGTCATCTGCATCAAGTGTTCGCTGGCTTAGTTAGTGCAAGGAATGTAACAAGATAGGGCGATAATAACCGAAGTAGTTGTTCGCCCAAAATAACCAACCAACCAACCAACCATTCGGCATGAACCTTTGGAAGCAGCCCCAATGCCCCGCCTATAGCTCTCGGCCACTATGTAACCATACTTCCTGATGTAACTGACTACAGAAGTTGCTAAACATGAAGCTGGCCACCTTCGCAAAGAGCCAAATTCAGCATGAACCTTTGAGAGCAGCCCCAATGCCCCGCCTATAGCTCTCGGCCACTATGTAACCATACTTCCCGATGTAACTGACTACAGAAGTTGCTAAACATGAAGCTGGCCACCTTCGCAAAGAGCCCCATTCGGCATTAGCCTATGAGAGCAGTCCCAATGCCCCGGCTATAGCTCTCGGCCTCTATGTAACCATACTTCCCGATGTAACTGAGTACAGAAGTTGCTAAACATGAAGCTGGCCACCTTCGCATAGAGCCCCTTTCGGCACGAACCTTTGGAAGCAGCCCCAATGCCACGGCTATAGCTCTATGCCTTTATGTAACCATACTTCCCGATGTAACTGAGAACAGAAGTTGCTAAACATGAAGCTGGCCACCTTCGCAAAGAGCCCCATTCGGCACGAACCTTTGGAAGCAGCTTCAATGCCCCGTCTATAGCTCTCGGCCTCTATGTAACCATACTTCCCGATGTTACTGAGTACAGAAGTTGATAAACATGAAGCTGGCCACCTTCGCAAAGACCCCCATTCGGCACGAACCTTTGGAAGCAGCCCCAATGCCCTGGCTATAGCCCTCAGCCTCTATGTAACCATACTTCCCGATGTAACTGAGTACAGAAGTTGCTAAACATGAAGCTGGCCACCTTGACAAAGAGCCCCATTCGGCACGAACCTTTGGATGCAGCCTAAATGTCTCGGCTATAGCTCTCGGCCTCTATGTAACCATACTTCCCGATGTAACTGAGTACGAAGTTGATAAACATGAAGCTGGCCACCTTCGCAAAGACCCCCATTCGGCACGAACCTTTGGAAGCAGGCCAAATGCCCCGTCTATAGCTTTCGGCCTCTATGTAACCATACTTCCCGATGTAACTGACTACAGAAGTTGTTGAACATGAAGCTGGCCACCTTCGCAAAGAGCCCCATTTGGCACGAACCTTTGGAAGCAGCCCCAATGCTCCGGCTATAGTTCTCGGCCTCTATGTAACCATACTTCCCGATGTTACTGAGTACAGAAGTTGCTAAATATGAATCTGGCCACCTTCGCATAGAGCCCCATTCGGTACGAACCTTTGAGAGCAGCCCCAATGCCCCGGGTATAGCTCTCAGTTCCTATGTAACCATACTTCCCGATGTACCTGCATAGGTCATATACATGAAGTTACTTCCGGGCAACGTCCCTGATATACTATAATTTTTCATGTACGTTATTGTTGCCACAGAGACATCTGAGGAGGTTGATGAGGAAGATCGTCTGGTGAAGACTCCGAGCCTGGGACAGTACCAGCGAAAACGAAGAGACTACAGGAAAGTACGGCAAGCCATGTTTGACGGACGTTACTATCATTCTGCCGATCATCCCTGGTACGTTTTATCAACAGTAACAACTCGTTATAAGGAGTAGCATCTTGTTATAACGGGAAAGTACGGAATCCCATGTATAACAGACGTTACAAACATTGTGCCGCTCATCCCTGGTACGTTTTATCAACAGTAACAACTCGTTATAAGGAGTAGCAACTTGTTATAAACGGAAAGTACGGAATCCCATGTATAACAGACTTTACAAACATTGTGCCGCTCATCCCTGGTACGTTTTATCAACAGTAACAACTCGTTATAAGGAGTAGCATCTTGTTATAACGGGAAAGTACGGAATCCCATGTATAACAGACGTCACTAACGTTCTGCCGCTCATCCCTGGTATGTTTTATCAACAGTAACAACTTGTTATAAGGAGTAGCAACTTGTTATAACAGGAAATTACGGAATCCCATGTATAACAGACGTTACAAACATTGTGCCGCTCATCCCTGGTACGTTTTATCAACAGTAACAACTCGTTATAAGGAGTAGCATCTTGTTATAACGGGAAAGTATGGAATCCCATGTATAACAGACGTTACTAACATTCTGCCGCTCATCCCTGGTACGTTTTATCAACAGTAACAACTCGTTATAAGGAGTAGCATCTTGTTATAACGGGAAAGTATGGAATCCCATGTATAACAGACGTTACTAACATTCTGCCGCTCATCCCTGGTACGTTTTATCACCAGTAACAACTCGTTATAAGGAGTAGCATCTTGTTATAACGGGAAAGTACGGAATCCCATGTATAACAGACGTTACTAACATTCTGCCGCTCATCCCTGGTACGTTTTATCAACAGTAACAACTCGTTATAAGGAGTAACATATTGTTATAACGGGAAAGTACGGAATCCCATGTATAACAGACGTTACAAACATTGTGCCGCTCATCCCTGGTACGTTTTATCAACAGTAACAACTCGTTATAAGGAGTAGCATCTTGTTATAACGGGAAAGTACGGAATCCCATGTTTAACAGACGTTACAAACATTCTGCCGCTCATCCCTGGTACGTTTTATCAACAGTAACAACATGTTATAAGGAGTAACAACTTGTTATAACGGGGTAGTACGGAATCCCATGTATAACAGACGTAACTAACTTTCAGCCGCTCAACCCTGGTACATTTTATTCATAGTAACAACTCGTTATAAGGCTCCTGTAGTGTCGCTATATAAACGGTAAAGTACGGAATCCCATGTATAACAGACGTTACTAACATTCTGCCGCTCATCCCTGGTATGTTTTACTTACAGTAACAACTCGTTATATGGCTCCTGTAGTGTCGCTATACAAACGGGAAAGTACGGAATCCCATGTATAACAGACGTTACTATCATTATTATTAAGTCTTTATTTATTTATAATTGTACTACTCATATACAATTTCTTTTTTTTTTTAATTTTCAAATAGCTATTTACAACTGTATACAAATACATACAACAAGCAAATGTGCTAATAAAGAGGTAATGGCAATGTCAAAATGTCATGAGGAGAGAAATCACCCAGTGGTGACACTCCATAGTCACTGTTTTTCTCTCGTTTATAGCTAATCACTGTCACTGTCACTGCCTCTGCTCAGGAGGTCTCTAAGCCATTGACGCTCAAGCCGTCGTTGAGGAAGTATGGCAGAATGGAGGGCACGGGCTAGAGGATTATTGTGGGAACTAAGAAGGGAAAATAATTTTTTATATTTGGATTTAGCGACTTCAGTGATGAAAGGTACGTTAAGGTCGGTGTGAAGGGTTTTGTTGGAAACGTAGTAAGGAGCATTGGCTATTGTACGAAGGATTTTGGATTGAAGGGATTGGATGCGCTGGAGATTGGAAGCCTTGGCAGAACCCCAGAGTTCAAGTCCGTAAGTCCACATAGGTTTGAGTATTGAGTTGTATATGTCACAGTCAAAGTGTGAATTCCAGTGAATGTATACATTAACTAGTCAATGTATACATTAACTAGCCGTTTTAGTGAAAGTATCAATTGATTATAAAAATTAACACTATTGCTAGAGAATGTATACATTTACTAGACAATGTATACATTTTCTAGTGTTCCTTAGTGAAAGTATAAATAAATGAGAAAAAAAGGTTTTTGTAAAAAAAAAAAAAACTAAAACTAAACTTCAAAATTTATTTTACAATATAAATATCTAGGAAAGATGCAACAATAACATAAAATATAAACATTTGTAAACAATATTAAAATGGATCTTTTGAATAAAAGCTGATTTTAATTATAAGCTAGAACCTGTACTACTTCAAATATAGGAACGACGGGAGGGGCAGATATATCGTCCCGCCGGCGGAACGCCGGCAAATACGCCCCCAACTTTTGTAATATTTCTATTTATGTTATTAATGCTAGCTATTTATATTTTCACTAAGGCATAGACGTAAGTGTATACATCCATGTACACTTTGACTAGAGAATTCAGTCAATGTATACATTGACTAGTTAATGTATACATTCACTGGAATTCATACTTTGACTGCAACATATATAAGTCGTTTTGTTGTTAAAGTTAGTTTGGATCTTTTGTCTAGTATGCAGTCTTAGTAGAAGTTTATAACGTCTGTTCATTTCTTGTCTTTTCAGTCTCATGTGAGAATTCCAAGTTAGTCGATTGTCAAGTATGAGGCCTAGATAGCGGACTTCGTTTTTTAAAGGGATGGGATTTTGGTTAATTTACACTGGAGGGCAGGTAGTAGGGTGAAGTCGATGTGAACTGATTTTGTGTCGTTCACCTTCACTCTTTACTTTTTGTACCAGGACTGAAGGGCTATCAGGTGTTCTTGTAGGTGTCTGGATGATAGGACAGGGTCGGGATGAGGAGAGAGGATTGCAGTATCATCTGCAAAGGTGAGGAGTTGTGTTGATGGATGGGTGGGGATATCAGCTGTGTATATTGTGTAGAGGATAGGACCCAGGATACTACCTTCTGGGACGCCAGCATTTTGTGGGGACGCGGGAGAAAACATAGACAAATAATTTGAAAATAAAAAATCTTATATCAAAGACGACCTCTTGGTCAGATGACCGTCAGAGTGTAGTCGTCATAATTTACAAATAAAGAAGAAATTATGTTGAAAAATGAAATAATGAAACTATTAAGTACAACTATCAATATACCATGCATTTAAATTTAAAAGGTAAAAGATATAATATATAATATATCTTTTACCTTTTAAATTTAAATCCAAATAATCATAATGTTCTGGTTCGGTATACTAATATTTATTTTCAGATATAATTGTCAATCATAGAATTTGACCCTACTTATAATAAATGTTACAAAATGATAATAAAAATAAATACGACTTAAAAAGATTAATAAATAGTAAATAATAATAGGATTAAACAGTAATAAGTAATATTATATATTGTGACGGTTCGAATCACCTGTCACATGATGACCTGTCACATGATGACCTGTCACATGATGGACACCCAGGAAAATAGGTAAAGTAAAGTAAAATAAAAAGAAATGATTATAACTTAATGAATAAGTTAAAGAATTTCAAATTTGAATAATTGGCGGCAAAGAGAATATGCTATGCGTGTTTTTGTTAATGAATAAGTATTATTGTTTCTATAATTAATAATTGTAGTCTAAGAAAATTTGTTATATAAATTTAAATAACAATTAAATATTGTTTAAAATAAAAAGGAATAGAAAAAACAAAAAACAATATAATATAATGAATTGTGTCCACGGTGTGATAGAGTGGAGAGGGGAGAAAAGACTTGTGACGAATCTAAGAGTAGTGAAGTAGTAGTGATAGAGTACAGTAAAGTGGGTTCCACGAATTGGTAACTACACAGACAGCAATATGACGTGAACCGAGACAGTAAAGTGGGTTCCACGAATCGGTAACTACACAGACAGCAATATGACGTGAACCGAGACAGTAAAGTGGGTTCCACGAATCGGTAACTACACAGACAGCAATATGACGTGAACCGAGACAGTAAAGTGGGTTCCACGAATTGGTAACTACACAGACAGCAATATGACGTGAACCGAGACAGTAAAGTGGGTTCCACGAATCGGTAACTACACAGACAGCAATATGACGTGAACCGAGACAGTAAAGTGGGTTCCACGAATCGGTAACTACACAGACAGCAATATGACGTGAACCGAGACAGTAAAGTGGGTTCCACGAATCGGTAACTACACAGACAGCAATATGACGTGAACCGAGACAGTAAAGTGGGTTCCACGAATCGGTAACTACACAGACAGCAATATGACGTGAACCGAGACAGTAAAGTGGGTTCCACGAATCGGTAACTATACAGACAGCAATATGACGTGAACCGAGACAGTAAAGTGGGTTCCACGAATCGGTAACTATACAGACAGCAATATGACGTGAACCGAAACAGTAAAGTGGGTTCCACGAATTGGTAACTACACAGACAGCAATATGACGTGAACCGAGACAGTAAAGTGGGTTCCACGAATCGGTAACTACACAGACAGCAATATGACGTGAACCGAGACAGTAAAGTGGGTTCCACGAATCGGTAACTACACAGACAGCAATATGACGGGAACTGAGACAGTAAAGTGGGTTCCACGAATCGGTAACTACACAGACAGCAATATGACGTGAACCGAGACAGTAAAGTGGGTTCCACGAATCGGTAACTACACAGACAGCAATATGACGTGAACCGAGACAGTAAAGTGGGTTCCACGAATCGGTAACTACACAGACAGCAATATGACGTGAACCGAGACAGTAAAGTGGGTTCCACGAATTGGTAACTACACAGACAGCAATATGACGTGAACCGAGACAGTAAAGTGGGTTCCACGAATCGGTAACTACACAGACAGCAATATGACGTGAACCGAGACAGTAAAGTGGGTTCCACGAATCGGTAACTACACAGACAGCAATATGACGTGAACCGAGACAGTAAAGTGGGTTCCACGAATCGGTAACTACACAGACAGCAATATGACGTGAACCGAGACAGTAAAGTGGGTTCCACGAATCGGTAACTACACAGACAGCAATATGACGTGAACCGAGACAGTAAAGTGGGTTCCACGAATCGGTAACTATACAGACAGCAATATGACGTGAACCGAGACAGTAAAGTGGGTTCCACGAATCGGTAACTATACAGACAGCAATATGACGTGAACCGAAACAGTAAAGTGGGTTCCACGAATCGGTAACTATACAGACAGCAATATGACGTGAACCGAGACAGTAAAGTGGGTTCCACGAATCGGTAACTACACAGACAGCAATATGACGTGAACCGAGACAGTAAAGTGGGTTCCACGAATCGGTAACTACACAGACAGCAATATGACGTGAACCGAGACAGTAAAGTGGGTTCCACGAATCGGTAACTATACAGACAGCAATATGACGTGAACCGAAACAGTAAAGTGGGTTCCACGAATCGGTAATTACTCAGCACCTTAGTCGTTTTATGCGGATCAAATCCTTTTTTAAAGTTAGGTAATTATATATAGCTACAGAGTGTAATAACGTTGCATTTCGGCTAGAGACAGAGCTGTGAAACCTTTGAAAAAACTTTATTTGGTTAAGTTTTGTTCGATTATGATTTTCCCCTGGAGTTTAGATTGCTTTCCCAGTTCTACTACCAAGACATCATTAAAATGTTGCCCTTAGGTTTTTTATTTGAGAGCAGAAAAATAAAAATCGAGCACGCCGTCCTTCGGATGGAACTTCAACTCGTTAAGCGATGGTCCCGAGTCTGCACTATGTCTGGTTCTCGTTAAAAAAACCCTACCCTAGAAGAATAAAAATTTAGGGTAGGCAAAATTTAGGACTCCCACAGTAGAGTCGGGCTCACGTTCACCAGAGCGACTCTCTGGTAAAAGGCGATATGACCTAGTAGTTGATGCCCGGGCGAAATTCGGTTGATATAGTGTCAAAGCTTCTTCATTCTCTGGGATTTACTCTAGCGCTATCGAAAATGCACATCTTCGAAAACATACATCAGCGTCAGAAGTTTCTATCAAAAAAATAAATGCCCCCATATGTTAGATGAATATCATTACTAAGAGTTCTGTTCTCATCAATTGTTGGATCATGAGCTCTGGAAATAATATCTGAGTGAGAATAAGCGTGATACAATTTTTTTTTTTTTTCAGAAAGAGAGTCTGGGTTTTGAGTCTGAAGGATTTTTACACAACTACAAGATCAACTATTTCCTACAATCAATAAATAAATATATGTGAATTTTGTTCTTTATAAATAATCATTTCCTTTCCACCTCATCCTTCGAATATCTATCGGCTATTCCTCGTCAAAGAAAAATGCTAATCTACAACTTGCAGTAATGTTGCTCAGCCGTATCGCAATCCAGTAACAACTTGCAGTGCTGGACTCGCAGCGCAGGACCCCACCTTTCACTTCTTGTGTAGGCGTACAATAATTCTGGCTGATGTGGATTCTACTGGAGTATAAATGGAGGTGGCAACAGAAGAACTATAAAACGTGTCACACGTCTTTGCGTGCGGAGATGAGAAAGAACCTCATCTTCCTTGAAAATAAACTATTAAAATTTCGTATTTATTTATATTATTGTTATATAATTATATTGGAGGGCAACGGTAGCTCAGAGGTTACGTACTTGTATACTGAGCTCAAGATCGCGGGTTCGAAATCCCTACCGATGCGTGCCTTCGGGTAGAACGTTGAATGATGGTCCCGAAACTGTGCAAAGGTACTCGTTAAAGACCCCTACTCGCCTGGTTGAATGAAAATTTAGAACTCCCATAGAAGAGTCGGGCTCATGTTCACCAGAGCGCAATGGTGTAGGTGATATGATCTCTTTGTTTAAAGCCCGGGCATGAGTCACAATAACTATTATATAAAATTGGTGCTTGTCTGCGTACAGTTTGCAAATGGGCTCATGTAATTCTCAAATTTTCGTGGTACAAATGTGGTATTGAAATTGACCGATTTTAGTGAAATTTGTTCGATTCGAAAGTTCATTGATGTCAAATAGCATATTGTTATAGAAAGTTTCTACATCTTTCAGTTGGTATAGGCCATTTTGCTCTGAGATTAGATAACAATTAAACAAGTTTTTAGAAAGAAATTAATATATATATTTTTTTGAAAAAATAGCAAATTTGAAACAGAAAGTATCTTAAAATTGGCGGACCATAGATATTGTAATGGAAATGACCCCAGGAATTACGAGTAGATCATGTTTAACTGTTCTATGTTTCTGAATAAAAACACTTAGAACGAGTCAAAAATTCCACTATATTTATATGAAAGACACAATATATTTCGCTGGTTAGAGCATTGTCAAGTGTACAGGATACAGGGACTTATGACTGGTGGTAATATTTTGGAAAAAGTCAAGATAGGAGGAGTAGGAGGGGAAGCAGAACAGGAGGGGGGGGGGGGGGGGGGGGAAGTACCATACTATATCACAATTTAATCAGAAAAAATTAAATAGTATATCTCAATATTAACCTATTAACTAAGTCTCAATAAGAACCTATTACCTATATCACAATCAAAACTAAAAAGAGACACGACATCTACTAGATCATCTTAAATTGAAATAAAAGAGTCTGATGGGATTATTGCGTCCGTGTATGTGGGTTTTCTGTGAATTTTGAATGTAAATCCTGTTTCTGTATTAATTTTAATAGTTAAGTCCAGGAAGTTAGGTGCATGTGATTCGTCTTCCTCCTCTGTGGTAAACATGATGTTTCTATGTAACGAGTTTAAGTATTTAGTAAGAGTGGTAAGTTGTCTATTTGTGCCAGTGAAGCCAACAACAATATCAACATAACGGTGCCAGAAAAGAATATGGGATTTAGCTAATTTTGATGCCAGAATTTTCCTCTCCAGAGAATCCATGAAAATGTCCGATAAAATAGGACTGATGGAGGACCCCATTGGCAGACCTGTGTTTTGTTTGAACATTTTGCCCCTAAAAGAGACGTAATTTTGGTTGAGGCAAACTTTGAGGATGTTAAGTTAATTATTTATCCATAATATATAATAATATATTATATTATATGCTTTCGTTGTATATATTTTTATTTTTTATTATTATTATTTCTTTATTATTGTTTTGTCATTCATCAAATTTACTTATAGTGTATACTGATTGTAAATATTCAAAACATTAAGAATATAAAAAAAATTATTTATTTTCTTTCTTCTTTCCGTTTATTTCTCCATAATTATTTATTTTCTTTCTTCTTTCCGTTTATTTCTCCATAATTATTTATTTTCTTTCTTCTTTCCGTTTATTTCTCCATAATTATTTATTTTCTTTCTTCTTTCCGTTTATTTCTCCATAATTATTTATTTTCTTTCTTCTTTCCGTTTATTTCTCCATAATTATTTATTTTCTTTCTTCTTTCCGTTTATTTCTCCATAACTATTTATTTTCTTTCTTCTTTCCGTTTATTTCTCCATAATTATTTATTTTCTTTCTTCTTTCCGTTTATTTCTCCATAATTATTTATTTTCTTTCTTCTTTCCGTTTATTTCTCCATAATTATTTATTTTCTTTCTTCTTTCCGTTTATTTCTCCATAATTATTTATTTTCATTCTTCTTTCCGTTTATTTCTCCATAATTAAGCTCTTCATTATAATTTTTTATTCATCTATATTTATTATTTCCTAGTTTCTTTACATTTTTTTTATCTGTTCAGTTATTCGAGATAGTTATTCTATGTTTGTCTATAAATTTACTGTCGATATGATTGGTTATCTGCTGCATCTCAATTGAAGGACCTCTATCAATTTTACATTTTTTTCTCTCTTATTTTCATTTTGAAGACAGAAATAATTTATCTTCTTCATATTTGTATAGATTCTTTGTTATATACATTATTCTACTTATTGAAATACATTATTTTATTTTATTTTTTATTCATCTACATATATTTATTATTTCCTAGTTACTTCCCACTCTAACACTAATTTATTTATTTGTACGGCATACTGGTACCTACTTTATTTCATTGTTTCCTTTTCTTTTTACTCCATGTATTTATTCTTAGGGGACCTCCGGCCCACAATTAAATATCTTTTCATTTCATTTGTAATTAGATGTGCTCCTTCACTCTCTTGCCTTTTACAGAAGTGTTATTGTTAAATTTAAACTTTCAATAAGCTGTGCAAGTGTTCATTGTATTTTATTTACTTGGTATTATTTATCTTTTCAATAAGCTATGCAAGTGTTCATTGTATTTTATTTACTTGGTATTATTTATCTTTTCAATAAGCTATGCAAGTGTTCATTGTATTTTATTTACTTGGGATTATTTATCTTTTCAATAAGCTATGCAAGTGTTCATTGTATTTTATTTACTTGGGATTATTTATCTTTTCAATAAGCTATGCAAGTGTTCATTGTATTTTATTTACTTGGGATTATTTATCTTTTCAATAAGCTATGCAAGTGTTCATTGTATTTTATTTACTTGGGATTATTTATCTTTTCAATAAGCTATGCAAGTGTTCATTGTATTTTATTTACTTGGGATTATTTATCTTTTCAATAAGCTATGCAAGTGTTCATTGTATTTTATTTACTTGGGATTATTTATCTTTTCAATAAGCTATGCAAGTGTTCATTGTATTTTATTTACTTGGGATTATTTATCTTTTCAATAAGCTATGCAAGTGTTCATTGTATTTTATTTACTTGGGATTATTTATCTTTTCAATAAGCTATGCAAGTGGTCATTGTTTGTTTTTTACTTGGGATTATTTATTTTTTCAATAAGCTATGCAATTGTGCATTGTATTTTATTTACTTGGGATTATTTATTTTTTCAATAAGCTATGCAAGTGTTCATTGTATTTTATTTACTTGGGATTATTTATTGTTTCAATAAGCTATGCAAGTGTTCATTGTATATTATTTACTTGGGATTATTTAATAGATTCCTGTTTAAGTTCTTCCCAAAAATCCAATCTCCTAGAAACTAAATAAAATATTATAACGTCTTACTTTCTCAGCAGTACGAAGTATAGAAGTTATGTGATCGGTCGAAAATTCTATGCAGGGTTTTAAACGGAATTTCATGTTTTCCGACCTCTAGATTCCAAAAATTCAAAAAACATAGTCTGTCTGTGAACACGATATCTATGTGGAATGAATGTAACAACCCGAAACTTTATATGTTAATCCAGAACCCTCTAACGACCACACTTATTTACATTAAATCGGCAGTTATTGGGTTTTTGGTGTTGAGCACCCCCTCTGAACTCCTCATTTTTTTTTCTGCCGATTAATAATTATTAATCTTCTTTATCGGGTTTTGAATTCACAAACGAAAGGTAGTTATTAGGGTTTTTGAGAAACAAAGTTTCATATAGATATATTAATTCTACCGGGATTTATCATGTGTGGGACGTAGACTTTTTTTTTATAACTTTTTGGATTTGGAAAACATGAAATTCCGGTAAAACTCAGTTTCGAATTTTTGGTCGATTAAATATGTTTCCCTATACTACCAGTGGAACTCTTCAGTGTGTGATCTGATTTTTCTCAGATCACAGGGGGGGGGGATATTGTTCGACCTGCCCTACTGACTTGTACCACGTATATCTAAGAAGGAACGTAGTTCGCCGTCTCTAATGACGGTGTTACAACGTCACGGAGCGGCACAACTATATTAACAACAGTTTCAAACCAATCAGTCTCACTTCAAAATGTCTTCTAAGTCAGACAATATGGCTCTTTTTTCCATCTTGTTATTTCTTACTGTTCAAGTCCACATTTCCTTTGCTAATCCACGTAAGTTCTCTTTGTTTCTCTTCTTTACGGTTGGCTACTAAAGGGTATGAAGATACGTCTCACCTCTAAACGAACTGCATTATTTTCTCATCAAACCCATTTTCATCATTCAATTTTAGATTATTTGGATTTGCAATAGACATATAGACGCCGGTAGCTTGTATATATTTTTTCATTTGTTGACGTCAATTTAGCTAACTCAATATATTTTTGTAATTAGCCTGGCTGAATGGTGGACAAGCCAACCCCCAATTCAGGAACTTGGAAACGGATCCACATTTTTATCTCCTTATCCCTGCAAAATACACAAGCTTGCTTTGTTAAGTGCAAAACAAGAAGCTCATAACGAGATTATTGAGTAAAACTTTGTACGGAGCCATGTGTACACGTTCATAGCGTTTCTTTATTTACTTTTCTTGTATATATATTTCTTTATCTTAAATCAAATATATATTTTCAATATAATATATTGAAAATATATTTTAGATATTATCTTTTTATTTTTAATCGAAGTCGATCAAAATGTTTGTTTTCTCAATATATCTAATCGTTGTCTCAATTATTATTATTTTTTTTTATGTTCAACCAATATGTTTGTTAATGATCGAAAATCAATAGTTGGGAAATCATAAAAAAATATAGCTAATTCTTCCCTCTCTGATAGTTAGACCATTGTTAACACATAGTGAAGTTGAATGAGGAAGAAGAGGTGGGAGATAAGATAGAACACTGAGGGTGACTCGAGCACGCCGTCCTTCGGATGCGACGTTAAACGATGATCCCGAGCTTGTGCGATGTCAGTTACACGTTAAAGATCCCTATCCTAAGTGAATAAACCTTTGTAAGCTGATAATAGGCAATATGACCTCATAGTTAAATGCCGGCCATGAATGATTGTAACTTCCAACTGTCATATAATATTATAGTTAGACGCAGTTGTCCAAATTTTCATGGTAGATGGAAGATATAAAATAATATATATATAGACAGAAAGGACACTCTATAGTAAAAAGGTTGTAGCAAGTTGCAGCGCCCCAATGAGACACGGCCCCAAGCCCGAACTAAACGGCTCTATGGCGGGAAGCTGGCTCTAATTCAAATTCAATATTTCCACTATTTGTTATAGACTGAAAAAAAATAATCATTCACAATATAGAAAAGTAATTACATTGGTAGTACTATAATTCAAATACATTTTGTTTTTACTTAAATAATTACCTACGTGGTTTTTAATTATAAAAATAATGAAATATTGGGAGGAAGCGAAGTCTGTGGAGCGAATAAACCTTTTTGAACTGTGAAACTTATGTAAATACCAGAGATTGATAAATTTAAATCGATCAAAAACCTCTCGTTTACTAAGAATTCACAACTTGCCCCGTAGACACTCAAAACGACCATTTTGAAGTTTTTCAATTAGAAATTCATTTAACATCTAGCTAATTTAATATATTTTTGCAATTAGGCTGGCCAACAGATGGTAGGACAGCCAACCCCAACATCTTCGACGAGCAAAGAGGACCCGCAACAGCTTCACAAAATGGTAATTTATCCCGTTATATCTGCCCCCACCAAAAAAAAAATATATATAAATATAAACATTACGTTTATTTTAATACACACTTAATAATTAAAATGATCTGAAATACACATGCTGTCAACCGCTAACTTGAATCATGGAATTTGGACGATTTCATGATTTCGAATCATATTCACAAGGGGTATGTGCACTGGATAAAGAGTACAACATAAAAAGAAAAAAAAAATTCTTGTGGTTATGACTGAGTAATTCCCAATTGCGCCATTAGAATACTGTAGCGCTACAATCATAATTAAACTCTTCACCAAAATAAAACATTTTTTTTTATTACTGACATGAACGTGGGCAGTTCTTATTGTTATTTTTTAAAATGATTTCTTTGCGAAGTATATTTCGTTATATGTTATTTCAACTTGACAGGCCCAGTTCGTTTCTTTATTTTCTTGTAAATAGAAAAATTCTTTACACTTTTATTTTTGTTTGCACGACATCCTCAAGTTATAAGAATACTTGTTCAGAATACTATTTTTTGCATCGGAGGAATGAAGCGATGGTCCTGTTTTCTATCGAATATAACTTTCTCGGAAGGGATTCGAACCCACAACAGTGGTGGCTCGATGACCAAAGCTCTTCCACCACGATAATGGGTACAATCTAAAAATTCCAATTTATGAACTTCTCAATTATTTTTATTAATAACGTACACTATTTCATGATTTCGAATCTCATTCACCCCTAGTCTATTCACTGCATCACTGGAATTCAAAAAAATAAAAAATAAAGCATGAGGTTATGAGACTTTGTAGTTCGCAACAGCGCCACTAGAATACTGTAGCGGTACAATCAGTGTAGGTAAATATTGGCGAACCTTCACCATTGGTTTTATGGCTGAAGTACCAGTAGTTCGAACCAGGCAAGCTTGGTATATCCAATTGAAATATTCAATAATCCACCGCGAATTACACGTGTGAAATATTTAAAAAATTTACCTTGTTGAATTTTCTGGTGCAGGATCTGGACAATCGTAGAAATTGTAATAATTTTTTTTATCACTGACATAACTCCACCCCATTGATGTTATGACATCATCTCTTCCTTCTTAGGCAGGGCAGAGGTCATCTCAGATATCCTCCATTTCGTGGGCGTTATATTCAGTTCTCATTTTGATGTATTCTTATCTCCACTGCACTCAATTTATTTAAATAATAATTACATATTTAAAATCGGCATAAAAAAAACAATAATAATAAAGTATATTTGACAAGTGGTGATACAGATCATGTATAATCAGTACTTATCAAATTTGACAAGTGGTGATACAGGTCATTTATAATCAATAGGTACTTATCAAATTTGACAAGTGGTGATACAGATCACGTATAATCAATACTTATCAAATTTGACAAGTGGTGATACAGGTCATGTATAATCAATACTTATCAAATTTGACAAGTGGTGATACAGGTCATGAATCTTATCAAATTTACTTTTTCCTTATTTACTACGTTCGGGAAGCCATTGAGACTTCTAAAATAAAATGGGGCCGGTAGCTCAGAGGTAGCGTGCTTACTGACTGAGCTCAAAATCGGGAGCTCGAAACTCGACCGAGGCCCTTAGGTTATCTGGGAGGTGAAAAACCTTGAGCACGCCTTCATTCTGATGAGACCTTAAGCGATGGTCCCGAGTTTCTACAATGTCAGGGACTCGCTAAAGACGCTTAACCTAGGTTAATAAACCAGGATAGGGAATAATCTGGACTCCCACATCAGGTTCATGTCAACATGAGCGACAAAAGAGCGCTCTGATGGTAGACCTTGCAGTTAAAGTCCAGGGGTGAGTCACAATAACTATTACACTACAAAAATATATTTTTTTTGTCTAGACACTATAATTCCGACAGCCTAAGAGCAGTGAAACCTATGTAAAAACAAGAGTTGGGTGAATTGTAATCGATTAAAAACCTCTCGTTCCACAACTCCCCTTGTACACAGTCAAAACGACCATTTTGAAGTTTTTCAATTACATATACATATAATATATTTTATAATATACATTATATTAGCTAATATAATATATTTTCGCAATTAGCCAGGCTAAGACATATGGTACCCAACCAAGGCTTCTACTTCCAGAAAAGAAATCCACAATTTCCTGAAGCAGGTCAGGCAAAACCATTTTCTTCATTGTAATTTATCTCGTTATACCTGAGCTCGGTCATAAGGCGACATATGATAGAGGATTGTCGTATCTAGATCTGGTATAGAACAGCGCTCTGCCATAAAGCGGCATTCGACAGAGCCTTATATCTAGATCTGGTATAGAACAGAGCTCTGCCAAAAGATGGCATATGACAGAGCCTTGTATCTAGATCTGGAATAGAACAGAGCTCTGCCATAAGGCGGTGTATAACAGAGGTTTGTATCTAGATCTGATAAAGAACAGAGCATTGCCATAAAGCGGCATTTGACAGAGCCTTGTATCTAGATCTAGTACAGAACAGAGCTCTGCCATAAGGCGGTGTAGAACAGAGGTTTGTATCTAGATCTGATAAAGAACAGAGCTTGGCCATAAAGCGGCATTTGACAGAGCCTTGTATCTAGATCTGGTATAGAACAGAGCTCTACCATAACGCGGAATTTGACAGAGAATTGTCTGGTGTAGAACAGAGATCTGCCGTAAATCGTTGGCTCATGAGCTCTGTGATGAATATCATGTGAACAGAAACAGATATTTCTTATATGACATCATAATATGCACACCGTTATCTTAATATAGAAATACAATCATATTTCATTTTAATGCAACCATCATATTTATCTTACTTTAGTGTCGATATGCAAACATCCTATTTCATCTTAATGCAGTTATTATACTCTCATATTTATTTTGAAGGTTCAATATATTTTGAGAGATTCAAGATGAGTTAGATAGGTTGCTTTTAGGAGTGTTTGTGGTAATTTTGCCGACTGCATCCAACCATTCTAATTAAATGCCAAAATCATTTTTCATAATCAACAAAATCCTTGCAAACTAATTTTTATTCTTTCTAATTCTAGATGATCTTTTATGACTATTTTTACTTTATTTTTAGTTCTATTTCCTGGAAGTGGTGGAGCTTACCAGGGACCAAGTAGGCAACCCAATGCACAACCTGAGAGGAGGATTCCAGCAGTTGGAATGCCTGTTCAATATCAACAAATGCCTCAACCTTTCTCCACATATCCTCCTGTCGGACCGTACATACAGCCAATGCGACCAAATCTAGGGGACCACCCTGTTTCACTGCCGGTACCGTCATCTTACTACGGCCAATCAGCACAACGTTATTCTCCTAATCCAAACTACGGGACAAGACCTCAACCTCCGATGGGCCATATGGCCTATGTGAGTCCAGGTTAGTATGCCTGTTCAATCTTGAGAAATGTCTCGAACTTCCTACACATATCCTCTCTATCCGGACCGTGGGAGGGGAATGAGGAGAGAGGGGCTAAAGAGGCAAGAGGTAACGGGGGGCAGTGGGAGGGGAGTGAGGAGAGAGGGACTAAGGAGGCAAGAGGTAACGAGGGGCAGTGGGAGGGGAGTGAGGAGAGAGGGACTAAGGAGGCAAGAGGTAACGAGGGGCAGTGAGAGGGGAGTGAGGAGAGAGGGGCTAAGGAGGCAAGAGGTAACGAGGGGCAGTGGAAGGGGAGCGAGGAGAGAGGGACTAAGGAGGCAAGAGGTAACGAGGGGCAGTGGGAGGGGAGTGAGGAGAGAGGGACTAAGGAGGTAAGAGGTAACGAGGGACAGTGGGAGGGGAGTGAGGAGAGAGGGGCTAAGGAGGCAAGAGGTAACGAGGGGCAGTGGGAGGGGAGTGAGGAGAGAGGGGCTAAGGAGGCAAGAGGTAACGAGTGGCAGTGGGATGGGAAGTGAGGAGAGAGGGGCTAAGGAGGCAAGAGGTAACGAGGGGCAGTGGGAGGGGGGAGTGAGGAGAGAGGGGCTAAGGAGGCAAGGGGTAACGAGGGGCAGTGGGAGGGGAGTGAGGAGAGAGGAGCTAAGGAGGCGAGAGGTAACGAGGGACAGTGGGAGGGGAGTGAGGAGAGAGGGGCTAAGGAGGCAAGAGGTAACGAGGGGCAGTGGGAGGGAAGTGAGGAGAGAGGGACTAAGGAGGCAAGAGGTAAGGAGGGGCAGTGGGAGGGGAGTGAGGAGAGAGGGGCTAAGGAGGCAAGAGGTTCCGAAGTGATTATAGGACATAAACAGTTTTAGGTCACGTCATGTGATATAATGTAATGTTACTCCCAGGCCACCTCCTGGTGTATTATAATTATTTACATCCATTATTGTTGACAGAGGAATATGAGGAGGAACCTTCCTCACAAGAGCCTTACAACTTCCATTCAGCACATCATCCTAATCCAAGACCTCGACCTCGGATGGGCTATCAGCAGTCTCAACGTCCGCTAGGCTATCAGCAGTCTCGAACCCCAATTCAAAATAATAATTTTGACTGGCAACAACAGGGGCCCATCTCAATTCCGCTAGACATGATGCCCCATTGGTCAGATTATGTTAAACCAGAACCTGTTCTGATTGCACCTCAACCGAGGAGGCTGCCTCATGTACTGCAGCAAGAATATGAAGTGTTGCTTGGTAAGCTTTCTCAATACATGCGATTTATTTTCAAACTAGCATGTACACCAGCGCTCCTCGGGCTTAAACTGGCATGTGTAACTGGCCTTAGAGAAAACATGTACTGACCGAATCCGACATAAAGCTAAGAGTTTATTTTAGATGTGGTATTTGGAATTAAATAAACTTCTACTCCCGGCATTTTGAGCCGCCAGCATTCTTATTGGTGCAATACATTTTTATAGTAGTCGATCATTTTAACCACTGAACCTTCTTTTCAGTGCAGTAGCCTGGTAGTAGTAACTCTAATCACTAACAACCACCAACATGGTCCTTTCGCAGAATCATGATCAGTGAATCTAACCAATAAACCTCCAAAGCAACCCTTATATTAATTTTTTGCTCTCTGGAATTTTCCTTGGTATTGCAGATCATCTTGCAACTTTGTGCAAAGTTTAATTCATGTAACTCCATTAGTTCCCCATCCTAGAAAGACCACGAAGTCTCTCGGGTTCACTGTGTCCTCCTCCAGCTTCAGGGTGTCGCTCCCCTCCTTGAGCTCACCCACGGCTACGAAGACTTTCGGCCTCCTCCTCGCTTCGGTGGCCGTGGCGTCTGCCAGCTGCCGAAGGAAATCCTGTCGCCTTCTCGCCTAGCCTCGTCCTCTAGCCTCCCTGAGGTCGCCGACACCAACAAGAAGATGGGGGCGGAGGGGACCTAGCCAATGTCCGGGCCGGCTTGAAGGCACCTTTCATCGTGTGAACTTCTCTTCATTGCGAAAAGGGGATGAGAGATAAAGCCCGGGGGGGGGGGGGGGGGGGGGGAGTCCTGAGGCGTAGTTCTGAACGAGTGGCAAACAGCAATCCCTCCTGCACCGGAGCCCCGCTGACCTGACATTGGGGCTCTGACAACAGAGGATTAAAGACGATTACCCCTCCTACTTCCTGGTCTCCACCGCTTACGAGCTCGGGGCATTCGCGACTAATCTAAGGCTCCAAGAGGCGGGCCTTAGGTGGAGGCGCCCCAAAGAAGGAGCCCACGCCTGGTTGTATTCGATGTGCATTCGGGCTGGTGGGGGGAGGACTTCTCCAAAAGGTTCCGAGCCCAATACCCCGACCTCAATATATATAAAAAAAATTGGCTATAATCAGCGCCAGGAGGATCACCTTAGGGTAGTACTCATGTAGAGTCCGGGTCATATGGCGAATAGGATAAGTGGGGGCCTCATTTAGTGGCAGCACAACATGAATAGGCGCAGTATTGTGGCTGATGAGGTGCGTCAACGGAGAGCGTCCAGGCAGCGTGGCAGGCCTAGGTACTGGCCACACACGGGCGTCAGTTTTTCCTCTCTCCGCTGTCTGGGAGCCGGTTATCGCACATAAAGAAGGAGATGAGATATTACGAGGTGGGGAGGGAGGTGAGTGAGGTTGTGAGGATAGAGGGAGCCGGTTATCGCACATAAAGAAGGAGACGAGATATTACGAGGTTGGGAAGGAGGTGAGTGAGGTTGTGAGGGGAGAGGGGGCCCGGTTATCGCACATAAAGAAGGACTAAGGAGACGAGATATTACGAGGTGGGGAGGGAGGTGAGTGAGGTTGGGAGGAGAGAGGGGGCCGGTTATCGCACATAAAACAGGACTAAGGAGACGAGATATTACGAGGTGGGGAGGGAAGTGAGTGAGGTTGTGAGGAGAGAGGGGGCCCGGTTATCGCACATAAAGAAGGAGACGAGATATTATGAGGTGGGAGGGAGGTGAGTGAGGTTGTGAGGAGAGAGGGGGCCCGGTTATCGCACATAAAAAAGGACTAAGGAGACGAGATATTACGAGGTGGGGAGGGAGGTGAGTGAGGTTGTGAGGAGACAGGGGCCCGGTTATCGTACATAAAGAAGGAGACGAGATATTACGAGGTGGGGAGGGAGGTGAGTGAGGTTGTGAGGAGAGAGGGGGCCCGGTTATCGCACATAAAAAAGGAGACGAGATATTACGAGGTGGGGAGGGAGGTGAGGTTGTGAGGAGAGAGGGGGCCGGTTATCGCACATAAAGAAGGAGACGAGATATTAGGAGGTGTGGAGGGAGGTGAGTGAGGTTGTGAGGAGAGAGGGGGCCAGTTATCGCACATAAACTGATTTTGGTAAGGCTTTAGAACGTGAGGTTACTTCCCAGCAACCTCCCATATATTAACTTTTCATATACATTATTGTTGACACAGGGGCATCTGCAGAGGTTCCTTCTTCAGAACGTCTCAATTGGTTAGAGGATGGTCGTCTGGTGACATCTCCGGAGCCGGAGGAGTCCCATGAGGTCATTCCTCCTGAGGTCTATGCAGAACAATACAGGGCAGTTTGGAATGACTTGTACAAACGTAACTAACATTCAGCCGCTCAACCCTGGTACGTATTATTTATAGTAACAACTCGTTATAAGGCTCCTGTAGTGTCCCTATATAACCGAGTAAGTACGGAATCCCATGTATAACAGATGTAACTAACATTCAGCCGCTCAACCCTGGTACGTGTTATTTATAGTAACAACTCGTTATAAGTCTCCTGTGCTGTCCCTATATAACCGAGTAAGTACGGAATCCCATGTATAACAGACGTAACTAACATTCAGCCGCTCAACCCTGGTACGTATTATTTATGTAACAACTCGTTATAAGTCTCCTGTGCTGTCGCTATATAACCGGGAAAGTACGGAATGCCATGTATAACAGATGTAACTAACATTCAGCCGCTCAACCCTGGTACGTATTATTTATAGTAACAACTCGTTATAGGGCTCCTGTGCTGTCGCTATATAACCGGGAAAGTACGGAATCCCATGTATAACAGATGTAACTTACATTGAGCCGCTCAACCCTGGTACGTATTATTTATGTAACAACTCGTTATAAGGCTCCTGTAGTGTCCATATATAACCGAGTAAGTACGGAATCCCATGTATAACAGATGTAACTAACATTCAGCCGCTCAACCCTGGTACGTATTATTTATAGTAACAACTCGTTATAAGGCTCCTGTAGTGTCCCTATATAACCGAGTAAGTACGGAATCCCATGTATAACAGATGTAACTAACATTCAACCGCTCAACCCTGGTACGTATTATTTATAGTAACAACTCGTTATAAGGCTCCTGTAGTGTCCCTATATAACCGAGTAAGTACGGAATCCCATGTATAACAGATGTAACTAACATTCAGCCGCTCAACCCTGGTACGTATTATTTATAGTAACAACTCGTTATAGGGCTCCTGTGCTGTCGCTATATAACCGGGAAAGTACGGAATCCCATGTATAACAGATGTAACTTACATTGAGCCGCTCAACCCTGGTACGTATTATTTATGTAACAACTCGTTATAAGGCTCCTGTAGTGTCCATATATAACCGAGTAAGTACGGAATCCCATGTATAACAGATGTAACTAACATTCAGCCGCTCAACCCTGGTACGTATTATTTATAGTAACAACTCGTTATAAGGCTCCTGTAGTGTCCCTATATAACCGAGTAAGTACGGAATCCCATGTATAACAGATGTAACTAACATTCAACCGCTCAACCCTGGTACGTATTATTTATAGTAACAACTCGTTATAAGGCTCCTGTAGTGTCCCTATATAACCGAGTAAGTACGGAATCCCATGTATAACAGATGTAACTAACATTCAACCGCTCAACCCTGGTACGTATTATTTATAGTAACAACTCGTTATAAGGCTCCTGTAGTGTCCCTATATAACCGAGTAAGTACGGAATCCAATGTATAACAGACGTAACTAACATTCAGCCGCTCAACCCTGGTATATTATTTATAGTAACAGGCTCCTGTAGTGTCGCTATATAACCGGGAAAGTACGGAATCCCATGTATAACAGACGTAACTAACATTCAGCCGCTCAACCCTGGTATATTATTTATAGTAACAACTCGTTAAAAGGCTCCTGTAGTGTCCCTATATAACCGAGTAAGTACGGAATCCTATGTATAACAGAGGTAACTAACATTCAGCCGCTCAACCCTGGTATATTATTTATAGTAACAACTCGTTAAAAGGCTCCTGTAGTGTCCCTATATAACCGAGTAAGTACGGAATCCTATGTATAACAGAGGTAACTAACATTCAGCCGCTCAACCCTGGTATATTATTTATAGTAACAACTCGTTAAAAGGCTCCTGTAGTGTCCCTATATAACCGAGTAAGTACGGAATCCCATGTATAACAGACGTAACTAACATTCAGCCGCTCAACCCTGGTATATTATTTATAGTAACAACTCGTTAAAAGGCTCCTGTAGTGTCCCTATATAACCGAGTAAGTGTACGGAATCCCATGTATAACAGACGTAACTAACATTCAGCCGCTCAACCCTGGTATATTATTCATAGTAACAACTCGTTGAAAGGCTCCTGTCGTGTCGCTATATAACCGGGAAAGTTCGGAATCCCATGTATAACAGACGTAACTAACATTCAGCCGCTCAACCCTGGTATATTATTCATAGTAACAACTCGTTGAAAGGCTCCTGTCGTGTCGCTATATAACCGGGAAAATACGGAATCCCATGTATAACAGACGTAACTAACATTCAGCCGCTCAACCCTGGTATATTATTCATAGTAACAACTCGTTATAGGGCTCCTGTAGTGTCGCTATACAACCGGGAAAGCACTTGTTGGATTAGAATTGTCTGGCCGACCAACATCTTGCTTATATGTGTAACCCGCCCTAGGGGTTGCCATGGGTGGTTCTCAAGTATTAAAAAGACGGTAGCGAGCAATCTATATGTATAATTAAAGTCTCCCAGATGACAACTTAGAACTAGAATCACTTATACCTAGTCTGGCTGGAATGACTTATGTAACAGTAATACACTTACCCAGGCAGAAGATCACCTCAAGAAGCAACTGTGTTCCTAGCATACATCACCTGACTCTCCTCGGTCCCAGGACAAGACTGCCTCTTCTCTGCCCTAGCAAAATCCTCTATGGCTCCTCTCCCACTCTCCGGGGACCTACGTTTCCCACGTTTCCAATCCATCTACGAAGAAGGCTTAGGTCTGCTCTAGTCCGTTCCCTGGGAAGCTTAGCAGATGTCCCCGAGAGACCTTGCACATTTTAATCTTTCTCAGAAAATAGCTGGGCAAGTGCAGCCCAGTCGTTACAGTACCCCCAAATTTATAAAATTTAATTTACTCCCAAAAAAAAAAAATTCAATCTCGTCGCCAGGCAAGGTTGGAACCCAAGTCATTCCAGTCAGCTTCTCACAGACCAATAGCCTTCTCTTACCTGTCTACATTCCAGTCCTTATCTCTCCGTCATTCATTCACCCATAAGCCAGATAAGACAAGGCCACAATGATAATAAAAATACATTACAATAAAAAGAAAAATTATACAAATAAACCCACTATACAATTAAAAGTCAAGAAAAATGAATTGATCAAAAACTAAATAGATATAAAGTCCAACTAGATTATCAAGACAAATATTATATTAAAATACCTGAAATACAATTATATTTCAAACAAATCCACTATACCTATAAGGACAATATAGGCCAATAAAAATAAAATGAATCAAATAACTACATTGATAAAAATCTAACTAGCTAATAAGATTAAGTTACATAAAAAGAAAATCCCGAAACACAATATACACATTACTCGAGAGTCCCTTCACACAGGTGGGGCCCCTCCCCTATTTCACTGCACTGCACTGCACTTGGCGCCGGCCGGTATATGAAGAAGGGCCGAGCGGTTGGTCCTCACTCTCCAGGCTGGGCCGCTAGTGTCTGCTCCCTCTCCCGTGAAGCTTGTCTCGTGGCGCGAGCCCGACTCCGGGCGGCCCAGATCATTACTACGCCTACCATCACCAGTCCACCTGTCCCGGCGCCCGTCCAATGTAGCCAGCGACGCCGCGTCTCCGGACTTGCCCCAAGGCCTTCAGTTGGTACAGGGTCTCTGCTACGTCCTCCTTCGAAAATGACTGCTTTGCTCCGGGCCTCTCCTTTCCACTGCGGCTCCAGGTGGGTATCACCACAGTGGGGAGCCTAACCTCCACCACTGAGGTTCCATGCATCGCTCCCACCAGGGTGAAATTCGCATTGTTGACCTGACAATTCCCCACTTCCAGCACCCCTTGGCCCGAACTGCTCGTGCGGCGGCGTCGAGACTGCAGAACACGTAGTTCTCGAATGGCCCGCTGTACGACGGGCCTAGGGTGGAGTTGATACGCCGGACAGGATCGTACCTGGGACTGAACCCGCTGAAGCTGATGAGTGAGGCTGACTACCCGGAGTTCGGAGGACGGGTGTTTTTGAGCCTCCTTTAGGGGCCGGTACACCCGAAAAAAAAAAGCACCCCTTGGCCGGCTAAAATCCTTTCGGTCTCATTTCCTTTTCTGTCCGGGCAGCGAATCACCACAGTGGTTTCTTCAGGTAGCGAATAGACCCAAGCCTTCCGCTGCGCGTCCTGGACCCATACTATCGGGGGTGTATGAAGGAGAACCCTCGGTGTACAACGGGATATCTCGTTCGCAGTCCGTCCCAGGAGGGCTTGGCTCGTGCAGGTGGCCATCGACCGGTGAAAGATGGGGTAGTCCGCCGGACAGATCAGAGTGCTGCACCTCCTGCATTCCTGTACCTGCTGGGCCTCCACCAGCGCGTACTGTTGGAGGTCCTCGCTCACCAGGATGTAGTCTCCGTCTTTGTATATTTTCACATAGTGTTGGATGTCCATGTCATAATACGGGGCTTCCGTGACACGGAAGGCTTCCAACCTGTCTTCTTGTCCACGAAGAGGCAGTGTAACCACAAACCGTAGCCTTCCTCCTCCTGAAATGACCACCTCCCGAGACAGGGTGTAATACTGATACATGTTAGACAATTCCAAGCCAGTTACCAATCTTAATTTTGCTGGGAGCTTGCTCACCTCGTCTTTTAACATTAGTTGGGTCTAGTAGGCCCCCTCCTAGGCCGTAGATTAATGGGGGATCGGGGTCCGGCCCTTGCTGGGGAGGTCTCGGGTGCCCTGGTGCGATCCCGAGGATCCTCGGGCTCCGGCGAGCTACAGCACGGGGTCCCCCCCCCCCCCTTACTTCCTCGTTCTTCTCGCGAGGTGGTTGGCCCCGGGGTCAGAGTTTGGTCCCCCTCGGACTCTACACCATCCCATGGGGACAACTGCATGGGGACCATTGTCAGGTCCCCTTCCTCGTCACTAAGTACAAACGGTTCCCCCTCCGAGTCCTCCGTATCCTCCGAGGCCTCTCTCGGCGGCGCCCGCCACCTGTTCCAGCGGTCGTGCGACTGAGCCTGGTCCCCTACTGGGGAACCTAGCGGGTCTGGTAGGGGTGACCCGGACCCCTGCGTTAGGTTCTCGTTCGGCCCAGGGGGCTCCCGTCCCGAGCTAGAGGTGGGATGGGTCTCCATTCTGCAACCCCCTCGTCCCCCTCCCATACTTGTCCTCTCGCGCCCCCGGATGCTACCTGCCGTGGCCCGCCCCGGTCTGACACGGCGCGCCCTCCTCGGCCGCCTGCCTCTAACCGTCCTTTGTAAGTCTTCATCCTATCGATGTGCACTACCCAATCCATGGGCCCCTGAGCCTGGATTCACTCTCCCAAGGGGGCCTGTCTCCCAAACGGACCCTTCCTTTTAGCACACGCCCCACAGCCCTCCACGTATCTTCGTACGTCAGACGCCATCCTCGGCCAGAAATATTTACTCTGGATAATGGCCAGGGATTTCTGGACACCCGGGTGTCCCACGAAGGGTTTATCGTGGCCTTTTTTTTTTTTTTTTTTTTTTTTGGTGGCCGACCTCCGGTGGAGGCCACGACACCATCGCCGAATCTTCGGGGAAAAAGGGAGGCCTAAAGATTTTTTTTTAAATTAAAAATATATAATTAAAAAATTCAAAATATGATGCTGTGGAATGCTAGGAGCGACCGCTGCCGACCATCTGCGACGATCAGCGGTCACTCCCAGCCCACCTTAATTTTCTTGGCGCGCCGAGAGAGCTCGGGATAAATGTAGGGCGATCGCTAAGTGTGGTTCGTTGGGTCGCCGGGGACGACTGCAGGCCTCCCCGGCGCAGGGTCAAAATGCTTGCTTCTTTCTCCGCCAGGAGGCGACAAATCGGCTGAACATTGGGTAGCCGGTTTCCGTCACCAGCTGCCGCAGGTCGAGTCCCAGATACGATCCTGTCCCGCGTATCAACTCCACCCTAGGCCCGTCGTACAGCGGACATTCGAGGACCACGTGCTCCGCAGTCTCGACCCCGCCGCACGAACAGTTCGGGTTGTTCTTCCTCTTTAGGGTTTATCGTGGCCGTACTGTAACCCCCCCTCATAGCCCTCGGGTCAACAAGCCGCCAACCCTGACTCAGCCTCCGGGGGGGTACGTACAGCCTGCCTGCTGCATCCCTCTGACAGCCCTGGACCTCCTCCGCGATTTTTCGGCACTCCGCATCGCGGCACTGTTCTCCCGCAATTTTGACCGCCGTCCATGCAATTTCCCCTTCCCGTGTAGCATATCCCCCGCGCGATAGCGCATCAACATTCGTGTGACGCTTGCCGCGCTTATGCTCCAAAAGTATGTCCCTTACTAAGGCCGCCTCAGCCCTGGGAAGGTGCTTTAACTTGGAGTCAAGGTCCGTGTGACTGACCGCTGATAAGACGGTTCCAGCTGGCCTCTTATCTCCCGCCTGCAAGGTCGCCTCTCCATCTCCCCTCACTATATCTGCCCAGGACCTGACATTCCTCCCTTTATCACCGCGGGCTCCGTTTAATGTAGCCGCCACCCGAGCGGCCCTGGCGGGAATGGTGACATTATCCAGGGTCCGCACCTCCCCCGAATTAACGCGGGGCCCCCTTGCGGAGGGACGGCTCAACTGGGGACCCTCCGCCCCCAGAGTCGCGCCGCTCCCCCTGCCCCAAGGGGCCCTTTCATCCCGACCGCCCATGTTATCCGCTCTCCTTCCGTCCCGGTTGCTCCCGGTCATTCCGCTGCCTCTTTTCCCCGCGACATGCCTGCCCCTGGCTCTCATCGTGACGCTGCCCCTTTTGCTCTCCGCCGCCCACTCGTCCGGCCAAGCGACACTCGCCACCTCGGCGATTCTCCTGTCTCCGCCGACCGGGGTACATCCGCCCCCGACGACACCTCCACTTTTCACGGCCCCGTCTTGCCGGATAACCCTCACCTCGTGAGTACCGAACTTGACCTGCCCCGTCCGCAGGTCGATCTGTGCCCCCAACAACGTGAGTAGGTCTAACCCCGCCAGCCCGTCGTACGGAGTGCATATATCTGCAATGACAAAGGGATGCTCGATCATTTCTCCGCCCACACGGCATCGTACATTCTGCGTCCCTTCCACCCTCAGCTCCACCCCAGTAACTCCCCTCGGATTCAGTCCCGTACTCTTGAGGGGAACCGCCGGTTCTCTGACCCTGAGTATACTGATCTCGGCGCCAGTGTTAACTAGGAGTTGGAGCAACCTACTTCGCGTGTTTAACGACAGTATCACCGCCCCGCGACCCGTGGCTAACAAGGTTGGTATGTGCCTATCTCTTTCTGACTTACCTATTACCCCGCTTACTGTCCGCCTAGGTCCGGGGTAGCTCCTAAGCGGCTCGCCTTTAGAGAAAACCAGCCCCCTTGGCCTTGCGCCTCTGGCCCCCTTTCCGACCGCCGGCACTGCACTGCTCGATGCCCCACAGCCCCGCATCTGAAGCAAGTCCCCCGAAAAACAACCCGGGCCTTCATCATTCTCTCCCCTGGGCGCCCTCTCGGGCATTGCCTGGCAAAATGCCCCTCGCCTCCACACGCAAAGCACGGCCCCGTGGCCTCCACTTGGTAGACGAGTGACGGTTTAAGAGTTTCCTCTGCCTCTGCTTGTTCGACTACGAGGGCCCGCCTTTAGGCCTCCTTTAGCGTCTCCGGCGGGTTAAAACGGAGCTGCCGGCCCATTTCCCCCCGCAGTCCATGAATAAATGCGGCCAGAACTGCATTATCTCTGTATACTTTTGCCCACTTTACCAACGACTCCGGCTTGCTCTCCGGTGTTTCAACGGCAAGAATTCCTATAATCCGACAGCGGTCCAGGAACTGCTGGACTCCCTCCCCAGGCCCCTGTTTGACACTATGCAAGGCCCGCGCGTAGAAACCGGGCCCCTTCGATGGCTCAAACCGCTCGATTAGCGCCCTCTTCAACTCAGAAAAAGAGGTTTGCCCATTATTCAACTCCGGTTGCCCCTGGAGAAACGTCCTAGTTTGTCCCTTAAGTTTGAGCCGACACATCAAACAAGGTCAGAGTCCTCCCATCTCGCCACCGAGCCCACATTCTCCACCTGCCGGACGAACTCCCTAACATTAAGGTCCCCTGCTTCCCCGGCCCAACTCTCGACCAAAGACTGCAGCGAATAGTTCCTGGGGACAGAGGTATTGCTGCCCGCCGCCACCCGCGCTAACTCGGCGGCTAACTCTACATTGGCGGCCCTTAATTCCTCCATAGCAATATCACCGGGTTACACGATTAAAACACTACCCCACACCTGACACCAGAATTGTAACCCGCCCTAGGGATTGCCATGGGTGGTTCTCAAGTAATAAAAAGACGGTAGCGAGCAATCAATATGTATAATTAAAGTCTCCCAGATGACAACTTAGAACTAGAATCACTTATACCTAGTCTGGCTGGAATGACTTATGTAACAGTAATACACTTACCCAGGCAGAAGATCACCCCAAGAAGCAACTGTGTTCCTTCCATCCAGCATCCATCACCTGACTCTCCTCGGTCCCAGGACAAGACTGCCTCTTCTCTGCCCTAGCAAAATCCTCCATGGCTCCTCTCTCACTCTCCGGGGACCTACGTTTCCCACGAGCTAGCGCATTCCAATCCATCTACGAAGAAGGCTTAGGTCTGCTCTAGTCCGTTCCCTGGGAAGCTTAGCAGATGCCCCCGAGAGAGCTTGCACATTTTAATCTTTCTCAGAAAATAGCTGGGCAAGTGCAGCCCAGTCGTTACATATGCATCTGTAATAACCTATTTAATTGAATTTGACATAAATTTTTATTAAGATTTTATATTATTTTTTAATTTTATTTCGATATTTCTTTATTTATTGTTGCAATTTTTAACGGCTCATATGGAAATGAGGTATACCGTCAACGAAATCCCATTTTTGGTTTTGGTATGAAAACAAATTCAGGTCGGGCAGCGCTGGTTATCAGTTCGCATGTGCTTTGCAACGGCGACCACCCCAGCTAGTAAGTGCTTAGCAACTCTGCGCAACCAAGCTAGTATGTGCGGACAATAGCTTCCCAATTTGCACGTGCTTGATCAGGGCGTACACACCAGCAGAAGTAGATTGTTATATCGGTAATTACACAGGCAGCAATATGATGTGAGCCGGGTCAGTAAAGAAGGTTCTACGAATCGATAATTATGTTTGAGGGATATCATTAGTAGATCTGGTATAAAACTAAGAGTTCGGTCCTCAATTGTTAGCTAATCAGCTCTGAAGATAACATCTGGGTGAGAAAAACCGTGATACAACTTTTTTTTTTTTTTTCAGAATGAGAGTCAGTGTTTTGATGCTCTGAAGGATTTTTACACAACTACATGGTCAATTATTCTGTAAAATAAATAAATAAATATCTTTATAAATAATCATTTCCTTTCTACCTCATCCTTTTAATATCTATCGGCTATTCCTCGTCAAAGAAAAATGCTAATCTGCAACTTGCTCTAATTTTGCTCCGCCGTATCGCAATCCGTAGCGCAGGACCCCATTCTTCACTTTTTGTATAGGCTGCAATGTAAACAAACCCGTTGCCAAGACAACCGATGTCGAAGCGACGTTATTTTTTTGGAATCCATTAGAAGACGAAATCAAAGTAAAAGAAGAAAGAAAATTAAGAAAGAAGAAAAGAAAATGGAAATCTGAAGAACAAAACAAGTTTAAAAAGTAAGAATAACTTTAAAAGGAAGAAAAGGTGGCTGTAGGCCTAACCTTACAGTTATCAACAAACATTTTAAATAATAATTACAAGATCCACCGACTTCAAAAGGGAACTAAATTTTCAGAAGGGATTAATTTAGCACCCAGAAACAAAATGAAACAGCTAAAAGAAGAAGGAATGAAGAAAATTTCAGGAAATTATAAGCAAAATTAAGAAAAGGTCAATAATTAAAAAACGAGTCGGTAGAAGGTTGTGAAAATTTTTAGGAAAAGACAGTTAATTATTAAGAAAAGATTAAAGAAGAAAAGGAAGAGAAAAACTGCCCACATCAGAAAGAAAAGCCAGTAGTAAATTTTGAAGAAACGGTCAGTTCTAAAATACATCGAATCAACTAGGCCGGATCCCATCTGAAATAATACAAGTGATCCGAAAGTGTATACCACAAACTTTAAACACTGTTTTCGAGAAATGAAGAAGGCAAAATTAAAAAGAAAAGTTACAGAAAATTAAGATGACAATTTAGAAAAGAGAAGAAACGGAAGAAAGGAGAGAAAACACCAAAAAATATTAATATTTAGTAGTAAAACAAGAGACAACAGGGAAAAGAAACTCGAATTTGCTACCCATAATTCCGTGCGGAGGCAGTTTAGGCAGTCTATGCTGGGTTCTGGTAGAGGTGGAACCTGTGAGAGACTAGTCTCTGTTTTTTTGTTGAAATGTGTGAAAAGTAGTGAGTAAACAATTGAAAGTGAGTAAAAGTGACCGGTAAAAGATTGAAGGGATGTGGAGAGAGTGTGGACTCCAATTTTTATGTTAAAAAGTAAAATTTATTGTATATATGTTTCAAGTGTGGCGTCACAAGGTAGTATCCATTTTTGTATATAAATTTTTCAATATGGCCATTTCAATTTTTCAAATTCATAAAATTTGTTTTAGTAAAGCCAATTCATTTATAACCATGTTTTAATTTCTTTTAATTTCCCCAAATCTCTCTCAATGAAATTCAAATTTCAAAACCCATAGGCCTTGCGAACCCCAATAATACCTTTGGAGGTAAGTACCAATTATTCAGGATACAATAGTTATAATTAATAATCTATTTAGAATCATACCGGGAAATAATTTTGTTTTTTTTTATTGGTACCGGTAACGTAAATTCCAAGAATGAAAAGAGTTATTTATGACATAGTTTTTTCCTTAGGAGCCTCACTCCAAATAAATATATAATTTTTTTTTATCTATTCAATTTAATATAACTATAGTCACATCAACATCAAGCATAAAAGTATCTAGCATTATGGCATCTCCTTGTGAGGATAATTTATTGTTTTTTTTTTATTTTGCATTCTTTGATCAATAAATAACTCGCATAGAGTCAACGAAACATTTTCTTTAATAACGATTAAATAAGCCTAAAGTTGCATTATAAGTAAAATCAGAAAAACAAGGCCATGGGGAGGTATGAGTTTCGTTGGGAGAGAGGGGAATATACTACATGAATTTTTGTTTATATACATATAAAAATATTGAACCAACATTTTTTTTACAGTCATATTGATAATTTTTTTTTGTTTGAATTCGAGATATTAAAGTTATTATTTAAGATGAAGCTCACTAAAGAGCAATCAGACAAGATGGATAGATTCATGGAATTAATAACCCAGAAATTGACAAATTTAGAGACAAATTTAAGGAAAGAGCAGTCTCAAAATATAGAAAAGTTGAGAGGGGATATGGGGAATCTTAATCAAAAGATGGAAGGTTTAGAGACAAATTTAAAAAGGGAAATGGGGGACAAATTAAGAAACATAGAGACAAACTTGAGTGGTAAAATTGACGAACAGAAAACAAACATGACAAATTTACGAGGGGATATGACTAATTTGAGAGGGGACATTCAAGATTTAGAGGTGAGATTAGATAAGCAGGTGGACAGCTTGAAGGATCAAATAGGGAGTTTAGAAATAAAAAATCAAGAGTTAGAAGACAAAGTTGATCAGGTAGCAGAAAGTTTAAAGGGGGAATTTAATCAAAAAATAAGCAACTTCAAAGAAAAAATGGAAGGTCAGGTGAAGGAGGTTATCCGTAAAGTAGATGCCGCGGAAGAGAAATGGGAGGAACGCTGTCAAAATTTCGAGTTAAAGTTGTCAGGAGTTAGGGAGGACAACAGCGTCCAAACAGCTGAACTTTCTGAAAGGATTAGCCGGGTAGAAGGGATTCAGGAGGAAGGATTCAAGGGAGTTGTAGAATTAGAAAAAAAAACAGAAACCAATTCAGAAAGAATTAGTCAAATAGAAGGGGACATGTCAAAATTAAAGGAAGAAATCAGTAAGAGAATGGGAAAGGTTCAAACTGTAGAAATAGAAAAAGGAACAAACTTAGAAATTTTAGTAGAGGAAGTTAAAATAGTCTCGGAAATTAGTTCTAGAAATAGCTTAGAAAGTGAAGGGACAGATTTAACAGTTAAAAAGAATTTCCAAAGTAGAGTAAAATCGGTAAGAAAATTTCTTTCCAAGGGAGAAGAATTACTTAAGAAAGAATTTACATGAGACTAGTTACCAGGTGGAAGACATTTTTAGAATACAATACAGAAAAACTGAAGTGAAAATTTATAAAATAAGGGGAAATGAAAAAAATGACGCAGTACTGACAGACAGACTACGCAAAATTTTATTTAGTGTGGGGGGGAAGATATTTGAAGACATTATACGGCGAGGTATTAAGAAAAAAATATATGCAATTAGTTTAAGGCTCTGCAATGATAATTGTATCAGCCGAACTTAAAGTAAGTAACCATTTTTGAAACTCGAATGAGTTATAGACTGACGGACAGACAAACTAAAACTTTAGACAGAAAACATACAGAATCTACGGATAAATGATATTTGCAATTGATAGAAGAATGAATGAATACATATTTTCGTATGAATGAAGTTTATTTGAATTATACATACTTTTGATTGTTAAATGGTATAATAATAGGTTGATAGTATATATTATGTTGAAATTGGTTTAAGAAGTATTGTTTTTTTCGTTTGTTTATTAACTAGTCGTAATTGTTTACGTGAACTCAGATGTTACGTTCGTAAAAGGGGGCTCATTCAGTAGAGTTGAATCGATCAAGCTGGATCGATAGTCAGATAGAACTAGTGCAAGAAATAGACAACCCAGTTCATGAACTTTTACACCGGATCCATAGAAAGGATTAATCGTCAATATAGGTGAATTTATTTAAGTAAAAAATTTTTTTTGATTATTATTGATAAAAATTAGTTTGAATTTACAAGTTTTAAATAGATAATTTGAATTAAGGATTTATTATGGACTTAGTATTAGAATTTTTTTTTGTAGAATTTATTTAAATTAATCGAGAATGTAAGATGGAATAAATGAAGTAGATTAGTTTTGTTTTTAGTAGTAAATAAGCAAGCGGAGACTAATTGATCCCCTGCCAATAAGCAAGCGGAGACAATTAGATCTCTTGCAGTATTTGGCGTCTGCACTTGCCCAGCCTAGAAACAGTAGACAGAGAACTAGCCCGGTCTCTCCGAAGCTTGACGAGCTTCCTGTATGTCGAGTCACAGGACTGGTTCCCGACGGAGTTGTCGCTTGGTGTCGGAGAGAGAGAGTGCAGATTGCCTCCTCTCTTTGGCATTGGGGGTCAGTATCTGGAAGGAACGGTCCAACTGGGGGCCAGAGAAGGATTTTTAGCTGATCCTATGGGAATCGAACCTAGCCATCTCAGAAACATTTAGACAAAGCTAATACACATAAAACATACATTATTACGGGGATTTATGATTTATTTGATACATTTATGTTACACCGTACGGACAACACAACATTAAGAAACGAAATCACTTTACATTACTCAACCTACACAATACACAGGAGGGGATTTTGTATTATTTTGCATTTTTTTTATGATTTTATTTGTATATAGTGTAGAAATGTTAATTTAGGATTAGAAGAATGTATGCTGGTATGAAAGAAGTTGTGAGTGAATGATCGCGAAAAAGGGGGGAAGACAGTATGTATATATTTTTTATGTGTGCAGCCTATTAACACACATACCACTAGTATTGTTTCTGCATTTTCCCATAAGCGGATTTGTGCAGTCTTTTCTAACATATATACCACTATATATATTTTGCATTTTCCCATAAGCGGATTTGTGCAGTTTTTTCTAACATACTAACCACTATTATTTATGCATTTTCCCATGAGCGGATTTGTGCAGTATTTTCTAACATATATACCACCATTATTTTGCATTTTCCCATAAGCGGATTTGTGCAGTCTTTTCTAACACATATACCACCATTATTTTGCATTTTCCCATAAGTGGATTTGTGCAGCCTTTCTAACACACATACCTTTATTATTTTTGCATTTTTCCATAAGCGGATTTGTGCAGCCATTTCTAACATACCTATCACTAGAATTTTTGCATTTGCATTGACCCATAAGTTGGTTTCTTACATCAGTACATTTATCTTTATTATACATATATGTAAGACCGTAGGAAATGGAAGATTAGTAGATTTGCTGGCAAGTATTTTTTTTAGTTTTTTTTTGGGTAAAGAGAGTGAAGGGATAGGATTATTCGCGGGAAGAATTAAGAATTTTATAAATAGTTTCATCTAGATATGTTTGTTTGGAGATAAAAGGGGAGATAATATAATTAATAATAAAATAATAAGAATACATGGGGATAATTTTTTCTTTGAGACTTACAAGACGTTACTGAAAACTTAGATATTGAGGAAATTATTTGGAAGTTAGAGCTATTAGAGAATAGATAGCTAGATATTTATATTTTTTGTGAGATAGCCTACCCAAGGAAGGGAGGATCCACATTTTCTGCGACGATATATAAGAATAATAATCTACGATGATATAAGAAGTTATTAGGGATTTTTTTGAGATCAGGAAGTTGAAGTTTTTTTTTTTTGAGCTATAGGAGGAGTTAGGGAATGGGCGAAGGCCTAGGTAACGTCGAAATAATGGGATAAGGAATATTTATACTTTGTAGGGGGGAATTTTGTAACTTGAGAAGATGTCATAGGAAGTTGAATTTTATTTGAACCAAAGATATAGGAGGAAATATTTAGAAAATGAAGATGAAGGATGATGAACTGAATTTCGAAAGGCAACCCAATTATTATTTTTTTATTTATGATTTGAAGTAGAATATAAATTTTTTTTTTGAGATTAAGATAGAAAGAAATATGGAAAGTAGGAAGATATATTAAGTGGTGAAGCGGCAATATTATAATTAAATATAAATTTGGTTTGTTTTGGGACATATGTCCAAAGGATATTAATTACAGTAAAGTTTGCATTTAGGTAATAATATGTTCAATATTTTTTTTATATATGGAAATTAAAAGACAATTTGAGTTGTCTTCCGCTCGTCCAAATTGTAAAGGACTGAGCTCAGTTTATAATTAGTGTGTAAAGAATTTTTTTTGTTTAATGTAAATTTGTTGTAAATGACAGTGGGGAATGAAGTGAAGTGACAGGTGCGAGATGAATTTTTGTTGAGGTGGTTTGTGAGCGTAGAGACACCCAAAAGTGCCGGTTCACGACGACCAATTGGAGGACGACAGGAGTGGATGAAGGCGGAAAAAGGACCAGGATAAAACAGATGAAGAGGGAACCTTTGGAACAAAAATTGTGATTCTAGAAACACAATTTTCGTTCCAGAAAAAATAGGAGAAGGCAATTGCAATGTAAACAAACCCGTTGCCAAGACAACCGATGTCGAAGCGACGTTATTGTTTTGGAATCCATTAGAAGACGAAATCAAAGTAAAAGAAGAAAGAAAATTAAGAAAGAAGAAAAGAAAATGGAAATCTGAAGAACAAAACAAGTTTAAAAAGTAAGAATAACTTTAAAAGGAAGAAAAGGTGGCTGTAGGCCTAACCTTACAGTTATCAACAAACATTTTAAATAATAATTACAAGATCCACCGACTTCAAAAGGGAACTAAATTTTCAGAAGGGATTAATTTAGCACCCAGAAACAAAATGAAACAGCTAAAAGAAGAAGGAATGAAGAAAATTTCAGGAAATTATAAGCAAAATTAAGAAAAGGTCAATAATTAAAAAACGAGTCGGTAGAAGGTTGTGAAAATTTTTAGGAAAAGACAGTTAATTATTAAGAAAAGATTAAAGAAGAAAAGGAAGAGAAAAACTGCCCACATCAGAAAGAAAAGCCAGTAGTAAATTTTGAAGAAACGGTCAGTTCTAAAATACATCGAATCAACTAGGCCGGATCCCATCTGAAATAATACAAGTGATCCGAAAGTGTATACCACAAACTTTAAACACTGTTTTCGAGAAATGAAGAAGGCAAAATTAAAAAGAAAAGTTACAGAAAATTAAGATGACAATTTAGAAAAGAGAAGAAACGGAAGAAAGGAGAGAAAACACCAAAAAATATTAATATTTAGTAGTAAAACAAGAGACAACAGGGAAAAGAAACTCGAATTTGCTACCCATAATTCCGTGCGGAGGCAGTTTAGGCAGTCTATGCTGGGTTCTGGTAGAGGTGGAACCTGTGAGAGACTAGTCTCTGTTTTTTTGTTGAAATGTGTGAAAAGTAGTGAGTAAACAATTGAAAGTGAGTAAAAGTGACCGGTAAAAGATTGAAGGGATGTGGAGAGAGTGTGGACTCCAATTTTTATGTTAAAAAGTAAAATTTATTGTATATATGTTTCAAGTGTGGCGTCACAAGGTAGTATCCATTTTTGTATATAAATTTTTCAATATGGCCATTTCAATTTTTCAAATTCATAAAATTTGTTTTAGTAAAGCCAATTTATTTATAACCATGTTTTAATTTCTTTTAATTTCCCCAAATCTCTCTCAATGAAATTCAAATTTCAAAACCCATAGGCCTTGCGAACCCCAATAATACCTTTGGAGGTAAGTACCAATTATTCAGGATACAATAGTTATAATTAATAATCTATTTAGAATCATACCGGGAAATAATTTTTTTTTTTTTTTATTGGTACCGGTAACGTAAATTCCAAGAATGAAAAGAGTTATTTATGACATAGTTTTTTCCTTAGGAGCCTCACTCCAAATAAATATATAATTTTTTTTTATCTATTCAATTTAATATAACTATAGTCACATCAACATCAAGCATAAAAGAATCTAGCAAGGCGTACAATAATTATGGCTGATATAGATTCTACATTCTCCTCAGAGAAACGTTAGTGCAAGGAGGAATGGTTCAGTAGTGTTCCAACAAGGAGCACGAGTTGTCAGTGGCGTCATAGGTCTCCGCACCTTATTCCCATGGATTTTCTTTCATGTCCAGTGGTATATGAAGAAATTACTTTGTAAAACGGGGGTGGCAATAAAAGATCTGAATAAAGCTGAGGAGTTTAAATGAAGGTGGCAATAGAAGAACTAAGTAAATCTAAGAAGGAGTATAAATGGAGGTGGCAATAGAAGAACTAAGTAAAGCTAAGAAGAAGTATAAATGGAGGTGGCAATAGAAGAACTAAGTAAATCCAAGAAGAAGTATAAATGAAGGTGGCAATAGAAGAACTGAGTAAAGCTAAGAAGTATAAATGGAGGTGGCAATAGAAGAACTAAGTAAATCTAAGAAGAAGTATAAATGGAGGTGGCAATAGAAGATCTAAGTAAAGCTAAGAAGAAGTATAAATGGAGGTGGCAATAGAAGATCTAAGTAAAACTAAGAAGAAGTATAAATGGAGATGGCAATAGAAGAACTAAGTAAAGCTAAGAAGAAGTATAAATGAAGGTGGCAATAGAAGAACTAAGTAAATCTAAGAAGAAGTATAAATGGAGGTGGCAATAGAAGAACTAAGTAAAGCTAAGAAGAAGTATAAATGGAGGTGGCAATAGAAGAACTAAGTAAAGCTAAGAAGAAGTATAAATAAAGGTGGCAATAGAAGAACTAAGTAAAGCTAAGAAGAAGTATAAATGGAGGTGGCAATAGAAGAACTAAGTAAAGCTAAGAAGAAGTATAAATAAAGGTGGCAATAGAAGAACTAAGTAAAGCTAAGAAGTATAAATGGAGGTGGCAATAGGAGAACTAAGTAAATCTAAGAAGAAGTATAAATGGAGGTGGCAATAGAAGAACTAAGTAAAGCTAAGAAGAAGTATAAATGGAGGTAGCAATAGAAGAACTAAGTAAATCTAAGAAGAAGTATAAATGGAAGTGGCAATAGAAGAACTAAGTAAATCTAAGAAGAAGTATAAAAGAAGGTGGCAATAGAAGAACTAAGTAAAGCTAAGAAGTATAAATGGAGGTGGCAATAGAAGAACTAAGTAAATCTAAGAAGAAGTATAAATGAAGGTGGCAATAGAAGAACTAAGTAAAGCTAAGAAGTATAAATGGAGGTGGCAATAGAAGAACTAAGTAAATCTAACAAGAAGTATAAATGAAGGTGGCAATAGAAGAACTAAGTAAATCTAAGAAGAAGTATAAATGGAGGTGGCAATAGAAGAACTAAGTAAAGCTAAGAAGAAGTATAAATGGAGGTGGCAATAGAAGAACTAAGTAAAGCTAATGTTATAACCTCAACAATGTTTACCATATTGTAACCTCAACAATGTTTACCATATTAAGTTTATAAGTTGTTTAGGAAGTGTCATGGCGTCCCTAATTCAACCAGAACATATGATGTATTTCTTGTAACAATTTTCTATCCAGATTATAGTGAATGATCAAATGCGTGCTTATATTATACTTCCCTGTTTTCAAATAGTAGACCTAAATAGACACAATATTTGGCGACGATTAAACAACATTCCGTAACTGTAAGTGACCAAGTGGATTTATATCGAAAATAACTACAATGGACGCCGAACAGTTCGAAAGGCTGTTAGACCTTTTCAACCGAAGTCAAGCAACCCTGGCAACAACTCTGGTCAGTCAACTTACTGAAAAATTGTCATTTTCTCGCGTAGATACTGTAAGTACTGTCATTAATAATAACATTCCTCCGTTTGAAGTTTTCGATTCACAAAAAGGGAGATTCAAAAACTATCTGGAGCGCTTCGAAAACTATTTGTTGGTCAAAAATGTCACTGACCCTTCCAAGCAAGCTCAACTTCTCAGTGTTTCGATCGGTTCCACTCATTATAACAACTTATCTTCGATGCTGGGTCCCGACAAACCAATCAAAAACCTTTCATACAGGGACCTCACTGAAGCATTCAACCGAATTTCTTGAAGGCACAGTTTATCAGGGGGCTTAAAGACAACTGGATTAGGGAACTGTTGTTACAGTCCGATTCAAATACTTTTTCTGATGTATTGACTAAAGCTACGGCTTTGGAAGCTTCTCGACTTGAAACACAGGAACTCGCAAATCAACAACCAGCAAATTCTACACAAAGCCAAGATGTGAACAAAATTTCCAATCGTTCTCGTCGTGATAAGTCTCAGAAACGTTCTAAATCACCATCCACGGCAAAGGGTTCTTCGAGAAACCGTTCAAAACCTAGAATCGACTATGCAAAACTCGGTATCAGTGATCTTTGTTTCAAATGCGGTAGAAATAACCACCGTGCTCCAGATTATCGCATCGATAGATCCAAATTACGCTGCTCCGCCTGTGGCAAGAACGGACACGTTATGCGGGTTTGCATAACAACACTCCTGAACGACAAGTATCCTAATCAATATTCGAAATCTAACTCTAACCACTGATCCGGGGATAATATTACTAAACACATGCGATCTTTTGAAGACAATACTCTTTCATATGGTCTCAATCAGGTTATGATCCCAGAGGATGAATTCCAGAGTTTGCAGCTGAACATTTCTCTAACTCCAACCAACATTTATTTTCGAGCATATACCAATGACGTTTTCCAGCCTAAGGGGAAAGTTTCTCTTAGAGTGACCTATAAAGGGCGTAGTTCTATCGAAGAATTGTATGTAGTTCCTAAGGGTCGTCCAGCCATTTTAGGCCGCACATGGATTAGACATTTGAAGATCAGCCTAGAAGAAATAGATAAAGATCGAAAATTCTGTGTCAATCAAACCAAATCAGTTTTTCTAAATGAATCCTTTTCTATTGAAGATATTATTAGTCGCTATTCTAATGTGTTCGAACAGACAATAGGTTGCATTCCAAACTATAAGGTTTCTCTGAAATTGCGCGAAAACGCCAAGCCTATCTACACTAGGGAACGCGATGTGCCTTATGCTCTCAGATCCAAAGTGGAAGTGGAATTGGATAACCTGGAATCAGCGGATATTATTTCTAGGATCGACAAGACTGACTGGGGCTCTCCCTTGGTGGTCATTCCCAAAGGAAACAACGCAGTTCGCTTGTGCGTCGATTATAAGGTAGGGGTAAACGAACGCCTTGTCTCAGTAAACTACCCAATTCGACCCATTCCAGACGTTCTTCACAATTTGCAAAATTCTAAATTTTTCTGTAAATTAGATATATTTAAAGCATACCTCCATGTTGCGGTCGATTACGCAAGTAGTGAAATCCAGACTATAACTACTCATAGGGGAACCTACCGTATGCTCAGATTGAGTTTTGGAATTAAAACAGCCCCAAGCGAATTTAATAGAATTTTGAATCAAATTTTGCACGGGTTGAATAAAACAGAGATGTATTATGATGATATCATCGTACATGGCTCAACTAGAGACGAATGTTATTCAAATTTGGTAGCTTGCCTCAACCGTCTGCAGGCTCATGATTTGCACTCGAACAAAGATAAGTGTTTCTTCTTTTCTGAAAAAATCGAATACCTGGGCCATATAATCGAACATAACAAAATTTCAAAATCACCAGAAAAAGTTCAAGCCGTCCTAGATATGCCTCGCCCTAGTAACGTTGATGATGTTAGACGTTTCCTTGGCATGCTAACATACTATGCACGATTTATTCCAGACCTCTCTACTATGACTACACCCTTAAGAAACCTGCTTTGTAAACATAAAACATTCAAGTGGTCCAAGGCATGCGAATCTTTTGCACATGGATTCAATTTTCGAAATATCTAACGAGTTGCTCACTGCTGAAGTATTAGCTCAGGAAACTGGAAAAGATGTTGAGTTAAATCGAATCAAACATCAACTCATGAATGAATCCGCCGAATCTTCTTTTACCTTGGATAACGGTGTTTTGTTCAAAGACAGCCATGTCGTAATCCCATGTACTCTTCGAGACCTCGTACTTCAGGAGCTCCATTCCACACATGTTGGTATAACCAAAATGAAGCAACTTGCACGACGGTATGTATATTGGAAGAACATCGACTCTGACATCGAAAAAGTAGTCAAGTCTTGCAAACGCTGCGCGTTGATGAAGCACAATCCACCGAAAAACCCTGTACATCCTTGGGAGGAGCCTAAATCAAACTGGGAAAGGATACATATTGATTACGCTGGACCCTATAACAATCACTATTTTCTTGTCTGTGTGGATGCGAAATCTAAGTGGGTAGACGTGAAGGTCATTTCAACCGCACCTACTACCATGAGTACCATCAAACTTCTAAACAACATTTTTTCAACCCATGGGTATCCGCAGATCATGATGAGTGATAACGCTTCGATATTCACAAGCGCTGAATTCAAATCCTATTGCACCGAACATGGAATGTTTCAAAAACTAATTGCTCCTGGACATCCAGCTACCAATGGCTTAGCTGAACGGACAGTTCAGACTCTGAAGCAGCGACTGAAGGCACTCGAGGATGATCCACGTCCAATTCATGTAAAGGTTCAGGACGTCCTTCTTCGTTATCGCGCAACGCCACTTGCTTGTGGCCAGTCTCCAGCTGAGCGCTACCTTCATCGGAAGCTCAGGATCAAGCTAGATGCACTCCGGCCTTATCATCCAGCTAAAAATCCAGATTCAACATACCAGGTTCTCCGCACTTTTAAAGTGGGGGAGAGGGTCCAAGTAAGGGACTACTCACAGAACAATAAGTACACCTGGGTTTTTGGTACCATCATTCAAAAATTGGGGGTACTGCACTACATTGTCAAACTAGACTCTGGCTACACCATCAAACGACATCTGGACCAACTCCGCCATACCCTGGTGAAGAAGGTCCATTTTAATCTCCAAGCCACAGAACCTCGGCTATGGCAAGTTCCTCTGGCTACTCCTCAGGAAGAGAAGCCTATTTCGGTTCCAGAAAGAAACCCTGCATTACCTCAGGACACTTCCGCCTCAGCACCAGCACCGGGAGATCCAGGTCCGAGAGCTCCTACGGTCGAGCCGAGACGTTCTGGACGGACTCGCCGACCTCCAGCCTATCTGGGGGACTATCAGCTGAAGTTTTGAACCCCATAACATTTTTCAATATTCAAGTTCCAAATTAAGGGGGAAGATTGTTATAACCTCAACAATGTTTACCATATTGTAACCTCAACAATGTTTACCATATTAAGTTTATAAGTTGTTTAGGAAGTGTCATGGCGTCCCCAATTCAACCAGAACATATGATGTATTTCTTGTAACAATTTTCTATCCAGATTATAGTGAATGATCAAATGCGTGCTTATATTATACTTCCCTGTTTTCAAATAGTAGACCTAAATAGACACAATAGCTAAGAAGAAGTATAAATGGAGGTGGCAATAGAAGAACTAAGTAAATCTAAGAAGAAGTATAAATGAAGGTGGCAATAGAAGAACTAAGTAAAGCTAAGAAGAAGTATAAATGGAGGTGGCAATAGAAGAACTAAGTAAAGCTAAGAAGAAGTATAAATGGAGGTGGCAATAGAAAAACTAAGTAAATCTAAGAAGTATAAATGAAGGTGGCAATAGAAGAACTAAGTAAATCTAAGAAGAAGTATAAATGGAGGTGGCAATAGAAGAACTAAGTAAAGCTAAGAAGAAGTATAAATGGAGGTGGCAATAGAAGATCTAAGTAAAGCTAAGAAGAAGTATAAATGGAGGTGGCAATAGAAGATCTAAGTAAAGCTAAGAAGAAGTATAAATGGAGGTGGCAATAGAAGAACTAAGTAAATCTAAGAAGAAGTATAAATGGAGGTGGCAATAGAAGAACTAAGTAAATCTAAAAAGAAGTATAAATGAAGGTGGCAATAGAAGAACTAAGTAAAGAGCATCTCCCGGACGCCGTATATAAGTATATACGCATTAAGAAGGGTGGTTCCGTTCGTTATGAGGGTAACACAATGTTTTAATTGCTTTTTATATGGACATATACACTCTCAGTGTAAGGGTAAAAAAAGATGCGGTAAATGTGCAAGCAAGGAGCATGAGACTGAAAGCTGCACTAATAAGTTACTTTGTTTTCATTGTAAAGCCGAACATAAATCGACTGACAGAGACTGCCCAGAATTTCGGAGACAAAAACTAATTAGAGTGCATGGCCACAGAATGTTTGACTTACCACGACGCCAGGGACAAATACTCCACTATCAAAACACATAATTAATTTAGCGTACTCACTGATTTCCCTGAACTACCATCATACAATAATACTCGAAACAATAGTAATAGTTTTGAACCTTTCTCCCAGATAGCTAGACACAGACCCCCAAAGTCTCCTACCCTTCAGAAGAAAAGGAAATTCCTGTCACCGCCAGCCTCCCCTTTAAGAAATACTTCTGATAGGAGGGAGGATAGAGACACTAAGATAAGTTGTCGGGAGACCCCTGTCAACCCTCACAGAACTACCAAAGTGGACAAATGTATAAATCAGCTTACATCTTTAATTAACTTGATAACAGACAGTAACAATATGACCGAAACTGACATTGTTAATTTAATAGGACAACGTTTTTTCAAATTTGTAGACGGCAACAAAGAGACTATTGACAACCTCTAATGCCAACCTAGCAATTTATCCATTATGTTCAAACTTTCATTTATATATAGACTTTTGAATGTAGTGTGTATTTATGATTATATTGAGTTCAGTACTTATAGTAATACTTAAGTATATAAGTGCATACGAATATATGTTATTTATATGTAAATGTGATCATGTTTATGAACTGTGTATTTACCAGACCTACTGTCTATATCTAGATTTATACTTAATGCATTACTCAATTACAATCTGCATGCTACTGGGATACATTATTGTACGTACCTTTGTGAATGTAACCTTGTTTAATGTATGCATAATAAATTTATGTGCCTCTCTGTTCGATCTATGTATAGATCCTGTTTTTATTCTCATGATAACTGAACAACTATGGGCATTTTACGCAATTTAAAAATTATTCAACATAACTGTAGAAGTATTAACAATAAATGGCCCGAATTAGTAAATTATCATATAAATTATATAATTAGTTAATAAAATAGAAATTGCACTATTAAGTGAAACATGGTTTCGAAGCAATAAATCGTATCAGTTGAATAACTATAGCATAGAAAGCAGTAACAGACACGGAGGCGTTGCAATTTTTGTACATAAATCCATTTTCTATAAAAACCTAGACATTCCAAATATAGGAAACATGGAAATTGTAGGGATAACAACAACAAATCTACATCCAAATATCAGTTTTATTTCCATTTATCTAACACCAAGCACAAAAATTAACAATAGTCACTTTTTAAAGTTATTTAATTATATTGAAAAACTAGATTATTGTGTACTAGGAGGAGATTTTAATGCACATAGCCCAGTGTGGGGGTCACATTACGAAACACAGAGAGGTAGAGATCTAATGAGAGAAATCAACAGGACACCACTATGAATACTCAACGATAACAGAGCTACTAGGATCAGCGGAGCCCACCAAGTCTCCAATATCGATCTAACGATATGTTCACCCAACCTGACGGCAAACATCGATTGGAACCCTACGTTGGACAACTTAGGTAGTGATCACTTCATAATATCTATTGAGATAAATAAAATAATAGATAAAAGTGTTCAGTTATCAAAGCGAAAATTTAAGGAAATCAATGTGGACGAGTATACATCGTCAATAAACAATAACTTGCACAACAATATCCTAAATATAGATTGCTTCACTCATCTTATTAACTTGGCTGGGGAAATGCAATCCCAAGAACAAAAATCAATACACATTGCCATTTCCGGCCTAAACCTTGGTGGACACGAAAAATAAAAAACTTCCACACAATAAAACAATTCTTCACTAAAAAATATCTACACAATATGACGGATGCTAACTACTGCCAAATGAAATATTGGACTAATAAGTGTAAGAAAGAAATTAGGAAGGAAAAAAGTAAAACATGGAGAGAATTTACAGATACCATTGAGCCGTCGAACCATATTAATATGTGGAGAAAAATGAGATGTATGCGAGGGACATATGTTCAGCCAAACAACATGATATTGGAAAGTGAAACATCGGCTAGGCTGTACTTGAAGACGCAATTCTCGGAAGCGGACAGTGGAGCGGCTGCAGCCAAGGCTGATACCGCCCGTCAGTCCACCATTTCCGACCCCTCACCATCTTGCTGTATGGAACGAGAGTTCCTCCCGTCGGAACTAGAGGCAGCTCTCAATAAAAAGAAAGGATCGGCTCCGGGACTTGACGAAATTAACTATGAGATGCTTCGTCTGATACCATTTAACGTAAAACATAGACTTCTTAACATCTTCAATATTATATGGAATACCAATGATTTCCCTGATGATTGGAGAAAAATTTTAATACTTCCAATCGCCAAGCCAGGCAAGGATCCGTTCCTACTTGCTTCCTATCGACCAATTGCACTAGCTTCCTGCCTCCTCAAAACCGTTAATATAATAATAAGAAACAGACTAGAATGGTTTGTAGAAAGTAATAATCTGCTGAATAAAAATTGTTTTGGGTTTCGAAAAGGAAGATCGACAGCTCAATGCGTTGAACTACTGACCTGCAGAGCAAGTGACGCTCTAGCAAGAGGCGTAAACGTCGGAGCCTTATTTTTGGACATTGACGGAGCATACAACAACGTGAATCCCGATATCCTTATCGCAGAAATGGTTAAAATAAAAGTTCCACTCCAAATCACCAACTGGATAAAAATTTATCTGCGCTTGAAGCACTTTATAATAAGAACGACCGATGGCTCTTTGGCGGAAATGGCTACTGATAAAGGGCTGTTGCAAGGGTGTGTGTTAAGTCCTCTGCTGCTTAACATCTATACAGCATCTATACATGAACATCTTCCTGATTTTGTATCAATTATACAATATGCGGATGAAGTGGTAGTTTTTATAGAGCATACAAATTTACAAGTAACACTCAATAGACTGGAAAATGTAGCCATTAACATAAGTCATAAACTTGGAAAAATAGGTTTAAAACTCAATGCGACCAAATGCTGCTTAGTACCCTTCACTAGGAAAAGAATAAATGTTTCGGATCAGCAAATAACAATCAATAATGAAACTATATCAGGAGTTGAACATCATAAGTTTTTGGGTATGTGGATAGATCGTAAACTAACGTTCAAGAAGCACCTTGAATAACTGATTACAAAAGTAAACAAAGAGGTCAATGTACTTAAAGCCATTGCGGGAGTTAGCTGGGGAGCCCATCCTAAAAACCTCATTGGTCTGTACAGAGCTCTCATTAGATCTAGACTAGAATATGGACTCAACATTTTCATTATATCTAAAACTCCCTTAATAAAAAAACTAAACACAATTCAAAACAATAGTTTGCGACTAGCATCTGGTGCATTCAAATCTACGCCAATACATAGTCTGCTTTATGAAACCGGAGAACCTTCCTTGGAACTTAGACGACAATACATGTGGCACAAACATATAAGTCAGGTTGTCTCGGTAACCTCCAACCCAATGGCAAAGTTCTTCAAGTCTCAATAAACAATCCATATTATAAATACAAAATGGAACATATAGAGACGGTCAACAAGGTATTGGGAGGGGTTCATCAAACTCCAGTTCACCCGACATTCCTAACAGATATACCCAAAACTCAAATCACTGTCAGGGCATATTCGGACATGACGCCTCTCACTGCTTCTAAGAAAGATTACAGTAAGCTGATGCTGAAAACAATAGCTCTAAATATGATAAGAGAGAAGTACAGAGACTACTCACATATTTATACTGATGCCTCTAAAACTACAGACGGAGTTGGGATCAGCCTCTTTGACGAGCAAAGAAAGCGGAGCATTAGCCATAAACTACATGGACAATACTCAATAACCAATGCGGAACTTATGGCGATTCTGTTAGGCATTGAATATGCGGTGAGAAAAACAGAGAAGAGATTAGTAATTTTCACTGGCTCCAAATCAGCTGTGGAATCCATTAAAAATCACCACCTTCATCATTCAACAAACTTCATCATCATCAATATACTGAATGCAATATTAAATGCTAGTGGGAGAAATGTGGTCGTACAGTGGATCCCCGGTCACGTGGATGTGACAGGGAACGAGAAAGCTGATGAAGCTGCAAAGAGAGCCATATCTGATGAAGTGATCCTACCGTGGAAGCTGATTCAGGGAGATATCACTATATTACTGAAGTACCAACTAAGACAGGCCTGGCAAAACTACTATGACACAACCTCTGAGAACAAAGGACGACATCACCTACTGTTTGCGGATAAAGTTCAGTTTAAACCAAAACTGCTCTACATAGGACTGACTCGGAAAGAGATAGTTAATATGATTCGCATCAGAACAGGACACGCCAATAACCAGAGCTGCATGCACAGGTTCCACCTGGCACCAACTGACCTATGTACAGTCTGTCATACGAGAGAGGAGGTGCTTCACACACTGTTGGAGTGTGACAGATTCCAGGGACAGCGAACACGACCACCACTCAACCACCTCCAGTCCCTTCAGGACGCACTCCGGAGTCATGATAAGAACAATACTAAAATACTTCTAAAGTTTATAAAAGAGAATAATATAAAGCTCTAAAAAGACAAGTTAACAAAAATAATAATAATAAATAAAAAATAATAATAAATTAAGTACATAAATATTGAAAGAATCAAGAATTGAAATAGACCTAGATTAAGATCCTCTAGAGGTGTCGAGTGGCGGGGCGGGGGGTCTTGTTGTGCCGGTGGGGGGCCCTGGGGTTTCCTTGCGTGCGTTTGTGTCGGGGCGGGGGCGTGGGGCGACGCCGCTGGGCTTTCTGGACTGCAATGGACGGCAGTACACACATGCACATCCTCCCTGGCATGCCTCGCCAACAACAAAGCAATGTGCCTAAACAATGAAGGAAACGAGCCCTGCTGTGCCGCGCTGCGCTCGTTCTCCGCCTCGGCTATGGCGCTCGTCGGGGGTTCCCGGGTCACGCTCCGCTCCTCTTGGTCATCTCGCTCCGTTCGTGCCGGCCCCATAAATAAATAATGAAGAAAAAAAAATTATAATAATAAAAAAATTGAAATGTCCCTGGTATATGGGATCTAATAAATTAAGACCCAACCAAAAAAAAAAAAATAATAAAAAAATAAAAATAAATGGAGGTGGCAATAGAAGAACTAAGTAAAGCTAAGAAGAAGTATAAATGGAGGTGGCAATAGAATAACTAAGTAAAGCTAAGAAGAAGTATAAATGGAGGTGGCAATAGAAGAACTAAGTAAAGGTAAAAATAAGTATAAATGGAGGTGGCAATAGAAGAACTAAGTAAAGCTAAGAAGAAGTATAAATGGAGGTGGCAATAGAAGAACTAAGTAAAGCTAAGAAGAAGTATAAATGGAGGTGGCAATAGAAAAACTAAGTAAATCTAAGAAGAAGTATAAATGAAGGTGGCAATAGAAGAACTAAGTAAAGCAAATTATAGATATATCCATTCAACCTCTTATCATGTACGCACGTACAGATATGTTTTATTTATGTTTTGGTTTCGGAAAACATGAAATTCTGATAAAACTCAATTTCGAAATTTTGGGTGATTACATACTTTATCTTATACTGCATATAGTTGGGTAAGTGAAAATAATTATTAGTAAATGTATTAAACCATTGTTCATCTGTGGAACCCTCCAATGGGTGACCCAAGTTTTCCTATAGTAGTGGGGGGTATCGTTCCGTCCGCCCAACAGACTTGTACCACGTATATCTACGAAGAAACGTAGTTCGCCGTCTCTAATGACGGTGTTGCTACGTAACGGAGGGACACAACTATATTAACAACAGTTTCAAACCAATCGGCCTCATTTCAAAATGTCTTCTAAGTCAGACAATATGGCTCTTTTTTCCATCTTGGTATTTCTAACTGTTCAAGTCCACATTTCCTTGGCTAATCCACGTAAGTTCTCTTTGTTTCTCTTCTTTACGGTTGGCTACAAGGAGCAATAAACATACGTCTCATTCTCTGAACGAACTGCCGTAGATATTCATTTAATATATATTTAAAATGTTATAACATACTTCTAGCTAATTTAATATATTTTTCCAATTAGGCTGGCCAACAGATGGTAGGACAGCCCCCCCCAACATATTTGACGAGCAAACTTCAGAACTTCCTGAACCAGATGGGCCCGCAACAGTTTCAGAAATAGGTAATTTATCCTGTTATACCTGCCCCCAACAAAAAACAAATACATATTAGTGTGATGAGACCCCCACTGATACACTGAAGGGTGCCATATGCGAACATTACGTTTATTTGAATACACACTTAATAATTATAATATTTTGAAGTCAAACTCTAACATGAGTCATGCAATTTGGTCGATTTCATGATTTCGAATCATATTCACAACGGAGCTGTTCACTGGATAAAGAGGGGTTATGACTGTTTAATTTTTAAATGCGCCATTAGAATACAGTAGCGCTACAAACATTTCACTCCATTAATAAATTTTTTTATTACTGACATGAACGTGGGCAGTTCTAATTGTTATTTTTTTAAATTACGAATTCAATCAATTGCTAAGTATGTTTCGTTCATGTTCAGCAGAGCGCTCTGATAGTAGGCGATATGACCTTGTAGTCAAACACTCATTCCACTTGAATCGATTATTTATGAGGAGCCTCTTGTCGCAATAAGCAAACTTTTGGTAGGTAAATCAAAAAAAAACTTTTTATTTTCCCTCATTAAATTGCCCAGTTCGTTTTTTTATTTTCTTGTAAATAGAAAAATTCTTTACACTTTTATTTTGGTTTGCACGGCATCCTCAAGTTATAAGTATACTTGTTCAGAATACTATTTGTTGAGTCGTGGAGAGCGGGTGAATTCGGGAACAAGCCGAGAATGGATACCTACGGTTTGGTAATAAGGTTGTTGTACAAAACAAATAAATATTGTTATAATCACCTCAACAATGTTTACCTGTTTTACTTCATAAGTTGTTTACTAGAGGTTATGGCGTCACCTTTTCTAACCAGACTATTCTAATGTGTCATGTGTCATTTTCTATCCAGATTATAGTGAAAGATCAAATGCGTGCTTATATTATACTTCCCTGTTTTCAAATAGTAGACCTAAATAGACACAATATTTGGCGACGAGGATGGGATCCCCTCTCATACAATATTTGGCGACGATTAAACAAAATTCCATAACTAAGTGACCAAGTGGATTTATATCGAAAATAACTACAATGGACGCCGAACAATTCGAAAGGTTTTTAGATCTTTTCAACCGAAGTCAAGCAACCCTGGCCAGTCAACTTACTGAAAAATTGTCATTTTCTCGCGTCGATACTGTAAATACTGTCATTAATAATAACATTTCTCCGTTTGAAGTTTTCGATTCACAAAAAGAGAGATTCAAAAACTACCTGGAGCGCTGCGAAAACTATTTGTTGGTAAAAAATGTCACTGACCCTTCCAAGCAAGCTCAACTTCTCAGTGTTTCGATCGGTTCCACTCATTATAACAACTTATCTTCGATGCTGGGTCCCGACAAACCAATCAAAAACCTCTCATACAGGGATCTCACTGAAGCATTTAGCCGAATGCTTGCACCACCCAGAAACACAGTTGTGTTGGGACTCGAGACGGTTCACCATCACCATACCCACTAAAACCCCCTCCTTGCCGATCCTGATTCCCTTTCGCGGAACTGACGGTCTGTCATTACTTCGCGGAAGGGAGGATTGACTAAAGCTACGGCTTTGGAAGCTTCTCGACTTGAAACACAGGAACTCGCAAATCAACAACCAGCAAATTCTACACAAAGCCAAGAGGTGAACAAAATTTCCAATCGTTCTCGTCGTGATATGTCTCAGAAACGTTCTAAATCACCATCCACGGCAAAGGGTTCTTCGAGAAACCGTTCAAAACCTAGAATCGACTATGCAAAACTCGGTATCAGTGATCTTTGTTTCAAATGCGGTAGAAATAACCACCGTGCTCCAGATTATCGCATCGATAGATCCAAATTACGCTGCTCCGCCTGTGGCAAGACCGGACACGTTATGCGGGTTTGCATAACAACACTCCTGAACGACAAGTATCCTCATCAATATTCGAAATCTAACTCTAACGATTCATCCGGGGATAATATTACTAAACACATGCGATCTTTTGAAGACAATACTCTTTCATATGGTCTCAATCAGGTTACAGAAGTGTGCTACAATAATTCAGATAAGAATATTGTGGATATTTTCGACCAGCTGCCTTGTACAACCTCTGTTGCTGACTCTCAGAAGTATTTCGTCACTGTATCCGTCAACAACCACCCAGTCCGCATGGGCGTAGACTCGGGGGCGGGTTTTTCTCTGATCCCAGAGGATGAATTCCAGAGTTTGCAGCTGAACATTTCTCTAACTCCAACCAACATTTATTTTCGAGCATATACCAATGACGTTTTCCAGCCTAAGGGGAAAGTTTCTCTTAGAGTGACCTATAAAGGACGTAGTTCTATCGAAGAATTGTATGTAGTTCCTAAGGGTCGTCCAGCCATTTTAGGCCGCATATGGATTAGACATTTGAAGATCAGCCTAGAAGAAATTGATAAATATAGAAAATTCTGTGTCAATCAAACCAAGTCAGTTAAATTCAAAAAAGTTCAAGCCGTCCTAGATATGCCTCGCCCTAGTAACGTCCTTCTCCGTTATCGCGCAACGCCACTTGCTTGTGGCCAGTCTCCAGCTGAGCGCTACCTTCATCGGAAGCTCAGGATCAAGCTAGATGCACTCCGACCTTATCATCCAGCTAAAAATCCAGATTCAACATACCAGGTTCTCCGCACTTTTAAAGTGGGGGAGAGGGTCCAAGTAAGGGACTACTCACAGAACAATAAGTACACCTGGGTTTTTGGTACCATCATTCAAAAATTAGGGGTACTGCACTACATTGTCAAACTCGACTCTGGCTACACCATCAAACGACATTTGGACCAAATCCGCCATACCTTAGTGAAGAAGGTCCATTTTAATCTGCAAGCCACAGAACCTCGGCTATGGCAAGTTCCTCCGGCATATCAGGCTACTCCTCAGGAAGAGAAGCCTATCTCGGTTCCAGAAAGAAACACTGCATTACCTCAGTACACTTCCGCCTCAGCACCAGCACCGGGAGATCCAGGTCCGAGAGCGCCTATGGTCGAACCGAGACGTTCTGGACGGACTCGCCGACCTCCAGCCTATCTAGGGGACTATCAGCTGAAGTTTTGAACCCCATAAAATTTTTCAATATTCAAGTTCCAAATTAAGGGGGAAGCCTGTTATAACCTCAACAATGTTTACCTGTTTTACTTCATAAGTTGTTTACTAGAGGTTATGGCGTCACCTTTTCTAACCAGACTATTCTAATGTGTCATGTTACATTTTCTATCCAGATTATAGTGAAAGATCAAATGCGTGCTTATATTATACTTCCCTGTTTTCAAATAGTAGACCTAAATAGACACAATATTTGGCGACGAGGATGGGATCCCCTCTCATACAATATTTGGCGACGATTAAACAAAATTCCATAACTGTAAGTGACCAAGTGGATTTATATCGAAAATAACTAAAATGGACGCCGAACAATTCGAAAGGTTTTCAGATCTTTTCAACCGAAGTCAAGCAACCCTGGCCAGTCAACTTACTGAAAAATTGTCATTTTCTCGCGTCGATACTGTAAATACTGTCATTAATAATAACATTTCTCCGTTTGAAGTTTTCGATTCACAAAAAGAGAGATTCAAAAACTACCTGGAGCGCTGCGAAAACTATTTGTTGGTAAAAAATGTCACTGACCCTTCCAAGCAAGCTCAACTTCTCAGTGTTTCGATCGGTTCCACTCATTATAACAACTTATCTTCGATGCTGGGTCCCGACAAACCAATCAAAAACCTCTCATACAGGGATCTCACTGAAGCATTTAGCCGAATGCTTGCACCACCCAGAAACACAGTTGTGTTGGGACTCGAGACGGTTCACCATCACCATACCCACTAAAACCCCCTCCTTGCCGATCCTGATTCCCTTTCGCGGAACTGACGGTCTGTCATTACTTCGCGGAAGGGAGGATTGACTAAAGCTACGGCTTTGGAAGCTTCTCGACTTGAAACACAGGAACTCGCAAATCAACAACCAGCAAATTCTACACAAAGCCAAGAGGTGAACAAAATTTCCAATCGTTCTCGTCGTGATATGTCTCAGAAACGTTCTAAATCACCATCCACGGCAAAGGGTTCTTCGAGAAACCGTTCAAAACCTAGAATCGACTATGCAAAACTCGGTATCAGTGATCTTTGTTTCAAATGCGGTAGAAATAACCACCGTGCTCCAGATTATCGCATCGATAGATCCAAATTACGCTGCTCCGCCTGTGGCAAGACCGGACACGTTATGCGGGTTTGCATAACAACACTCCTGAACGACAAGTATCCTCATCAATATTCGAAATCTAACTCTAACGATTCATCCGGGGATAATATTACTAAACACATGCGATCTTTTGAAGACAATACTCTTTCATATGGTCTCAATCAGGTTACAGAAGTGTGCTACAATAATTCAGATAAGAATATTGTGGATATTTTCGACCAGCTGCCTTGTACAACCTCTGTTGCTGACTCTCAGAAGTATTTCGTCACTGTATCCGTCAACAACCACCCAGTCCGCATGGAAGTAGACTCGGGGGCGGGTTTTTCTCTGATCCCAGAGGATGAATTCCAGAGTTTGCAGCTGAACATTTCTCTAACTCCAACCAACATTTATTTTCGAGCATATACCAATGACGTTTTCCAGCCTAAGGGGAAAGTTTCTCTTAGAGTGACCTATAAAGGACGTAGTTCTATCGAAGAATTGTATGTAGTTCCTAAGGGTCGTCCAGCCATTTTAGGCCGCATATGGATTAGACATTTGAAGATCAGCCTAGAAGAAATTGATAAATATAGAAAATTCTGTGTCAATCAAACCAAGTCAGTTAAATTCAAAAAAGTTCAAGCCGTCCTAGATATGCCTCGCCCTAGTAACGTCCTTCTCCGTTATCGCGCAACGCCACTTGCTTGTGGCCAGTCTCCAGCTGAGCGCTACCTTCATCGGAAGCTCAGGATCAAGCTAGATGCACTCCGACCTTATCATCCAGCTAAAAATCCAGATTCAACATACCAGGTTCTCCGCACTTTTAAAGTGGGGGAGAGGGTCCAAGTAAGGGACTACTCACAGAACAATAAGTACACCTGGGTTTTTGGTACCATCATTCAAAAATTAGGGGTACTGCACTACATTGTCAAACTCGACTCTGGCTACACCATCAAACGACATTTGGACCAAATCCGCCATACCTTAGTGAAGAAGGTCCATTTTAATCTGCAAGCCACAGAACCTCGGCTATGGCAAGTTCCTCCGGCATATCAGGCTACTCCTCAGGAAGAGAAGCCTATCTCGGTTCCAGAAAGAAACACTGCATTACCTCAGTACACTTCCGCCTCAGCACCAGCACCGGGAGATCCAGGTCCGAGAGCGCCTATGGTCGAACCGAGACGTTCTGGACGGACTCGCCGACCTCCAGCCTATCTAGGGGACTATCAGCTGAAGTTTTGAACCCCATAAAATTTTTCAATATTCAAGTTCCAAATTAAGGGGGAAGCCTGTTATAACCTCAACAATGTTTACCTGTTTTACTTCATAAGTTGTTTACTAGAGGTTATGGCGTCACCTTTTCTAACCAGACTATTCTAATGTGTCATGTTACATTTTCTATCCAGATTATAGTGAAAGATCAAATGCGTGCTTATATTATACTTCCCTGTTTTCAAATAGTAGACCTAAATAGACACAATATTTGGCGACGAGGATGGGATCCCCTCTCATACAATATTTGGCGACGATTAAACAAAATTCCATAACTGTAAGTGACCAAGTGGATTTATATCGAAAATAACTACAATGGACGCCGAACAATTCGAAAGGTTTTTAGATCTTTTCAACCGAAGTCAAGCAACCCTGGCCAGTCAACTTACTGAAAAATTGTCATTTTCTCGCGTCGATACTGTAAATACTGTCATTAATAATAACATTTCTCCGTTTGAAGTTTTCGATTCACAAAAAGAGAGATTCAAAAACTACCTGGAGCGCTGCGAAAACTATTTGTTGGTAAAAAATGTCACTGACCCTTCCAAGCAAGCTCAACTTCTCAGTGTTTCGATCGGTTCCACTCATTATAACAACTTATCTTCGATGCTGGGTCCCGACAAACCAATCAAAAACCTCTCATACAGGGATCTCACTGAAGCATTTAGCCGAATGCTTGCACCACCCAGAAACACAGTTGTGTTGGGACTCGAGACGGTTCACCATCACCATACCCACTAAAACACCCTCCTTGCCGATCCTGATTCCCTTTCGCGGAACTGACGGTCTGTCATTACTTCGCGGAAGGGAGGATTGACTAAAGCTACGGCTTTGGAAGCTTCTCGACTTGAAACACAGGAACTCGCAAATCAACAACCAGCAAATTCTACACAAAGCCAAGAGGTGAACAAAATTTCCAATCGTTCTCGTCGTGATATGTCTCAGAAACGTTCTAAATCACCATCCACGGCAAAGGGTTCTTCGAGAAACCGTTCAAAACCTAGAATCGACTATGCAAAACTCGGTATCAGTGATCTTTGTTTCAAATGCGGTAGAAATAACCACCGTGCTCCAGATTATCGCATCGATAGATCCAAATTACGCTGCTCCGCCTGTGGCAAGACCGGACACGTTATGCGGGTTTGCATAACAACACTCCTGAACGACAAGTATCCTCATCAATATTCGAAATCTAACTCTAACGATTCATCCGGGGATAATATTACTAAACACATGCGATCTTTTGAAGACAATACTCTTTCATATGGTCTCAATCAGGTTACAGAAGTGTGCTACAATAATTCAGATAAGAATATTGTGGATATTTTCGACCAGCTGCCTTGTACAACCTCTGTTGCTGACTCTCAGAAGTATTTCGTCACTGTATCCGTCAACAACCACCCAGTCCGCATGGGCGTAGACTCGGGGGCGGGTTTTTCTCTGATCCCAGAGGATGAATTCCAGAGTTTGCAGCTGAACATTTCTCTAACTCCAACCAACATTTATTTTCGAGCATATACCAATGACGTTTTCCAGCCTAAGGGGAAAGTTTCTCTTAGAGTGACCTATAAAGGACGTAGTTCTATCGAAGAATTGTATGTAGTTCCTAAGGGTCGTCCAGCCATTTTAGGCCGCATATGGATTAGACATTTGAAGATCAGCCTAGAAGAAATTGATAAATATAGAAAATTCTGTGTCAATCAAACCAAGTCAGTTAAATTCAAAAAAGTTCAAGCCGTCCTAGATATGCCTCGCCCTAGTAACGTCCTTCTCCGTTATCGCGCAACGCCACTTGCTTGTGGCCAGTCTCCAGCTGAGCGCTACCTTCATCGGAAGCTCAGGATCAAGCTAGATGCACTCCGACCTTATCATCCAGCTAAAAATCCAGATTCAACATACCAGGTTCTCCGCACTTTTAAAGTGGGGGAGAGGGTCCAAGTAAGGGACTACTCACAGAACAATAAGTACACCTGGGTTTTTGGTACCATCATTCAAAAATTAGGGGTACTGCACTACATTGTCAAACTCGACTCTGGCTACACCATCAAACGACATTTGGACCAAATCCGCCATACCTTAGTGAAGAAGGTCCATTTTAATCTGCAAGCCACAGAACCTCGGCTATGGCAAGTTCCTCCGGCATATCAGGCTACTCCTCAGGAAGAGAAGCCTATCTCGGTTCCAGAAAGAAACACTGCATTACCTCAGTACACTTCCGCCTCAGCACCAGCACCGGGAGATCCAGGTCCGAGAGCGCCTATGGTCGAACCGAGACGTTCTGGACGGACTCACCGACCTCCAGCCTATCTAGGGGACTATCAGCTGAAGTTTTGAACCCCATAAAATTTTTCAATATTCAAGTTCCAAATTAAGGGGGAAGACTGTTATAACCTCAACAATGTTTACCTGTTTTACTTCATAAGTTGTTTACTAGAGGTTATGGCGTCACCTTTTCTAACCAGACTATTCTAATGTGTCATGTTACATTTTCTATCCAGATTATAGTGAAAGATCAAATGCGTGCTTATATTATACTTCCCTGTTTTCAAATAGTAGACCTAAATAGACACAATATATTAACTGTTCCAAGTGACTTATTATCATTAACCTATTTACCCAGTTCCAACACTATTTGTTGCATCGGAGGAATGAAGCGGCTACCCCTACCCGAATTTGGGATAGGCCAAATGTAGGACTCCCATACTAGAGTCTGGTTCATTTTCACCAGAGCGCTCTGGTAGTAGGCGATATGACCTTGTAGTCACTCATTCCACTTATTGACTTCCTTTCTTCCTTCATTGGCTATTTGTTATTCTCCAACGTCATCGCCCAAACATTCAGAAAACATACCTTTGGAATTATTATGATTATTTTTTGTTAATTAATTTTTTATTTTAATTATGGAATTGTAATGTGTAAATCATTATATTAACCGAGGACGTTCGGTTTTCTTTATTGAGGGCAAGAAAAAACCCTTAGCATGCGTTACTTCTGATTGGACATTAAGCGATGGTCCTATTTTCTAACGAATATAACCTTCTCGGAAGGGATTCGAACCCGCAACAGTGGTGGCTCGATACTACCAAACCTCTTCCACCACGGAAATGGGTACTATCTAAAAACTCCAATTTATGAATTTCTCAATTATTTTTATTATTAACGTACACTATTTGAAGGGGGGTACATGCCTGAATATCGGTGGCCATGGCCGTCAAACCAGCTGTTATGTGTCCACTCGGCATCACTACATTTGTGAAATTTCATGAAAAATTCGATCAACCGTGCATCGAGCCACCACTTAGTTTAGGATTATTTCAATAATTTCTCTATTCTGAAGGAGAAGAAGGTAAAATTGAAATTTTTAGCAGTCCATCACAAAAATGTAGTTGAAAAACTACAAAAATATCTTATTTTTTCTATAAACTGATATTTTCGCGGTCTGAGAGCTGATACTATATCCGAGTTGGATAAATTGTAATCGTTAATCCAATCTCTCATTAACCTTTCTTTTACTAGTTTCCACAACTCCCCTGTGATTCAAAACGACCATTTTGAAGTTTTTCAAGTAGATATATATTTTTTATTTGTTGACATAAATATATTAATAACTTAATATATTTTTGCAATTAGAATGGCTAAGAGGAGAGAAACCCAACCCCATCTTATCGCCACCGGGTCCTGAAACAGGTGAGGCTCCAACAATGGTTATTTGCTCTGGTTATTTCGAATCTTATTCAGCACAGATCTATTAACTTCATCATAGGAAATAAAAAATATATAAATAAGCATGAGGTTATGACTTTGTAGTTCCTAACTTCGCCACTAGTATACTGTAGCGGTAAAATCAGTGTAAGTAAACACTGGCGAACCTTCACCATTGGTTATCTGGCTGAAGTACCAGTAGTTCGAACCAAGCAAGCTTGGAATATCCGTTTCAATAATCCACCGCGAATTACACGTGTGAAATAAAAAAAAATTTGCCTTGGTGAATTTTCTGGTGCAAGATCTGAACAAATTGTAATAATTTTTTTGATTACTGACATAACTCCACCCCATTGATGTCATGACATCATCGCTTCCTTCTTAGGCAGGGCAGAGGTCATCTCAGATATCCTCCATTTCGTGGGCGTTATATTCAGTTCTCATTTTGATGTATTCTTATCTCCACTGCACTCAATTTATTTAAATATTAATTGCATATTTAAAATCGGCATAAAAAAAACAATAATAATAAAGTATATTTGACAAGTGGTGATACAGGTCATGTATAATCAGTACTTATCAAATTTGACAAGTGGTGATACAGGTCATGTATAATCAATACTTATCAAATTTGACAAGTGGTGATACAGGTCATGTATAATCAGTACTTATCAAATTTGACAAGTGGTGATACAGATCATTTATAATCAATAGGTACTTATCAAATTTGACAAGTGGTGATACAGATCACGTATAATCAATACTTATCAAATTTGACAAGTGGTGATACAGGTCATGTATAATCAATACTTATTAAATTTGACAAGTGGTGATACAGGTCATGTATAATCAATACTTATCAAATTTGACAAGTGGTGATACAGATCATGTATAATCAATACTTATCAAATCTGACAAGTGGTGATACAGGTCATGTATAATCAATACTTATCAAATTTGACAAGTGGTGATACAGGTCATGTATTATCAATACTTATCAAATTTGACAAGTGGTGATACAGGTCATGTATAATCAATACTTATCAAATTTGACAAGTGGTGATACAGGTCATGTATAATCAATACTTATGAAATTTGACAAGTGGTGATACAGGTCATGTATAATCAATACTTATCAAATTTGACAAGTGGTGATACAGGTCATGTATAATCAATACTTATCAAATTTGACAAGTGGTGATACAGGTCATGTATAATCAATACTTATCAAATTTGACAAGTGGTGATACAGGTCATGTATAATCAATACTTATCAAATTTGACAAGTGGTGATACAGGTCATGTATAATCAATACTTATGAAATTTGACAAGTGGTGATACAGGTCATGTATAATCAATACTTATCAAATTTGACAAGTGGTGATACAGGTCATGTATAATCAATACTTATCAAATATGACAAGTGGTGATACAGATCACGTATAATCAATACTTATCAAATATGACAAGTGGTGATACAGATCACGTATAATCAATACTTATCAAATATGACAAGTGGTGATACAGATCACGTATAATCAATACTTATCAAATTTGACAAGTGGTGATACAGGTCATGTATAATCAATACTTATCAAATTTGACAAGTGGAGATACAGGTCATGTATAATCAATACTTATCAAATTTGACAAGTGGTGATACAGGTCATGTATAATCAATACTTATGAAATTTGACAAGTGGTGATACAGGTCATGTATAATCAATACTTATCAAATTTGACAAGTGGTGATACAGGTCATGTATAATCAATACTTATCAAATTTGACAAGTGGTGATACAGGTCATGTATAATCAATACTTATCAAATTTGACAAGTGGTGACACAGGTCATGTATAATCAATACTTATGAAATTTGACAAGTGGTGATATAGCTCATGTATAATCAATACTTATCAAATTTGACAAGTGGTGATACAGGTCATGTATAATCAATACTTATCAAATATGACAAGTGGTGATACAGATCACGTATAATCAATACTTATCAAATATGACAAGTGGTGATACAGATCACGTATAATCAATACTTATCAAATATGACAAGTGGTGATACAGATCACGTATAATCAATACTTATCAAATTTGACAAGTGGTGATACAGGTCATGTATAATCAATACTTATCAAATTTGACAAGTGGTGATACAGATCACGTATAATCAATACTTATCAAATTTGACAAGTGGTGATACAGGTCATGTATAATCAATACTTATCAAATATGACAAGTGGTGATACAGATCACGTATAATCAATACTTATCAAATATGACAAGTGGTGATACAGATCACGTATAATCAATACTTATCAAATTTGACAAGTGGTGATACAGGTCATGTATAATCAATACTTATCAAATTTGACAAGTGGTGATACAGATCATGTATAATCAATACTTATCAAATTTGACAAGTGGTGATACAGATCACGTATAATCAATACTTATCAAATATGACAAGTGGTGATACAGATCACGTATAATCAATACTTATCAAATTTGACAAGTGGTGATACAGGTCATGAATCTTATCAAATTTACTTTTTCCTTATTTACTACGTTCGGGAAGCCATTGAGACTTCTAAAATAAAATGGGGCCGGTAGCTCAGAGGTAGCGTGCTTACTGACTGAGCTCAAAATCGGGAGTTCGAAACTCGACCGAGGCCCTTAGGTTATCTGGGAGGTGAGAAAACCTTGAGCACGCCATCCTTCTGATGAAACGTTAAGAGATGATCCCGAGTTTCTACAATGTCAGGGACTCGTTAAAGACCCCTAACTTAGTTGAATAACTAGGGTAGGCAGAATTTAGGACTCCCACAGTAGAATCGAGCTGATAACCACAAGAGCGACAAAAGAACGCTTTGGTGATAGGCGTTATGACCTCGTAGTTAAAGTCCAGTGGTCAGTAACAATAATTAATTAACCACAAAAATATTTTTTTTGTCTAGACACTATAATTTTGACAGTCGAGGAGCTGTACAACCGATGTAAATACTAGAGTTGAGTAAATTGTAATCGATAAATAAAACAAATTTATTTTTGAAATATTGTCTATTCCACCTAAGATATATACAAAACTACCGGTCCGGCATGACACCATGGTGAGGTCTATGAACTAAAGCTTAATGGTGTAAGTCCGAAACCGATAGTTTTGTATATATCTTTGGTGGAATATACAATACTTCAAAATAAGTTTTTTTTATTTATTTATTACAAGTTCCACAATATGGCCGCGTTTCTCAACTTAGAAGTTGTAAATTGTAATCGGTTAATACAATCGATCAAAAACGACTATTTAGAAGTTTTTCAATTAGATATATATAATATATTTTAAATGTTTTAACATACATTTAGCTAATTTCATATATTATGCAATTAGAATGGCTATCAGGAGAGGAAGCCAACCCCCACTTCTTCTCCATGGTAACGGGACAAGAATTTCCTGAATCAGGTGAGGCTACACCGTCTTCTTATGATGGTAATTTATCTCTTTATACCTGACCCCCCCTTCCCCCCCGGAAATGTGACCAGACCACACACTGAAGGGTTCCAGGTATGCGAACATTAAGTTAATGTTTATATAAATATACATTTAATAATTATAAGGTTCTGAAGTACTGTGATGTACAAAAAGTACACACATTATAAATATTAAAATACTGTAAAAATTAAGTATTTGGGGGCCATGATGGCTATGCGGGATAGAGTGTAGGGTTTCGGTATCATGTTTCCACCATGGCTTGCGAGTTCGAATCCCGTCCGGGAGAGAGTTTTATTTCGTAGATAGAACTCCCTCCCGGAGCCATGATGTCATAACATCAATGAGGGGGATTCGAACCCGCAATCCATAGCGAGACATGTGAACTAAGCCCCATACTTTAGCCCACACGGCCACCATGGCCCCCAATGTAGGTTGTAACTAACAAGATATAAACCCATCTGAGAGACATGGCTAATATGCATCTTTTTTTATTTATTTATTTACATATTCACAACGACAACATTTGTCACTAGTGATCGTGATGATGTGCTGTGGCAAGTGTGTCGCTGTACTGCTGAGGTACGTGACCGAAGAGGAGTCCAGGCTAGTCCTGGAGCAGGTCCCTCTGCCATGCCCGCTTTAGACGTCTTGGTGGGTTTGTGGGGAGAGTGTTCGTGGATAATTGGAGAATAAGTGGATTGGCGTGATGATGGAGTTTGTCGTGAAAATTTTGATATCGTGTCTTGATAACAGAAGGTATAAATGGGATGTTGAGGTCATTATGTAATGTGAGGTTGGAAACGTAAAATGGGGCATTGGCAATGTGGCGTAGTATGATGGATTGTAATGACTGAAGGCGTTGTATGTTTGATTTTTTGGCTGATCCCCATATCTCGATTCCGTAAGTCCAGATGGGTTTTAGTATAGTGTTGTAAATGTGAAGTTTGTTTTCAAGCGATAATGTCGATCGTCGTCCGATGATTGATTTCAGTCGTCCAAATCGTCTTTTGAGGTGTGTGCGTTTCAGTCTGATATGAGTTGTCCAAGTTAAACGTCTGTCTAAATGAAGTCCTAGATATCGGACAGTGTCTGATGCAGGAATGGGCTGGTTGTTAATGTATACTGGTGGACAAGTGTTGTGTCTGAGAGTAAATGTGGTTTGCAGAGATTTGTCTCTATTAATTTTTAGTCTCCATTTGTTGGCCCAATCTGTTAGCTGGTGTAAATGTTCCTGTAAGTGTGAGCTTGCTTGTGTTGGGTCTGAGTGTGTTGAGAGAATGGCTGTGTCGTCTGCGTATGTAGCGAGTAGTGTGTTGTCGTGTTGTGGAATGTGTGCTGTGTAGATTGAGAAGAGTAGGGGACTGAGGGAACTTCCTTGGGGGACTCCAGCTTTGACCTCCAAAAAATGTGATGAGGAAGATCCTTCAGATACCCTAAAGTTTCTGTTTTCTAGGAATGACTTAAGTATTAAATAATATGTGTGAGGAAGGTGAGATTTAAGTGTGTAGAGCAGGCCTGGGTGCCAGACACGATCAAACGCTTTTTCAATGTCCAGAAATACGCCTGTGCAAAACTCTTTTCTTTCAAAGCTGGTGGCTATGTAATCGACCAAACGATGGCACTGGTGTATTGTCGAATGTCTTCGTCGAAAGCCAAATTGATGGTCTGGGAGAAGGTTGTCTTGTGCAGTGATGTAGGTTAGTCTGTCCAGTAGAAGTCTCTCTAGTGGTTTGGATATCACAGGAAGCAGGCTTATAGGACGGTATGACGAGGCCTGGTCTGGGGTTTTCCCTGGCTTAAGAATCATCCTGACTACTGATATCTTCCAGACAAGGGGATAGTAACATAGTCGTAGTACTGTGTTGTATAAATTCGTCAAGTAAATTAGTCCTTTTCTCGGTAGCTGTCGTAGTATCTCAGCGGTTATCAGATCATGACCTGGAGATTTCCGTAAGGGGAGTTTTTTAATTGTCAGTTCAACTTCATTAGGACTGAATGCCTTTGGGGGGAGAGTTAGTTGGAGGGGGGTAGTAAGTGCTGTCAGTACTTGGTCTGTATGTTGGTCGTCTCCTATGTCCTCGTGGGGAGTGAATACTTTGGAAAGATAATCAGCGTAGAGGTCTGCCTTCTCCTGGTCTGACCCAGTCCAGGCCCCATCATTCCGCCGAAGGGGGTGTGATACCCGTGCATTGCCAAGAAGCCGTTTCGTCGCTGTCCAAAGTGAGTTATCTCGAGCCGCCAGAGTCGAGATATATGTCTCATGTCTGTCTTGTTTCAGTTTGGAAAGTTCTGTAGAGAGGGTTCGCCGGAGTTGATTGTATGTCTGTCTGTCGGAAGGGTACCTCGATCTTTGCCATCGAGACCTGGCCGCTCTTTTCTCTCTTATCATCTGCAGGATGTGTGGTAGGAGGGATATGTTGTTGTGTGAGCGTCTTGGTCTGGGTGGTCGGCACGATTTTGTCACAGCTTCTTGAATCCACAATGTGAAGTTACCTGCTGCGTCGTCAAGTTCGTCTTGTGTCCGTATGGTATTGTTTAAGTTTATTTTGTCGTCCAGTTCTTCTCTGAAACAGTCCCAGTTTATTGGTCCTGTTATTAATGATGGCCTCTGAGGCCGGGCCAGGGGTTTGGAGGCTAGTTCAAGTAAAACTGGGGAGTGGTCTGATGATAAGTCGTCTAAGGCAGTCACGTAAGTATGAGATGCGTTTATATGGGATGTAATGAAATAGTCGAGTAAGTCAGGGGATTTAGCGATGGATGTGGGCCAATAAGTGGGTTGTCTTGGGGCTATGATGTCGTAACTGGAAGAATTTAGTAGTCCAAGTAGTCGCCGTCCTCTAGTGTTGGTCGTGCGACACCCAAAATGCACATGTTTGGCGTTCAGATCGCCACCAGCTATGAATCGTGGACCCAGGCCATGGAGGAATGTGGTCATGTCGTGTTGTGTCAGTGCCTTGTTGGGTGGGCTGTAAGCTGAACAGATGGTTAATGGGTTGGAGTTGCAATTAATAGAGACGGCTGTGTATTGAAGTGACATGGTAGGTGTTTGTGGTATGACGGTGTGCTGGATGCTGTTATGTATGAGGATGAGACTGCCGCCATGTGCTGTTCCGTCAGGATGGTCTGTTCTGTATGTTACGTAGTCCGTGATGTGAAAGTGTAGTTTGGAAGTTAAGTGTGTCTCAGTAATTAGTGCTATGTCAGTTCGTTTGTCATTTAGAAGTATTTCCAGTTCGTTTTTATGGGAGATCAGCCCATTGGCATTCCATAGTAGGAGTGTTAGCTTGTTGTTTGTGTGTGTTGTGTGAATCATTTTGATAGTTTTGGAATGAGCTCTGAAACAAGTGTTGTGAGGAGGGTGATGAGGGGTGTGATGACAGATTTGAAATCAGTGAGAAATGAGGTGAGCGTGTTGGCGATGTCGATACTACCTGAAGCAGGCATGGGAGGGGGGACCGTCTCCGAGGAGGCCGCATCTCTGTAGCTCCTCTCCGGCCGGACCCCAGCAGTAGGGGCGGCTGGCATCGTGGCTGGGTAGTCAGTCTGGCTGATAATATGCATCTAACATGCATAATCAAAACATCTTCCACTACTATCAAAAAAAAAAGTATTTTTTTAAAGGAAAAGATGCCAAAATGATGACATTTTTATGAAACGGCTCTTCAAGAAGTAAATAATTATTTTTGTGATTATAAATAAAAAAGTATTAGTTTCATTTTTTTTTAAGTGAGAGGACAATAGACGGCCGAGCCAGACAATAGACGGCCGAGCCAGACAATAGACGGCCGAGCCAGACAATAGACGGCCGAGCCAGACAATAGACGGCCGAGCCAGACAATAGACGGCCGAGCCAGACAATAGACGGCCGAGCCAGACAATAGACGGCCGAGCCAGACAATAGACGGCCGAGCCAGACAATAGACGGCCGAGCCAGACAATAGACGGCCGAGCCAGACAATAGACGGACGAGCCAGACAATAGACGGCCGAGCCAGACAATAGACGGCCGAGCCAGACAATAGACGGCCGAGCCAGACAATAGACGGCCGAGCCAGACAATAGACGGCCGAGCCAGACAATAGACGGCCGAGCCAGACAATAGACGGCCGAGCCAGACAATAGACGGCCGAGCCAGACAATAGACGGCCGAGCCAGACAATAGACGGCCGAGCCAGACAATAGACGGCCGAGCCAGACAGTGTAGATGGAGACAAGAGTCTAGACACATCACTGTGTAGTTTGAGACATGAGTACAGACAGTGTAGATCATATGTGGGCATCAACCGGCCAGCGGGCCGGATCCGGCCCGCGAGACATTTTGAAAAAAAAACCCAAAAAAATAATAATATTACACTACTTACTAACACTCACTCCAAATTAGGAAGATCGAGTAGGATGGGGTTTGTCGCTTGCTCTTGCGGAATCAAGTGAGCGACCTTACAGGCTATTTGAATGATTTAAATTTGAAACTTCAAAAACAAGGACAGTTAGTAAATGATTTGTACAGCCATTTGAAAGCGTTTCAGAACAAAATCCGCTTGTGGGAAGCACAGATGCTGTCTGGTAACAGTTACCATTTCACCACGCTCTCTGCGCACGAAAATATTGCTTATGCTCAATATGCTGAAGAACTCAAGTTACTGTCGGAGCAATTTTCGAATATATTTGGCGATTTCAAAAACATGGAAGACTGTTTCAATTTATTTGCTAATCCAACAAAAAGTAATGTACAAAATGCTCCAATAAACTTGCAAATGGAGTTGATCGAGATTCAAAAGAACTCACTCCTAAAATCTAAATTTGAAGACGTGGATTTGTGCGATTTCTACAAAAAATACCCCGAAGAAGACCATTTTCCGCAGCTTAGAAAATTCACAAGAAGATTGATTTGTGCGTTTGGCAGTACTTATAAATGCGAACAGTTCTTTTCAATGATGAAAGTTAATAAATCAAAACATCGTACAAGACTCACTGAAGATAATTTGGAAAGTTCTCTACGTCTTTGTATCAGTGGAATTAATCCAAACATCAATGGATTAGTTTCCCAAATTCAAGCTCAAGTGTCTCATTGATTTCGGTGTCGCTACTTAACTTTCGTAGTTTGTAATAATTCCAAATTTCACGATTTAATTATAATATTGTACCTATTTTTTTTCATTTCATTTTGTTATTTTAATAAATTGTATTATAATAACATTGTCTTATTTCATGTCTGATATCTATCGCTAAAAATTATGAACACTACTTTAAAGTCCGACGTTATTTTATTTTGAACCATCTACGCGGCCCGCAAACGTATTTGCATACTAAAGTTTGGCCCGCAACATGTCAAAGGTTGCCCATACATGGTGTAGATGGAGACAAGAGTACATATAGTGTAGATGAAGACAAGAGTCTAGACACATCACTGTGTAGTTTGAGACATGAGTACAGATAGTGGAAATGGAGACAAGAATACAGATAGTGTAGATGAAGACAAGAGTCTAGACACATCACTGTGTAGTTTGAGACATGAGTACAGATAGTGTAGATGGAGACAAGTACAGATAGTGTAGATGGAGACAAGTACAGATAGTGTAGATGAAGACAAGAGTCTAGACACATCACTGTGTAGTTTGAGACATGAGTACAGATAGTGTAGATGGAGACAAGAGTACAGATAGTGTAGATGAAGACAAGAGTACAGATAGTGTAGATGGAGACAAGAGTACAGATAGTGTAGATGAAGACAAGTACAGATAGTGTAGATGGAGACATGAGTAAGTACAGATAGTGTAGATGGAGACATGAGTACAGATAGTGTAGATGGAGACAAGAGTCTAGACACATCACTGTATAGTTTGAGACATGAGTACAGATCGTTTAGTTTGAGACATGAGTACAGATAGTGTAGATTGAGACATGAGTACAGATAGTTTAGACTGGGACATGAGGGCAGATAGTGTAAATAGAATTATGACATGTCATATTTTGATGAAGAAAACATAAAAAATTGTGAATAATAAGGAATGGTATGATCAGATGATATAAAGACGAATGTGAGTGAGCTACAGCAAAAATATGTTGTTTTTTTTCTAACATTTTAATTATATATGCCAAAATATTTTATCTGGGAGGTAAAATATACTTAAGCACGCCGTCCTTCGAAAGGGACGTTAAGTGATGGTCCCGAGCCTGTACGATGTCAGGTACTCGTTAAAGACCCCTACCATAGGTGAATTAAAAATTTAGGGTAGGCAAAATTTAGGACTCCCACAGTAGAGTCGGGCTCATGTCCACCAGAGTGACGAAAGAGCGCTCGGGTAGTAGGCGATATGACCTCGTAGTTAAATCCCGGGCATGTGTCATAAAACCTAACCTAACCTATATGCCAAAAGAGTGGAGAAAAGACTCATGTAATTTTAAGAATTAGTAATATAATTTCCGTCCTCAATGACCCACTTTCTCCGCCCACATTCCACGGTTCCAATGGAGTGTCCCATGTCGAAGTCACGCTGGTGTCGAGCGGACTATACCGAGCTGTGGGCAGTTGGAGCGTCCGAGAGATCACATCTAGCGACCATAGTGTACTGGATGTTCTGCTCTTTGACGTCCATCTTCCCGCAGTGAGGCCTAGAGACCCGTGCTTTGCTACCCGCAAGGCCATCTCCGACGCATTCGTGACCACCGTTGCCGCCTACTCCTGCGACGATCAGTGGGAGGGTCTCAGGAGTTCTGAACCGGTTGACCAGATTGAGGATGGGGTCGGCAGGCTCAGTAGTATACTACTTCGAGATGCCGATGAGACCATCCCCAAGAAGGTAAACCGGATCAGGAAGGTACCCTGGTGGAGTGAGGACCTTACCCTCGCCAAGAAGGCTGTGTATCGTGCCAGGCGGAGGTGTCGGCGGTGCCAAAACCAAAACCCACTCCAGAGGGTAATACGGAGGGAGGAGTACCGGCAGCTTAGCAAGCCTTATGGTAGAAGAGTCGAGGCCGCGAAGAAGGAGAGCTGGAGGAGGTTTGTTGAAGACGAGAGCAGCAAAAACCCGTGGGGAATCCGTTAATGTGTCGCAGCCGGGAGGCTAAGGCCCGTCGCCCCGGTGGCCTCCATCAGGGTTGGCAACCAGTATGCCATGTCCCTGGAGGAGGCTGACGGGATGTACTTGAGGGAGGCCTTCCCGGAGGACGACCCGGCGGAGGATTCACCCAGCCAACGAGACATCAGGAACGCTGCCCGTACTTGGCCAGAGACGGGGAACGCACCTGATTGGGACGAGATTGAGTTGAGCTTGGCGGTTGGGAGGCAGAAGAGTGGCGACGCCCCTGGAAGCGATCTCATAGACGCCTCTATAATCAAGAAAGCTTTCCCGACCATCAAGTCGGATCTCTTACTACTGTATAACTCCTGCCTTAGGAGGGGCCACTTCCCCAGGACTTGGAAACGAGCACTCGTGTGCATGTTTGTTAAGCCTGGTGATAGGGACCTTTCCCTGGCAGGGAGCCACAGACCAATCAGCCTGCTCCCCGTCTTCGGTAAAGTATTGGAGACTCTTATCTTCAATGGAATTCGGGCCCAGGTACATGCCTCTGTATCCCATAGGTAGTACGGTGGCTTGAGCGGCAGGTCCACCAAAGACGCGTTGATGATGCTGAGGGCGGATGTGGGGAATAACCATAGAAAATATGCCCTGTGTGTCTTCTTTGACATCTCGAAGGCCTTCGACTGCGCCTGGTGGCCTGCCATCCTCACGCGACTGCGGGCTGTGGGACTGCCTGGGAATGTGTTTGGGCTGATATCCAGCTTCCTCAGCGATCGATCTGCGACCATGAGTCAGCTATACGCTAGCACTACAGTGGACGTCACTAGAGGCTGTCCTCAGGGCTCGGTCCTCGGACCGATACTTTGGGCCATACTCTTTGACGGACTGCTCCGTGATCTCGAGGGCCGTGGATATAAGGCAATCGCCTACGTCGACGACCTCGTTGTTGCTCTAACCCTTCGCGCCCAAGCCGCCATTGACGATATAGACAACTGGTGCTGCGCCAACAAACTGGCCCTCTCTTCTAGCAAGACCTCGGCTTTGCTGATGAGAGGGAGAACCGACGCCCGACACCCCCTGGTAATCAAAATCCACGGACGCCGCATTGAGAGCCCGGCAACGGTCACTTATCTCGGAGTGCGGATCGGGCCGGGCCTCAACGTGACGCCCCACGTTGTTGCCATTAAAGAAAGGACTGCCGCCACGCTTTGAGCTGCCTAGCCCGCGCGACGTGGGGCCTCGGCTACTCTGCATGTAGAATCATCTACACTGGAGTATTCGAGGCTGTAGGAAGGTACGCCGCTGCCGGGTGGTGGCATCATCCCACGAAGCGGCGACGCGTGATCCTTGTGCAAGCCCAGAGAGCAGCCCTTTTAAGGGTTACAAAGGCCTATCGTACTGTCTCTACGACTGCGCTACAGGTGCTCCGCCCATAGACAGTCTTGGACGGGGCTGTCGCCTCGTACAATTGTAGACGCAAGTTGCCTTTAGGAGAACATATAGATGAGCCTTTACGTCTAGCCCTGGAGGAAGAGATGCGCGGACAGTCCAGACCGGAGCGTTGCGGGGCATAGTCCAGGAATGGATAGTGGAGAAATGGCAACAGCGGTGGTCACGATCATCGGATGGCCGAACGACCTACGCATATTTACCGGAAATCCGGGTACGTCTGGACTCTACTTGGATACTGCCTGACCACTGGATGTCCCAGATACTATCAGGTCACGGAGTTTTCAACTCCAAGCTGTTCTTCTTTAAGAGGAAAAACAACCCGAACTGTTCGTGCGGCGGGGTCGAGACTGCGGAGCACGTGGTCCTCGAATGTCCGCTGTACGACGGGCCTAGGGTGTAGTTGATACGCGGGACAGGATCGTTTCTGAGACTCGACCTACGGCAGCTGGTGACGGAAACCGGCTACCAAATGTTCAGCCGATTTGTAGCCTTCTGGCGGAGAAAGAAGCAAGCATTTTGACCCTGCGCCGGGGAGACCTGCAGTCGTCCCCGGCGCCCCAAAATTGTTAAATCATTACTGACTAGGTTTGAGCATAGGAAACAAACTACTGAAATTTAGAAACTCATATTTAAAAAAAATATATTTACAAATAAAATAAATAACTTAAAATTAAAAAACATAATATAAAATTAAACCTTATATGGATAATGCTGTATTGAGGGAACTGACGATGTCTTCCAAGCTTCTTTCGAATTCTTCACGATGGTTCCTCAGTCTGCGATGAGTTGAATGGGTGGTGGGTAGAGATAGTGGGTCTGAACGAGTGGGAGGACGAATAGTGAACGGGAATGGGGACACTTAAGACTCACTGGGGACTGACTGAAGATTGGAGCTCGACTCTGACTGAACTCCCACTGGAGACTCCTCCAAAGACTCCTGAACTCCCACTGGAGACTCCTCCAAAGACTCCTGAACTCTGATTGACTTGGACTTCAATTCTTCCCGGTGGATTTTGCCTATTCCCCCACCACTTGGCCATCCTCTCTTCTTTTTCTCCAAGCTTACAGGGGAGAATTCTGCTTTTCCCTTGGCGGCATCCAATTTGACCTATCAACTTCTATATGGGCACTCCAGACAGATTTATATGACCCTATCAGAGGGCTTGGACTCTAATCCAGTACCCTTACTGTCACACTGTCACTTTGGATTGTAAAATCTCTATACTTAATTCTCTACAGCTATTTGACGAAGGTAGGTAAAAGGGTTCTTCTTTTACCTGACCCCTCAGCCCCTTGGGTTACATTCTTTCTCCCTACCTCAATGTATTATATATACATATTTCCTCTATATACATTATTTATCTTATATATTTTATATACATTTAAAAAAATACATTCAGACCGCGCAAATCCATTACACTACAATACTTTGAAATATACACTCTTGGATCCATATTGTACTGAACGAGTAGGCCTGAATTGATCCGGGTTCTATAATCTGATGTATTCTGGAAAAAGTTTGCTTCGAAAATTTTACTTAGCTTTATTTTTTGAAGTTAGCAGTTTTCTTTCTATTTTTCTTTTTCAATGTTCTTTTAATAATTATTTGTTTCCTTCTGAAAATGTTCAAAAGATCCTACAGACCAGTTTTCTTGTTATTGATTTCTTTCTTGTTTCATTTACTTCTTCGTTTTTCCTTTATTAATTTACCTTTGCATAGTTTCGTTTTCTTCTTGAATGTTTGTTCTATCTTTTCTATAAATTTGGTTTTGTTTGGTTCCTGTTAACTTAAGAAATTAATTATGAAAAATGTTCATCTCTGTTGACTCGTACTTTCTTCATTTATGTTGTGACAATTTCTTAATTAAACCAATAACCTTCGTGTTTCTGTTGCTTAGTGTTTCTGTTGCTTCGTGTTTCTGTTGCTTTCAACTTTTGTTAATGAATTTCCTTTAATTGTGATGTCTTCTTTTATTTTCTTTCTTCAGTTGTTAGCTCAATTTTGTTGTCAAGGCGTTATCACTGAATGGGCCTTTCAGGTTTTAATGTTGTTTTTTTATGGATTCCTTTTCTAAATTTGTTTCTTGTTGTTTTTACTCTTTATTGTAAGTCTTATTTTCCTTTTGGTGTTACTCAAAATTTCTTTCTGGGGTGTTTTGAGTTCCTAGTAAGTTCTTAATGGGAAAATGTTGCATGTTCATCTTGTTGCTATGGTGATGTTTTGTTTATATTACACTTTATAATTACTTTTATCCTCTCTAATTTGAGATGATCTTCCATGACTATTTTTACTTTATTTTTAGTTCTATTTCCTGGAAGTGGTGGAGTTGACCAGGGACCAAGTAGGCAACCCAATGCACAACCTGAGAGGAGGAATCCAGCAGTTGGAATGCCTGTTCAACCTCGAGAAATGCCTCAACCTTCTTACACACATCCTCCTGTCGGACCGTACATCCAGCTAAGGCGACCAAATCCAAGGCACCAACCTGTTTCACTGCCTCAGATGGGCTATCGGCAGAATCGAACCCCCGTTCCAAATAGCCATTCTGATTGGCAACAACCGGGGCCCAGCTCAATTCCGCAAGAGAGGATCCCCCATCGGCCAGATAATCTTCCTACATGGGCCCAGCAAGGTCAACAAGAACCGGTTCTAATAGCACCTATACCGGTTAGGCCATATAATGTTGCAAGAGGTAACGAGGGGCAGTTGGAGGGGAATGAAGGGAGAGGGGCTAAAGAGGCAAGAGGTAACGAGGGGCAGTGAGAGGGGAGTGAGGAGAGTGGTTAAAAGGCAAGCGGTAATGAGGGGCAGTGAGAGAGGAGTGAGGAGAGAGGAGCTAAGGAGGCAAGAGGTAACGAGGGGCAGTGGGAGGGGAGTGAGGAGAGAGGGGCTAAAGAGGCAAGAGGTAACGAGGGGCAGTGAGAGGGGAGTGAGGAGAGACGGGCTAAGGAGGCAAGAGGTAACTACGGGCAGTGGGAGGGGAGTGAGGAGAGTGGTTAAAAGGCAAGCGGTAATGAGGGGCAGTGAGAGAGGAGTGAGGAGAGAGGGGCTAAGGAGGCAAGAGGTAACGAGGGGCAGTGAGAGGGGAGTGAGGAGAGAGGGGCTAAGTAGGCAAGAGGTAACGAGGGGCAGTGGGAGGGGAGTGAGGAGAGAGGGGCTAAGGAGGCAAGAGGTAACTACGGGCAGTGGGAGGGGAGTGAGGAGAGAGGGGCTAAAGAGGCTAGAGGTAACTACGGACAGTGGGAGGGGAGTGAGGAGAGTGGTTAAAAGGCAAGCGGTAATGTGGGGCAGTGAGAGAGGAGTGAGGAGAGAGGGGCTAAGGAGGCAAGAGGTAACGAGGGGCAGTGAGAGGGGAGTGAGGAGAGAGGGGCTAAGTAGGCAAGAGGTAACTACGGGCAGTTGGAGGGGAGTGAGGAGAGAGGGGCTAAAGAGGCTAGAGGTAACTACGGACAGTGGGAGGGGAGTGAGGAGAGTGGTTAAAAGGCAAGCGGTAATGTGGGGCAGTGAGAGAGGAGTGAGGAGAGAGGGGCTAAGGAGGCAAGAGGTAACGAGGGGCAGTGAGAGGGGAGTGAGGAGAGAGGGGCTAAGTAGGCAAGAGGTAACTACGGGCAGTTGGAGGGGAGTGAGGAGAGAGGGGCTAAGGAGGCAAGAGGTAACGAGGGGCAGTGGGAGGGGAGTGAGGAGAGAGGGGCTATAGAGGCAAGAGGTAACGAGGGGCAGTGAGAGGGGAGTGAGGAGAGTGGTTAAAAGGCAAGCGGTAATGAGGGGCAGTGAGAGAGGAGTGTGGAGAGAGGGGCTAAGGAGGTAAGAGGTAACGAGGGGCAGTGAGAGGGGAGTGAGGAGAGAGGGGCTAAGGAGGCAAGAGGTAACGAGGGGCAGAGGGAAGGGAGTGAGGAGAGAGGGGCTAAGGAGGCAAGAGGTAACGAGGGGCAGTGGGAGGGGAGTGAGGAGAGAGGGGCTAAGGAGGCAAGAGGTAACTACGGGCAGTGGGAGGGGAGTGAGGAGAGAGGGGCTAAGGAGGCAAGAAGTAACGAGGGGCAGTGGGAGGGGAGTGAGGAGAGAGGGGCTAAGGAGGCAAGAGGTAATGAGGGGCAGTGAGAGAGGAGTGAGGAGAGAGGGGCTAAGGAGGCAAGAGGTAACGAGGGGCAGTGAGAGGGGAGTGAGGAGAGAGGGGCTAAGTAGGCAAGAGGTAACTACGGGCAGTTGGAGGGGAGTGAGGAGAGAGGGGCTAAGAAGGCAAGAGGTAACGAGGGGCAGTGAGAGGGGAGTGAGGAGAGAGGGGCTAAGTAGGCAAGAGGTAACTACGGGCAGTTGGAAGGGAGTGAGGAGAGAGGGGCTAAGGAGGCAAGAGGTAACGAGGGGCAGTGGGAGGGGAGTGAGGAGAGAGGGGCTAAGGAGGCAAGAGGTAACGAGGGGCAGTGGGAGGGGAGTGAGGAGAGAGGGGCTATGGAGGCAAGATTAACAAGGGGCAGTGGGAGGGGAGTGAGGAGAAAGGGGCTAAAGAGGCAAGTGTAACGAGGGGCAGTGGGAGGGGAGTGAGGAGAGAGGGGCTAAGGAGGCAAGAGGTAACGAGGGGCAGTGGGAGGGGAGTGAGGAGAGAGGGGCTAAAGAGGCAAGAGGTAACGAGGGGCAGTGAGAGGGGAGTGAGGAGAGTGGTTAAAAGGCAAGCGGTAATGAGGGGCAGTGAGAGAGGAGTGAGGAGAGAGGGGCTAAGGAGGCAAGAGGTAACGAGGGGCAGTGAGAGGGGAGTGAGGAGAGAGGGGCTAAGGAGGCAAGAGGTAACGAGGGGCAGAGGGAAGGGAGTGAGGAGAGAGGGGCTATGGAGGCAAGATTAACAAGGGGCAGTGGGAGGGGAGTGAGGAGAAAGGGGCTAAAGAGGCAAGTGTAACGAGGGGCAGTGGGAGGGGAGTGAGGAGAGAGGGGCTAAGGAGGCAAGAGGTAACGAGGAGCAGTGGGGGGGGGGGGGGGAGGGAGTGTGGAGATAGGGGCTAAGGAGGCAAGAGGTAACGAGGGGCAGTCGGAGGGAAGTGAGGAGAGAGGGGCTAAGGAGGCAAGAGGTAACGAGGGGCAGTGAGAGGGGAGTGAGGAGAGTGGTTAAAAGGCAAGCGGTAATGAGGGGCAGTGAGAGAGGAGTGAGGAGAGAGGGGCTAAGGAGGCAAGAGGTAACGAGGGGCAGTGAGAGGGGAGTGAGGAGAGAGGGGCTAAGGAGGCAAGAGGTAACGAGGGGCAGAGGGAAGGGAGTGAGGAGAGAGGGGCTATGGAGGCAAGATTAACAAGGGGCAGTGGGAGGGGAGTGAGGAGAAAGGGGCTAAAGAGGCAAGTGTAACGAGGGGCAGTGGGAGGGGAGTGAGGAGAGAGGGGCTAAGGAGGCAAGAGGTAACGAGGAGCAGTGGGGGGGGGGGGGGGGGAGTGTGGAGATAGGGGCTAAGGAGGCAAGAGGTAACGAGGGGCTGTCGGAGGGAAGTGAGGAGAGAGGGGCTAAGGAGGCAAGAGGTAACGAGGGGCAGTGAGAGGGGAGTGAGGAAAGAGGGGCTGAGGAGGCAAGAGGTAACGAGGTGATTATCGGGCATAAACAGTCTTAGGTCAGGAGAGTGGAGGAGAGAGGGGCTAAAGAGGCAAGAGGTAACGAGGGGCAGTGAGAGGGGAGTGAGGAGAGTGGTTAAAAGGCAAGCGGTAATGAGGGGCAGTGAGAGAGGAGTGAGGAGAGAGGGGCTAAGGAGGCAAGAGGTAACGAGGGGCAGTGAGAGGGGAGTGAGGAGAGAGGGGCTAGAGAGGCAAGAGGTAACGAGGGGCAGTGAGAGGGGAGTGAGGAGAGAGGGGCTAAGAAGGCAAGAGGTAACGAGGGGCAGTGGGAGGGGAGTGAGGAGAGAGGGGCTAAGGACGCAAGAGGTAACTACGGGCAGTGGGAGGGGAGTGAGGAGAGAGGGGCTAAGGAGGCTAGAGGTAACTACGGGCAGTGGGAGGGGAGTGAGGAGAGTGGTTAAAAGGCAAGCGGTAATGTGGGGCAGTGAGAGAGGAGTGAGGAGAGAGGGGCTAAGGAGGCAAGAGGTAACGAGGGGCAGTGAGAGGGGAGTGAGGAGAGAGGGGCTAAGTAGGCAAGAGGTAACTACGGGCAGTTGGAGGGGAGTGAGGAGAGAGGGGCTAAGGAGGCAAGAGGTAACGAGGGGCAGTGGGAGGGGAGTGAGGAGAGAGGGGCTAAAGAGGCAAGAGGTAACGAGGGGCAGTGAGAGGGGAGTGAGGAGAGTGGTTAAAAGGCAAGCGGTAATGAGGGGCAGTGAGAGAGGAGTGTGGAGAGAGGGGCTAAGGAGGTAAGAGGTAACGAGGGGCAGTGAGAGGGAAGTGAGGAGAGAGGGGCTAAGGAGGCAAGAGGTAACGAGGGGCAGAGGGAAGGGAGTGAGGAGAGAGGGGCTAAGGAGGCAAGAGGTAACGAGGGGCAGTGGGAGGGGAGTGAGGAGAGAGGGGCTAAGGAGGCAAGAGGTAACTACGGGCAGTGGGAGGGGAGTGAGTAGAGAGGGGCTAAGGAGGCAAGAGGTAACGAGGGGCAGTGGGAGGGGAGTGAGGAGAGAGGGGCTAAGGAGGCAAGAGGTAATGAGGGGCAGTGAGGGAGGAGTGAGGAGAGAGGGGCTAAGGAGGCAAGAGGTAACGAGGGGCAGTGAGAGGGGAGTGAGGAGAGAGGGGCAAGTAGGCAAGAGGTAACTACGGGCAGTTGGAGGGGAGTGAGGAGAGAGGGGCTAAGGAGGCAAGAGGTAACGAGGGGCAGTGGGAGGGGAGTGAGGAGGGAGGGGCTAAGGAGGCAAGAGGTAACGAGGGGCAGTGGGAGGGGAGTGAGGAGAGAGGGGCTAAGGAGGCAAGAGGTAACGAGGGGCAGTGAGAGGGGAGTGAGGAGAGTGGTTAAAAGGCAAGCGGTAATGAGGGGCAGTGAGAGAGGAGTGAGGAGAGAGGGGCTAAGGAGGCAAGAGGTAACGAGGGGCAGTGGGAGGGGAGTGAGGAGAAAGGGGCTAAAGAGGCAAGTGTAACGAGGGGCAGTGGGAGGGGAGTGAGGAGAGAGGGGCTAAGGAGGCAAGAGGTAACGAGGGGCAGTGAGAGGGGAGTGAGGAGAGTGGTTAAAAGGCAAGCGGTAATGAGGGGCAGTGAGAGAGGAGTGAGGAGAGAGGGGCTAAGGAGGCAAGAGGTAACGAGGGGCAGAGGGAAGGGAGTGAGGAGAGAGGGGCTATGGAGGCAAGATTAACAAGGGGCAGTGGGAGGGGAGTGAGGAGAAAGGGGCTAAAGAGGCAAGTGTAACGAGGGGCAGTGGGAGGGGAGTGAGGAGAGAGGGGCTAAGGAGGCAAGAGGTAACGAGGAGCAGTGGGGGGGGGGGGGGGGGGGGAGTGTGGAGATAGGGGCTAAGGAGGCAAGAGGTAACGAGGGGCTGTCGGAGGGAAGTGAGGAGAGAGGGGCTAAGGAGGCAAGAGGTAACGAGGGGCAGTGAGAGGGGAGTGAGGAGAGAGGGGCTGAGGAGGCAAGAGGTAACGAGGTGATTATCGGGCATAAACAGTCTTAGGTCATGTGATATTACGTAAAGTTACTCCCAGGCAACCTCCTGGTGTATTATAATTAATGAGTACAGATAGTGTAATGTTTAATCCAGAGGGAAGGGAGTGAGGAGAGAGGGGCTATGGAGGCAAGATTAACAAGGGGCAGTGGGAGGGGAGTGAGGAGAAAGGGGCTAAAGAGGCAAGTGTAACGAGGGGCAGTGGGAGGGGAGTGAGGAGAGAGGGGCTAAGGAGGCAAGAGGTAACGGAGGGCAGTGGGAGGGGAGTGAGGAGAGAGGGGCTAAAGAGGCAAGAGGTAACGAGGGGCAGTGAGAGGGGAGTGAGGAGAGTGGTTAAAAGGCAAGCGGTAATGAGGGGCAGTGAGAGAGGAGTGAGGAGAGAGGGGCTAAGGAGGCAAGAGGTAACGAGGGGCAGTGAGAGGGGAGTGAGGAGAGAGGGGCTAAGGAGGCAAGAGGTAACGAGGAGCAGTGGGGGGGGGGGGGGGGGGAGTGCGGAGATAGGGGCTAAGGAGGCAAGAGGTAACGGAGTGAGGAGAGAGGGGCTATGGAGGCAAGATTAACAAGGGGCAGTGGGAGGGGAGTGAGGAGAAAGGGGCTAAAGAGGCAAGTGTAACGAGGGGCAGTGGGAGGGGAGTGAGGAGAGAGGGGCTAAGGAGGCAAGAGGTAACGAGGGGCAGTGGGAGGGGAGTGAGGAGAGAGGGGCTAAAGAGGCAAGAGGTAACGAGGGGCAGTGAGAGGGGAGTGAGGAGAGTGGTTAAAAGGCAAGCGGTAATGAGGGGCAGTGAGAGAGGAGTGAGGAGAGAGGGGCTAAGGAGGCAAGAGGTAACGAGGGGCAGTGAGAGGGGAGTGAGGAGAGAGGGGCTAAGGAGGCAAGAGGTAACGAGGGGCAGAGGGAAGGGAGTGAGGAGAGAGGGGCTATGGAGGCAAGATTAACAAGGGGCAGTGGGAGGGGAGTGAGGAGAAAGGGGCTAAAGAGGCAAGTGTAACGAGGGGCAGTGGGAGGGGAGTGAGGAGAGAGGGGCTAAGGAGGCAAGAGGTAACGAGGAGCAGTGGGGGGGGGGGGGGGAGGGAGTGTGGAGATAGGGGCTAAGGAGGCAAGAGGTAACGAGGGGCAGTCGGAGGGAAGTGAGGAGAGAGGGGCTAAGGAGGCAAGAGGTAACGAGGGGCAGTGAGAGGGGAGTGAGGAGAGTGGTTAAAAGGCAAGCGGTAATGAGGGGCAGTGAGAGAGGAGTGAGGAGAGAGGGGCTAAGGAGGCAAGAGGTAACGAGGGGCAGTGAGAGGGGAGTGAGGAGAGAGGGGCTAAGGAGGCAAGAGGTAACGAGGGGCAGAGGGAAGGGGGTGAGGAGAGAGGGGCTATGGAGGCAAGATTAACAAGGGGCAGTGGGAGGGGAGTGAGGAGAAAGGGGCTAAAGAGGCAAGTGTAACGAGGGGCAGTGGGAGGGGAGTGAGGAGAGAGGGGCTAAGGAGGCAAGAGGTAACGAGGAGCAGTGGGGGGGGGGGGGGGGGGAGTGTGGAGATAGGGGCTAAGGAGGCAAGAGGTAACGAGGGGCTGTCGGAGGGAAGTGAGGAGAGAGGGGCTAAGGAGGCAAGAGGTAACGAGGGGCAGTGAGAGGGGAGTGAGGAGAGAGGGGCTGAGGAGGCAAGAGGTAACGAGGTGATTATCGGGCATAAACAGTCTTAGGTCATGTGATATTACGTAAAGTTACTCCCAGGCAACCTCCTGGTGTATTATAATTAATGAGTACAGATAGTGTAATGTTTAATCCAGAGGGAAGGGAGTGAGGAGAGAGGGGCTATGGAGGCAAGATTAACAAGGGGCAGTGGGAGGGGAGTGAGGAGAAAGGGGCTAAAGAGACAAGTGTAACGAGGGGCAGTGGGAGGGGAGTGAGGAGAGAGGGGCTGAGGCAAGAGGTAACGAGGAGCAGTGGGGGGGGGGGGGGGGGGGGGGGGAGTGTGGAGATAGGGGCTAAGGAGGCAAGAGGTAACGAGGGGCAGTCGGAGGGAAGTGAGGAGAGAGGGGCTAAGGAGGCAAGAGGTAACGAGGGGCAGTGAGAGGGGAGTGAGGAGAGAGGGGCTGAGGAGGCAAGAGGTAACGAGGTGATTATCGGGCATAAACAGTCTTAGGTGATATGATATTACGTAAAGTTACTCCCAGGCAACCTCCTGGTGTATTATAATTAATGAGTACAGATAGTGTAATTTGAGACATGAGTACAGATAGTGTAGTTTGAGACATGAGTGCAGATAGTGTGAATAGAATTATGTCATATTTTGATGAAGAAAACATAAAAAATTGTGAATAATAAGGAATGGTATGATTAGATGATATAAAGACGAATGTGAGTGAGCTATAGCAAAAATTTTTTTTTTTTTTCTAACATTTTAATTATATATGCCAAAAGAGTTACCATGGAGAAAATACTCATCTAATTTTAAGAATTAGTAATATAATTTCCGTTCATAATTTTCTTTTGTTCTTCAATTTTTTTATTTTTATAATGTAGGTTAAGTGTAATAAACCAAATATTTTGGTCTCAGTTATATTCTATTCATTATCTCTGCTAACCAAATAGAAATTTCTTTGAATTAGATAATTGAAACATTTGCAAATTTAGAAAATTGCTGGCATCTCAGAATTATATTTTAGATGAAAAAAAGTAAAGTAATTACGAAATATTTTATATAGACGCACTTTCATCAAAATTGCACATCAGAAAGGTTATATTTTTTTTATTATGACCCTTTTCGAAACTAGATACTCTAGTAATCAAAAGTTATAATATTTTTATTATATAGATTATTCTTTGTTGTAATTATTTTTATTATCAAAGCACATGTTTTGTCTAAGCCTCTAATGTGAGTCATAAAAATTCAAATTCACAACGGATCCATTACTGGATAGTGAACGGAACATGAAAAACTGACATAAACGGGGGAATTTTTCTCGTGATTTTTTAAAAATGTTTTCTTCTGGAAGTAAGATTCTTGTGTTATTTATTTAAGTTGACATGCCATGCCATTCTTTAGACCCTGCATGGCATCCTTAAATCTTTTACTTCTTTTGAAAAATATTTTTTGCATTTTTTTTATATGTATTTATATCATCATCTAGCTTATTTTTATTTTAATGCAATAATCTATTTATCTTACTTTAGTGTAGATATGCAAACATCCTAACTCATCTCAATAGTTATAGTACACTCATATACATTTTGAGAGATTCAAAATGAATTAGAATGGTTGCTAACCATTGGTTGTTAATTACTTTATAATTACTTTTATCCTCTCTAATTCGAGATGATCTTTTATGACTATTTTTACTTTATTTTTAGTTCTATTACCTGGAAGTGGTAGAGCTTACCGGGGACCAAGTAGGCAACCCAATGCACAACCTGAGAGGAGGAATCCAGCAGTTCGAATGCCTGTTCAACCTCGAAAAACTGTCGGACCGTACATACAGCAAATGCGACCACATCCAGGGGACCACTCTGTTTCACTGCCGGTACCGTCGTCTTTTTACGGCCAATCAGCACAACGTTATTCTCCTAATCCAAACTACGGGACAAGACCTCAACCTCCGATGGGCCATATGGCCTATGTGAATCCAGGTTAGTATGCCTGTTCAATCTTGAGAAATGTCTCGAACTTCCTACACATATCCTCTCTATCCGGACCGTGGGAGGGGAGTGAGGAGAGAGGGGCTAAAGAGGCAAGAGGTAACGGGGGGCAGTGGGAGGGGAGTGAGGAGAGAGGGGCTAAGAGGAGGCAAGAGGTAACGAGGGGCAGAGGGAAGGGAGTGAGGAGAGAGAGGCTAAGGAGGCAAGAGGTTTCGAAGTTATTATCGGACATAAACAGTTTTAGGTCATGTGATATAACGTAATGTTACTCCCAGGCAACCTCCTGGTGTATTATAATTAATTACATCCATTATTGTTGACAGAGGAATATGAGGAGGAACCTTCCTCACAAGAATTATTTTTTGAAGAGGATCGTCTGGTGAGATCTCCGGAGGTGGAGGGTAGTACTGCCGACTATGGAAATAACGAGTTCAAGCAATTCCGAGACTTCCGGGAAGTAAATAATCGCAGGTTTAAGTGACCGCTCAACCCTGGTACGTATTATTTATAGTAACAACTCGTTATAAGGCTCCTGTAGTGTCGCTCTATAACCGAGTAAGTATGGAATCCCATGTATAACAGATGTAACTAACATTCAGCCGCTCAACCCTGGTATATTATTTATAGTAACAACTCGTTATAAGGCTCCTGTAGTGTCGCTATATAACCGGGAAAGTACGGAATCCCATGTATAACAGACGTAACTAACATTCAGCCGCTCAACCCTGGTACGTATTATTTATAGTAACAACTCGTTATAAGGCTCCTGTAGTGTCGCTATATAACCGGGAAAGTACGGAATCCCATGTATAACAGACGTAACTAACATTCAGCCGCTTAACCCTGGTATATTATTCATAGTAACAACTCGTTGAAAGGCTCCTGTAGTGTCGCTATATAACCGGGAAAGTACGGAATCCCATGTATAACAGACGTAACTAACATTCAGCCGCTCAACCCTGGTACGTACTATTTATAGTAACAACTCGTTATAAGGCTCCTGTAGTGTCGCTATATAACCGGGAACGCACCTGTTGGATTAGAATTGTCTGGCCGACCAACATCTGTAATAACCTATTTATTTGAATTTGACATACATTTTTATTAATATTTTATATTATTTTTTAATTTTATTTCGATATTTCTTTATTTATTGTTGCAATTTTTAACGGCTCATATGGAAATGAGGTATACCGTCAACGAAATCCCATTTTTGGTTTTGGTATGAAAACAAATTGAGGTCGGGCAGCGCTGGTTTTTGCAGTCAGTTCGCATGTGCTTTGCAACGGCGACCACCCCAGCTAGTAAGTGCTTAGCAACTCTGCGCAACCAAGCTAGTATGTGCGGACAATAGCTTCCCAATTTGCACGTGCTTGATCAGGGCGTACACACCAGCAGAAGTAGATTGTTATATCGGTAATTACACAGGCAGCAATATGATGTGAGCCGGGTCAGTAAAGAAGGTTCTACGAATCGATAATTATGTTTGAGGGATATCATTAGTAGATCTGGTATAAAACTAAGAGTTCGGTCCTCAATTGTTAGCTAATCAGCTCTGAAGATAACATCTGGGTAAGAAAAACCGTGATACATTTTTTTTTTTTTTTTCAGAATGAGAGTCAGTGTTTTGATGCTCTGAAGGATTTTTACACAACTACATGGTCAATTATTCTGTAAAATAAATACATAAATATTTTTATAAATAATCATTTCTTTTCTACCTCATCCTTTGAATATCTATCGGCTATTTCTCGTCAAAGAGAAATGCTCATCTGCAATTTGCTCTAATTTTGCTCCGCCGTATCGCAATCCGTAGCGCAGGACCCCATTCTTCACTCCTTGTATAGGTGTACAATAATTATGGCTGATATGGATTCTACATTCTCCTCAGAGGAACATTAGTGCAAGGAGGAATGGTTCAGTAGTGTTCCAACAAGGAGCATGAGTTGTCAGTGGCGTCATAGGTCTCCGCACCTTATTTCCATGGTTTTGACTTGAGAACGTCTGTAAATTCGGTTTTGTAGCCAGTCCAAGATTTTGGGTAGAATTTCGGTTTTCTGTATCTCAGCCACTAATTAGTTATTAATACTATCAGTGAAATGAAAAATAAAGCATTATACGACACGTATTATTTATCGAACAAAATAATCAAAAGCCTTTCCAAAAATATCGCAGAGCCTCTGAGTATCGTAATCAATCATTGTTTTGAATCAGGTTGTTTTCCTAACTCACTGAAATTAGCGAGAATAAAGCCACTATTCAAAATAGGTGATAAACTATTAACGGAAAATTATAGACCGATCTCACTGCTCCCAACAATTTCGAAAATTGTTGAGAAAATAATGTTCAAAAGACTTATTGATTTCTTGGAAATTATTAGACTGCTAACTGGCGAACAATTCGGGTTTAGAAAAAATAAATCGACTTCAAATGCCACTTTTGAATTTATTGAACAAATAATTTCAATTCTAGACAAAAAAGAACAAGTGTCTGGTATATTCGCTGATTTAACTAAAGCCTTCGATCTGGTGAATCACGAAGTACTTCTTAAAAAAATGAGCCTTTGGTAGTTACTTATCTGGAAGGCTACAAAGAGTCGAAGCTCAGGATGTAACTGGGGAAATGTATACATCAGAATGGAGAGAAATTATATGCGGTGGTCCTCAAGGATCAATCTTAGGACCTTTGCTGTTTCTCATATACATTAATGATTTACCTAGTTATGTGAAACCCAGGGCCGGATTTAGACTTGATAAGGCCCTGAGCTATTTGAGGTATATAAGTTATAAAAGTCCAGATATTACATGTCAGTGCCAAATATGATTTTCGGATACCTAGAGGGTTAAACTGAAATACAATTAAGAAGTATATATAGTGAAATAATAAATCTTTATCTTAAAATCATTTTTATTCAAAACAAACTTAAAAATGCAAACGCTGGTAAAAAAAAAGTATATTATGAAATAATTTTAAAAATTACCGGCATTTGTTGTCGAAATTTATCAGTAATTTCGGTGGTCATAATTACCGGAAATACCGGTTAACCGGCTATCGGTAATGCAAACCCTAGGCACAATAGCGCTTCGTTCTTCGAAAAGATGCTCTAAAATATTGGGTGAAGAGTATGGGACGTTCCGGACGTGCGGCATTGGGACAAATAATGCTGCAGTATATATATTGTAATGTAAATAAACCGTCGCCATGACGACTGACGTTATAGTATTTTTTTTTAAACCAAATTTAGAAGACGAAATCAAAGTAAAAGAAGAAAGAAAATTAAGAAGAAGAAAAGAAAATGGAAATCAGAAGAACAAAACAAGTTTAAAAAGAAATAAAAAACAGTAAAAGTACAGAAAAGGTAGCTTCAGGCCTAACGTTAAGGTTAGCCACAGACATTTTAAATAATAATCAAGATCCACCGACTTCAAAAGGAAACTAAATGTTCAGAAGGGATTAATTTAGCAACCAGGAACAATATGAAACAGCTAAAAGAAAAAGAAATGAAGAAAATTTGAAGAAATTATAAGAAAAAACAAGAAAAGATCAATATTCAAAAAACTAATCGGTAGAAGGCGATGAGAATTTTTAGAGAAGGACAGTAAATTATTAAGAAAAGATTGAAGAAGAAAAAGAAGAGAAAAACTGCCCACATCAGAAAGAAAAGCCCGTAGTAAATTTTGAATGAAAGGTCAGTTCTAAAATACATCGAATCAACTAGGCCGGATCCCATCTGAGAAAATACAAGTGATCCGAAAGTGTATTCCACAAACTTTAAACACTGTTTTTGAGAAAAGAAGAAGCCAAAATTAAAAAGAAAAGTAACAGAAAATTCATGCAATATTTAATAAGAAAGAAGCAAAAGAAACGAGGGAAGAAAACGCCAAAAAAGTTTAATATTTAGAAGTAAAACAAGAGACGGAAAACAAAAAACATCCGAATCTGCCGACCCACAAGGCAGTGAAACAGCTAGAATTTAGTCGATGCCCAGCCTTCTCACAGGCAAAAAACCTATGTTGGACTTGTCTTAGTTTTGTTGTGAGATTTAACCCAATGAAGTGAGTGAACAGTGAATTCTGTATGTGAAGTGACCGGTGAAGAGTCGAGGTGATGGGGAAGGAGTTGCATTCCATTTTTTTAAATATATATTACAGTAGAATCACTAAGAGTAAAACAATTTCAAGCGTGACGTCACGAAGGTAGGAATATATATATAATTTTTGTTCAAGATGGCCACTTATATTTTTTTTTTCAATTTCATCATTTTTTTTATTAAAGTCAGTTAAATTGTAAATATGTTTTAATCTTTTTCTTAATTCCCCATATCTCTCTCAATGAAATTCAAATTTCGAAACTCATAGGCCTTGCGGACCCCAATACCTTTGGAGGTGAGTACCAATTTTTCGGGACACAATAGCTAGAATTAATAATTTATTTCAGAATCATACCGGGAAACAATTTTGATTTTATTGGTACTATTAACGTAAATTCCAAGAATGTAAAGAGTTAGTTATGATATATATTTTTTATTTTGAAAAGTCAGAAACCAACTTAAATTCATTTTTTTTATTATTCAATTAAAATCAGTAATTAAAGTCAATTAGCATTAGTAGTAAAAATATTAACAATATATGACAATTGCTCACTTGGACAATTTTTTTTGGGAGCCCCCAAGAAAGTGGGGGCCCTAAGCTATAGCTTGCGTAGCTTATACGTAAATCCTGCACTGGTGAAACCCTTTAATTCGGTCCTTTTTGCGGATGACACTAATATTCTCGTGACGGCAAAAAATCCCACCTCTCTGAATGAATCCATATCCAAAGCTATTGGAATTTTAAACGAATGGCTTCTCTTCAATGATTTAATGTTAAATGCGTCTAAAACAACTATCTTAAACTTCAAAATTACGAATAAATTGCCAGAAGAGAAACAACCATTAACTGTTGATACTCTTTCCGTATCATTCAAAGATAATATAAAATTCCTAGGTCTCCATATTGATACGAAACTTACATGGGCTGAACATAAGGCTATTATCAGTAAGAAACTGAGTTCCGTTTGCTTCTTAATTAGAAATCTTAAAAAGATCGTGCCAATGGAAACGTTAACTACTGTTTCGCCTATTTCCATCCCATAATCAGTTACGGTTTAATACATTGGGGCTCATGCAGCTCGAGTATTAATATTTTCAGACTTCAGAAAAAAGCATTAAGAATTATAAACAATATTACTCAAAGAACAAGCTGCAGAGAAATATTTAAACAACTTAGAATCCTGCCTTTGCCTTCGATGTTTATATTTGAAACATTAATGGTTATTAGGAAAAACAGAAATATTTTCCCTCTCAACAATACCAATCACGATTACGATACCAGGAAGAAAGAAGACTTTGAATAACATTTCGCATTTATACTATAAGTATAAAAAGCGTGTTCAAAAAATCGTATTTTATTTACAGAATGATATTATATCGAAATATATTTACAATATTTTACTATTACAAACAAAAATGTTCGCCATTCCCACTTCGACTCAAAACTATATTGATGGTCCTTTTTTTGTTTTTTTTAATCATCTGTGATTTTTACAGTGGTCTACTGTATTAATAATTTTTTATAAATTATATTGTATATTATAAAGATGGGATTTATAATATACAAACATATGGTCTGTACTTAACCGATGGCAGGCTGGCAATGTTGTTTATATGTTTGTCCGCTTAGCGACACCGTCGTTGTTCGGGTACATTTGCTACATCACTCCCCCCCAACGACGGCGTCGCAGAAACGGACTGTCCGTCTTACCAAGCTGCCAACTCGTGTGCGATATGCGGATCGCGTTGGTCCTCCTGTCGCTCTCTCACGTTCGGCAGTCTTTGTGGGGTCGTCTTGTTCTGAAGATCCCAGCAGAAAAGCTCGCTTGAGCTGATCTGCTGTCACCGTCACCTCCCGCGTCGGCAATCGAATGCGGAAGGTCTTTTCACTCCGCTGTAGTACCTTGTATGGCCCTGAGTAAGGCGGCGTTAGCGGTCTTTGCACTTGGTCCTCCCTCAGCAAGACATGGGAACATGAATCCAGGTCCTTGGGACGGTAAAAAGAGCGTTGACTGGCTCGGGGAATCTTAGGTCGCAGCTTAGCCATGGTTTCGCGCAGTTTTCGATGGTTCGAGAAATTCTCCAGGAAGACAGACAGACTGGCCGTACACCATCTCCGCCGCGTTCGCCTCGCCACTAATGTTGTTCTTTATTGTCGAACATTGCCGAAGTGAGACAGGAGAAAAGATGAAAAACATGGGTAAACCGAACTTACACAAAGCGAGACTTTTTATAAAATTAACTAATTCGTTATTTAAAAAAAATTGAAATTGTTACATTACTCTTTCAGAGATTAAAAATGTTTTGTACTCTACATCGTTTTGGAAAAATTATAACAATTGCTGAAACAGACCTCCATCTTCTCACAATTGAATCCTCGTTAGAACGGATGTGGTGGCCCCTTGAATCTCAAGCCTCTCTGTTCCCATCTCCTCACAAACCTCTTGAATTATCGCGATTAATTGGTCTCTATCATCAGTAGATACGCTGTACACACGGGACTTAAAGTGCCCACACATAAAAATCTAATGGCGCCAGGTCAGGACTCCGAGCCGGCCATCTCACAGGTCCATACCGTCCAATCCATCTTCCACAACGCGCCGGGTGCTCATGGACGGATCATTGTAAAAGCGCTCTAAAATATCATCGACATCCCTTCGTCGTCGACCGGCATAATTAGCTCTAGGTTGTCTTGGAATCGAACCAGGTTCTCCCATAATCCGATAGGCATTTTCTACGGTTCGGCGATCCGACCATCTTTGTCGATTTGGGAATAGATTTCGGTAAATTTGTTCTGCTAGCAGACTGTTGCCTCCAGCGGCCCTTAATCATACGTATTCCCGCGCTGTAAAATACCGGCATGATTCTTTTAGACTAATGTCTCTCAACCGAATCTTTGCACAAAACTGTTTATTGGATCTAATAATGTTTACATTAGCTAATACGTCTAACGTTTGTTTTCATTTTCGAAATCCATTGTACCGATTAGGATTATTTTTATTTTTTTTTACTCTCTAATCTTCAGCAGAAGCCAACAATAGGGAAAAATAAAAATAACTTTATTTATTCAGAGGAAATAAATAACTAATTATTATTTCAGAGAATAATAGTAATTTGGTGAATTTAGAACATCCTAGCGAATGGAGAAAACAAATTACGGTAAATTGAAAATTTCCCAAAAAATATTGTTATAATTTCTTCAAAACAATGTACAGTACAACACTTTTCTTATCTCTAATAGATTCATTTAGTAATTTCAATTTTTTTTAGATAGGTAATGGATTAGTTAATTTTATAAAAAGTCTCGCTTTGTGTAAGTTAGGTTTACCCATGTTTTTCATCTTTTCTCCTGTCTCACTCCGGCAATGGTCGACAATAAAGAACAACATTAAGTATTTTTTTACTCAACTTCTATCATAGATTCTAGATTTAATATGTTTTCTAATGTGAATGGTGTTTGTTCTTGATAATGCTTTGTTATATATATTTTTTTACTCAACTTCTATCATAGATTCTAGATTTAATATGTTTTCTAATGTGAATGGTGTTTGTTCTTGATAATGCTTTGTTATATATATTTTTTTACTCAACTTCTATCATAGATTCTAGATTTAATATGTTTTCTAATGTGAATGGTGTTTGTTCTTGATAATGCTTTGTTATATATATTTTTTTACTCAACTTCTATCATAGATTCTAGATTTAATATGTTTTCTAATGTGAATGGTGTTTGTTCTTGATAATGCTTTGTTATATATATTTTTTTTGTGTAGTGTTTTGACTTTACAAAAAGTTAATGAGTTTCCTATATCTTGGAAAATGTTGAAGAATAGAGAACAAGTGAGTTTGTATTTAGGTATTAGGGAGGATTCCTAAGTTCATTGTAATGCCCTGGATGTCTGCTGCATTGCAGTGTGTCGACAGGCTTGTCAATCTAAAATAATAAAGTTTCTTTTAGTGAATTTTAATTAAATAAAAGTTATAGGGTGAAATTAAAGTTATCTAGTTTAGTTAATATTTTTATTAAATTATTATAATTAACATTAAAATGATTATAACTAAATTATATTATTTGTCTATTCTTCTAAACTCTAAGTAATTTTTTTTTGTTTATTTATTTTTTATTAATTACTCATTATTATTATTATTTATTATTATTTTATTTATCAAGTTCCTTAATTTTATTAAATAATTTTTCTTTTATTTTATTTTTTATTAATATTTACTTTACTTAATATAACATTTAATTATTTGCCTCTATCTTTATTTTACTCATAGTATTGAAAGGTAATTTACTTTAAATTGAATTGATGATAATATTTATATAAAATGAAATATCCCCACAAGGGATTGGCATAATGAAAGGTATTTATTGAGAGTAAGTTATGCTAGGTTTTCGTTTAAATGAACCTTATAATTAAATAAAATGAATTTTTTTTTTTTTTTTTTTTTTTTTTTTTTTTTTTTTTTTTTTTTGGCTTCATGTACGGTGCATATTAGCCATGTCAATGTGTTATATATAATTATTTAAGACATCCATGGCCCCGGGAGGGAGTTCTATCTACGAAATAAAACTCACTCCCGGACGGGATTCGAACCCGCAAACCATGGTGAGACCATGCGACCAAAGCCCTACGCTCTAGCCCGCACGGCCACCATGGCCCCCATAAAATGAATTGAATAATAATAATAAAAAATGGATTTTAATGAATTCTATAATAAAAAAAAAATACCATATGATTGAGTGACGCTCTTCAAAAAAATGAAAAACATATGTCATAAATAACTCTTACTAATAAGTAAAATTTTCAAACTACGTTACTCGCACCAATCCAAAAATCCAAATGTCTCCCGATGTGATTCTGAAAATTAAGATTATTAAATATTATGTCCCGATAACGATTGATTTTTAAAATAGGAAGCTAGTAGATTCAGAAGTTTCTGAATTTTACTGAGTTAAGGGCCCACTTTCTGGATTTCTGCACTGCTGACACTGCATAGACTATATAAACCCTACCCCCTCTCAGCTCAGCATCAGTCTTCATCCTATTGTCTTGTTGTACACTAGTTAGTAACCTTTTACGTGTATATTTTTATGTTAATAATAAAGTTAATTTTTAAAAAGTGATTTTGGTGAATCGTTGACGTAACTGGCGCCCGTTGACAGGAACCTAAAAATTTGTGCTAGCAACCTGCTAATAGTGAAACCTACGATAGGCGATACTTTAAGTGAACCTTACGGTGGATAATACTGAAGCAGTGCGCAAGTTTGGAATTTCATTCCTTAATTCAGGAATTGGAGGACGAGTCATCCTGCGGAGGCCGATCCAGAGAAGCCTACGGTGGAGAACAGCCCTTCAACGACCCCTTCAGTAAAAGTACGTTAGTCTTACGTTTCTTGATCACTTTTTCTAATTTTATTTTTTTTTTATTATTATCTTTTATATACATATTCAATTTAATTATATTTAAAATTATTTTTATAAGTGACCATAACCCAGTCACTGAAAGATTAAACAGAAATAGAAATTTTGATATTGATATTGCGAGTGACTTAAGCGACAACGATAGTCTAGCTGATTGCAATCTAGGTAACATGGCCTATTCTTACGCGATTAGAAAAGAGGACTACGAACATATTCCTCCGTTTGATGGAAACCCAGCCCAAATAGTTCAATTCATTCAAACTGTCCAAGAAGTGTACAACTTAGTCTGTCAGCCAGAAAATGAACTTAGGGATAGGAACCAGGAAACCCTATTTTTAAAAGTAAAATCGCGTTTGGTTGGACAAGCACAACATTTATTAATAACAAAATCATTTACACATGTAAATGAACTACTAACTTATCTTCAAACATCCTTCAAAGACTCCAGGTCACACGAACAATTACTATCCGAATTACTTCAATTAAAACCTTTCCCCAGGGAACACCCCCTAGATTTCATACTTAGAATTAACAACCTTAGAATTTTAATATACTCTAGAATCAGATTGGATTATTCTGCAGAACAAATTCAACCCGTTCTTGACTTTGCAGAACTCCAAATCAAACATCACGTAATGAAAAATTTACACCCTGAACTGAGTGCGTATTTGATTACACAAAGCACGGACTCAGTAGAAACCATTAGAAATTTAATTCAGAATCACTGTTCCCTAATTTTAGAACGATTGTACCCTAGCGGTAATAATTACGGTAACTCTTATGGGTATAATAAACCATCAAACTTTTATGGACAAGGAAATCAAAAACCTTGTGGTAGAGACACAAAACCCACATATAAATTTATTAATAGAAATCAAAATAGTTATCCTCCTCAACCAGGATACAGTAATCCTAGGTTCCAGAATTATAATTTTCACAATTCGCCACAGACGTACGAACAAAGACCAACAATGCCATACAGACAGAATGGCTGGACTCAGAACAGGTCCAATGACCCCTTCAAGACATGGGACAGACCCCCCAGACAAAACAATTTCCCTACTCAGCCATTCAATTCCACGAACACAGTATCTATGAGAACTGCTCGCACCAACGAAACAAGACAGCAACCTCTCAATTACATGGAGAACGAAAGAACTGACGACAGGATAAACGAAATGACAAAACAACTATCTAATCTCGCTATTAAATTAGATCATTTTTTAGAACAAGGCAACAAACCAGCTGCCCCAAATATCAATTGAACAAAATAACGGACTGTTTACCTCACTTTATTGACAATACAGACAAAAAATGGCTAATTGATACTGGCTCTTCCCAAAATTACGTACACCCCTCAAGTCTCTCACCTCTAATACCAAGACACGACGAAAATTTCATAGTATCCACTCCCACCGGAAAAGAACAAGGCACTCAAGTTGTTTATTTGAACCTAGCTGAAGTATTTAATATTAATAAATCTTTTAAATTCCATGTATTTCCATTTAGCAACAATTATCAGTTACTTTTAGGTTCTGAGACTATGAAAGAATTAGGATGTAATATAGACTTTGAAAAGAATGAATTAATGTGTAAAAATAATAAAATAATTAAGTTTAATTCAAACAAAATGAAAGTTTCTTTAAATATCGGTCTGAATTATATAGAAATAAATGAAGATATAAATTGTAATAAGCTAAAAGAAAATCATGAAAAAATTAAAGTATACGAAGGAGTTGTAGATAATTATAATAAGAAAATTATAATAGAATGTAACGAATCTTGTGAGTTCGATTTAAATAATATACAATTAATAGAAATAGAAGACGTAGGTAGCTCTTCTGAAAATAGATTAACTCATAGAGATATCATAAACGAAATCCCCAATTTAATTAGAAGTGATCACATGAACAGTGAAGAAAGATCACAAATAATTCAATTAATTTCTAAATATCCCCAGATGATAAAAAGAGAAGAGGATAGTCTCACCAGCACTAATCTCCTCAAACACAAAATTAATCTTAAAACCGATCAACCCATTTATTCTAAAAATTATAGATATCCTCATATTTTCCGTAAAGACATTGAAATGGAGATCGATAAATTATTAAAACAAAAAATTATCGAACCTAGTAATTCCCCTTTCAATTCTGCCATTTGGGTTGTACCAAAGAAGCCTGACGCTTCAGGAAAACGTAAGGTGAGAATGGTCATCGATTACAGAAAACTGAATGAACAGACCATTCCGGATAAATATCCGATCCCCAATATTGAGGATCTCCTCGGTAAGATTGGTGGAGCTAATTACTTTTCAGCCATAGATCTCGCGTCTGGATTTCACCAGATTGAAATGGACGAGGAATCTGTACCTAAAACTGCGTTTAGCACTGAAACCGGTCATTACCAGTGGTTAAGGATGCCCTTCGGCCTTTGTAATGCCCCCCCAAGCTTTCAGAGAGCCATGAATATTATATTTGCGTCATTACCCAATGTATTGATATACATGGATGACATAATTATATTTTCAGATGATCTCAAGTCACATCTAAAAGACTTAGAATCAGTATTTCAAAAATTGACCCAGCACAACCTAAAAATACAGCTCGATAAAACTGAGTTCTTCAAAAAAGAATTGTTATTTTTAGGACATGTAATTTCTGAAAATACGATTTCTCCAAACCCTATAAAAATACAAGCAATTAAAAATTTTCCCCTTCCTACAACTGTCAAACAGATAAAACAATTTCTAGGCTTAACGGGATATTATCGTAAGATGATAAAAGGATTTGCGAAAATTTCTAAACCCCTAACTCAAGCTTTAAAAATTGATGAAAAACTCAACCCAGAAAATTACAGAGAGGCTTTCGAGGAACTAAAAACCCTTTTGCAAAATAACCCTATATTAAGACTTCCGGATTTTGAAAAAGATTTTACGTTGACTACTGACGCTAGTCAATATGCCCTTGGTGCAGTATTGTCTCAGAATTTTGATGGTAAGGATCTTCCGATATCCTACGCGTCAAGAACTCTAAATAAAACAGAGATCAACTATTCAACGACAGAAAAAGAATGTCTAGGAGTAGTTTGGGCCTGCAAACATTTTCGCCCATATGTATATGGAAGAAAATTCAAAATTCGAACTGATCATAAGCCACTCCAATGGCTCAGCTCACTTAAAAACCCCACGAGCAAATTGTTTAGATGGAAATTATCGTTAGAAGATTATGATTATGATATAGAATATATAACTGGCAGAACAAACGTAGTCGCTGACGCATTATCCAGAAACCCTTGTGATCAAGTGGAAGAAATGGAACTGAACATAGTGGATTCGGAGGAGATAAACGCTGAAGAAGTCCTTAATGAAGTCCTAACCTCATTAGAAAATAATATTCCGGACCCTTCTTTGGAAGCAAACCAATCGGACGAAATTTTGGAATTGGCAAGAGAAGCAGGTATAGAAGTGGAACCAAAAAACAACCAACCAGACAGTGAAAGTCTAGACACCTTACACAGTCAAGAATCTTCCGACGAACAAGTGTTTTTAGAAGAGGAACACAGACCAGTTAACATACAGAAATGGCAACTCATTTTACTAAGAGGAAACTCGGAAAACGACTCCTACAGCAGACCATTTAGAAAACACCGATACACCCATCATACGAACTTCCCCTTCAGTAATTCAGACATCCAAAGTTACTGCATAGATAACATGAAACCCAATAAGACATATGGCGTATTTTGTAGCCCTAGCAGCTCGCTAGAATCAGAGAAAACATATTTTGACCAAATGTTCAATGAATTAGCCCGAGTCGTAAAGGAATACTTTCCGTCAGTCAAATTAAAAAGATACTTTACCAAATTAATAGATGTTGAGGAAAAATCGGACATAGAAGAACTGTTAGAAGCGATTCATACGAGTAAGACTTTCCACAGAGGCGTATTTGAGATGTACGAAAAACTTAGGCAAAAATATTACTGGCCAAAAATGAAGGAGAGGTGCCAAGAATTTATAAATAATTGCGATATTTGCAATCAGGTCAAATATGATAGAAGACCAATTCAACAGAAATTTCAGATCACTCCAACGCCCGAAAAACCCTTTTCAGAACTAATGATAGATGTATTTCATGTGGAGCAAAAATATATCGTAACTATATTGGATACATTTTCAAAAAAACTATTTGCTAAATTAATTTCAACTAACAACTCTTCAAATATCGTGTCCGTACTTCAGGATTATTTTTCATATTTTCCCTCGCCTCAAATAATAAAAATGGATAATGGTACATCTTTTAATAATAATTTAATTAAAAACTTTTGTAGATATATGGATATTGAACCATATTATATCACGCCTAATCACCCTAACTCCTTAGGTTGTCTCAACCGTGCTCAATCCACACTCTCTGAGACACTCAGAAGTATATCAGTAGCAAATAAAACGCTCACCCTCGGTCAAAGATTGAAACTAGCTCTAATATCATATAATAACAGCATGAATATCAATCTCAAAATGTCACCTAACGAAATCACCTTCGGCATAAACCCACTCAAAATAAATGACTCCGCTCCCTGTATGGAACAATTAATTAACGAATATCATAAAAATATGAAAATAGTTCAGAAATCAATCAAATCCCAAATTGAAAAAGAAAAAGAAAATAGAACAGAAAGATTAAATGAAAATCGCGAAGACATTGATTTACCAAATATTGCTCAATTGAGAATTCAACAAAGACATAAAACTTGCCCTAAATTTAGAACAGTTCAAATAAGGAACAAACAGACAATCAACAAAAAAGGTAAAACCACGAAGGTACACCCAGACCAAATCAAACGTCCCAGGAAAACTAACCGAAAGACCTTATCTTCAGCTCTTGTTGCAGATGATGGAGATGCTGATAATCCCCCTACTACCTCTTCTGGTACAAACTCTCGAAATAACTGACCTCACACATGGACCAGGAGTAATACCCGTTAAACTAGGAAACTCTTATATTATGGATACTTACTTTACTTATGTACATTATATAGATTTTAAGGCATTTGAGAATGCACTTGACAAGCTTCCGGAAAATATAGAACTTTACAAAAATCAAAATGAATTTTCGGAACAATACCGCTTGTTATGTAAACAATACTCGCTAGTCTCCAATAAACTCAATCATATAATTAATGTCAATAAAAAACCCAAATTGACTAGAACAAAACGCGGTCTAATAAACGGCCTAGGAACAGCCATTAGTTGGATTACCGGTAACATGGATGCGTCCGACAAAGAAAGATATGACCGCATCATCAACCATATAGAATCTAATGGTTATCACCTAGAACATAATGTCGAAACCCAATTAGCCGTTAATCAAAAATTAGTACATGAAATGAAAGACGATATAAAAATATTTAATCGGAATAATGACAATTTAGTAAAAGTGGCTAATGCGCTTCAATTTGAGACTAAATTGCAATCACTGACTTCGATGTTTCAGACACTTCAATATATCAACAACAAAATTTCTGATATAGAATTATCTCTAGAATTTTGTAAATTAGGTATAAGTCACTCTAGTATAATCACTATGAAAGAACTAGATAATATTAAGGCAATTAGTAATAATGTAACTTTCATAAGTAATAGATTAGATATATTATGGCAATTAAGTAAAATACATTGTTCCTTTAGCCCTAATAATTCCTTGTATTATTTTATTAACATTCCACTAAAGACTAAACCTTTAGAAACATTTTACTTGTTGTCATACCCTAATAAAAATCTACAAGTTGTAAAAACTACTAATCAATTAGTATATATTGATCATCATAAGATATACACAGGAAATTGTAATCTTATAGAAAATACATACTATTGTACTCAAGTAACCTTAATAAATGATCAATGTATAGTACAAATATTAAACAATCTAGCTTTAGACTCTTGTAGAAATTATGTAGTAACTGCTAGTAAATTTATAGAGTATATAGAACCTTTAAATCAATACCTTGTATATAATTACACCAAGTTGTTAATTGCAAGAGACAATTCAACTATTTCCAAATTTATAGGTCTCACCTCTTTAATTCATTTAGATGTTAAGGAATCTATTGTAAATGTAATTGCTCCCTACACTAACTACGAAATCCTTAGTGAACCCGTGATCATAAACAACCAAGCGAACAATCCTGTTGTAACCAATTTAACATTTCAGCAAATTAAAAATTTAGACATACAGTCTCTACCTATAGAAACTCTAGAAGATTATGAAGATGATCGCTATAGTTGCGATCATATTATTTTGTACACTTTATTAATATTTTGCATTTATTTATTAGGTATTCACTTATACTCTGTCTGTACAAATATTAGTTATAAGGGTGTTAGGAATCGTAAGACTAACGACAGCACGGAGGCACATATACTTCAAGTTCCACCTTTCGAACTAACAACAGTAATGACTCCAGCACCAAAACTGGACTATCCACCAGGATCATCGCAGAGAAGGCGAGACTTATTCAACATGTCGCTCACCGAATCGAACAAAGTATGTTCACCGCAACCCATACACCTCAACGCCGCTTGATCTCATCGGAGCTTCGATCTTTTGGAAGGGAGGAGTCAAGGGCCCACTTTCTGGATTTCTGCACTGCTGACACTGCATAGACTATATAAACCCTACCCCCTCTCAGCTCAGCATCAGTCTTCATCCTATTGTCTTGTTGTACACTAGTTAGTAACCTTTTACGTGTATATTTTTATGTTAATAATAAAGTTAATTTTTAAAAAGTGATTTTGGTGAATCGTTGACGTAACTCTGTAAAAATCAAAATGAGTTTCTGAACCATTTTGCTTTTGTTCAGCTAATTCGATTTGTAACGTGAAGCAGTCACGTCTGTCTGTATATCCGTTCAATTGTCACCATATATATATAATATTTTATAATCCTATATCCCGCCTCTAATTCCACGACACACTCACAAACCCATAGTTAGGGGGATATTTTATGTAGAAAATAATAAATAACGATGTATTAATATAATGTTGTATAATATAATGTAGATAGAGAATGTTAAAATTGTTTAGAACTTCATGGACCCAAATAAGAAGCTTATAGAACAAATAGACTAAATGGAACATTCTAGAAGCAATGGCTTCTATAACGTATACTTTAATATATTTTCTAGATAAGAATTGTGAAATTATGTATGGTGTAATCATGATAAATATATATAGTAGAATATGGTAAAAATAATATGTAAAGATAAATACCTGTAGATATAGAAAAGTCAGGTTATGTATAGACCTTTTGGAACATAGGTCCAGAACATTCGATGGCGCTATATATAGTTCAGATATAGTCAGTCAGAGATAGTCACTCATAGAGATAGTCACTCATAGAGATAGTCAGTCACATATAGTCAGAGCCATATATAGTCAGTCAGATATAGTTGATATAGTTATTCAGTCTCACTCACTATTACCTTGTTATTGTAAATTCTTGTAAAAGCACAGTCTGTTTATTTTATTTATATCCAGTTTCTTTATTGTTCCTCTGTGTGAGCTGTTGCCCTGTGGTCAATTGTAAGTAGCAAATATATATAAATTTATGTAACTTGTCTGACTTTCTTTAATTTTTTATTACGATCTGTCCGACCTTATGCATGTAAAAACGCCAGAAATCCCATTTATATTATTTTTTTATTAATTTCGTAATAAACGGTAGCAGATTCGTAATACAATATAGCTAATTTAAGCTCGTTCCAAGTAGAAATGTTGTTAGTGACAGCAATTTCTGCGGCGGGGCCCTTAATTTTGGACAGAATACTAGCCATGAGAAATTCATTTTGAAAATCTCCCGGGTTTTGTACATTATAAAATGTTGTCACTAACTTCTCACTAATTTCGAGAAATCTGTTTAAAGTTTCTGGTTGACCGGAAAATTCGGGCACCATTTCCAAAGATTTTCCTTTGAGAACCGGGGTTGGCATAGTGAGCTGTGAGGTAGCTTGAAGTATGTCTTGAGATGTCGTCATGTTTTGTGTATAAAATGTGTGATGTAAATATTTCTTATATTAGCTCAACTTAACTTAATATTATGATAAAAAGTTCAATAATTTGAAATTTTTCAAAAAATTGAAATTGAAAATTTAGAACTTAAATTATAATCTTAAAACAACTCACAGGAACAATGCTACCAGTGTCATATGCATTGGCAAGAGACTGTTGTCCTGTTCTCTCCAAGCAGTGCTACAACCTCGGAAGAAGGAGTCTTCTGTTTGGGTCCCAGCGGTGCTTCAGGTCGCTGGGTGCAGGTTCGTGTAGAGGTTCCCGGTCGTAAACGATTGAAAACGGTACGAAAGTTCATAAATTCGTCGACACGGGTCCTATACGACTACGCCGGTTAAATAAAAAGGTTTGCCGAAGGCAGTTTTTAAGAAAAACACTTTTAATAAACAAATTCCCTCCCATCAACCCAGTTCCTACAGACCTATCAGCCTCCTTCCTCTTCTAGGAAAAGTTTTTGAAAAACTATTTCTAAGGAGAATCCTTTCCATACTGGATGGTCAAAACATCATCCCTGACCATCAGTTTGGTTTCCGAAAACACCACTCAACCATACATCAGTGCCATCGCGTTGTAGACATCATTGCATCTACCCTGGAGCAAAAGCAGTACTGCTCGGCGGCCTTTCTCGACGTTGAACAAGCGTTTGACAGAGTTTGGCACCCGGGCTTGCTGTGGAAGCTCAAAGCAGTCCTTCCCTTCACATTCTTCCTAATCTTAAAATCTTACCTTTCTGAAAGAACCTTTTGTGTAAGCCAGGGTCTTGCCCTTTCTCCCGCGTCCCCACAAAATGCTGGCGTTCCACAAGGTAGTATCCTGGGTCCTATCCTCTACACAATATACACAGCTGATATCCCCACCCATCCATCAACACAACTCCACACCTTTGCAGATGATACTGCAATCCTCTCTCCTCATCCCGACCCTGTCCTATCATCCAGACACCTACAAGAACACCTGATAACCCTTCAGTCCTGGTACAAAAAGTGGAGAGTGAAGGTGAACGACACAAAATCAGTTCACGTCGTCTTCACCCTTCGTCGAAAATATACCTGCCCTCCAGTGTACCTTAACAAAAATCCCATCCCTTTAAAAAACGAAGTCCGCTATCTAGGCCTCATACTCGACAAACGACTAACTTGGAATCCTCACACGAGACTGAAAAGACAAGAAATGAACAGACGTTATAAACTTCTACTACGACTGCTAGACAAAAGATCCAAACTAACTTTGACAACAAAACGACTTATATACAACTCAATACTCAAACCTATGTGGACTTACGGACTTGAACTCTGGGGTTCTGCCGAGGCTTCCAATCTCCAGCGCATCCAATCCCTTCAATCCAAAATCCTTCGTACAATAGCCAATGCTCCTTACTACGTCTCCAACAAAACCCTTCACACTGACCTTAATGTACCTTTCATTACTGAAGTCGCTAAATGCAAATACAAAAAATTATTTTCCCTTCTTGGTTCCCACAATAATCCTCTGGTCCGTGCCCTCCATTCTGCCGTACTTCCCCAACGACGGCTTAAGCGTCAATGGCCTAGAGACCTCCTTAGCAGCAGCAGTGACAGTGACAGTGATTAGTTACAAATGAGAGAAAATCAGTGACTAGGAAGTGTCACCACTGGGTGATTTCTCCCCTCATGACATTTTGACATTGCTATTATGTCTGTATTAGCATATTTGCTTGTTGTATATATTTTTATACAGTTGTAAATATCTCTTTGTAAATAAAAAAAATAAAATAAATAAACAAATTGAAAACTTATATTCGATAAGTGATACAGAGGTTGTTCAAGAGTCGAAGCTAGACTGAGGCTTCTGTGAAACAAAGGTGGGAACATGGGAAAACAATAGAAGTATACAATTCCTAGAAGGGATGCTGGATGGGCAGGAGTATTGCTTGGGTCTGTGGGAAATGCCACGTTAACATATATATATATGTATATTATTTGACATTCTGACTTATTTAAGAACACTCCTGAAATTCCAAAGGATTCATCTGTTTTTGTTCCATCAAAATTGATTCAATACTTTTTGCTCTACATTTCAACGAACATACATCAGGCGAAGAACGAAACCCTCCGTCGTCGGGTTGACGCCATCAGTGAAGTTTGTACTGCTTATCTTTATGACTGCCCTTTCACAACTGGCTTATAAGGATGCAACATTTAGAATTTCATGAAACTCTGATGAATCGTTAAAGGGGACTTATTTTATGTTTTGATGTTTTGGGAAACTGTTGAGTTGTAACGTACACTATGTTTGAACTGAGTAGGTATATGTGCATCATCGTGAAATTTAATGAAAATCCAATCAGCTGTTTAGCGGGACATTGAAATAAACAAACAAACTCCATTTCAACTTTATTAATATAAACAATTTATATATGATAAAAAGGTGTTGGGGAAGAGATTTCTCATAAAAATAGAAGTTGTCTTCCGATTGTTTTATTTTTGACTAGAACCGGTTCTCTACGCAACAGCGTCATCATAAGTGGCACATCCCACCCGCACAGCTTAGAGGCTAAATACCGACTGGCTTGGGAGGGATGTGCCACTGATGATGACACTGTTGCGTTGAAAACAGGTTTTGGTCAAAAATAAGTCATAGAAGACAACGTCTTTCATTTCTATGATTAACAATTTACGTAATAAGATCTACCTTATCATTGCTAGTATTTAATTTTGTTGAATTTTCGAGGTGTTGTTGAGTGGAGTTACTGGCTAGAATAGTGGAGTTACTGGGAGTTGAGTGGAGTGGAGTTACTGGCTAATAATAGAATGGAACGGACTGATATGGTCGGTAGTCCATTACACCTCATTGCCGTTGCTGGTATAGTTCAGAAAGAGAATTATAGCTGTGAGGCATGCCATATAAAAGCTGTCCATAGAAAGGCATTGGTTGAGAAGGATAATATGGCCAGTTGGGCACTCGAGGTGTCAGACCTCCGTTGTACAGTACAGAAGGGGATGGAGGTCCCTGCATGCCCACTGCAGGTGGCCCAAACAGATGATGGCTTGTTCCAGGATAAGATATGCCAGGCGTTCTGTCATAGTGGACGGCACGTCCGCGGTACAATGATGTCCCAGGTGTTGGAGGTACAGGTTGTCTGTGTGATCCTGAAGGTCCATATTCCCAACCCCCTCCTACTGGACGTCTATCTAAAAATGAATATAAAAGGTCTTCACGCAGGTGCAAATTAAAAAAAAAAATTGGTGGGTATTGTTTTTGAACTATAAAAAGAAGATTTTGGTGTAGGAAAGGGAGCCGCATATTTATTAAACCTTCATAAAATTACCTAATCTATAAACTGAGAATTTATATAACTAGAGTTTTTTATGTACATTTTTTATATTTTCTAAAAGCAGTGCCTCATGGGTGGGATATAACAAAATATTAAACTAAACAAATTTTACGGGAGACCGAAAGAGCGTACTTTTGGAGCGGCAACATTTTATTTATTTATTTATTTCTCAATTTAGTATGAGGATTGAGAAGCCCCCAGAATTATTAGAATATTAGTACAAACGGTGTCCTGGTTTTGGAAAGAGAGCGAACATTTAATTGAATAATTCGTCGTGGGGAAGTACATTGCTGGTGATCCACAGAAGACTTTTTTTCTTTGTGCGGTCAATGGGGCAGCCATTTTCCATAAAAATGACATATCCAGAACAGAAGGTGTATAATTTATTTTACAGATTTTATTTCTCAGCTCAATATTTATGTTTATGGCATCGTTTTATTTAATGCACAACCCTCTTTAATTTCCGTTTAAGTAGATTGAATATTGGGCTTTAATGTTTTATACTATGAAAAATGTCTGCATAGAACCCATAATCCGGTGTTCTCTCGAAAAAAAAAAAAAAAATTAAAAATGAGTAAAATTCTAGTAGCAATGGCGTAGCGTAGTAGGAGCGGCACCTTTAGGGGGCGGCAAAATTTCACAATAAATAATAATAATATCTTGTAAATATTTGAACCATTTCATATTTTTGTCGTGCCTACGATTCGGACCGATCGAAATGATCGGAATTTGTGGACTCACTTGAATTATTAAAATTTATTGCGAAATCCAAGCTGGAAGATACTCTGCCCAATATTATAATAATGCTCCGAATATTCTTCACAATTGCCATAAGGAATGCCAGCTGTGAGAGAAGTTTTTCAAAATTGAAATTAATCAAAAATTATTTAAGATCAACAATGAGTAATTAAAGAATTTTTGTAATAAATGTCATTATTATATTGTAAAACATATATATATATATTATATATATATATATATATATATATATATATATATATATATGTATATATATAAAACATATATATACATATATATATAATATATGTTTTATATATACAGGGTGAACCGAACGTAGATGCAAAAAAACTTATGCGTGAGACTACATCGAAAATTGAGTAAAACGCCGCCATCCGCACCTTTCTATCTCAATTCGTTCTCGAAATATGATTTTTTAAAGGGTTGTTTGAGAAAATCACGTTTCTCATAATAAAAACTCAATTTTTTCCACTTTCACTCATTTTTCCTCAACTTTTGGCAGCTTTTTCAAAATCAGCGTTAAATTTTCTGTAAGAAAACCGCACGTTCAATGTGAAAAATATCATAATGCGGACCGCAATAGCAGCTCAAGACGTTAAATGTCTAAAAATGATAAGTGTATGGAACAATTTGGAGGATCCCGGCTCTTCTAAAAAAAATTTTGGCAAGCTGTCAAATCTCATGAAAACTTGTACATTTAATCAGCTTTCTGATGGTGTAGTCGAAATAGTTATTATCTTGTTCCTTCGATGAAAAATTCAAGTGTAAATGCAAGAATACGTTAGGCACCTTAAGAAATACGAGTAAGTAGGTACCTACAACTAAGAGTGATTAGGGGTGGGGTGGGGGGCAAAAATGACATACTCAACTAACTTTTTTTGCTTTTTCCTTAGATTCTAATTGATCCGCATTAAGATACGAGAAATGTAGATCACGTAGGGTGTAAAAACTGCGTGACATTGGTGTACGGTAAGGGTAGAAGTTGATCACAAGGTAGAGAGTACACAATGTTTTTAATTGAAAAAATGGTGTCTACTAAGTCAAATTACGAACTGAAAACAAAAAAACAATGACAATTAAAGTATCTACCCACAAGTTAAAAAAACCTAAAGATTTATCTAAAGTGTTATTAAGAAAGCCTGTTCTCAAAATGCCCTTCGTTATTTCTTATGCATGCTCTAGCACGCTTACGCATTTGACGAACAGACACTTTGCACGTCAGACGATCTTGCACTGTCACTCCTGCCTCTAGAATTCTTCTCTACTACTTATCTCAGTAGCATAAACAAAACTCTTAAACAATCCCCAAACGAAAAAGTCCATTGGTGTGAGGTCTGGCGACCTGGCGGGCCAGTCGATGACACCGCTTCTACTTGGATTGGTAGAAGCGGTGTCATCGACTGGCCCGCCAGGTCGCCAGACCTCACACCAATGGACTTTTTCGTTTGGGGATTGTTTAAGAGTTTTGTTTATGCTACTGAGATAAGTAGTAGAGAAGAATTCTAGAGGCAGGAGTGACAGTGCAAGATCGTCTGACGTGCAAAGTGTCTGTTCGTCAAATGCGTAAGCGTGCTAGAGCATGCATAAGAAATAACGAAGGGCATTTTGAGAACAGGCTTTCTTAATAACACTTTAGATAAATCTTTAGGTTTTTTTAACTTGTGGGTAGATACTTTAATTGTCATTGTTTTTTTGTTTTCAGTTCGTAATTTGACTTAGTAGACACCATTTTTTCAATTAAAAACATTGTGTACTATCTACCTTGTGATCAACTTCTACCCTTACCGTACACCAATGTCACGCAGTTTTTACACCCTACGTGATCTACATTTCTCGTATCTTAATGCGGATCAATTAGAATCTAAGGAAAAAGCAAAAAAAGTTAGTTGAGTATGTCATTTTTGCCCCCCACCCCACCCCTAATCACTCTTAGTTGTAGGTACCTACTTACTCGTATTTCTTAAGGTGCCTAACGTATTCTTGCATTTACACTTGAATTTTTCATCGAAGGAACAAGATAATAACTATTTCGACTACACCATCAGAAAGCTGATTAAATGTACAAGTTTTCATGAGATTTGACAGCTTGCCAAAATTTTTTTTAGAAGAGCCGGGATCCTCCAAATTGTTCCATACACTTATCATTTTTAGACATTTAACGTCTTGAGCTGCTATTGCGGTCCGCATTATGATACTTTTCACATTGAACTTGCGGTTTTCTTACAGAAAATTTAACGCTGATTTTGAAAAAGCTGCCAAAAGTTGAGGAAAAATGAGTGAAAGTGGAAAAAATTGAGTTTTTATTATGAGAAACGTGATTTTCTCAAACAACCCTTTAAAAAATCATATTTCGAGAACGAATTGAGATAGAAAGGTGCGGATGGCGGCGTTTTACTCAATTTTCGATGTAGTCTCACGCATAAGTTTTTTTGCATTTACGTTCGGTTCACCCTGTATATATAAAACATATATTATATATATATATGTATATAACGTTCGGTTCACCCTGTATATGTTTTACAATATAATAATCACATTTATTACAAAAATTCTTAAATTCTTATATATATATAGTGACAGTTCGAGCAACCGTTCCATGTATTATTTGTATAGAAAAGGGGGGGTTCTGAAAAGAGAACATGTATAGTGATAGGAAAAGAATCGATATATTTCTAATCAGTTCTATATCAACTGACGGCAGAGAATGATGACTGTTCTTGCCGAAAAGTTCTTTAGAATTACTTTATATTATAGTCTTTTAAATTGAAATACCTAAATAAGAGGGCGGCAAAATTTTCTTGCGCCCCGGGCGGTTGATACCCACGCTACGCCATTGACTAGTAATAATAATAAAGAAAACGTATGTTTAAAAAAAATATATTGTCTATTTCACAGATAATATATAATATGGGAGTACTTTCGGTATTGCTACCATCTTCAGCCACGACTTAACAAATACTGATACGACTTAACAAATACAAAGTCGTGGCTGAAGATGGTAGCAATACTGAAAGTACTCCCATATTATATATTATCTGTGAAATAGACAATATTTTTAAAAAAACATACGTTTTCTTTATTTTTATCAAGTGTTTCACGATATCTCTGCAAAAATGTTAAATATCAATGGAGTTGCTTGAATTTCCCACCAGTTTTATTTATTAATTATCCTCTCTCCCACTTGTTGACCAGGTGCGCATTAGTACCTTTTATACTCAGTTGTCTTATAGTAGCCTCCCTCTGAGGCCCCAGTTATCGTATGGATGCCTCCCTCTGAGGTTGTCTTACGTACTCACGTTGCCTCCCTCTGAGGCCCCAAATAGTTGTTCGTCTAGCTGCCCTCCCCCTGAAGCAGTATTAGGTCTGCTGCCCGTTGCCTACACGGCCCCAGTTTGCCTGCTCCAGATAGACCGTCCAGACTTCCGTCCAGTAAGGTATTTAGTACAATAGCAATCGCTGGCCAGCCATTTGTAATTTGTTTAGATGCCCCTGGGCGAAGAAGGCTGTGCCTGGAAAGTGGTAAGTGTTTCATAATATAGTCCATTTTCAATTTATACAGTCCACTGTTCATAAACCCCCCCTCCGTATGCTCCACCCTGATTCTATAAATCGGCCGTGGCGCCTACAAATAGTAATATTAATAATAAAAAAATGGGCTTAAATCTTTCTTTCTGAAGACTACAGATATTACAGAAAATTTTTTGGAAACAAAAAAAAAACATGAAATCATTGAATATTTATGGCTGTGGGGGAGGCAATATCTAAATATATTACATGTGTTCATTATGCATCAAAGCACTGTTGACCTGGAATCTGAGGGCGCCGATAGTGTTATAGCCTAATGAGCTCAAGATCGCGGGTTCGAAAACCGGCCGAGGCCTTTAGGTTTGTTATCTAGGGTGTCAACAAAACTTGCACACGCCGACCTTTGGATGGGACGTTGAGCGAAAGTCCCCCCCCCTCCCCCCCCCCCCCCCCCCCCCCGAGTATATCTGAACACAGAGGCTAGAAGCCAATACATATGCAGCTATGACATGTCACTAAAATAAAATATAACGGTTGTAGATCGGCCTTACCACGTCCCGGAAAGACCTCTCCTCCGCCGTGTCGTTGGAGCTCGGGAATGGTCGTCTCATCATCTAACAAAACAAATGTATAAAATAAATCAGAATGTTTTGGGAATGAGACGTAGAGGAAGGGTCTGAGTGTGGGAAGAGAAGTTTTAGTTGTCGAGGCGAAATTACACTGGGCCAATAATGTCAGTGAAAGTGCATGCTAATAGAACAGAAAGGGGATTTGACTTGGGAGCCTTTCTTGACAATACCTCAGTATTAACAATAATAAAATCCGTCCATTCGCATAGAAACGACATCATATGCCGATGGATCATATACATGCAGGGTATAGTGCAAACTTGAGGTCATGAACCAGGTGACTGGAACATGCAGGGTATAGTGCAAACTTGAGGTCATGAACCAGGTGACTGGAACATGCGGGGTATAGTGCAAACTTGAGGTCATGAACCAGGTGACTGGAACATGCAGGGTATAGTGCAAACTTGAGGTCATAAACCAGGTGACTGGAACATGCAGGGTACAGTGCAAACTTGACCCAAAAGAAGAACATGAAGGACATCCCTTCAAGGTGTAATTAGTTATTGTGACTCATGCCAGACTGTGACTGCTACCAGTACCTACTACCAGAGTGCTCTGTCGTCACTCCAGTGTACATGAGCCCGACTCTATTTTGGAAGTCCTAAATTTTGCCTACTCATACATGATACAATCCAGTAAGTACCCTTTGGCAGCAACATGAAAATGATAGAATATCTGCAATAAAATGAAATACAATGTAATGTCGGCCTTACCACTATCCGAAGAGTCCGCAGCTTTGCGTTGACGGCGGTGAAGAGGAACCCCACCTCCTAATAAACAATTTTTAAATAAGTAACAGCAAAACTTCTTCGAGACTTACAAAGTAGGACTTTTTAAATAATTAGCGGCAAACTTTAAAAGGTCTTCGAGACTTACAAGTTAGGATTTTTTAAAGTTAATTTAAACTCTTTTTTCATAGTCCATGTTAACAATATTTAGATTAAGGTCAGGGTTCAATTATAAAAAAACATATTTAGTTTAAATATAATAATTATATATAATATCCAATTATTGGATATTATACAAGGGTGGTGGTCTAGACTGTAGTGTGTTGTAATACATTACCATCTCGGGACTTGTACATCTTATGCGTCGTAAACATCTCATGGGCTTCACGATAATTCTTGTCGAACTGTAGTTCATCTTCTGAGAGCGGGGAGTCATTTAGGGCACCTAATTCAAAAAATGTATATATTTATTTATTTTTACGCTAAGAACCTTTTCATACAAATGAAAGGATACAATTCAAATAGAAATATATCAATACTTCGTTTTTGTATGTAGGGAGGCACAATGGGATAGATTTTCATGAACCTTCACTGTTCAATAATTTAAGGTTCCGAAAGTTACATAGGCTATGTGGAGTCTTCAACTTTCGAACATAAAATGAGTCTATGAGCGGATTTTCATATTTTAACATGTAACATAGGTTTAAACATAGTTAATGGGTTACCACAATTTTTATGCTTAGCCCCCCCTCCATAGCCTCTGTTAAGAATTTGGAGACACCATTCACCCTATTTTCCAACTTAGCTTTTAAGAATACACTTCATTGAAATCCGATCATCCGTTGATAAGCTATACCTATTTTTATGTTTACCCCCCCCCCCCCCCACAACCCCCCTTCCCCTTAAGAATTTCGTGACGCCAGATAGTCTATATCACAATAGGGTCTTGGGAATACTACATATAAAATTTCATTAAAATCCGATCATCCGTTGATAAGCTACACCTATTTTTATGTACCAAAAAATGAAACATACAACGCCTACAGTAATCCATTATACTACGCCACATTGCCAATGCCCCATTTTACGTTTCCAACCTCACATTACATAATGACCTCAACATCCCATTTGTACCTTCTGTTATCAGGAAACGATATCAAACTTTTCACGACAAACTCCATCATCACGCTAATCCACTTAAACAAGAATTATCTAAAAACACTCTCCCCACAAATCCACCACGACGCCTCAAGCGGATATGGCAGAGGGACCTGCTCCAGGACTAGCCTGGACTCCTCTTCGGTCACGTAACTCAGCAGTACAGCCACGCACCTGACACTGCACTATTTATCGCAATTGCTAATGGCAAATGTTATTATGCCGTTGTAATTATATAAATAAATAAAATAAAATTTTTATGTATTTTGAGGCCTCACACACCCTATTTTTCAATTGGCTATTAAGAATACTACATGTGAAATTTCATGACAATCCGACTATCCGTTAATGAGCTAGAATACTTTTTTCCTAGCCCCTCTCATAACCCACCCTCCCGTTCAAAATTTTCCGATGCCATCTAGCCTATTTTTCAATCTGGCTCTAATGGATTGCCACCAGAACAAATTAGATCGGATGATCTTTTTCAAGAATTCCTAAAATCCACTTTTTTAGCAGTCTTTTTGTCCAAACGAAAAAACGGATGAACCGAATTTGAAAAAATTTCTTTCAGATCAAATTTAAGTTGATACGCTTCGATTGGCACCAAAACGGAGTCGATATCATTTTTCATTCGCGAGATATCGTTCAGGAAAAATTGACCACGCACGTACATACGTAGTAGTAGTACCATACGACACACACACACATACTTCTTTCCAAAAATAGTGTAAAAATACTGTAATGACCTTGAAACATAAAAATATGATGAAAATTTTGATTTAGATTTTCGGACCCATTACAATAACTTCCCTATATGCTGGGAATTTAACAACTGCCGATGTAATAAATGATCGATTCAAAATTTAGTATGAGGATTTAGGAGCCTACATGTAAGTTGAATATTAGCGCAAACAGTCCACTAGTTTTGGAGGAGAAGCGAAAAGTTAATTGATTAATTCATTCTGGAGGTGTACATTGACGGTGATTCACCGACGACTATTTTATTATATATATATATATATATATATATATATATATATATGTGTGTGTGTGTGTGGTAGAGATATAAACTGGAGGATGATAGATAAGGTTACCATCTTGGCCGAACCTCGCAGCCCCTCTGTCCTTTAACCTCCTACCACGAGCGCCAGTGTAACTCCGGTAGAACTGATAGAAACCTTTCGTAAGCTTAAATCTTCCTGGTAAACCAAATAAAAAAACAATATATTCTACAAACAAAAACATAGGTATAGATGAAAATAAGAATATTACAATAATTATAGGTTAGGTTATATGACTCATGCCCGGGCTTTAACAACGAGGTCATATCGCCTACTACCAGAGCGCTCTTTCGTCACTCTAGTGGACATGAGCCCGACTCTCCTGTGGGAGTCCTAAATTTTTATTCATCTAGGGTAGGGGTCTTTAACGAGTACCTGACATCGTACAGGCTCGGAACCATCGCTTAACGTCCCATCCGAAGGACGGCGTGCTTAAGTTTATTTTACCTCCCAGATAAAATAAACTAAGGGCCTCGGTCGGGTTACGAACCCACGACCTTGGGCTCAGAAGTCAAGCACGCATACCACTGAGCTACCGGCGCCCTCTTCATATATATGTGAGAAGGCGGTGAAGGGGACTTTGTCAGAAAACTCGAAAGAGTTAAGGAAAATCAAATATTTGTTCCCCATTTATTAAGATTGGCTCGGCCAAGGAACCCGCGATTAGGACATCGAGAATGTTGACCTGTAAACAGGATATTTGACATTGACAATGATGATAAACTTCCGCTTCTCAGAGGTTAAATACCGATGAGGAGATGCGTTGTGGTCAGATTCTGGAACCTGGGATGGACGCTTGGACCTGTCTCTCTCTGCTGCTGAACGTAAGTCGAATTCCTATTGTTTATGTTTCCATGTGTTAAACTGTTCTTGTCACTTCTTGTTATCTGTCTTGAGTTCTGACATTTAAATACATTCTCAAAGTAGTTATCAACAGCCTAATTTGTGTTACCATTGCAACCCCCAAGAATTATCAAGTAACATAAAGTTATGATCCCGGTTTGGTGAGTGAAGCACCATAAACTAAATTAAAGTAAAGACATCATTCTATTCTTCACAAGTAGTGAACTACCAGTCATTTCTACTTCTTCACATACATCTTTATGTATAGAGTGAACGTTCAGGGCGCCGGTAGCTCAGTGGTACGCGTGCTTGCTTACTAAACTTACTTCTGATCACATCCGAAAGCTAAACTTTCATATATAATATTTTTTTATATATTTGTTATATTTTATTTATTTATTTATTTTTTTCTCTCACTCCCTTTCAAGATGTGTTTTTCTTGGCACCTTATTGTGCATATTGCAAAACCAAATAGCTTCTTTGTTATATTTTGTTAGGCCCTGAAGAAGGAAATAAATTATTTCCGAAACGTTGACCAAATTCTCAGTTATTTTATTAACATGACACAAGCTCGACTTCCCTCAACATTGAAAATTAAAGCTGCGGCTTTTCTTGGTGTTCTGCGTGTCTCACTCAGCATTAATTCTTTTTCCGCTCTAAACTTTTTTTTTTTTTTCAAAAAATGAAAAAAATTGGCGCAACATAATATGCAGTTAAAATATGCAAAAACCACTGAAATATGCATAAATATTCATTTATGGTCAAATATGCAGACATAGGCAAAATAAAAGCTGCTTTAATCATACCGTTTTGGTCCAAAACATGTTTTAAAAGTCATAATAGTGATGTACGAAGCAGAGATAAAAATATGCAAATGCATTAACATTCGAGCCCTATTGATAAGGTACACTGGAGTGCAGGTATATTGTTAAGGTACACTGGCGGGCAGGTATATTTTTAAAGTACACTGGAGGGCAGGTATATTATTAAGGTACACTAGAGGGCAGGTATATTGTTAAGGTACACTAGAGGGCAGGTCACTCCTTATCGCTCTCCTTCACTGTTCTCTACTTATACAAGGATTAGATAATACCTCCGTGTCCTAATCGCTTCCTTTCATTGAAGATGTTATGTGCCCTTAGATATTTCCAAAAAAAATTGACATCTAGCGCATGTGTGTATTTGTCTTCCTGCCGATGGCTCGAATCTAACCACAAATAAAATTATACAATTATAATCACAATATTCTTGACTTGAGATATGGAGCATGTCCTAGATACGGGAGATGCCGTAGTTTACAGAAAAAAAGGTATAGTGAATCAACGGCAATGTACTTCACCAACACAAATAAGTTTAATCAACGGCAATATACTTCACCAACACAAATTAGTTTAATCAACGGCAATGTACTTCACCAACACAAATAAGTTTAATCAACGGCAATATACTTCACCAACACAAATTAGTTTAATCAACGGCAATGTACTTCACCAACACAAATTAGTTTAATCAACGGCAATGTACTTCACCAACACAAATTAGTTTAATCAATAAGTTTTCGCTATCCCTCGAAGGCCTTCTCCTTTCAGCGGATTCGACTGAAAACCAATATGTCTCTAACTACTGAAGGATGATTATCTTGGCTATTTTAATTGGCCTCCCCCCCCCCCCCCTCCCTTCTTTACTTTATACAATTCAGCTAAAAAATCAATTATGAGGTTTTAGATCAATAAATAGTAATTCGATTCAATATATCGATCGCGCCGTATGCCCACAGACAAACATTAACAGACTCTTATTTTCATTTTTTTCTTGAACCAGGTTACAGCAGAACTTCCCCAGCATGCCATGCTCCAGTCAACAGAATCCCCTATCTTATATACAGAGCTGCACTTAGATTAAGCCAGTATTAGTTTAGTGGTTGGTCGGTCAACATTGTATTTTATTTTCAAATAACGTTTTTTTTTTTAACTTTTTGTCATCTCAGTGACAATCTATCTCTTCTACATCTATCGAATCGGACCTTTCCTTTATCTCCCTACCACTTATATGGAAGCAAAAACTATATGTTCTTTATGAATATATTAATACTTTAAATGGATTTTTTCTTGCCTTTTTGTAAACAACAACAGCTGTTTTTGCACAAAATTCTTTATGTGTTCTTTGTATGTTGAAGAATATTTTTATCAAAAAGTTTGTACGTTAGAACACTGAAAAAACAGCTCAAAAAAAAAGGTGTCCGATTTTAAACCGAAAAAGGCTTCGCCCGGATTTTTACATTTGAATTTTGTCTCTCAATTGATTTCAATGGAGATTTCGTTTTTCGGTAATTATTCCTCCGTGGTATGTTCGATTTCAGATTTTTTTTAGTAGTAAACCATAGTCACCGTGTCCACTACCATCGTGGCTTTAAATGTGATCGGTAAAGGGGTTTGGGAGGAGTACGAGTACAACGAAATATATGAGTCGCCTAAGAAAGAGCTTCGTAAACTCAGCTCAATAACGTAAGTGCCATAAATGGAAGAAAATGTAAATAATAAAATATCTGGCATTTTTTTTACAACCTTTTGTACTGTTTTCCACCTACTTTCACGCTTTCACACTGTTTTCCACCAACAACGCTAACACATTTTCGAATTAATTCTAAAGGTATGTGTAATTCATCTAATATTCTTGATTGACGACTGTCCCACTTTAAACTTGATAAAATATAAGTTGAGGAACGCGGACATATTGTGGAAACTTGTAATAAATAAATAAAACAAACTTATTTTTGAAATATTGTCTATTCCACTAAAGATATATATACATATATAACTACCGGTTTCGGCTTTATACCATCGTCAGGTCTAGTTATGAACTAGCGGTAGTTATATATGTATATTGTAATAAAAATGGTGATATCTATTTACTTTAAATCTAAACTGCGGAGATTTTCTCAAAAATGCTTTGTCTTTACGTCGGCTGGATATTACTGCATGGAGACAGGCTGCTCACTCAAGATGAATGGGGAACTCAAATTGAAGTCGGGCTAAACTTCCTGTCGACTCTCGGGGCTTCTCTCAACGGAACATCAATGGAGGGCTCTTGAAGACTCCCCAAAGACTCCTGGACTCTTCCTCAAGCTCTGGACTTCCACTAGAACTGCCCTCTTCTACTGTTGGATCTCGACTCCACTTGGAACTGCCTACCAACTCTCGACTTCCTTTTAAGCTCTGCACTGGTTCCCCCTCCATCTTTCTTCTCCCTTCTCCTCTGTTCTCTCGGAAAGTTAGCGGCTTTTTCTTTATGAAGCCTCCAATTTGCCCTTGTCAACTTTATGTTAGCAGTCCAGATAGCTTTATAGGCTTCTAAACGAAGGTTTAGAGCTATAATCCGATAATATCTTCATAGTTCCATTCTTCTGTCAACTGGATGGGTTGTAAAAGGCTATACAAATACTCATCCAGGTAACTAGGCTATCCCTCGGTACCTGAGCCCGGTCCCTCTAGCCAGCCTCCAGAATTAAGGGTTTATTACTCCATAATATACATTATTCACTCTACAAATTTTAAATAAAAATACATTTTACAATATATTTGGCCTACGCAAATTGCCTATATTACATTACCCTCCCCTTATTTTACTAAAATTGTACATAGGACAATTTGATTCCTACATACAATAATTTCCATACAAAAAAAAACATTTATTCAACAAAAAAAAAACTAGTGTTTAAACAACTTATACCTAAAATTTGGGGTCAAGGAGTTGGGCAGTGGTAGTACCTTTGTTTTGGTTGACATAACACTGGTCCACCCCCAACTCCAGGGGAGTAACTGAGGAGACGAGTGGGAATATCTCCGAGGAAGCTTCTCCTAGGACCGTCCGAGCGCGGCGAAGAACCGCATCCTGCCAGAGGTGGCCCTGCTTTCGACAGAACACGGCGGATCTAGACCGGGAGGTCGATAAACGTCCCTGGTGGTGGGCAGCAGCAACCACCAGTACTGGCGTGGAGCCGAAGACGGGAGGTCAGCGGATCCATGGCTAGAGATCACCGGGCCGTGCTAGAATCCAGCTGTACGGCGGTGAACTGCGAGGGCGAATGAGGCTCTACAGCCGTGGTGAAGGCAACTCATTTAGGGGCAGGGTACCCCGAAATTAACACCCCTGGTCCTCCAGGTTGGGGCGTTGGGCGTGGGGCTAACAACCCCACCCTGTAAAAAAAGCAATGTTTCGAAATCACAACAATCAAGGAAAGCCGGACGGATTAATGGTAACGACAATGGAACTTGGAAACGGACTAAACAAATTAATATTGCAACATGGAATGTAAGGAGCATATATGAAGTTGGAGCAAGTCAGGTGTTGGAGAGAGCCCTGGGGAAGTATGGAGTCGACGTGGCTGCACTCCAGGAAATAAGATGGAGAAACACGGAACTCGTGGACCTCAGGGACTACACCCTGATCAACAGCGGTCATAGGGCCAACGTGGTGGGGACAGGCTTTGTGGTGAGGAAAGGTTTAAAGCATGCCATCCTCAACTACAAACCTGTCAGTGAAAGGATATGTACACTGAGGCTGAAGGGTAGGTTCTTTAACCTTTCCCTGGTCAGTGTACATGCCCCAACAGAAGAGAAGGACGTAGAAGAAAAGGATCAGTTCTACGATCTGTTGGAGAGGACCTATGACAGCCTGCCTAGATATGATGTCAAGCTGGTCCTGGGAGACTTCAACTCCAAGGTCGGGAAGGAGCAGGCCCTCAGACCCACCATTGGGTGCCACAGCCTCCATGACATCTCTAATGACAATGGGGCCGAGGAGGATACTGGAGGGACACCCGGGAGGACAAAGAAGAAGAGGTAGACCCCGCTTACGTTGGCTGGAGGACGTGGAGGACGACCTCAGAACGATGGGTGTGAGAAGATGGAGACGGGAGGCCGAGGATAGATTAGAATGGCGGAAGATTGTTGCGGAGGCCCAGGTTCTACAAGGACCGTAGCGCCAGGGAAAGTAAGTAAGAAAGTAAGTAATACCTAAAATTTATAATTAACAAAAAAAATCATCTCATTTATTTTTAAACTATAATATATACACGAATTTCAGAAGAAACACAACTTACTAACTAGAGTTTGACTAATATATATTTACAAGAAATTTATAAATAATATAAAAGAAAACAAATTATTAATTTTTACTATGGGTACCAAAGCTTCAATATTTATTTTACACAATTTTCGTCCTTTCTCCATCTTTCACAGTAATCAACTTATTTTATGCAAAAAGAAAACATAACATCAACTAATTTTCCCTAAAATATGGATAACCAATTCTAACAATTGAAGCGGTCATTGTTGAAAGGGGATATGTAACAAAAATACAAATTTTGGGAAGCTCAATAAAACTTCCTAAAGAACTGCGTCACATACCTCCTTTCAACAGTGACTCAGATATTCTCAGCTCCACCACAACCAAAGAGCGCACTGCACATGTCTCATTTCAACACAGAAGATGTGTTCAGTCCTCAAGATTATGAAAATATAAAAAAGTCGTTTTAACATTTGATGTCACATATCCCCTTTTAACAATGACCGCTTCAATTACACTTTAATATTTAAATTTCTCAAAAAATCTGGGTCGACCTTAATCAATGACAAAAAGAAACGGGTTGCCTTCTAAATTCAAAACTTTCCTTCTTTGATTCCATTTTATAAATATTTCATCCTATCATCTACATTCGAGCAATCAAACAAATTCATCTTATTTTCTTAATTATTCAATTTATCCCCCCCTTTTAAGTACATGTTTCTTATTATATATGTGACGCTACTCAGGTCTTCACCCATTCCCTACCTATCCTTCATTTCTCTTAACATCAAAAAATAATCTCATATACTCAAAAAATCTCATATGTTTCTAACACATATTATTACTTCTTATATCGTCGTAGTCTCTATAATACTTCATATATCATCGTAGAAATCATGGATCCTCCCTTCCTTGGGTAGGCCATCTCAAAATTATATCGTCACAGTACTGCCCTCTTCTACTGTTGGATCTCGACTCCACTTGGAACTGCCTACCAACTCTCGACTTCCTTTTGAGCTCTGCACTGGTTCCCCCTCCATCTTTCTTCTCCCTTCTCCTCTGTTCTCTCGGAAAGTTAGCGGCTTTTTCTTTATGAAGCCTCCAATTTGCCCTTGTCAACTTTATGTTGGCAGACCAGATAGCTTTATAGGCTTCTAAACGAAGGTTTAGAGCGATAATCCGATAATATCTTCATAGTTCCATTCTTCTGTCAATTGGATGGGGTGTAAAAGGCTATACAAATACTCATCCGCTATCCCTCGGTACCTGAGCCCGGTCCCTCTAGCCAGCCTCCAGAATTAAGGGTTTATTACTCCATAATATACATTATTCACTCTACAAATTTTAAATAAAAATACATTTTACAATATATTTGGCCTACGCAAATTGCCTACATTACAATATATATCTTTAGTGGAATAGACAATATTTCAAAAATAAGTTTGTTTTATTTGTTGATAAAATATCATTAGTCAAACATTTATTAGGGGGATTTTTATGTAATTGCTAATTTAAAGATATAATTAATTTTATACTCATTAAAGTCAACCCAAATAAAAAAAACCCACTTCCCTGTAGAAAGTTTCTTCATCTTGTTACACATAACGGCATAAGTTAAAAATGTCCGTCTCTGGACTTGTTCCATTTAATCTGACCTAAGAGCTAACTCCATGTCAAATATGAAATTTCAGCTGCAGCGGTTTGAAATTTGATCTCCCAGTTTTAGCGTCCCGTCTGCATCTATATAGATATTCTCAGAATTATTACCAGATGTAGAAGGCCGCTCTGCGAATCGAACCTTCCTATCGTCTTCAACAGGATGTCCGTCGTCTGCAAGGCAATATTATTATTGTAATCATATAAGCCATGAAAAATACATCCTAAAATAAAAAGTTAAATAAATCAACATTTTTGACGTAAAAACGTCTATTCGCTCGTTAAGCACAGTGATAGCCGGTCAAACTTTCTTGTGTTACAAAATACCGTCAGATTTCAATCGCTAATAACTACGAGACTAATAATGCGATAACAACGGTTGAGGTCACAATGGATAGAGCATGTCTGTACGTGTTTGTTTTGCCTGTGACGTTATCGGGCTAATGTGGGCGCCGGCGGATGATTGTTGCGAATTAGCGTTGTGTAAAATTAGAAATTAGTGTAGCGTGATAACGCGTTTAGATAGGACGTTGATTCGGGTGTCATTGTAAAGAGCTTGAGGAGCACTACTAGGACTCAAAGTGAAACAATAAAAATATTCGCCGAAATATATGTAAAAAGCAGTATTAAATTGAAAATTGGAAAAAAATTAAATATGTCGTCTCATTTGAATCGTAAATATGCGCGGAATTATAGAAAACGTAAATCAGAGGAAAGCTCGCATCAAAAGGAATTTAAAATGCCTAAAAAGTCTAGTGTCGAGCAAATGCAAGAGCAACGGCAGCATCAAAAAGAAAATGAAAAAACGGCGCAAAGCTATAACGTAAGTGGCCCATCGGCCACCGACAGTCCAAACGTCTACGGATCATGTGCAGATGTCGTTGGAAGGCAATAAAGAAAACAGTGGTAATATAGAGATCACGGGCAACGTGACAGCGCTAGACAAGTATGTATTGCGGTCACCAAATATCGTCGTGTTGTGGTCACAATGGATAGAGCATGTCTGTTTTTGACACAAATTGCATGCCATAAAATTGCAGAACAACAGTTCGATACAGTGTGAGGTGTACGTGTGTTATTTTAGCTACCACAGACAATTGCTACATGCAATAAACTTGTGATTTATCTATTCTGTAACCATACTACTCTGTATAACCATTGTATTAAAGAGATTGATAATTAAATTAAATATTAATATGAAACTCTTGTTATGATTTTATCCCGACGTTTTCAGGGAAAATCTACGGCGCGGCCCTTGACTACGCCTAATGTTTTTTTGGGGGGGAGGCGGGAGTCCAATTCGCACGTACGAACGTCCTACACGAAAGACGGCGTGCTCAAGATTTTTTCACCTCGCAGATAAAAAACCTACAGACCTCGGCCGGGCCTCGAACCCGCGATCTTGAGCTCAGTAGGCAAGCACGCTACCTCCGAGCTGCCGTGTGTTTTATTTATTTGTTTCACCTGGTTGTGGAGATTCCGGCTGTGGCCTTGTATTTTCCATGTCCTTCAGTATTTCTTCTCCGCTTGAAGTTTCGGCCGACAGGTTGCCAATCCAACTTCGAATATCAGGTTCACCTGATTAGAAAATTAAATTGAATTAGTTCAAAGTATGGGGGGGGAGGGGGGGGGGGGGGGGGGGGGAGGTGTGCCAACTGTTCAAAATATGGGGTGCGACATGGGCCACCTGTTCAAAGTATGGGGGTGGCAATGTGTGCCAACTGTTCAAAGTATGAGGGGCGACATGGGCCACCTGTTCAAAGTATGGGGGTGGCAATGTGTGCCAACTGTTCAAAGTATGGGGGGCGACATGGGCCACCTGTTCAAAGTATGGGGGTGGCGATGAGTGCCAACTCTTCAAAGTATGGGGGCGCGATGTGTGCCAACTGTTCAAAGTATGGGGGCGCGACGTGTGCCACCTGTCCAAAGTACGGGGGGCGACATGGGCCACCTGTTCAAAGTATGGGGGGCGACATGGGCCAACTGTTCAAAGTATGGGGGTGGCGACGTGTGTCACCTGTTCAAAGTATGGGGGTGGCGACGTGTGCCACCTGTTCAAAGTATGGGGGTGGCGATGAGTGCCAACTCTTCAAAGTATGGGGGCGCGATGTGTGCCAACTGTTCAAAGTATGGGGGGCGACATGGGCCACCTGTTCAAAGTATGGGGGTGGCGATGAGTGCCAACTCTTCAAAGTATGGGGGCGCGATGTGTGCCAACTGTCCAAAGTATGGGGGGCGACATGGGCCACCTGTTCAAAGTATGGGGGCGGGACGTGTGCCAACTGTTCAAAGTATGGGGGTGGCGACGTGTGCCACCTGTTCAAAGTATGGGGGTGGCGATGTGTGCCACCTGTTCTAAGTATGGGGGCGCGACGTGTGACACCTGTTCAAAGTATGGGGGCGAGACGTGTGCCACCTGTCCAAAGTATGGGGGGCGACATGGGCCACCTGTTCAAAGTATGGGGGCGCGACGTGTGCCAACTGTTCAAAGTATGGGGGTGGCGACGTGTGCCACCTGTTCAAAGTATGGGGGTGGCAATGTGTGCCAACTGTTCAAAGTATGGGGGGCGACATGGGCCACCTGTTCAAAGTATGGGGGTGGCGATGAGTGCCAACTCTTCAAAGTATGGGGGCGCGATGTGTGCCAACTGTTCAAAGTATGGGGGCGCGACGTGTGCCACCTGTCCAAAGTACGGGGGGCGACATGGGCCACCTGTTCAAAGTATGGGGGGCGACATGGGCCAACTGTTCAAAGTATGGGGGTGGCGACGTGTGCCACCTGTTCAAAGTATGGGGGTGGCGACGTGTGCCACCTGTTCAAAGTATGGGGGTGGCGATGAGTGCCAACTCTTCAAAGTATGGGGGCGCGATGTGTGCCAACTGTTCAAAGTATGGGGGTGGCGATGTGTGCCACCTGTTCAAAGTATGGGGGCGCGACGTGTGCCACCTGTCCAAAGTATGGGGGGCGACATGGGCCCCTGTTCAAAGTATGGGGGCGCGACGTGTGCCAACTGTTCAAAGTATGGGGGTGGCGACGTGTGCCACCTGTTCAAAGTATGGGGGTGGCGATGTGTGTCACCTGTTCTAAGTATGGGGGCGCGACGTGTGACACCTGTTCAAAGTATGGGGGCGAGACGTGTGCCACCTGTCCAAAGTATGGGGGGCGACATGGGCCACCTGTTCAAAGTATGGGGGCGCGACGTGTGCCAACTGTTCAAAGTATGGGGGTGGCGACGTGTGCCACCTGTTCAAAGTATGGGGGTGGCGACGTGTGCCACCTGTTCAAAGTATGGGGGGCGACATGGGCCACCTGTTCAAAGTATGGGGGCGCGACGTGTGCCACCTGTCCAAAGTATTGGGGGCGACATGGGCCACCTGTTCAAAGTATGGGGGCGCGACGTGTGCCACCTGTTCAAAGTATGGGGGGCGACATGGGCCATCTGTTCAAAGTATGGGGGCGCGACGTGTGCCAACTGTTCAAAGTATGGGGGTGGCGACGTGTGCCACCTGTTCAAAGTATGGGGGGCGACATGGGCCACCTGTTCAAAGTATGGGGGGCGACATGGGCCACCTGTTCAAAGTATGTGGGTGGCGACGTGTGCCAACTGTTCAAAGTATGGGGGTGGCGACGTGTGCCAACTGTTCAAAGTATGGGGGGGGGGGGGGGGGGAGGGGGGGCGACGTGGGCCAACTGTTCAAAGTATGGGGGTGGCGATGTGTGCCACCTGTTCAAAGTATTGTTCCGGACAGTCCATTTGCATTTGAAGGAAATATCTCCTCGTTCTGGACAGTCCATTTAACCCATTATATTTTCATGTCTCATACAGCATATTTTCCCAATAAAACTCACAGACATAAAGTAGATATGATTTAGATGACAAATTACCAATAGATGACACAACCGAGCTCTCAGCTGAACCTTCGACCGAAGTTATAGGAAGCTGCAACCCCCGGCGCCATTTGTCCACTCGTTCTTCTGAAAGGAAGATATATTATTTCTTATAGGCACTTGAATATTATGTTACATCAATGTCTATTCGCTCAATTAACCAGGGAAGGCAGACTACATGCAGCCAAAATCATATAGAATGATCAGCCTATCGTCATTTTTCTTGAAAGGGACGGAGAAACTGGTTGATAAGTACATCAAGGAAGAGGGCAAGGTAGGAAAAACCCTACACAGAAACCAAATGCGTATCTGGAGGGTAGATCAACAACCACAGCCCTTCACAGCCTAGTAGGAAGGATTGAGGAAACCATCGAGCACAAAGAGTACGCTCTCGGATGCTTCTTCAATATCGAGGGGGCATTTTACAGCATATCCTTTCATAGTATTGAAGAAGCCCTACAGAAAAGTAAGGTAAAACATTAGATGGATCAGCAACCTGTTAGCAACAAGAAGAATGATTGCCAAAAATGGCAGCGACAAAGCGGAGGTAAACGCCACCAAGGGCAGTCCGCAAGGAGGGTGTCTGTCACCTCATCTCTGGTGCCTGGTGGTGGACGAGCTTATCTGCAAACTGAACAGAGAGGGATATTACATGAATGCCTATGATCAGAGGAAAGTTCCTGGATACTGTCTGCTCTGCGATGCAAGCAGCCCTAGATATGGTAGGAGAGTGGTGTGAAGATAAGGCACTGACCGTTAGTTAGAACAAAACGGAACTAGTCCTCTTCACCAGAATGAGGAAGAGAGAGGGTCTCTTTAGACCCAAACTGTTCGGGCGAGAGCTGGTAATGTGAAATATCTGGGAATACACCTGGATACTTCATTGTCATGGAGAATGCACATCCAGGTCACCCACAATAAATCTATTGGGGCGTTCCGTAAGTGCAGAAGAGCAATCGGGAGAACATGGGGTATTAGCCCTAAATCAGTAATTTGGATATACAAGGCGGTGATGAAACCACGAGTCACTTATGCTGCGGTGTGCTGGTGGCACAAAGTGGCGCAACAGAGCGTAAGCAGTAAACTTCAAAAGATAGTACGTCTAGTATGCCTTGCAGCAACCGGAGCAATGAGAACAACGCCCACGGCTGCTATGGCTATGATAGTAGGAATCGAGCCTCTGGATCTAAGTGTACGGACTTCAGCAATGAATACCTGCTGCAGCCTCGAGACTAAAGGAGAGTGGAATAGGGCGTTCAGAGGAGAATCAAAGAAGTATTAAGCGAAATAGACCCTATATTTAGATGGAGAAAAGATGAGATGGTACAGCGCACCAATCTAATTTTTTTTTTTTTTTTATTCTACAATCTGTACAAACAATAACAATAAGCAGAAGTGATGACTAAGACGACATGATAAAATAATAGGTAATACTAAATATTTAAAACATAATAAGAAGCAAAAAAAAGAAATTAATAATCACAAAATAAGCAAACATATACAAAAATAATAAACAGAATACATAATAAAATGAAAGAGATAAAATAAAAAAAATAAAAATAAAACAAACTAAAAATAACTAAATAAAATAATTAAAAAATATAAGAAACTGGACGAGGACAGCACCAGTAGGACTGCCGCACACTGCCATATACCACTCTCCAACTAGTGGAGAGGGGAGGAGGCGGCGGGAGACCAGCGCTGACCCTCCACCACACTGCCCAACCATCCACTGTCCAGAAGTGGAGGAAGACTAGGAGGCGGGGCGTTGAAAGGATAGAGAGGCGTGAGGGGAGAATCCGGTCATCACCAGCACTCCCTTAAAAATGGCGTGTGAAGAAGAAAAAAAAAAAAAAATAAATAATAATTAACAAAAATTAAAATAAAAAATTAATAAACGCACAAAAAAAATAAAAAAAAAATAGATAAAAATATTAAAATTTAAAAAAAAATATATATATATGTATATATATATATATATATTATACCATCTCCCTCCTTGTGTGAGTGCATTTTTACGTAAATAGTGAATATAAAATTACATCGGAAAAATTATTTAAATTGAGTATTTTTTACATCGCGACTTTAATAGAAAACAATACCTGGATAGCCAAATGCACTCCCACGAGAAGGACGGGTACAAGTTCCTAACTGTGGTTTGACATCAATAATTAACAATAAATAATTATTGCTGTCAACCAGAAGAAGAATGGGAGGGGGGAAATAGAATGGACAACTCAAACCCTAGAACAGTAACATATTTATTTTAGAAGAAAATATCATATTTATAAAAGAAAAAACAAGTGAATATAAATTGGCCATTTGTCTGAAGGACTTTCTACGTTAATTACGAGGTACCTCGATACTGATCCCTGCAGGTGGCGATGTGGTCATCCTTGATGTACATCTCTCCGACCCCATCTACTCACCTAGTCCTTGTAGGTCTGCCTGGAGGCCACAATAGAATTTAGATTGTTCACTGAGTTTATGTGCGTCCGAAATCAAAATGTATCTCACTCGCCTGAATGGCCCAAAACATGAACGAACACTACTCAATTCACATATTCAAACTCACTGTCAAATATAAACTATACGTGTTGATCATCCGAGACGTGAACCAAGAATCTACAATCACATACTGAAACTCACTGTCAAATATAATAGTAATGTGGTGAACTGTTGGCACAAGAGCGATGAGTTGAAGAAGAGTGTGAAGAGAAGACGAATAGTTGAATAAGTGTTGAAGAAGTGAGCACCAGAGCGACGAGAAGACTAACAATTGAAGAAGTGAGCCAAGAGGTTGAGCGAAGAGTGGGGATGATTTGTTCTGGGGATGATTCCTGATGTCTCATTGGTCGTCAGTCTCCGCCCACCCCATCCTCAGCCAATCACCGGTGACCACTTCTGTGATTGCCCGCAGATGTCAGGCTGTGAATCCCAGCGGATATTAATTAGAGTTATGTGAAAAACTGAGCTGACAATATAATTACCACACAGGATGCCGACAATTATCCTGGCTTCCTTTCTACTCCCCATCTCCATTGTTCTTTGTTTCTGCTCCCAGCGATAGCGTTTCCCTCACAGCAATCGCTGGTTTCGAGCATGTTCTTCCGAATGCAATTCTCTTTCGATCAACACCTCACAAGCCATATTTTACTCCTAGCGATCGCGATTCTCTGCAGCATCGCTAGTTCTGAGCATTATATATTGTCTATAAGGTAGGCATGCTACAATATATAATACAAATTAAAGAAGATCGCGAGGCCAACGCCGCCTCAGCCTTCTTGGAGGATTATGCGGATGAGATTGTGATGATAAGGATTTGGCAAGAGGACTACGGTGGAAGGAGAGGTTGGAGTGGAACTTGGGAAAACGGGATTCGATGAGGTCTTGGACAAAAGGAACTTTGAGGTCGTTGTGGAGTGTAAGGTTGGAAACAAAAAAGGGAGCATCTACAATGGTTCTAAGGACTTTGGATTGGAAGGATTGGATCCGCTTGATGTTTGATGGCTTGGCTAAGCCCCATAGCTCAAGTCCATACGTCCATATCGGTCGTATAATTGTCTTGTATATAGTAAGTTTGTTCTCTGTAGACAGTTTGGATTTTCTGTTAAGAAGTCTGTATAGTTGTCTAAATCGTCTGTTCAGTTCTTGGCGTTTCAGTCGAGTATGGGGGTTCCAAGTTAGTCGGCTGTCCAGGTAAAACCCAAGATAGCGTACTTGGTTCGAAATGGGAATTGGTACATTGTTGAACAGGACTGGAGGACATAATTGCCGTCTGAGGGTGAAGGTGATGTGGACACATTTCTCCTCATTGACTTTTATTCTCCACAACCTACACCAGCTTTCCATATCGTGGAGATGCTCTTGCAGATTTTGGGAGGCAATGATAGGATCAGGATTGGTGAAGAGGATAGCAGTATCATCCGCGAAGGTTGCTAGAAGAGTATTAGGGTTGGTGGGAATATCAGCAGTGTACACAGTGTAAAGGACTGGTCCCAGGACACTTCCTTGGGGAACACCAGCCTCTACAGGTTTATAGTCAGAATGTTCGCAACCCTGACGCACCCTGAAGAAGCGGTCAGAGAGGTAGGATCTGAGGACAAGGTAATATGTGTGGGGAAGCAGGTGCTTCAGCTTGAAGAGTAGGCCAGGGTGCCAAACCCGGTCGAAGGCTTGCGCCAGGTCCAGAAAAGCACCTGTACAATAACTTTTGTTTTCCAAAGCTGAAGAAATGCGATCCACAAGGCGAAGACCCTGCTGGACAGTAGAGTGACTAGATCTGAAGCCGAACTGGTGGTTTGGAATTATGTTTTGCGATTCTAGGATGGGGTATATCCTTTTGAGGATTATTCTCTCCAGGATTTTGGACAGGATGGGAAGGAGGCTGATTGGTCGATAGGATGCTGGGGAATTGGGTGGTTTGCCGGGTTTCAGGATTAGGATAATGTCAGAGAACTTCCAGACAGTAGGGAAATAGGTGATTCTAAAGACGCTATTGTAAATATATATTAGGAAAAGGATGGCTTTTTTAGGAAGGTGGTAGAGGATGTTTCCTGAAATGAGGTCATAACCGGTGGACTTTTTGGAGGAAAGTCACTTTATGAAATGGATGACTTCTGAAGGATGGACTGGTTTCGGAGGTAGCGAAAGTTGTAGGGGAGAGTCTAGGAACTCTTGAACTTCTGAAGAAAGGGACCGAGGATCAGGATGTGGGGTGAATGTTTTTTGGAGATGGGATGCAAAAATATCGGATTTGCCCCTATACGATGCAGCCCAAGAGCCATCATCTCGGCGTATTGGAGGGGAAGGGGTGTGATACTTCAGGATTTTTTTTGTAGTGGACCAGAGAGATTTATCATGAGTTAACAAGGAAGTTAGTAGGAGTTGTAATTTTCGGAACGGTAGGATGACAACTTTTCTTTGAGGAGTCGAGTGAGGCGGGTATAGTTTGAGTTGTCAGAAGGATAACGCGTCCTTTGCCAGGTGGCTCGGGCACGGCGTTTGGAGGAGATAAGGTCGAGGATGTCGGTGGGAAGGGGGTGATTTCAGGGGGGGTGAACAGGACTGTGGTCGGATGAAAGGTCATCAAAACGGGAGATGGAAGAGTATAGGGCTCCCAGATTCTGAGAAACGAAAAAGTCCAGTAGATCTGGGAGTCTATTGGGATCGGTCGGCCAGTAGGTGGGGGAATCTGGGGATAGGAAGCCATAGTTGTTTGTGGAAAGGAAGCGGTTAAGGACTCGGCCTCTCTGATTAGCAACTCTACTGCCCCACTGAGGGTGCTTCGCGTTGTAGTCACCACCGGAAAGGAATCTGGGACCAAGGGTGTGGAAAAAGGGTGAGAACTGTTGGGTGGAGGTAGGTTGGTTTGGTGGACAATACACTGCTGACACTGAAGGTGTGGGTCGAGTTGGTCCTGGCAACGCCTGAGAGAGGCGAGCTGGTGGAGTTGGAAGGATCGTGGCTGGTCCCTGTGGGGTGATGTCGCTGGAATGTGGGTATAGGGGGGCCGGCTTGGCAGCCTTAGGACTGGTTCTTTTGAGGCGCTGCAGGTCTCTGTAAACTGTGCAGCCCCTGTAGCAAGCTGGGTGTTCTCCGTTGCAGAGCACGCATTTGGCGGGGATATCTGCTGGCTTCCTACACGTCTCTGTTGGGTGGTTACCGGCGCACTTTACGCAACGGACGGGATGGCTGCAGTAGCCTTTGGTATGTCCGTATTCCTGACATCGGTGGCACTGTGGGATGTCCTGCCTCTTGTGGGGCTCCTCCACCTTGATCTGTATGTAGACCAGGGTAGTACATTAAAGATTTCTTTGTAGTTGTCCTTAGGTTCTAAATCCACAAAGAACAATGGCAGTGCCACCTTATTGACTGGGTGTTTCACTCCCGCCACGTTCCGAACTGTGAACTCGATCTCTTCTAGTTCTTTTTTAATGAGATCAATGGGCGTCGTCGGGTGCAGATGCCTCAGCACGACCCTATATGCTCGGTCTTCCTTCAGTTGGTAGGTGTGAAAGTCCACCTTGGACTTCCGCAATTCTTGTACTAGAACTCTATAGTCCTCGGGAGTTGAAACCAGTATTTTAGTCTCTTTTGTGTTTGTTTGACATATAAACTGTCCTGGTTCTATGACTGATTTGATTAGTTTGCAAGTTTCGGTGAACTCGCTAATACCGCGGATGAAGATCGGTGGGGGCTTCGGTTTTTCCTGTTTTTGTAGTTGTGGTTGCTGTTGAGTTGGCTGTCTGTCTTCATCATCCACTGACAGTGGTGAGAATGGGTTGTGGGTGGTTGTTGTCGCGGTCGATACACTACGTAGAGAACCGGTAGATTTTTTTCTGGTCCTTTTGGTCGTTGGGGGAGACGGGCCTGAAGGTGCACAACGTATCGGTCTCTTCTTTCCCATTTAAAAAATAAGTAAAAATAAAAAAATAAATAAAAAAAATAATAAACAAAATAAAACGACTGGCTGGTTTCGAACCGGGTACCTTCTGCACTCCAAGCAGCGCCTTAGCTCCCTCGGACACCCAGGTTTCGTTGTGACGTCGCGAATTAAGAGCAGGTATATAAGTCTCCAGAATTGCTAATTTAGAGATAAGATTGATAACCTTGCATTCGTAAAAGAAAATATCAAAATAACACACACTAAAACAATAAATAAAAAAAAAATAATACGTCGGAGTCAATTCAATTAATTAAGAAAGCAAAACAAACAAAAAAAGAAACTGGAAAGTCAACTCACTTGCACATTCTTCAAAAACACAAAAGCTCCAAAACAAATAAAAACAATGAAGATAATAGTAGAATGATAATAGTATTTAAATAAAAAAGAAAAACAGAAAATAAAAACAAAACAGAAAATAAAAACAAAACAGAAACAAGTTCAAAGTAGTTTTATCACGGAGCTACAAAATGGATGGTCACTGTTCATCATCCAGCTCCAACCTAAATAGGAAGTATGCAATAACTATCAGGAGTAGAGAGAGAGCACAGCAAGAAGCGACAGAAGTCACTGGGAAGACAGATCTAGACAGAAGGACACAGGACTCACGGGAGGGGATGTATGATCCCGAGTCTGGAGGTGGAGGCCGTCATCCCGCTGGGATCCCATGCTACAGTATTTCAAGCGGAGGGGATGGCGATCCTGGAATGCGCGTCTAGAAGAGGTAATAAACAGTGACATGGAGGAGGTGAAAATCTTCTCCGATAGTCAAGCAGCACTCCAAGCTCTTGCCAGCGCAGAAATCAGATCAAAGCTGGTAAGGGAGTGCGCAAAATAGTTAAACATCCTAGGAAACTGCAAGAAGGTTGGACTCTACTGGGTTCCGGACTCTCGGGGATCCAGGGAAACGAAGAGGCAGACCGACTAGGCAAGGATGGTTCAAGTAAGCCTTTTATGGGGTCAGAGCCGGTGCTGGGAATATCTCGGGAGCCATACCGAACCCGAATCACAGAATGGACTAAGGAATTTTTGGAGCGTATTTGGAGAGAAAAGACCACATGCAGGCAGTCGAAGATGTTCCTGGGACGGGAGTCCAGAGTTCTGAAACTCAAAAGGAACGAGCTTAGGCAACCTACTGGAGTTCTCACAGGACATGGTCCGTTCAATAGACACCTACACACTGTGGGAGTCAAGGACAGTCCTACCTGCGATAGATGTGGGGAAGAAGATGAAACGGCGGCACACTTCCTGGGCATCTGCTCGGGATATGCGCGAATGAGATTCTGCATCTTTGGTAGTGATGTAATCGCAGAGGAAGACTTTAGAAGATTGGACTATGAGAGCATTCTCAGGTTCATTAAGGAAATTGGGAGACTGAGCACTCCATGAAGGGCTTGGTTCAGGTAGTATAAGTACAGTATAAACATACAGTTAATATAATAAGGGGGAAGCCCAGCGCTTCCAGGAAAGGGATAAGAGCACTGGATACATAGGTTCTTAGGTGTAAAACACCAGCCCACCACATATATATATATATATATATATATATATATATATATATATATATATATATATATATATATATATATATATATGTCATATGGATCTATAGCTGAGGCATTGAGCGGATGTATATATATTGATATGATCTTTGCCTCTTATAATAGATCGAAGCTTTACCCGGCGCCTCCACCATAAATTGAAGTATACCCTGCTTGGGGGCTTTAAACTTTTATTAATTACTATGAAAATGATTTTACTTTTGGGGTTAACATGCGTACTCAGAAGGTGAACTAGGCTATAGAGAATTTAGAGAACAATTTATAAGACAACATACATTTATTAACACAATTATTGACATATATTAGTGAGGCGTCCCTCCATAATCGCACATCTGGAATAAAATATCTATAAAACAGGAAACAATTTATATAGACTTAAATGTTCTGGTAACTCCCGCAACATGAAGATGTCTATTGATGATCAGCCAGCCATTCGTCTCGATGTCGGAGAAAAATGTAAAATAAATGATTCCGTTACATTGAAAGTCTTCTTTTTCTTAACCACACTCAAGCCTGTGGTCTCTCCTCCAGAATTCACGAAGATTGAGGAACTTCCAGTCCCTTCGAAGTAGGCAGCAGGGATGATCTCCCTCCCGCAGCAAAATGAGAGTCTTCGGTCTCCTACGTCAGCTCAAACAGGAGTCTCCTTCTTCCTACAGCTCAGCCAGGAATGTCCTCTCCCTCAACAGCTCAACTTTGAATAACTGCCCAGCTCAACAGCTGAACTCGGAATGACTACCTCCTCCGGCCACTCAACCAGGAGTGACTGTCTCCTCTAGTAGCTGAATGAAGACTGTCTACCTCCTCTGATAGCTGACTGAAGACTGACTCTTCTCGTACCGCACTTCAGCGAGGAATCCTTGAATTTCCATCCCCTCCACTTTATGTATCTTTCACTAGTGCGCTTCTCGTGGTCGCTCTCATAACTATAATTATCAATCGGTCTGTGATATGCAATATATCACAATATATTTATATATCCGCTCAATGCCTCAGCTATAGATCCATATGACATTCTTATACCCAAAAATGCCCGTTTGAAATGAGGTAAATAGGAATTTGAGAGGGAGGAAGGGGGGAGTGATCCATTAACATGTAGTGCAAATTCATTTTTTAAATAAAAAAAACCATGCAATTGTTCACTGGAACAGCAATGTTTGAGATAGCTGTAACAATCCACCGCAACGGAAATATGGACGAAGACAGATGAAGTTCAAACTACAATTTTATAAAATACTATAACTAGGGAGAGTCTCCAAGTCTAACAATGACGAATTGATGTTATAATGAGAAAATATAGTTTATCTAGATACAAGTTTTTCAAATATGAAAGGGAAGAGGAACAAAATGTGTAATGTAACATGGTGGACAGAACATGTTGGCCGAATTTTGTGGATGTAGCCGTCAAGGAGATAGTGTAACAAGAGACAATCTGAAATACATCTCTACCTAAGATAGTGTAACAAGAGGCAATCTAAAAGATATCCCCCTACCTAAGATAGTGTAACAAGCGACAATATGAAAGATATCCCTATCTAAGATATTGTAACAAGCGACAATATGAAAGACATTCCTATCAAAGATATTGTAGCAAGAGACAATCTGAAAGATATCCCTACCTAAGATATTGTAACGAGAGGGAAACTGAAAGACATCCCCACCTAAGATATTGTAACGAGAGACAATCTGGAAGACATCCCTACCTAAGATATTGTCACGAGTAGCAATCTGAAAGACATCCCTACCTAAGATATTGTAACAAGAGACAATCACCTAAGAAATTTGTTATTGAATATACTTGAATCTACAGAAGGGACAACACTGTCTGTCCGCTCAATGTCCCAGCTAGGGGAAGGGTACATACTAACCGAATGGTTCTAAATTTGTTATTGACACTTGTTAGTCCAGTCCGTAGATACATTGTACCTTACAAAAGGTACAAGATTTTTTTTGATTTGTGTATGTTGGTACCACGATGGGAAAAACCAAATTTGCTAACAAAACCGACCTCGGGACAACTTTTGGCAGCCGAAAAACCACGAAGTTTTACGACTTTTTCCGTTGTTTTCGAAATATCTCAGAAACGATCGACTTTAGCGACTCTTTTACCTCTTTTTAGGAGATTAAATTCTCTACAATTTGCATTCCCTCAACGTGTTTGTAGAATGAATAGCGAGCGCGCTACAGCTTCCCAAACATTGATAATTTCAAGCTTTTCATGTTCCCCCAACCCCCTCCTCCGCCCCCCCCCCTCCCCTCCCCTGATCATCACACTCACTGTTCTCTCCTGACTATTGCCGTTCTAGAGATAATTATTAAACTTGACAATACATTCTATCCTGATGATTTACCGACAAAGAAGTAATATTTGAATGAACAAAAACATTGGGGTGATAGGTTATATGAAACAACTCTAGACTTCAGTGTATAAAAGGCATAATGTTAATAAAAAATAAGTAAAGCAAATAATATGAAATGGTGAATAGAATAAATCAGTAATAACTATTCATCATTAAATATTCATCAGTGATAAATCAGTAAATAAGTGTATAAGGTTTTCAGAATCTGCTCTCCAGCTCAGCTATGTCGTCGTGACTGCATTTTGGATCCATAAATACTTCCTTCAGTTCAGGAGATTTGTCGACAATGTTATCTTTCCTTGAGAAAGATGGCCGATGTGGTATCACATCCACTAAATGCGTGGACGAACAGGATACTAGCTGGGTCGAACCTATATGATTTAGTCGAGTAGAACACATCCTCAGCACTCCCTCTCCCAGGCTTGAGAAAGAACAAGTTGCTGTATGACTGTCCTAACCCTGTCAGCAGCACTAGCAGATCGATATCCTCCCCAACTGTGACCATATTTTCATGTTCCTTGGTCTTTGAAATGGCAGTGTTGACGATTAGTAAGTCAGCATCCTCTTGAGCCTGCTTAACTTCAATGTCACTCTTCAAAATCTGTTTTAAGCAGTTCGATCAGACGACTCTTATGGTCATTTGCCAAAAACTTTTCTTGAGCAACTTGATTGAATAAATAAAACAAACTTATTTTTTGAAATATTGTCTATTCCACTAAAGATATATATACATATATAACTACCGGTTTCGGCTTTATACCATCGTCAGGTCGAGTTATGAACTAAGTCAGTTTGCAGAGAGCGACCCTTCAAATACATCTCAGGTCAAAGGGTGCTATTAAAACTTGGGAGTCCCCCGGCTGTACCGGTACAAAAACGGTCGACTTTTGCGACTCTTATAACATTTAATATTTTAAAGAAGATCAAATTCTCTACAATTTGCATTCCCTCAACGTGTTTGTAGAATGAATAGCGAGCGCGCTACAGCTTCCCAAACATTGACAATTTCAATCTTTTCATGTCCCCCCCCCCCCCCTCCTCCGTCTCCTTCCCCCTCCCTCGCCTCCGCCCCCCTCCCCTCCCCTGATCATCACACTTCGACTTTCTTTATATGAGGATTCAAAAAGTCTTAACAAAAAAATAGAGGTTAAGAACTCCCTTCTGCTGCCTGACCTAACTGGTGTGAGAGATTGGTCCAAAACTAAGGGAAGTAGCTATCCTGTGAAAGATGTATTGTAAATATGGTTTTTATAATGATATTTATTGTGATTTCAAGTCTGTAATAATTTTTAACAATGTATTTATTTATGTATTTATTTTTTTATATATTTTATGACAACAAATAATTTCTTTGGCTGTATGATGGAAAATGTTTATATTATGTACAGACTTAATGTATTTATTAGAATGAATGGTTTTTGCATGTTGAGAGAGTGAGTGAATCTGGCTTCCCCCACCCCTTAGAGCTATGCCAGTTATCTTCCAACCGCTGTGCTGTGTGGGTGGGTAAGTTTATTTTATAATTTTACTCTGTACCCTGATGCTTTAGGAATTATTTATACTTTTTATTATTTGTATATTTTTGTTATTCTATGGTAGATGAACCACTGATGATGACGCTGTTGCGTCGAAAACCGGTTCTGGTATAAATAAAACAGTGGGAAGACAACGTCTTTTATTTCTATTAGAAATCTCGTCCCACAACATCTTACTATCACATATGAACATCATGTCTCGTCGGACATCTTTCAAAGATATAAACCAGGAATCTGTCCATCACATAGAAACCAGTAATATACAAGTTTTGAAAAAGATGTATTGTAACTTGAAGTTTAAATTTGGATTAGCTAATCGAAATATTTATTTTAATCAGAAATGTTATAATCTCAAAATTTGTCCAAATTATATTAATAATAATTACAATATATTTTCTAAAAATACAGATTATACTAAGAAATTAGAAATAAAGTTTAAGATAATGCTTCTAAAAGATGAAATCAAAAAATGGTATTGCATCAGGGACAGTTTAGGTTTTTATTTGTATAAAATTCGAGCAAAACTTGTAATGACTCTCCATTCATTAGAATGGGATGTGTTTGAAAATATTGTATATAATTTGAATGAGAAGAAGTTAAAGGATAAGCTTAGTAATTTAAACAAGAAAATACAATCCCTAGTGAGTAAACAAAAACAACCTTCCCTCCCTAATAAATATTGTCATAGCTGGTATCCCCGTACTGTCAATTTAACCAATGTACAATTTAAGAAAGAAGATTATAATTTGTTGAATAAGGGTTTAAAATTTTGCCCCCCCAGTACTCTCGATAAAAATTCTATTTTAAATTTAATTTCTGCTGTAGAATGTGTCCCATCAATAAGTAATTCTGTTAAAAAGGAATGTTCTGTTATTTTGAACCAAAGCATCCCCACCAAATCAGATATTTCTCAGTACAAAGCCAACCCCCTACAAAAAACCCTTAATACCTTAAAATCTAAAATTAAGATTAATAATTTAGTTGTAACTAGGGCGGACAAGGGTCAGTCGACGGTCATATTGACCAAACATGAATATATAGATAAAACTATGCTATTCATAAAACAAAATAATTGCAACAGATTACATAATGACCCAACAGAACAATTTAATCAACAGATTAAGCATGCCCTGGACAGTACGGGGGTTTTGTTTAAACCCAGCGAAAAGAAGACACTTGTAGAGATGAACCCCCAAGCTCCTAGGATGTATTCTCTTGTTAAATTACATAAAGATAACAACCCTATAAGGCCCATAGTTTCCTTTAACTCAGCCCCTTCAGGACGAGTTTCTAAGAGAATAGTGAAGTTATTTAAAAATGTCACTGATTTTCGGTCGGGGCACTCGTTGACCAGTAGCAGGGAACTCATAAAAGATCTTGAAGGTATGTCGATACCTGATGGAGCCATATTGGCCTCCTTTGACGTTGTGAATCTGTTTCCCAGTGTCCCCCCTGATGAGATTAAAACTCTCATCAGGAATATTGTATTTAAACAGAGAACAGATCAGATATACGGCATGGAACTCTGTGCACTGTTTGACGTTTGCCTCGACCAGAATTATTTTGCCTTCCAGGACCAATTCTTTAACCAGGGGGAAGGTTTGGCCATGGGATCTCCTTTAAGCCCTTTATGCGCGGACATCTTTATGGACCATCTGGAAAGAACCAGTGTATTGAATGAACGGAACCCCTTCTTCGATGATGTCTTCTACTGGAAGAGATACGTGGACGACATTTTTATAGTATTTAATGGGCCACCTTCCAGATTAGAATCACTCCTGGACTATTTAAACATGTGCCATCCTAGAATACAATTTACTTTGGAAATAGGAGGTGACAAATTAAACTTTTTAGATTTGACCTTGTACGTAACAGACAATACTATATCATTTGACATTTACAGAAAACCTACTTCCACTGACACAGTTATACCTGCAGACTCTTCCCATCCTTATGGACACAAAATGGCGGCATTTCATTTTCTCACCAACCGACTGCTTCATGTTCCTCTGACCAGCGATAATTTCGATAAGGAGAAAAATTGCATAAAACATATCGCAGAAGTCAACGATTTGACGCGGGGTTGGTCGAGAGAATGATAAAGAAAAAAGTTAAGAATAAGCTTATGCCCCGAGGCCTGAAACGGAATGAGGATGTATACAAGAATTGGTGTGTACTCCCTTACCTAGGGCCTGTGTCCGAGAGGATGGGTCGTACTACTACTAGAGACGGAGTCAGGGTGGCCTACAGAAATGACAACACTTTAAGGAATTGTTTCCCCAGTCTGAAGGACAGAGTACCTTTCAGGGACAAATCCGGTGTTTACAAACTGACATGTGGTGATTGTAATGCAACATATATTGGACAGACAGGAAGGAAATTACACATACGGACTAAGGAACATCTACGAAGAAGGGATTCCGAGTTCTTTATTCATTGTCAAAATGAGGGCCATACTGGTACCCATAGAGTGGCGCTGTTGCACGAGGGTACCAAGGGAAGACGTACAGATATCCTAGAAGGCTTGGAGATCCGACTTTCTTTATATGAGGATTCAAAAAGTCTTAACAAAAAAATAGAGGTTAAGAACTCCCTTCTGCTGCCTGACCTAACTGGTGTGAGAGATTGGTCCAAAACTAAGGGAAGTAGCTATCCTGTGAAAGATGTATTGTAAATATGGTTTTTATAATGATATTTATTGTGATTTCAAGTCTGTAATAATTTTTAACAATGTATTTATTTATGTATTTATTTTTTTATATATTTTATGACAACAAATAATTTCTTTGGCTGTATGATGGAAAATGTTTATATTATGTACAGACTTAATGTATTTATTAGAATGAATGGTTTTTGCATGTTGAGAGAGTGAGTGAATCTGGCTTCCCCCACCCCTTAGAGCTATGCCAGTTATCTTCCAACCGCTGTGCTGTGTGGGTGGGTAAGTTTATTTTATAATTTTACTCTGTACCCTGATGCTTTAGGAATTATTTATACTTTTTATTATTTGTATATTTTTGTTATTCTATGGTAGATGAACCACTGATGATGACGCTGTTGCGTCGAAAACCGGTTCTGGTATAAATAAAACAGTGGGAAGACAACGTCTTTTATTTCTATTAGGTTCTATATTTGTTATTGACACTTGTATCTACAGAAGGGACAACACTGTCTATCCGCTCAATGTCCGAGCTTGGAGAAGGGTACATACTAACCGAATGGTTCTAAATTTGTTATTGACACTTGTATCTACAGAAGGGACAGCACTGTCTATCCGCTCAATGTCCGAGCTTGGAGAAGGGTACATACTAACCGAATGGTTCTAAATTTGTTATTGACACTTGTATCTACAGAAGGGACAGCACTGTCTGTCCGTTCAGTGTCCAGCTTGGGGAAGGGTACATACTAACCGAATGGTTCTATATTTGTTATTGACACTTGTATCTACAGAAGGGACAGCACTGTCTATCCGCTCATTGTCCGAGCTTGGAGAAGGGTACATACTAACCGAATGGTTCTATATTTGTTATTGACACTTGTATCTACAGAAGGGACAGCACTGTCCATCCGTTCAATGTCCGAGCTTGGAGAAGGGTACATACTAACCGAATGGTTCTATATTTGTAATTGACACTTGTATCTACAGAAGGGACAGCACTGTCTATCCGCTCAATGTCCGAGCTTGGAGAAGGGTACATACTAACCGAATGGTTCTATATTTGTTATTGACACTTGTGTCTACAGAAGGGACAGCACTGTCTATCCGCTCAATGTCCGAGCTTGGAGAAGGGTACATATTAACCGAATGGTTCTATATTTGTTATTGACACTTGTATCTACAGAAGGGACAGCACTGTCTATCCGCTCAATGTCCGAGCTTGGAGAAGGGTACATACTAACCGAATGGTTCTATATTTGTTATTGACACTTGTATCTACAGAAGGGACAGCACTGTCTGTCCGCTCAATGTCCGAGCTTGGAGAAGGGTACATACTAACCGAATGGTTCTATATTTGTTATTGACACTTGTATCTACAGAAGAGACAGCACTGTCTGTCCGCTCAGTGTCCAGCTTGGGGAGGGGTACATACTAACCGAATGGTTCTAAATTTGTTATTGACACTTGTATCTACAAAAGGGACAACACTGTCTATCCGCTCAATGTCCCAGCTTGGGGAAGAGTACATACTAACCGGATGGTTCTATATTTGTTATTGACACTTGTATCTACAGAAGGGACAGCACTGTCTATCCGCTCAATGTCCGAGCTTGGAGAAGGGTACATACTAACTGAATGGTTCTATATTTATTATTGACACTTGTATCTACAGAAGGGACAGCACTGTCTGTCCGCTCAATGTCCGAGCTTGGAGAAGGGTACATACTAACCGAATGGTTCTCAATTTGTTAGTGACACTTGTATCTACAGAAGGGACAACACTGTCTATCCGCTCAATGGCCCAGCTTGGGGAAGAGTACATACTAACTGAATGGTTCTATATTTGTTATTGACACTTGTATCTACAGAAGGGACAGCACTGTCAATCCACTCAATGTCCGAGCTTGGAGAAGGGTACATACTAACCGAATGGTTGTATATTTGTTATTGACACTTGTATCTACAGAAGGGACAGCACTGTCTATCCGCTCAATGTCCGAGCTTGGAGAAGGGTACATACTAACCGAATGGTTCTACATTTGTTATTGACACTTGTATCTACAGAAGGGACAACACTGTCTATAGAGTGGCGCACTGTCAGCACTGTCTGTCCGCTCAGTGTCCAGCTTGGGGAGGGGTACATACTAACCGAATGGTTCTAAATTTGTTATTGACACTTGTATCTACAGAAGAGACAGCACTGTCTGTCCGCTCAGTGTCCAGCTTGGGGAGGGGTACATACTAACCGAATGGTTCTAAATTTGTTATTGACACTTGTATCTACAGAAGGGACAGCACTGTCTATCCGCTCAATGTCCGAGCTTGGAGAAGGGTACATACTAACCGAATGGTTCTATATTTGTTATTGACACTTGTATCTACAGAAGGGACAACACTGTCTATCCGCTCAATGTCCCAGCTTGGGGAAGAGTACATACTAACTGAATGGTTCTATATTTGTTATTGACACTTGTATCTACAGAAGGGACAGCACTGTCTATCCGCTAAATGTCCGAGCTTGGAGAAGGGTACATACTAACCGAATGGTTCTATATTTGTTATTGACACTTGTATCTACTGAAGGGACAGCACTGTCTGTCCGCTCAATGTCCGAGCTTGGAGAAGGGTACATACTAACCGAATGGTTCTATATTTGTTATTGACACTTGTCTCTACAGAAGGGACAGTACTGTCTATCCGCTCAATGTCCGAGCTTGGAGAAGGGTACATACTAACCGAATGGTTCTATATTTGTTATTGACACTTGTATCTACAGAGGGGACAGCACTGTCTATCCGCTCAATGTCCGAGCTTGGAGAAGGGTACATACTAACCGAATGGTTCTAAATTTGTTATTGACACTTGTATCTACAGAAGGGACAGCACTGTCTGTCCGCTCAATGTCCGAGCTTGGAGAAGGGTACATACTAACTGAATGGTTCTATCTTTATTATTGACACTTGTATCTACAGAAGGGACAGCACTGTCTGTCCGCTCAATGTCCGAGCTTGGAGAAGAGAACATACTAACCGAATGGTTCTCAATTTGTTATTGACATTTGTATCTACAGAAGGGACAACACTGTCTATCCGCTCAATGTCCCAGCTTCGGGAAGAGTACATACTAACCGAATGGTTCTCAATTTGTTATTGACACTTGTATCTACAGAATGGACAGTACTGTCTGCCCGCTCAATGTCCCAGCTGTATCTACAGAAGCGACAGCACTGTCTGTCCGCTCAATGTCCCAGCTGTATCAACAGAAGGGACAGCACTGTCTGTCCGCTCAATGTGCCAGTTTGGGGAAAGGTACATACTAACTGAATGTTTTTGAATTTTTGAGTACATACTGTACACAAGTAAACGAAGACACAGATATATTTTTTGCCTACATTATCCCAATAATATTCTATTGTGAAATTTCCCAATATAACTTACTGAACTAGGGAAGATACATTTTAAAAGAAAAATTACCATATTGTGGAACATGGGATGGATGTTCTTGGCGCCAATCGTCGACTTTTTTGTACACTAGTTCTTTACGTCTAGACACACTCTCGGAACCCTCGGGGGTACTCAACGTAACTAAAAAATTTTTTTAAACATAAAAAATTGGATTCACGGAGAAAGAATGGAGGGTTATAGAGTGTAGCTAAAGAGACTATCAACTAACGGATTCGATGTATCAACTTTTCTTGTAGTTTATCTGATCGTAAGTGGTTATTTCGCTTATTTCATTCTAATTCGCGACATTGATAGGATATTCTAGTCCATTGAAAGAATGCCTAATGCAATGGAGCCCCCAAACGCAAAAAATAATTACTTTTCATACTACAGTATAATGTTATTGTATGAAATAAAGCCTACTGAGGACGTGATTTGCCTATCTTAATTCTGTCGGAGCTTTGGTTGACCCCGGCGGTATCACGCACATTTAATCTCTAAGGTGCCTTCCCCTGAGTTAATTCAACATTGCCCTTCATTAGCAAAATTTTTCATTTCATATTTACTTGACCAGCTCTTCATCGGCAATATTTTCCATTTTATATATACTTGAACAGCTCTTCATTGGCAATATTTTTCATTTCATATTTACTTGACCAGCCCTTCATTAGCAATATTTTCCATTTTATATATACTTGACCATCTCTTCATTGGTAATATTTTCCATTTTATATATACTTGACCAGCCCTTCATTAGCAATATTTTTCATTTCATATATACTTGACCAGCTCTTCATTAGCAATATTTTTCATTTCATATATACCTGACCAGCCCTTCATTAGCAATATTTTTCATTTCATATTTACTTGACCAGCCCTTCATTAGCAATATTTTTCATTTCATATATACTTGACCAGCTCTTCATTGGCAATATTTTCCATTTTATATATACTTGACCAGCCCTTCATTGGCAATATTTTCCACTTTATATGTACTTGACCAGCCCTTCATTAGCAATATTTTTCATTTTATATATACTTGACCAGCCCTTCATTAGCAATATTTTTCATTTCATATATACCTGACCAGCCCTTCATTAGCAATATTTTTCATTTCATATTTACTTGACCAGCCCTTCATTAGCAATATTTTTCATTTTATATATACTTGACCAGCCCTTCATTAGCAATATTTTTCATTTCATATATACCTGACCAGCCCTTCATTAGCAATATTTTTCATTTCATATTTACTTGACCAGCCCTTCATTAGCAATATTTTTCATTTCATATATACTTGACCAGCTCTTCATTGGCAATATTTTTCATTTCATATACACTTGACCAGCCCTTCATTAGCAATATTTTTCATTTCATATATACTTGACCAGCCGTTCGAGGTAACGAGGTCTCCGAGTCAACCAATAACTTCAACTTTCGGATAGAAGAAGATGGAAGGAACCATCTTTGATCTTAATGTGCAAGAACTTAGTTTCTGAAAGACAGAAGTTTTTCAAATATGTTAGGGAAGTGTCGACTACTACATGGTCGGACTGAAGACGTTGGCCGAATTTAGTGCATTCATACATCTAGAAGAGAAGTTTAACAAGAGGCCAGCTGGTTCTAGTGCAGAAAGACATGTCTCTATAAGAAATTCGCATATTATACATCGGCTATTCTACTAATTTACTTTTGGAACAAATAACATTTCAATCCTTTGCCCCTTTATATTTTATTGTGGTATTCCCGATTAAAACTCACAGAAAAAGAGAAGTAAAGTTACCATATTCTGGAACTGAGGATTCAGGTCCTTGGTTGTTCACTCGTTCTTTCTCAGATGACTCACCTTCAAAGCCCACGGGGGTCTCTAACCCATTGTAATCCAGTCCGGGTCGAATAGTAGCTGAAAAGTTTTTTATTTCTTTAGCAAAAAATATTGGATTCATCTGCGAACAAAAGATGGAGATAGCTCAAAAGGCTATAAGCTAATGGATTCCATGTATGAACTGTGAAGAATAGAAAAGACTGTATTTGTAAATAATATAAATTATGAGAATGTTAGATACTTGTGAATAATAAGAATGACTGTCTTTACTTTAATTTAGTTTATGGTGCTTCACTCACCAAACCGGGATCTTAACTTAATGGTACTTGTTAATTCTTGGGGGTTTCAATGATAACACCAATTAAGCTGTTGATAACTTCTTAGAGAATGGATTTTAAATGTCAGAACTCACGACAGATAACAAGAAGTGACAAGAACAGTTTTACACTTGGAAACATAAACAATAGGAATTCGACTTAGGTCCAGAAGTAGAGAGAGAGAAGTCCACACGTCTGACCAGGTCCAGAATCTGACCACAACGCATCTCCTCATCGGTATTTAACCTCTGAGGAGCGGAAGTGTTTATCATAGTCAATGGCAAATATCCTGTTTACGGGTCATCACTCTCGATGTCACAATCGCGGTTCCTTGGCCGAGCCAATCTCAATAAACGGGGAACAAAGATTTGATTTTCCTGAACTCTTTCGAGTTTTCTGACAAAGTCCCCTTCACCGCCTTCTCACAGAACCTTTCTTGTTTCATTTCAATTTGCGACTTTGATAGGCTTCAACATTTAATGCATTGTGCTGAGGGCTTCATGCAGTCCCCAAGCGCAAAAAAAATTAACTTTTTATATACACTTCAATATGACATCCCGGCTATACGAAGTATAGGGGAAGTTATGTAATCGGTCAACAACTCCATGAGGATTTTTCAACAAAATTTTATGTTTTATGACCTCTAGATTCCAAATAGGAAAAAAAAATCTGACTGTCTGTGTCTGTCGCGAAGATTTATATGTGATTCCAGAACCCTCTAACGGCGACACCTAATTTTTTTCAGCCAAATCGACCAAAGGGAAGGGGGAAGGCTTAAACTCTAATAAGTGTCGATAGAATGAATGTATCGATATGGAGTTTCACATTTAATGTCAAAGCCCAATGAGGACATAACCTGTCAAATTTCAGAGATATCGGCTTAAGGGAAAAGGAGGTTTAGGGAACGGGACTCAATTCAAAAACGCTAATAACTGCCGATGTAATGAATTTATCGACACAAAATTTAGTATCAGAATATAGGAGCCTCTATGTAAGTCAACTGTTGCATATTAGCGCAAACGGTCAACTGGTTTTGTAGGGGGAGCGAAAAGTTAATTGATTAATTCGTTTTGGGGAAGTGCATTGTAGGTGATTCACCGATGACTTTTATCTTATTGTATGATATAAAGCCACCTGAGGACGGGATTTGCCTAATATATCCCTATATAATATATCCCTCAGGTATAGACAGTTGTTTTCTATTGAAGATGGAAGGTTATGTTGAATTAACTGGAGTGAAAACACCTTAGTGAGAAAACGTGCGTGATACTGTCAGAGTCAATGAAACCTGCGGCAGCAATAAGATAGGCAGATCCCGTCCTCAGGTGGCTTTATATTATACAGTAAGATAGGCAAATCCCGTCCTCAGGTGACTTTATATCATACAATAAGATAGGCAGATCCCGTCCTCAGGTGGCTTTATATCATACAATAAGATAGGCAAATCCCGTCCTCAGGTGACTTTATATCATACAATAAGATAGGCAGATCCCGTCCTCAGGTGGCTTTATATCATACAATAAGATAAAAGTCATCGGTGAATCACCTATAATGCACTTCCCCAAAACTATTTAATCAATTAACTTTTCGCTCCCCCTACAAAACCAGTTGACCGTCTGCGCTAATATGCAACAGTTGACTTACATAGAGGCTCCTATATTCTGATACTAAATTTTGTGTCGATAAATTCATTACATCGGCTGTTATTAGCGTTTTTGAATTGAGTCCCTTTCCCTAAACCTCCTTTTCCCTTAAGCCGATATCGCTGAAATTTGACAAGTTATGTCCTCATTGGGCTTTGACATTAAATGTGAAACTCCATATCGATACATTCATTCTATCGACACTTATTAGAGTTTTTAAGTTAAGCCTCCCCCCTTCCCTTTGGTCGATTTGACTGAAAAAAATTAGGTGTCGCCGTTAGAGGGTTCTGGAATCACATATAAATCTTCGCGACAGACACAGACAGTCAGAAAGTTGTTTTTTTCCTATTTGGAATCTAGAGGTCATAAAACATAAAATTTTGTTGAAAAATCCTCATGGAATTGTTGACCGATTACATAACTTCCCCTATACTTCGTATAGCCGGGATGTATTAAAAAAATGAAATATATTATATTTCTCTATATACAGAATATTCATCGAAATTATCATATTAAATATTTCGTCTATAAGAATAAGAATAAAAATAGTGACTAGGAAGAGTATATACAAATGATTTTTTGAGGGTAAATTAAAATATCTTCCTAAAGAACTTTCCGTGAAATCGCGGTTCAAATTTCTTTTTTTATTCCAAACCAACAAAGAGGATATCAAGTTCAGAGTAATTCCTGTTCTTCTTCTCCCTCCCCGATGTTCGGATATTATTTAGCGATAAAAAGGTTCAGTACTACATTTCGTACCTACTTTTCTTCACGATTACATTTAAAAGAATTCCGTACAGTTCATTTATCCCATTTTGTTTTCGTGTGGACCCCACCATATTGTATTGTGGTATTTCTCTACACATCTCGCAAAAATAAGGAAATATATTTTTAGAGTTTAGTTACCATATATAGGTATATCCGAGGAATCATCTTCGTACGGAATTATCAGAGGCTGCTCCGACCAATCTTTCCTCGCTTGCGAAGAATCTGAAATGTTTTATTTTTTTAAACAAAATATTGGATTTATCTGCTAAACAACTTGGGATATAGAGTGTAGGTAAATCACGACTCTAGATATTAACTGATGGATTCTATGTATGATAATTTCTGTAGTTGATCTGATATTTTTTTGCTTATTTTATTTAAATTTGCTGCACGTGCTTGTTAGTGTCAGCTGATCTCCCATTCTAGCAACCCAATAATAACACACATTTACAAACAATTAAAATCTTTTCTTACTTGATCAGTCCTTTATTAGCCATATTTCAACATTACTTTTCCTACTTCATCAGCCCTTTATTAGCCATATTTCAACATTACTTTTCCTACTTGATCAGTCCTTTATTAGCCATATTTCAACATTACTTTTCCTACTTGATCAGACCTTTATTAGCCATATTTCAACATTACTTTTCCTACTTCATCAGCCCTTTATTAGCCCTATTTCAACATTACTTTTCCTACTTGATCAGACCTTTATTAGCCCTATTTCAACATTACTTTTCCTACTTGATCAGACCTTTATTAGCCATATTTCAACATTACTTTTCCTACTTGATCAGACCTTTATTAGCCCTATTTCAACATTACTTTTCCTACTTGATCAAACCTTTATTAGCCATATTTCAACATTACTTTTCCTACTTCATCAGCCCTTTATTAGCCCTATTTCAACATTACTTTTCCTACTTCATCAGCCCTTTATTAGCCCTATTTCAACATTACTTTTCCTACTTCATCAGCCCTTTATTAGCCTTATTTCAACATTACTTTTCCTACTTGATCAGACCTTTATTAGCCATATTTCAACATTACTTTTCCTACTTCATCAGCCCTTTATTAGCCCTATTTCAACATTACTTTTCCTACTTCATCAGACCTTTATTAGCATTATTTCAACATTACTTTTCCTACTTCATCAGCCCTTTATTAGCCCTATTTCAACATTACTTTTCCTACTTCATCAGCTCTTTATTAGCCCTATTTCAACATTACTTTTCCTACTTCATCAGCCCTTTATTAGCCCTATTTCAACATTACTTTTCCTACTTGATCAGACCTTTATTAGCCATATTTCAACATTACTTTTCCTACTTCATCAGCCCTTTATTAGCCCTATTTCAACATTACTTTTCCTACTTGATCAGACCTTTATTAGCCCTATTTCAACATTACTTTTCCTACTTGATCAGACCTTTATTAGCCCTATTTCAACATTACTTTTCCTACTTGATCAGACCTTTATTAGCCATATTTCAACATTACTTTTCCTACTTGATCAGACCTTTATTAGCCCTATTTCAACATTACTTTTCCTACTTGATCAGACCTTTATTAGCCCTATTTCAACATTACTTTTCCTACTTCATCAGCCCTTTATTAGCCCTATTTCAACATTACTTTTCCTACTTGATCAGACCTTTATTAGCCCTATTTCAACATTACTTTTCCTACTTCATCAGCCCTTTATTAGCCATATTTCAACATTACTTTTCCTACTTCATCAGCCCTTTATTAGCCCTATTTCAACATTACTTTTCCTACTTGATCAGACCTTTATTAGCCATATTTCAACATTACTTTTCCTACTTCATCAGCCCTTTATTAGCCCTATTTCAACATTACTTTTCCTACTTCATCAGACCTTTATTAGCATTATTTCAACATTACTTTTCCTACTTCATCAGCCCTTTATTAGCCCTATTTCAACATTACTTTTCCTACTTCATCAGCTCTTTATTAGCCCTATTTCAACATTACTTTTCCTACTTCATCAGCCCTTTATTAGCCCTATTTCAACATTACTTTTCCTACTTGATCAGACCTTTATTAGCCATATTTCAACATTACTTTTCCTACTTCATCAGCCCTTTATTAGCCCTATTTCAACATTACTTTTCCTACTTGATCAGACCTTTATTAGCCCTATTTCAACATTACTTTTCCTACTTGATCAGACCTTTATTAGCTCTATTTCAACATTACTTTTCCTACTTGATCAGACCTTTATTAGCCATATCTCAACATTACTTTTCCTACTTGATCAGACCTTTATTAGCCCTATTTCAACATTACTTTTCCTACATGATCAGACCTTTATTGGCCCTATTTCAACATTACTTTTCCTACTTGATCAGACCTTTATTAGCCCTATTTCAACATTACTTTTCCTACTTCATCAGCCCTTTATTAGCCCTATTTCAACATTACTTTTCCTACTTCATCCGCCCTTTATTAGCCCTATTTCAACATTACTTTTCCTACTTGATCAGACCTTTATTAGCTCTATTTCAACATTACTTTTCCTACTTGATCAGACCTTTATTAGCCATATCTCAACATTACTTTTCCTACTTGATCAGACCTTTATTAGCCCTATTTCAACATTACTTTTCCTACATGATCAGACCTTTATTGGCCCTATTTCAACATTACTTTTCCTACTTGATCAGACCTTTATTAGCCCTATTTCAACATTACTTTTCCTACTTCATCAGCCCTTTATTAGCCCTATTTCAACATTACTTTTCCTACTTGATCAGACCTTTATTAGCCCTATTTCAACATTACATTTCCTACTTCATCAGCCCTTTATTAGCCATATTTCAACATTACTTTTCCTACTTCATCAGCCCTTTATTAGCCCTATTTCAATATTACTTTTCCTACTTGATCAGACCTTTATTAGCCATATTTCAACATTACTTTTCCTACTTGATCAGACCTTTATTAGCCCTATTTCAACATTACTTTTCCTACTTGATCAGTCCTTTATTAGCCATATTTCAACATTACTTTTCCTACTTGATCAGACCTTTATTAGCCCTATTTCAACATTACTTTTCCTACTTCATCAGACCTTTATTAGCATTATTTCAACATTACTTTTCCTACTTCATCAGCCCTTTATTAGCCCTATTTCAACATTACTTTTCCTACTTGATCAGACCTTTATTAGCCCTATTTCAACATTACTTTTCCTACTTGATCAGACCTTTATTAGCCATATTTCAACATTACTTTTCCTACTTGATCAGACCTTTATTAGCCCTATTTCAACATTACTTTTCCTACTTGATCAGACCTTTATTAGCCCTATTTCAACATTACTTTTCCTACTTCATCAGCCCTTTATTAGCCCTATTTCAACATTACTTTTCCTACTTCATCCGCCCTTTATTAGCCCTATTTCAACATTACTTTTCCTACTTGATCAGACCTTTATTAGCTCTATTTCAACATTACTTTTCCTACTTGATCAGACCTTTATTAGCCATATCTCAACATTCCTTTTCCTACTTGATCAGACCTTTATTAGCCCTATTTCAACATTACTTTTCCTACTTGATCAGTCCTTTATTAGCCATATTTCAACATTACTTTTCCTACTTCATCCGCCCTTTATTAGCCCTATTTCAACATTACTTTTCCTACTTGATCAGACCTTTATTAGCTCTATTTCAACATTACTTTTCCTACTTGATCAGACCTTTATTAGCCATATCTCAACATTACTTTTCCTACTTGATCAGACCTTTATTAGCCCTATTTCAACATTACTTTTCCTACATGATCAGACCTTTATTGGCCCTATTTCAACATTACTTTTCCTACTTGATCAGACCTTTATTAGCCCTATTTCAACATTACTTTTCCTACTTCATCAGCCCTTTATTAGCCCTATTTCAACATTACTTTTCCTACTTGATCAGACCTTTATTAGCCCTATTTCAACATTACTTTTCCTACTTCATCAGCCCTTTATTAGCCATATTTCAACATTACTTTTCCTACTTCATCAGCCCTTTATTAGCCCTATTTCAACATTACTTTTCCTACTTGATCAGACCTTTATTAGCCATATTTCAACATTACTTTTCCTACTTGATCAGCCCTTTATTAGCCCTATTTCAACATTACTTTTCCTACTTGATCAGACCTTTATTAGCCATATTTCAACATTACTTTTCCTACTTGATCAGACCTTTATTAGCCCTATTTCAACATTACTTTTCCTACTTGATCAGTCCTTTATTAGCCATATTTCAACATTACTTTTCCTACTTGATCAGACCTTTATTAGCCCTATTTCAACATTACTTTTCCTACTTCATCAGACCTTTATTAGCATTATTTCAACATTACTTTTCCTACTTCATCAGCCCTTTATTAGCCCTATTTCAACATTACTTTTCCTACTTGATCAGACCTTTATTAGCCCTATTTCAACATTACTTTTCCTACTTGATCAGACCTTTATTAGCCATATTTCAACATTACTTTTCCTACTTGATCAGACCTTTATTAGCCCTATTTCAACATTACTTTTCCTACTTGATCAGACCTTTATTAGCCCTATTTCAACATTACTTTTCCTACTTCATCAGCCCTTTATCAGCCCTATTTCAACATTACTTTTCCTACTTCATCCGCCCTTTATTAGCCCTATTTCAACATTACTTTTCCTACTTGATCAGACCTTTATTAGCTCTATTTCAACATTACTTTTCCTACTTGATCAGACCTTTATTAGCCATATCTCAACATTCCTTTTCCTACTTGATCAGACCTTTATTAGCCCTATTTCAACATTACTTTTCCTACTTGATCAGTCCTTTATTAGCCATATTTCAACATTACTTTTCCTACTTCATCCGCCCTTTATTAGCCCTATTTCAACATTACTTTTCCTACTTGATCAGACCTTTATTAGCTCTATTTCAACATTACTTTTCCTACTTGATCAGACCTTTATTAGCCATATCTCAACATTACTTTTCCTACTTGATCAGACCTTTATTAGCCCTATTTCAACATTACTTTTCCTACATGATCAGACCTTTATTGGCCCTATTTCAACATTACTTTTCCTACTTGATCAGACCTTTATTAGCCCTATTTCAACATTACTTTTCCTACTTCATCAGCCCTTTATTAGCCCTATTTCAACATTACTTTTCCTACTTGATCAGACCTTTATTAGCCCTATTTCAACATTACTTTTCCTACTTCATCAGCCCTTTATTAGCCTAATTTCAACATTACTTTTCCTACTTCATCAGCCCTTTATTAGCCCTATTTCAACATTACTTTTCCTACTTGATCAGACCTTTATTAGCCATATTTCAACATTACTTTTCCTACTTGATCAGACCTTTATTAGCCCTATTTCAACATTACTTTTCCTACTTGATCAGTCCTTTATTAGCCATATTTCAACATTACTTTTCCTACTTGATCAGACCTTTATTAGCCCTATTTCAACATTACTTTTCCTACTTCATCAGCCCTTTATTAGCCATATTTCAACATTACTTTTCCTACTTCATCAGCCCTTTATTAGCCCTATTTCAACATTACTTTTCCTACTTGATCAGACCTTTATTAGCCCTATTTCAACATTACTTTTCCTACTTGATCAGTCCTTTATTAGCCATATTTCAACATTACTTTTCCTACTTGATCAGACCTTTATTAGCCCTATTTCAACATTACTTTTCCTACTTCATCAGACTTTTATTAGCATTATTTCAACATTACTTTTCCTACTTCATCAGCCCTTTATTAGCCCTATTTCAACATTACTTTTCCTACTTGATCAGACCTTTATTAGCCCTATTGCAACATTACTTTTCCTACTTGATCAGACCTTTATTAGCCATATTTCAACATTACTTTTCCTACTTGATCAGACCTTTATTAGCCCTATTTCAACATTACTTTTCCTACTTGATCAGACCTTTATTAGCCCTATTTCAACATTACTTTTCCTACTTCATCAGCCCTTTATTAGCCCTATTTCAACATTACTTTTCCTACTTCATCCGCCCTTTATTAGCCCTATTTCAACATTACTTTTCCTACTTGATCAGACCTTTATTAGCTCTATTTCGACATTATTTTTCCTACTTGATCAGACCTTTATTAGCCATATCTCAACATTACTTTTCCTACTTGATCAGACCTTTATTAGCCCTATTTCAACATTACTTTTCCTACATGATCAGACCTTTATTGGCCCTATTTCAACATTACTTTTCCTACTTGATCAGACCTTTATTAGCCCTATTTCAACATTACTTTTCCTACTTCATCAGCCCTTTATTAGCCCTATTTCAACATTACTTTTCCTACTTGATCAGACCTTTATTAGCCCTATTTCAACATTACTTTTCCTACTTCATCAGCCCTTTATTAGCCATATTTCAACATTACTTTTCCTACTTCATCAGCCCTTTATTAGCCCTATTTCAACATTACTTTTCCTACTTGATCAGACCTTTATTAGCCCTATTCAACATTACTTTTCCTACTTGATCAGACCTTTATTGGCCCTATTTCAACATTACTTTTCCTACTTGATCAGACCTTTATTAGCCCTATTTCAACATTACTTTTCCTACTTGATCAGACCTTTATTAGCCATATTTCAACATTACTTTTCCTACTTGATCAGACCTTTATTAGCCCTATTTCAACATTACTTTTCCTACTTCATCAGCCCTTTATTAGCCATATTTCAACATTACTTTTCCTACTTCATCAGCCCTTTATTAGCCCTATTTCAACATTACTTTTCCTACTTGATCAGACCTTTATTAGCCATATTTCAACATTACTTTTCCTACTTGATCAGACCTTTATTAGCCCTATTTCAACATTACTTTTCCTACTTGATCAGTCCTTTATTAGCCATATTTCAACATTACTTTTCCTACTTGATCAGACCTTTATTAGCCCTATTTCAACATTACTTTTCCTACTTGATCAGACCTTTATTAGCCATATTTCAACATTACTTTTCCTACTTGATCAGACCTTTATTAGCCCTATTTCAACATTACTTTTCCTACTTCATCAGCCCTTTATTAGCCATATTTCAACATTACTTTTCCTACTTCATCAGCCCTTTATTAGCCCTATTTCAACATTTCTTTTCCTACTTCATCAGCCCTTTATTAGCCATATTTCAACATTACTTTTCCTACTTGATCAGACCTTTATTAGCCATATTTCAACATTACTTTTCCTACTTGATCAGACCTTTATTAGCCCTATTTCAACATTACTTTTCCTACTTCATCAGCCCTTTATTAGCCATATTTCAACATTACTTTTCCTACTTCATCAGCCCTTTATTAGCCCTATTTCAACATTACTTTTCCTACTTCATCAGCCCTTTATTAGCCATATTTCAACATTACTTTTCCTACTTCATCAGCCCTTTATTAGCCCTATTTCAACATTACTTTTCCTACTTGACCACCCCTTTATTAGCCATATTTCTACATTACTTTTCCTACTTGATCAGACCTTTATTAGCCCTATTTCAACATTACTTTTCCTACTTCATCAGCCCTTTATTAGCCCTATTTCAACATTACTTTTCCTACTTGATCAGACCTTTATTAGCCCTATTTCAACATTACTTTTCCTACTTCATCAGCCCTTTATTAGCCATATTTCAACATTACTTTTCCTACTTCATCAGCCCTTTATTAGCCCTATTTCAACATTACTTTTCCTACTTGATCAGACCTTTATTAGCCATATTTCAACATTACTTTTCCTACTTGATCAGCCCTTTATTAGCCCTATTTCAACATTACTTTTCCTACTTCATCCGCCCTTTATTAGCCCTATTTCAACATTACTTTTCCTACTTGATCAGACCTTTATTAGCTCTATTTCAACATTACTTTTCCTACTTGATCAGACCTTTATTAGCCATATCTCAACATTACTTTTCCTACTTGATCAGACCTTTATTAGCCCTATTTCAACATTACTTTTCCTACATGATCAGACCTTTATTGGCCCTATTTCAACATTACTTTTCCTACTTGATCAGACCTTTATTAGCCCTATTTCAACATTACTTTTCCTACTTCATCAGCCCTTTATTAGCCCTATTTCAACATTACTTTTCCTACTTGATCAGACCTTTATTAGCCCTATTTCAACATTACTTTTCTTACTTCATCAGCCCTTTATTAGCCATATTTCAACATTACTTTTCCTACTTCATCAGCCCTTTATTAGCCCTATTTCAACATTACTTTTCCTACTTGATCAGACCTTTATTAGCCATATTTCAACATTACTTTTCCTACTTGATCAGACCTTTATTAGCCCTATTTCAACATTACTTTTCCTACTTGATCAGTCCTTTATTAGCCATATTTCAACATTACTTTTCCTACTTGATCAGACCTTTATTAGCCCTATTTCAACATTACTTTTCCTACTTGATCAGACCTTTATTAGCCATATTTCAACATTACTTTTCCTACTTGATCAGACCTTTATTAGCCCTATTTCAACATTACTTTTCCTACTTCATCAGCCCTTTATTAGCCATATTTCAACATTACTTTTCCTACTTCATCAGCCCTTTATTAGCCCTATTTCAACATTACTTTTCCTACTTCATCAGCCCTTTATTAGCCATATTTCAACATTACTTTTCCTACTTCATCAGCTCTTTATTAGCCATATTTCAACATTACTTTTCCTACTTCATCAGCCCTTTATTAGCCCTATTTCAACATTACTTTTCCTACTTGATCAGACCTTTATTAGCCATATTTCAACATTACTTTTCCTACTTCATCAGCCCTTTATTAGCCCTATTTCAACATTACTTTTCCTACTTGATCAGACCTTTATTAGCCATATTTCAACATTACTTTTCCTACTTGATCAGACCTTTATTAGCCCTATTTCAACATTACTTTTCCTACTTGATCAGTCCTTTATTAGCCATATTTGAACATTACTTTTCCTACTTGATCAGACCTTTATTAGCCCTATTTCAACATTACTTTTCCTACTTGATCAGACCTTTATTAGCCATATTTCAACATTACTTTTCCTACTTGATCAGACCTTTATTAGCCCTATTTCAACATTACTTTTCCTACTTCATCAGCCCTTTATTAGCCATATTTCAACATTACTTTTCCTACTTCATCAGCCCTTTATTAGCCCTATTTCAACATTACTTTTCCTACTTCATCAGCCCTTTATTAGCCATATTTCAACATTACTTTTCCTACTTCATCAGCCCTTTATTAGCCCTATTTCAACATTACTTTTCCTACTTGACCACCCCTTTATTAGCCATATTTCAACATTACTTTTACCCAAATTTTGCTCATCCAATTCTCTATACTAAAGAAACTCTATTTCAACAATTAACCTATTCGCGTACTATATATAAAATTAATTTTATTGCTTTTAAATAGAATATTTTATATCCAATTATAAAATAACACATAAATAGAGAGTAAATTGTTCGTGAAATGTAGGACAGGAAAATGAGAAATATGGTAAATGAAATTCATTTAACTCCCAACGGAATGTCGAAAAATACAGAAGCCGTTGTAATTTCCAGTTCAGAGTACAATAAGTAACCTATAATTTCATGTATAAAATAAATTGAAGAACAATAAAGTTTAATTCCTCATACTACTTTTCTTATTGTAACATTATAAAATTATTTTTAATCAAAATCAGCGCACGACAGCAAATTTTTCAAACTAAAGAAGATGTTTCCACATTAATCAAGTACACTTGTTCGGAGAAATACAAAAATATTATGAAATCAACTTCTGGGGTGTAATTCCCAAGCTTAAACCTCGCGTAATCTAAGGATGAAAGTTAAATAACTTCCAGTGAACTAAAATGGTGAATGTGACGTTTTAATTCTTCTTTTATTAAAAATGATTTTCCTTTACTTTACCTCCAAAACGCGGAAATTTTCTCAAACTGTGTAACTGATTGTTACTAGAATAAAATATTGAAGGGATGTCAGATCGCATTTCTCATAGAACGATACTTAAATTACTGATTTTGATATATATCTATAATTGGATTTCTACAATCCAAAGACGAAAATTCGATCAGCCAAGAAAGTTTTGAAAAACTAAATTGTTAAATCACCATTGACTAGGGTTAAGCATGGGAAACACACTAAGAAAATCGTATTACATTTTCCTTTTGCAAACTTAAATATATATTTTACTTCCATTTTATTTATTATTACTTATTATTAAAAAATCAATTAAACATGTCGCACATTAATTACATTACAGTACATTTCCTGGATTTCAAAAACAGTCCTAAATTTCTAAGTAGAACTAGAAACATAAATTAACTCATATTTAGTAACATTTTGTCTATCTCCAGATTTATTCACCTAGGCTCGGGGTCTTTAATGGGTACTTGACAATGCACAAGCTAGGGACCATCGCTTAACACCCCAACCGAAGGACGGCTTGCTCAAAGGTTTTTCGCCTCGCATATAAAAAACCTACAGAGCTCGGCCGGGCCTCGAACCCGCGATCTTGAGCTTAGTAGGCAAGCACGCTACCTCCGAGCTGCCGTGTGTTTTATTTATTTGTTTCACCTGGTTGTGGAGATTCCGGCTGGGACTCTACATTTTCCATGACCTTCCATAAGTCGTCATCGCTTACAGTTCCGGCGGACAGGTTGTTAGGCCAACTTCCAAGTTCAGAGTCACCTGATTAGAAAATTAAATTAAGTTCCTTGTATGATCCAGTCACCTAAAACCCCTCCACCCTGTGGGTTCAAAGTATGGGAGGGGGGGATATCTGCCAAACCTGTTCAAAGTATGGGAGGGGGGGGGGGGGGGGGGGGATACCTGCCAAACCTGTTCAAATTATGGGAGGAGGCGATATCTGCCAAACCTGTTCAAAGTATTGGAGGGGACGATATCTGCCAAACCTGTTCAAAGTATGGGAGGGGGCGATATCTGCTATACCTGTTCAAAGTATTGGAGGGGGCGATATCTGCCAAACCTGTTCAAAGTATGGGAGGGGGGGATATCTGCTATACCTGTTCAAAGTATGGGAGGGGGCGATATCTGCCAAACTTGTTCAAAGTATGAGAGGGGGCGATAATTGCTAAACCTGTTCAAAATATGGGAGGGGGCGATTTCTGCCAAACCTGTTCAAAGTATGGGAGGGGGGGATATCTGCTATACCTGTTCAAAGTATGGGAGGGGGCGATATCTGCCAAACTTGTTCAAAGTATGAGAGGGGGCGATAATTGCTAAACCTGTTCAAAATATGGGAGGGGGCGATTTCTGCCAAACCTGTTCAAAGTATGGGAGGGGGCGATATCTGCCAAACCTGTTCAAAATATGGGAGGGGGCGATATCTGCCAAACCTGTTCAAATGGTTCTTTGATGAAAATAAATAAGTTTTGCTTACCCAGGTTTAGTTACCTCTTTAATGAGTACTTGACAATGCACAAGCTCGGGACCATCGCTTAACACCCCAACCGAAGGACGGCTTGCTCAAGGTTTTTTCGCCTAGCATATAAAAAACCTAAAGACCTCGGCTGGGTTTCGAACCCGCCATCTAGAGCTCAGTAGGCAAGCACGCTATCTCCGAGCTGCCATGTGTGTTTTATTTATTTGTTTCACCTGATTGTGGAGATTCCGACTGTGGTCTTCTATTTTCCATGGCCTTCAATAAATCGGCATCGCTTACAGTTTCGGCGGACATGTCGTTAAGATAATTTCGAAGTTCAGAGTCACCTGATTGGAAAATTAAATTAAATTAGTTCCTTGTATGATCCAGTCACCTAAAACCCCTCCACCCTGTGGGTTCAAAGTATGGGAGGGGGCGATATCTGCCAAACTTGTTCAAAATATGGGAGGGGGCGATATCTGCCAAACCTGTTCAAAGCATAGGAGGGGGCGATATCTGCCAAACCTGTTCAAATGGTTCTTTGATGATAATAAATAAGTTTTCCTTACCCAGGTTTATTTACCTCTTTAATGAGTATTTGACAACGCACAAGCTCGGGACCATCGCTTAACGCCCCATCCGAAGGACGCGTGCTCAAGATTTTTGCACTTTCCAGATAAAAAAAGTTGTCGGTGAATCACTTTTCGAATCAAACTTTTCGCTCCGCCTCCAAAACCAGTCGACTGTTTGCGCTAATATTCAACTGATGACTTACTAAATTTACTTACTCCTAAATCCTCATACTAAATATTTTGTCGAATAATTCATTCATGAGCAGTTATTATGATTTTTGAATTGAGCGCCTCCTCTAAACCTTTTATTCCCTTTGGCCGATTTGGCTGAAAATGTGTCGTCGATAGAGGTTCCTGTATTCACAAACAAAATGTGTCGTCGATAGAGGTTCCTGTATTCACAAACAAAATGTGTCGTCGATAGAGGTTCCTGTATTCACAAACAAAATGTGTCGTCGATAGAGGTTCCTGTATTCACAAACAAAATGTCGATACATTCATTCTAATGTGTTCACAGACATACAGAATTTTTTTTAATAATCGCCGAGACCTGACAGAACCATAGTCCGACTACCTAACTCCTTCACAATACTATTAAGTCCACATAAGGTCAGTATTATATTTCGTAAATACCTTCCTTGGCATTTGCATTTGAAGGAAATATCGTCCATTTAACCCATTATATTTTCATGTCTCACACAGCATATTTTCCCAATAAAACTCACAGACATAAAGTAGATATGAAATTAGGAGACAAATTACCAAAATATGAAACATCCGAGCTCTCAGCTGAACCTTCGACCGAAGTTGTAGGAAGCTGCAACCCCCGGAGCCATTTGTCCACTCGTTCTTCTGAAAGGAAGATATATTATTTCTTATAGGCATTTGAATATTATGTTACATCACTGTCTGACCGCTCAGCTCAGCTAAGGCAAGGTTACATATTAAATGTATGCTTATCTTAAATAAACCATAATGTCTTTCATATACCCACAACCTTCTTATAGATTCCCATTCTCAAATTAATTTCTCTCCCATTTTCAAACTGGCATTACTGTGTATGAGAAAGTCTCTCAGAATTACTCTGAGCCTACAAAGAAAGCAGCTAATTTCAAAGTTCCATATGACATTCTTCACCCATAAATATCAGTTTGAGGAAAAAACATATTTGGGTAGCTCAATAGGTTAATCAATAATGTATTCGATTAATGAACTTGTAATTTATATTGTACTACCGCCATCTGGTGGGTACAAGCATATATGTATGAAATAAATAGCATTGCTTTAGATAATATCTCATAGCCAATCAAGGAATGACTTCAGGTTTTAAATATTTGATTTAAAAAAGTATAACACATAAAAAAAATATTCCTATAAGAGAAATAAATAAGACTATTCTTATACTTAAAAAGTGAGATTATAAAAAAATATCCAACAATTACTACTTTTTCATGCATTTCAAATAGATTTGAATATTGAACAAGGTTTGAAAATTGACAAGGGTTTTCATGGTGTGGGTTCAGATCGATTCCAAATCGGATTGAAAAAAGGATTTTAACTGTCAAAAGTAACCTCACCTAGGTTTTGTGAGAGCAGGTTATAAACAAGTGATAAGCGATGATAAGCTAGATTGTTTGTTATTTTTATTTTAAAAGTGTTTAATTTGTTAATATAAATATTAATAATTACTGTGTTTTTCATTGTTTTGTATACTGCTTAATGGATTCCGCAAGAAATGGGGAGTCGTTTTATTAGTTTTTGGGGCAAGGGATAGTTTTAGCTTTAAATGAAATGGATCGTCGTGCTGCTGCATATAGGAGGAAAAGAAGAATAAGACACAAAATAAATAAAAACAGTCTCTTTAAATAAATAGTCACGTTTTTTTACAAATAAAAACCATTAAAAACATAACCTCAATAACCTGCAAAAAATATCCTTCCTTATTCAGTACACGAAAAATCCGCCAGGAGAATCGTGCGCCACAACTGCGCATTCCTCAATACTCAATATTAGTATTGAGGGTTTTCATATACTTCAATGCGAATCACTTTTGATACGATCCCAGAAATTAGCGAATTGACCTTGGGACAACATGATTTGAAATCGGTTTGCAACTCAAATCGATTTGAACACGCTATTTGAGATTCAAATCAATTTGAACGTCCATGAAAACGTGGTATGTTTTCAAGAACTTTCTTAAAAAGGTTATGTAACAGACGAAAAGTCATGGCTTCTTTTGTATTGTACACAGTTAATCATTAATAAAGAAGAAAAAAACACAACTTACGGTACTCAATGTCAAGTTCATTTTAAAATGAATCTGCTCGTCAATAATAAATATAAGATATTGAATGGTACAGATGCACTAAACGAAGCCAGCTGGTGGCAGTGATGCTAGCTTTGCATTTGTTTTTAGGTATCCAAAGAGTTTTTAAAATATGAAACAGGCATTTGGTTTACAAAGAATTGTTGATGGAAAGAAATTTAATTTTCTATTTATTCTGAGGAAACCTTTTCAATGTAACATAATTCCTTCAGAAAAAATATGTACAAATGACAACACTGATAGACAGTAAAAAATAATTGAAACAAATGTATTTACATTTTTTTTCTCTCTACACACGAAATCTAGCACAGAATAACTTATTAGAGTCCTCTTGGAAGCTTGCAACCAGATTTTGTAAGACAGATAAAATAAAAGTCGGTGAATCATCTAGCACGATTTAATTAATTGCGTTTTCACTTTTCCTTCAAAGTCAATGGACCGTTTGTGCTAAAACTCAATATTTGACTTATACAGTGCCTCCTGAATTTTCTTGAATACTAAATTGTTCTCGATACATTCATTTCATCGGCAGTTAATAGGATATTTGAATAGAGCTTCCCTTCCCTTAGCCTTATTTCGCGGAAAACAAAAAGGTGTCGTCCTTAAAGGTATTTGAATTCACTTATGAAATGTCGTGTCAGTACGTTCATTACAACGGCTGTAGTTAAAGTTTTTGTTTTAAGCCTCCCACCTAATCCACCTGCCATTTGAGAGATTTGATTGAAAAAAAGGGATGCACTCGCAAGTTAAAATGTAAAGTGAAAATAAATATTCGCACTCGCAAGTTAAAATATAAAGTGAAAATAAATATTCAAGTGCATACGTATCAAACAGCTTCAACGAAACTACAGTAACGAGGTAAGTAGGCAGTGGCGGATTAAGCTTCTGCGGGGCCCTAGGTGATTGCAAATGTGGGGCCCCCCTATTTTTAACCACCCCCCCCCCCCCCCCATAAAAAAACGAAAACTTTTCAGCAATTTTTTTTATGAATTTATTGATACAATTATAATTCTTAAGAATAATATTTTCAATTCGCTGTAAAATTGACTTCATACACACTTTCTCCTGCATTTCGACTCGCTGAATTTATCGATCACATCATCTTCAGTGGAATAGACAATATTTCAAAAATAAGTTTGTTTTATTTATTTAATAGTCTATTGTTTTGGGATGAGACATTTTTAACCCATTGTTGCTAATAGCTTTTAATACCTTTTTTGGGTAAACTAAAATTACATTGCGAAAAATGAAAAAGCCGATTTGTTTTTTTATTTAAAAAAAAAAATCATTCTTAATAGGAGGCCCCTCATACCTTTTATTGGGAAAAATAACTCGGGTCAAATTTGACCTAAATTATTTTTCCCAAAAGCGTGTAAAATCATTTTAAAAGTGACAAGTTTTTTTTTTTTTTTTTTTTAGACATTGGGGCCTTCAGCATCGGGGGCCCTAGGCACCTGCCTAGGTTTGCCTATTGGTTAATCCACCACTGTAAGTAGGTAACTAATGTTTTGAACCCGATAACAGATATAAAATAACAAATAGTTTTGAACTGCGAGTTATGTTTTTCAATTTTCAAAGATTCCAAATATGACAAAAATATTTCTTTGTACTGTGAATACGATAAGTCCCATATTTATTCACGAAATTTTATAAGTGAATCTAGAATTCTCTTTCCTACAATCTACCTTCTCAGAAGGAACTGGGAGATTAGGAGAGAGGGTAAGGGTAAAACTCGATTAACTGTCGATATAATGAATTTATCGATACAACATTTAGTATGAGGATTCGGAAGCAACTAAGGAAGTCAGATATCGAGTTTTGGAGAACGAAAACATAATTGATTAATTGTTGCTAAGCAACTACAAGGTCGGTGTTCACTGATGACTTTATTACATTATTATTGGTCCTCAGTTTCAGAATAGGCCAATATAAATATTTTAACATAAAGCAATTGTGAGAAAGTCTAAAAATTAAACAAATTGTAGAATTGCCTATTACAGTAGAATCTCTTTAAGTCGAACCTCCAAAACTCGAAAAAAAGTTTTGTTCCTTTCCCTTCAAGCCCCAAAACCTCCATTACTCGAAATCTCAACCCTCTATTAGTCGAAATAATCATTGAGTCCCTACAAGCCATTTTGGTACATATTTTCCCACTATAACTCGAAAAAATAAATTGGACCTCTGTATCTCGAACATAGCAATGTTTTATTTTACAACCTTTACAACTCGATTATTTGAAACTTATTACCTCTATAGCTCGAAGAAAAATAAGTTACCGACTTTAAGAATTTGCCGACAATGTACACCATTGTTTCTTAGAAAACAATTTAGGAGTACATGTATAAATAGGATTACCAATTATCTAAAGCAAAACAAAATTACTGACTTTTTTTAATATCTACATATACTACGTATTTTTTATTTTAAGGATGTTTTGAAATAATGTTGATTTATAATAAATATAAATGTGTTTGTTACCTCTGTAACTTGAATTTTTATTTATTTCACCTCCCTAACTCAAAATTAGTTAGAATGAATCTTAACCTCTACAAGTCGAATCAAAATCCGCCTACGTCGATATCCTCCATAAGTCGAAAACTCTACAACTCGTATTTTTTGGTGTCTCCCTTGATGTTCGACTTATAGAGGTTCTACTGTAGTATAAATTATAGCAATAATCTAGACCGATTTCTTTGCGAAAATTCAAATATTATATATATATATTATTTTCAATTAGAGCCGCAGCTAATTAGAAAAATACATTGAAATACATACATACCTCAGCTGATCAAAAAAATAATTGAAAAACTTCAAAATTTATTTTCAAAATTTTGACAACGAACTTGAAAATTTAGTCAAATTGAAGCCCCCTCTCCCCTTGCTTGCGTCTATAAATTCATTCTACCGGGACTTATCTTGTCCACAGACTGAATATTGTTCTTCAAGTATCCAATCAGATTACAGATTTCCCCTATAATGTTCAGCTGAGAAAGTACCTAAAACTATAGTTAGTTATTATGACTCATGCCCGGGCTTTAACTACGAGGTCATCGCCTACTACCAGAGCGGTCTTTCGTCACACTGGTGGACATAAGCTCGACTCCATTATGGGAGTCCTAAATTTTGCTCACCCTAAATTTTTATTCCCCTAGGGTAGGGGTCTTTACGAGTACCTGACATCTTACAGGCTCGGGACCGTCGCTTAACGTCTCATCCGAAGAACGGCGTACTTAAGTTTATTTTTATTTCCCAGATAAAATATACTAAGGGCCTCGGCCGGGTTACGAACCCGCTATCTTTAGCTCAGAAAGTAAGCACGCACACCACTGAACTACCGGCTCTCTCCCTTAAATTATATAAAAATTCTACAAACTGCTTGTTAGAAAAAAAGAAGGTAAAACTTACCGCTTGGATAACTATAAGATCCGATCGGAATTTGAATTTGAACTATCAAAAATAACAAAACAGGAAAAAGAGCCATATTGTGTTTTTCAGATGACATTTCAAAAAAGATTGATTGGCTTGAAACTGTTGTTAATATAGTTGTGTGTGGCAACACCGTCATTAGTGACGTCGAACGTACGTTCCTTCTTAGATATACGTGGTGCAAGTCTATAGGGCCGTACAGGATCAATCTACGTCAATAGACTGCCAGTGTTTCAAAAATCTTTTCTATGCCGATTTAATTCTTCTGTTAGTTATTTCATCGAATGAAAATATGTTAAGTTAAGCTAAAGAAAGAGTTTTTTTGTTACCCCCGGACAAAAGAAGTGGGTTCCTTGTTAGAGCTGTTTGTGCGTTTCTATATTCTTAGCCGACGTACCTCGGTAATGGGGCAACGTAGGGACATTAAAATCACTTTATTGGTAATTACACTTCTGAAACCTGTTTCCAAATCTCATGTAGATATATAAAAATTATACAGGGTGTTTCTGGTCTAAACCGAAAATGGAACAAAACGCCGCTAACCGCACTTTTCTATCTCAACCCGAGATATGATTTTTTAAAGTTTTTTTTCGAGAAAACCACGTTTTGTACCATAAAAACCCACATTTCTCCATTTCAAACCGAGAAGTATTTCCCGAATTTTTAATTTTTCTAGATTTTAACGTTTTAGCTCTTATTTCGGTTTCAAGTTGTAATTTTCAAATTTGAACGTACACTTGTCTGATAGAAAATTTTACGCTGATTCTGAAAATGTGGTCAAAAATTAAAAAATTGTTGGTTTAAAATGAATAAATATGGGTTTTTATGATACAAAACGTGGTTTTCTCGAAGAAACCTTTAAATAATCATATCTCGGGAACGGGTTGAGATAGAAATGTACGGTGAGCGGCGTTTTGCTCCATTTTCGGTCTAGTTTCACCCAGAAACACCCTGTATATATAGATATCAACAACGGTAATTAAGAGTTTTGAGTTGAGTCCTCTTCTAAAATCACCTCCCCCTCCATTCCTTCGGCAGATCCGGCTGAAATTTAATAGGTGTCATTATGGATTCACAATTTCCTATCGATACGTTTATACTACTGTTTATACCCCTACTGTTGATACCCCTACTGTTGACACCCCTACTGTTTATACCCCTACTGTTTATACCCCTACTGTTTATACCCCTACTGTTTATACCCCTACTGTTTATACCCCTACTGTTTATACCCCTACTGTCGATACTCCTACTGTCGATACCCCTACTGTTTATACCCCTACTGTTGACACCCCTACTGTTTATACCCCTACTGTTTATACCCCTACTGTTTATACCCCTACTGTTTATACCCCTACTGTCGATACCCCTACTGTTTATAGCCCTACTGTTTATTCCCCTACTGTTTATACCCCTACTGTTGATACCCCTACTGTTGACACCCCTACTGTTGACACCCCTACTGTCGATACCCCTACTGTTTATAGCCCTACTGTTTATACCCCTACTGTTTATACCCCTACTGTTGATACCCCTACTGTTGACACCCCTACTGTCGATACCCCTACTGTTTATAGCCCTACTGTTTATACCCCTACAGTTGACACCCCTACTGTTGACACCCCTACTGTTGATACCCCCCTTTTCATTTTATCTTGGAGTTTCATGACACACACAGAGGGGAATGTTTTTACTTCCCCAGTTACACGAAGTATAAGGGAAGTTACGTAATCAGCCAAATCAATAGGTGTCTTCCTGATGCCGTTCTTAGTTCATATATGAAACTTCATGTTGATACATTCATTACGTCGGCTTCTGTTTTAATAATTTTTCTTCTTCAAATTGTTATATTAATTCCTGTCTTTTTATAGTTAGATTACTATTTTATTATCTTCAACGAAGGAAAAAAGAAAAGGAAAGAGCGAAAAATGTCTCACTCGTGGAGAAGATTTAGTCGGCGTCAGACGCTATAAAGCACAGTCTTGATAATAAATGAAAACTGCATACTTTAAATTTATGAATGATAATAATGTCACCAGATAAGGTAAGGTGCCGGTAGCTCAGAGGTAGCGTGCTAGCCTACTGACCTCAAGATCGCGGGTTCAAAACCCGGCTGAGGCCTTTAGGTGTTTTTTATGTGATAGATGGAAAAACCCTGAGCACATCGTCCTTCGGAAGGGAAGTTAAGCAATGGTGAATAAACCTGGGTAGTCAAAAATGTAGGACTCTCACAGAGGAGTTGGGCTCATGTCCCCCAGAGAGCTCTGATAGTGGGCGATATGACCTAGTAGTTGAAGCCCGGGCATGACCATAATTAATAACTATATAAGGTTGCCTGAAAACCTGCAAAGTTACCAGCTAGTATCCTTTGACCTCAAAGGGACATTTCTAAAAATAGTTTTGTTCAAACTGTGACGTAGTACTTGAGCAGCTGTGACCTTCCCCATTCTGCATCTCATAATGAATTCTTCACCTGAAAATTAATTAAAAACATGTATTACTCTAGAGACTCCTAAAATTTACCAAAATCAGCACTTTTTAAATTTTTCATCAGAACCTGAATATGTTGCGTGATTGATGTTTTCTGTGGTAACTGCCTAGTTTCATAAAACTCCGATTCGGCTGCTCTTCTTCGTTGATGATTCTTAAATATATGTATAGATGAAAAAAAAAAAAAAAAAAAAAAAAATAGTGACCATAGAAATAGTGTGAGAGAATCAGCTATATCTTTTCGGATTCTCTGGTTTTATCTATTTTATAATTTTGTTATTTGTTATGACTCATGGCCGGCCTTTAACTTCGAGGTCATATCGCCTACTACCAGAGCGCTCTTTCGTCGCTCTGGTGTACCTGAGCCCAACTCAACTATTGGAGTCCCAAATTTTGCCTACCCAACATTTTTATTCATTTAGGGGTCTTTAACGAGTACTTGACATCGTACAGGCTCGGAACCATTGCTTAACGTCCCATCCGAAGGACGGCGTACTCAAGGTTTTCGCATCTCCCATATAAAAAACCTATGGGCCTTGGCCGGGTTTCAAACCCTCGATCTTGAGCTCAGTAAGCAAGCATCCATACCACTGAGCTACCGGCGCCCTCATTTTAATGTAATATAAAATTTGCCAAATTCAGCACTTTTTCTATAATTGAGGTATCAATTCTCACCCCAATTTAAAGGAGTTAAGTGCCAAAATTTGCAAAATATGATTTTTCATTGGATGTGCCTTGCATTCTCCCGTCAGTTATGAGAGAAGTTCATAGATGGCTGTAGTGGTAACTGTAGTACGGCCGGTTTTGAGAAGGAGATATGTGCCATGTAACCCTAACGACCATAATCTCACTTTTTGTGATTGACTGTTCTGTTTTGGTTTTAATGGTTGTATTACTCCAGGCAATTTTTCAAGAACAACCTTTGCATTCATATAGGGACAAGTCAAAAAAACATGACGTGTACGTGGCATGAGGGAAATGCAGGACGTGGAGGCACCCAACTTGCGTCTTACCTGTTCAAAATATTGACCTCAGAGTTAACTTCAAGAACGAAATTGCGAATTTGTGTTGACAACTGTGCAGGACAAAACAAGAATAACATGGTGTTAATCGCCTGATTTTTCTGGTTGTAAAAGGACACTCTTAAATGCCGTGAGACTGAGATTTCGGCGTGATTGAAAAGAGGTACAAAGATTACCAGGCCCGGAGGAAGTACAGAAAATGGTCCGTGCTGCGAGTTTGGAAAAACTATTTGACGTGGTAGCTATGGAGAAAAACTGATTTTTTATTTTTTGCCAGCGCTTGTGATGCATTCATCACTACGACTTCATTACAAATTTCAACGAAATAGTGGATTCAAATCTCTTCTGATGATCTAGCCTGTATAAAGACACGGTCGTCTTTTAATGATATCGAGAACTGGGAGACCAAGAATATCTTCAAGACGGGAAATTCAAGAGTATCGAAAGATTTGATGTTGACTCCAAAGATCTTCTTAGCAAGCTGCAGTTCATGGACCCTAAATACCATGACTTTCAGAAAAGATATCTGCAAATACCTAAATTTTTAACTTTCAAGTTGAGGAACGCGGACATATTGTCACAGGATGTCAAATATAAGATAGTCTGACCTCTCACAGATTTTTATTGGTAGTAATAGCTAGCCGGCTTTCGAGGTTTCCCTCATCATCAGACAGTCTACAAAATAAACCATCCTTAATGTAATATAAATAGCAAAGATGAATAATTAAATAGAAAACACAATTTTTGATTAAACATACCTGATAAAAAATTTAAAAAAAATTTGAATAAAACTAAATAATATAATAAAAATGAATAAATAACAATCTAAAACATTAACAATTTAAAATATCATGGATGGGGACAGACGAGTTATTGCTGTCCACCATCTGAGTCACAACTGGGAGAACGGTGTACGTGAGAGTGGACAAACCTCCCTTTCTATTTAATTATTTATCTTTGCTATTTATATTACATACTAGCAGTAATACCCGGCGTTGCCCGGGGAACTTTGATTTTTGTCCCAATATCTTCTATAACGCTATTCAGTTCCTCGACAGTACATTCATGATGTTATAATTTTCAATTATTCATACGGAATAAGGCTTATAGTCCTTCAGCTGTTGTAACGCTAATAAGTTTTTAGGACTCCTGGGCACCACAGCTAATATGCGCCTTTCAACGGCGGAAGCCACACCTAGTGAATACTTAGCATCGCTGGACGTCATAGTCAGTGCGTACTTAAGAACGTTTGTGACCACAGCTAGTATGTGGCTTGCAACGCTGAGCACCACAGCTAGTACGTAGTTGGGAATGCTGGGCATCATAGCTAGTATGTGCCTTGCGACGGCGGACCCAACAGCTAGTACGTAGTTAGGAACGCTGGTCACCACAGCTAGTATGTGACTCGCAACAGCGGACCCCACAGCTAGTACGAAGTTAGGAACGCTGGGCATCACAGCTATTAAGTGCCTTGCAACAGCGGACCCCACAGCTAGTATGTAGTTAAATACGCTGGGCATTACAGTTAGTAAGTGCTTTGCAACAGCGAACTTCACAGCTAGTACATAGTTAGGAACGCTGGGCACTACAGCTAGTAAATTCCTTGCAACAACGGACCCCACAGCTAGTACGTAGTTAGGAACGCTGGTCACCACAGCTAGTATGTGCCTCGCAACAGCGGACCCCACAGCTAGTACGAAGTTAGGAACGCTGGGCATCACAGCTATTAAGTGTCTTGCAACAGCGGACACCACAGCTAGTACGTAGTTAAATACGCTGGGCATTACAGTTAGTAAGTGCTTTGCAACAGCAAACTTCACAGCTAGTACATAGTTAGGAACGCTGGGCACTACAGCTAGTGAATGCCTTGCAACAACGGACCCCACAGCCAGTAGGATATTAGGAACCCTGGGCATCACAGCTAGTATGCTTTTGCAACGACGGACCCCACAGCTAGTACGTTTTTAGGAACCCTGGGCCCTACAGGTAGTAGGTGCCTTGCAACTGCGGACCCCACAGATAGTATGTAGTTAGAACCACAGGGCATCACAGCTAGTATGAGTTTTGCAACGGTGGACCCCACAGCTAGTACCTACGTAGTTAAATACGCTGGGCCACACTGCTAGCGCCTTGCAACAGCGGACCCCACAGCTAGTATGTAGTTAAATACGCTGGGCATTACAGTTAGTAAGTGCTTTGCAACAGCGAACTTCACAGCTAGTACATAGTTAGGAACGCTGGGCACTACAGCTAGTAAATGCCTTGCAACAACGGACCCCACAGCTAGTACGATATTAGGAACCCTGGGCATCGCAGCTAGTATGCTTTTGCAACGACGGACCCCACAGTTAGTACGTTTTTAGGAACGCTGGGCCCTACAAGTAGTAGGTGCCTTGCAACGGCGGACCCCACAGATAGTATGTAGTTAGAACCACAGGGCATCACAGCTAGTATGAGTTTTGCAACGGTGGACCCCACAGCTAGTACCTACGTAGTTAAATACGCTGGGCCACACTGCTAGCGCCTTGCAACAGCAGACCCCACAGCTAGTACAAAATTAGGAACGCTGGGCATCACAGCTAGTAAATGTCTTGTAGGTGCCTTGCAACAGCGAACCCCACAGCCAGTACATAGTTAGGAACGCTGGGGCTGAGCACTACAGCTAGTAAGTGCCTTGCAGCAGCGGACCCCACAGCTAGTACGATATTAGGAACGCTGGACATCACAGCTAGTAAATGTCTTGCAACAGTGAAATCCACAGCGAATACATAGTTACTACTACTACTACATGTGAAATTCATGACAATCCGATTCATGACAATACGATCAACCGTTAATGAGCTAGCTCTATATTTATACTTAGTCCCCCCCCCCCCCCCTCAACCCCGCCACCCGTTAAAAACTTCGGGACGCCACACACCTTATTTTTCTATTTGGCCTTCAGGAATAATATATGCGAAATTTCGTGACAATACGACCAACCGTTAATGAGCTAACTCTATATGTATATTTAGCCCCCCCCCACAACCCTCCTTCATGTTCAAAATTTTGGGCCGTCACACACCTAATATTTCTATTTGAACTTTAGGAATATTACATGTGAAATTTCATGACGATTCGCCCATTAGTTAATGAGTTAGCTCTATATTTATACTTAGGCCCCCCCACTACCCCCCCTCCCGTAAAAACTTTTGAGCCGTCACACCGCCTATTTTTTTATTTGGTCTTCAGGAATACTACATGTGAAACTTCGTGACAATCCGACCAACCGTTAAAGAGTTAGCTCTATATTTATACTTAGGCCCCCCCACAACCCCCCTCCCGTTCAAAACTTTGGGACGCCACACACCTTTTTTTGCTATTTGGCTTTTAAAAATACTACATGTGAAATTTCATGACGATTCGCCCATTAGTTAATGAGTTAGCTCTATATTTATACTTAGGCCCCCCCACATCCCCCTCTCCCGTTCAAAACTTTGGGACGCCACACGCCTTATTTTTCTATTTGGCCTTCAGGAATACTCCATGTGAAATTTCGTGACAATCCGACAACCGTTAAAGAATTAGCTCTATATTTATACTTAGGCCCCCCTTACAACCCCCCCTCCCGTTCAAAACTTTGGGACGCCACACACCTTTTTTTCCTATTTGGCTTTTAAAAATACTACGTGAAATTTTATGACGATTCGCCCATTAGTTAAAGAATTAGCTCTATATTTATACTTAGGCCCCCCCACAACCCCCCCTCCCGTTCAAAACTTTGGGACGCCACACACCTTATTTTTCTATTTGGCCTTCAGGAATACTCCATGTGAAATGTCGTGACAATCCGACCAACCGTTAAAGAATTAGCTCTATATTTATACTTAGGCCCCCCCACAACCCCCCCTCCCGTTCAAAACTTTGGGACGCCACACACCTTTTTTTCCTCTTTGGCTTTTAAAAATACTACGTGAAATTTCATGACGATTCGCCCATTAGTTAATGAGTTAGCTCTATATTTATACTTAGGCCCCCCTTACAACCCCCCCTCCCGATCAAAACTTTGGGACGCCACACACCTTTTTTTTCTATTTGGCTTTTAAAAATACTACATGTGAAATTTCATGACGATTCGCCCATTAGTTAATGAGTTAGCTCTATATTTATACTTAGGCCCCCCACAACCCCCCCTCCCGTTCAAAACTTTGGAACGCCACACACCTTTTTTTCTTGTTTGGCTTTTAAAAAGACTACGTGTGAAATTTCATGACAATTCGACCATTAGTTAATGTGTTAGCACTATTTATATACTTAGGCCCCCCTTACAACCGCCCTCCCGATCAAAACTTTGGGACTCCACACACCTTTTTTTGCTATTTGGCTTTTAAAAATACTACATGTGAAATTTCATGACGATTCGCCCATTAGTTAATGAGTTAGCTCTATATTTATACTTAGGCCCCCCCACATCCCCCTCTCCCGTTCAAAACTTTGGGACGCCACACACCTTATTTTTCTATTTGGCCTTCAGGAATACTCCATGTGAAATTTCGTGACAATCCGACAACCGTTAAAGAATTAGCTCTATATTTATACTTAGGCCCCCCTTACAACCCCCCCTCCCGTTCAAAACTTTGGGACGCCACACACCTTTTTTTCCTATTTGGTTTTTAAAAATACTACATGAAATTTTATGACGATTCGCCCATTAGTTAATGAGTTAGCTCTATATTTATACTTAGGCCCCCCCACAACCCCCCCTCCCGTTCAAAACTTTGGGACGCCACACACCTTATTTTTCTATTTGGCCTTCAGGAATACTCCATGTGAAATTTCGTGACAATCCGACCAACCGTTAAAGAATTAGCTCTATATTTATACTTAGGCCCCCCCACAACCCCCCCCCTCCCGTTCAAAACTTTGGGACGCCACACACCTTTTTTTCCTCTTTGGCTTTTAAAAATACTACGTGAAATTTCATGACGATTCGCCCATTAGTTAATGAGTTAGCTCTATATTTATACTTAGGCCCCCCTTACAACCCCCCCTCCCGATCAAAACTTTGGGACGCCACACACCTTTTTTTTCTATTTGGCTTTTAGAAATACTACATGTGAAATTTCATGACGATTCGCCCATTAGTTAATGAGTTAGCTCTATATTTATACTTAGGCCCCCCACAACCCCCCCTCCCGTTCGAAACTTTGGAACGCCACACACCTTTTTTTCTTGTTTGGCTTTTAAAAAGACAACGTGTGAAATTTCATGACAATTCGACCATTAGTTAATGTGTTAGCACTATTTATATACTTAGGCCCCCCTTACAACCGCCCTCCCGATCAAAACTTTGGGACTCCACACACCTTTTTTTGCTATTTGGCTTTTAAAAATACTACATGTGAAATTTCATGACGATTCGCCCATTAGTTAATGAGTTAGCTCTATATTTATACTTAGGCCCCCCTTACAACCCCCCCTCCCGATCAAAACTTTGGGACGCCACACACCTTTTTTTTCTATTTGGCTTTTAAAAATACTACATGTGAAATTTCATGACGATTCGCCCATTAGTTAATGAGTTAGCTCTATATTTATACTTAGGCCCCCCACAACCCCTCCTCCCGTTCAAAACTTTGGAACGCCACACACCTTTTTTTCTTGTTTGGCTTTTAAAAAGACTACGTGTGAAATTTCATGACAATTCGACCATTAGTTAATGTGTTAGCACTATTTATATACTTAGGCCCCCCTTACAACCCCCCCTCCCGATCAAAACTTTGGGACTCCACACACCTTTTTTTCCTGTTTGGATTTTAAAAAGACTACATGTGAAATTTCATGACAATTCGACCATTAGTTATTGAGTTAGCACTATTTTTATACTTAGGCCCCCCCACAACCCCCCCTCCCGATCAAAATTTTCGGACGCCACATAGCCTATTATTCAATCGGGCTCATAGGGATGCTACATGGGAAGTTTCATAAGAATCCGTCCAGCGGTTTGGGCGTGATGCTGGAACAAACATACATACATACAAACAAACAAACAAACAAACAAACCCCGTTTCAGCTTTATTAATATAGACTAGCAGTAATACCCGGCGTTGCCATGTGAAATTTCATGACAATTCGACCATTAGTTAATGAGTTAGCACTATTTATATACTTAGGCCCCCCTCACAACCCCCCCTCCCGATCAAAACTTTGGAACGCCACACACCTTATTTTTTATTTGGTCTTCAGGAATACTCCATGTGAAATTTCGTGACAATTCGACCAACCGTTAAAGAGTTAGCTCTATATTTATACTTAGGCCCCCCCACAACCCGTCCCCCCGTTCAATTTTTGGGACGCCACACACCTTTTTTTTCTTATTTGGCATTTAAAAATACTACATGTGAAATTTCATGACAATTTGCCCAATAGTTAATGAGCTAGCTCTATATTTATACTTAGGCCCCCCACAACCCCCCCTCCCGTTCAAAACTTTGGGACGCCACACACCTTTTTTTCCTATTTGGCTTTTAAAAATACTACATGTGAAATTTCATGACAATTCGCCCAATAGATAATGAGCTAGCTCTATATTTATACTTAGGCCCCCCTCCCGTTCAAAACTTTGGGACGCCACACACCTTTTTTTCCTATTTGGCTTTTAAAAATACTACATGTGAAATTTCGTGACAATTCGACCATTAGGTAATGAGTTAGCTCTATATTTATACTTAGGCCCCCCAACAACCCCCCCTCCCGTTCAAAACTTTGGGACGCCACACACCTTTTTTTCCTATTTGGCTTTTAAAAATACTACATGTGAAATTTCATGACAATTTGACCATTAATTAATGGGTTAGCACTATTTATATACTTAGGCCCCCCCAACAACCCCCCCTCCCGATCAAAATTTTGGGACGCCACATAGCCTATTATTCAATCGGGCTCAAAAGAATGCTACATGGGAAGTTTCATAAAAATCCGTCCAGCCGTTTGGGCGTGATGCTGGAACAAACATACATACATACAAACAAACAAACAAACAAACCCCGTTTCAGCTTTATTAATATAGACTAGCAGTAATACCCGGCGTTGCCCGGGGAACTTTGATTTTTGTCCCAATATCTTCTATAACGCTATTCAGTTCCTCGACAGTACATTCATGATGTTATAATTTTCAATTATTCATACGGAATAAGGCTTATAGTCCTTCAGCTGTTCTAACGCTAGTAAGTTTTTAGGACTCCTGGGCACCACAGCTAGTATGCGCCTTTCAACGGCGGAAGCCACACCTAGTGAATACTCAGCATCGCTGGACGTCATAGTGCGTACTTAAGAACGTTTGTGACCACAGCTAGTATGTGGCTTGCAACGCTGAGCACCACAGCTAGTACGTAGTTGGGAATGCTGGTCACCACAGCTAGTATGTGCCTCGCAACAGCGGACCCCACAGCTAGTACGAAGTTAGGAACGCTGGGCATCACAGCTATTAAGTGCCTTGCAACAGCGGACCCCACAGCTAGTATGTAGTTAAATACGCTGGGCATTACAGTTAGTAAGTGCTTTGCAACAGCGAACTTCAAAGCTAGTACATAGTTAGGAACGCTGGGCACTACAGCTAGTAAATGCCTTGCAACAACGGACCCCACAGCTAGTACGTAGTTAGGAACGCTGGTCACCACAGCTAGTATGTGCCTCGCAACAGCGGACCCCACAGCTAGTACGAAGTTAGGAACGCTGGGCATCACAGCAATTAAGTGCCTTGCAACAACGGACCCCACAGCTAGTACGATATTAGGAACCCTGGGCATAACAGCTGGTATGCTTTTGCAACGACGGACCCCACAGCTAGTACGTTTTTAGGAACGCTGGGCCCTACAGGTAGTAGGTGCCTTGCAACTGCGGACCCCACAGATAGTATGTAGTTAGAACCACAGGGCATTACAGCTAGTATGAGTTTTGCAACGGTGGACCCCACAGCTAGTACCTACGTAGTTAAATACGCTGGGCCACACTGCTAGCGCTTTGCAACAGCAGACCCCACAGCTAGTACGTAATTAGGAACGCTGGGCATCACAGCTAGTAAATGTCTTGTAGGTGCCTTGCAACAGCGAACCCCACAGCCAGTACATAGTTAGGAACGCTGGGGCTGAGCACTACAGCTAGTAAGTGCCTTGCAAAAGCGGACCCCACAGCTAGTACGATATTAGGAACGCTGGACATCACAGCTAGTAAATGTCTTGCAACAGTGAACCCCACAGCGAATACATAGTTACTACTACTACTACATGTGAAATTCATGACAATCCGATTCATGACAATACGATCAACCGTTAATGAGTTAGCTCTATATTTATACTTAGGCCCCCCCACAACCCCCCTCCCGTTCAGAACTTTGGGACGCCACACACCTTATTTTTCTATTTGGCTTTTAAAACTACTACATGTGAAATTTCATGACGATTCGCCCATTAGTTAATGAGTTAGCTCTATATTTATACTTAGGCCCCCCCACTACCCCCCCTCCCGTAAAAACGTTTGAGCCGTCACACCGCCTATTTTTTTATTTGGTCTTCAGGAATACTACATGTGAAACTTCGTGACAATCCGACCAACTGTTAAAGAGTTAGCTCTATATTTATACTTAGGCCCCCCCACAACCCCCCTCCCGTTCAAAACTTTGGGACGCCACACACCTTTTTTTGCTATTTGGCTTTTAAAAATACTACATGTGAAATTTCATGACGATTCGCCCATTAGTTAATGAGTTAGCTCTATATTTATACTTAGGCCCCCCCACATCCCCCTCTCCCGTTCAAAACTTTGGGACGCCACACACCTTTTTTTTCTATTTGGCCTTCAGGAATACTCCATGTGAAATTTCGTGACAATCCGACAACCGTTAAAGAATTAGCTCTATATTTATACTTAGGCCCCCCTTACAACCCCCCCTCCCGTTCAAAACTTTGGGACGCCACACACCTTTTTTTCCTATTTGGCTTTTAAAAATACTACGTGAAATTTCATGACGATTCGCCCATTAGTTAATGAGTTAGCTCTATATTTATACTTAGGCCCCCCTCACAACCCCCCCTCCCGATCAAAACTTTGGGACGCCACACACCTTTTTTTCCTATTTGGCTTTTAAAAATACTACATGTGAAATTTCATGACGATTCGCCCATTAGTTAATGAGTTAGCTCTATATTTATACTTAGGCCCCCCTTACAACCCCCCCTCCCGATCAAAACTTTGGGACGCCACACAACTTTTTTTCTTGTTTGGCTTTTAAAAAGACTACGTGTGAAATTTCATGACAAATCGACCATTAGTTAATGTGTTAGCACTATTTATATACTTAGGCCCCCCTTACAACCCCCCTCCCGATCAAAACTTTGGGACGCCACACACCTTTTTTTCCTGTTTGGCTTTTGAAAAGGCTACGTGTTAAATTTCATGACAATTAGCCCATTAGTTAATGAGTTAGCACTATTTTTAAACTTAGGCCCCCCCACAACCCCCCCTCCCGATCAAAATTTTGGGACGCCACATAGCCTTTTATTCAATCGGGCTCAAAAGAATGCTACATGGGCAGTTTCATAAAAATCCGTCCAGCGGTTTAGGCGTGATGCTGGAACAAACATACATACATACAAACAAACAAACAAACAAACAAACAAACTCCGTTTCAGCTTTATTAATATAGATTACATTAAGGATGGTTTCTTTTGTAGACTGCCTGATGATGAGGGAAACCTCGAAAGCCGGCTAGCTATTACTACCAATAAAAATCTGTGAGAGGTCAGACTATCTTATATTTGACATCCTGTGAAATAATCACTTCTCACTACATAAGCCATCTTCATATTAACGGACATATTGTGGAATTTGTAATCTATATAATAAAAATGAGTGCTAAATTTTGCTAAGCGCAAAACTCGAGAACGGCTGGACCAATTCGGCTAATTTTCTTTTTCAAATATTCGTTGAAGTCCGAGGAAGGTTCTTGTGAAGAGTTCTTAGCTGTTAATTCTAGGGATGGCGATCTGAGATAGATTAATCGAAGAATCGATGTTTGGGGTCATAATAATCGATGTGAACAATGAATCGAACAAGTGAATCGATCTCAATCCTAAAATCATTTACTTACCGTTTCGTTTTATTCAGTTTTTAGTGCATGTTATTTTCTTGGCTGAATAAAACGTAAAAACAACTCGTACTGTTTCGTTTTATTCAGTTTTTAGTGCGTGTTACCAGTTTTTAGTGCGTGTTACCAGTTTTTAGTGCGTGTTACCAGTTTTTAGTGCGTGTTACCAGTTTTTAGTGCGTTTTATTTTCTTGATTGTTTTTAAATCTTCACTTCTGGCAAATTCCTCGATTTATCTTTGGTTGTCATCTTTGTCATTTACTTACTGTTTCGTTTTATTCAGTTTTTACATATCTACATCTATATAATAAAAATGATTGGCTAAATTTTGCACGGGAGCGGGGGTTGTGGGGATAGGCCTTAGTATAAAGATACCGGTAACTCATTAACTAATAGTCGGATTGTCATGGAATTTCACATGTAGTATTCTAAAAAGCCAAATTTAAAAAAAGGATGTGTAAAGTCTCAAAATTTGAAAGAGGGGGGGGGGGGGGGGGGAGGCTAGGCCTAATATAAAGATAGTGATCCGATTGACATGGAATTTCACATGTAGTATTCTTAAAGGCCAAATTGAAAAATACGCTACGTGACATCTCAAAATTTTGAACAGGAGGGGAGGTTATGGGGGGGGGCTTAAGTATAAATATAGTCCTAGCTCATTAACGGTTGTTCGGATTGTCACGAAATTTGACATGTAGTATTCTTAAAGGTCAAATTGAAAAATACGGTACGTGACATCTCAAAATTTTGAACGGGAGGGGGGGTTGTGGGGGTAGGCGTAAATATAAAGATACTGATAGGTCATTAACAGATGATCGGATTGTCATGGCATTTCACATGTGGTATTCTTAAAGCCCGAATTAAAAAATAGGGTGTGTGGCATCTCAACATTTTGAAAGGGAGGGGGGTTTTGGGGGTAGGTCTTAGTATAAAATAGTTGTAGCTCATTAACGAATGGTCGGATTGTCATGGAATTTCACATGTAGTATTCTTAAAAGACAAAAACAAAAAAAGGATATGTGACGTCTCAAAATTGTCAACGGGAGGGGGGTATGGGGGGGGCAAGCATATACCTAAATAGTAGTTTCAAAAGCAATATTTAAAAATTGGCTGTGACTCTTTTGGACGGGAGGGGCGGGGGTCCATTAATGCTGAATGAATCTCACTGGAGCTTTCTTAAAGATGGGAAATAGCCCTAATTTTAATAGGGTGGGTTTCCTTAGCATGTATTACCTTGAAGATGCACCGTTGCACGGTAAATAATAGCTCTCACCAGCGTTCTATCTGAATCCTACACAAAAATTGAAATAAAAATTTTTTCGAAAAAAGTCGGGCTAAATACCATTCTTCAAATTTCCTGCTTTTTAACGGTTTATAGATTTAATATTTGTTAAAACTGATAGACAGATTCAGTTATATCGGGAAAGTCCCATCTGAAGGACGACGTGCTCAAGGTTTTTTGAACCTAAGTGAAATTTTAGCTACCTAGGTTTAGTTACATAACATACGACTGATTATCGAGCACCTGACATACAAAAAGGCCCTCGATCATAGCCTAAAGTCCAATCCGAAGGACGACGTGCTCAAATTTATTTTTTTCTTCTCGATTAAAACATCTGTCCTAAGTGCCTTGGCTAGATTTCTAAATGGCGATCCTGAGCTCGGTAGACTCCATTCTTCAAATTTCTAGCTTTTAAACGGTTTTTAGATTTAAGATAATGTTTGTACCTTTTTCATGAAACATTTCACAATTAAAATCTGAGGCCATGAGATGAACAAACTGTGACAGGAGTGTTGGGTGATGTCACGTAGTGTTGGGTGATGTCACGTAGTGTTGGGTGATGTCACGTCCCTATGTTGAGCAGAACGTTTAAGGATGCCAGGAAATTTGCTAATTCAATGTTTTATTTAACGTTTTTGTGAACTTTTGTTTGTTTAAACACGTAAACAAATTGTCTCAAGAAAATTTGGTTCAATTCATGGTTGAAGTCTATGTTTTAATCAACCTGGTGGTCACAAGCGTTCTCAAGTACGCACTGGCTAGAACGTCCACTGATGCTAAGTATTCACTAGCTGTGGTTTCCGCCTTGAATGGCGCGTACTAGCCATGGTGCCCAGGGGTCCTAAAAACTTACTAGCTGGGATGTCTGCCGTTGAAGGACTATAAGCGTTATTCCGTATGAATAATTGAAAATTATAACATCATGAATGTACTATTGAAGAATTGAAATGGATTCGAACGAGAGATATTAGGAGAAAAGTCAAAGTTCCCCGGGCAACGCCGGGTATTACACCTAGTCTATATAATAAAAATGACTGGCTAATTTTGCTAAGCGCAAAACTCGAGAACGGCTGGACCAATTCGGCTAATTTTTTTTTTCAAATATTCGTTGAAGTCCGACGAAGGTTCCTATGAAGAGAGTTCCTAGCGGTCAACTGGATGGTGGGGGGGGAGGCTAAGCACTAAAATTGCTCTAGCGCATTAACGGATGGACGGATTATCATGAAATTTCACATGTAGTATACTTAAAAGCCAAGTTAAAAATAGGCTATGTGGCGTCCATAAATTTTGAACGGTAGGGGGGGTTGTAGGGGGGGCCTAAATATAAAGATAGTGCTAAGTCATTAACGGATGAACGGATTGGCATGGAATTTCATATGTAGTTTTTTTAAAGGCCAAATAAAAAATTAGGGTGTGTGACGTCACAAAATAGTGAACGTGAGGGGGGGTTGTGGGGGTAGGCCTAAATATAAAGATAGTGCTGTCATTAACGGATGATCGGATAGTCATGGAATTTGACGTGTAGTATTCATAATAGACAAAAACAAAAAAAGGATATGTGACGTCTCAAAATTGTCAACGGGAGGGGGGTATGGGGCATCTGACCTAATTGACTTGGCTAGATTTCGAAATGGCGATCCTGAGCTCGGTAAACTCCATTCTTCAAATTTCTCGCTTTTAAACGGTTTTTAGTTTTAATATTTGTTAAAACTGATGAACAACCGGGTTATCTGAATCCTACACAAAAATCGAAATAAAAATGTTTTTCGAAAAAGTCGGGCGAAATCCCATTCTTCAAATTTCTCGCTTTTAACAGTTTTTAGATTTAATATTTGTTAAAACTGATAGACAGATTCAGATATATCGGAAAAGTCCCATCCGAAGGACGACGTGCTCTAGGTTATTTTTAACCTAAGTGATATTTCAGCTACCCAGGTTTAGATACGTAACATACGGCTCATTATCGAGTACCTGACATACGAAAAGGCCCTCGATCACAGCTTAAAGTCCAATCCGAAGGACGACGTGCTCAAATTTATTTTTATCTTCCCGATTAAAACATCCGACCTAAGTGACTTGGCTAGATTTCTAAATGGCGATCCTGAGCTCGGTAGTCTCCATTCTTCAAATTTCTAGCTTTTAAACGGTTTTTAGATTTAATATTTGTTAAAACTGATGAACAACCGGGATATCTGAATCCTACACATAAATCGAAATAAAAATGTTTTTCGAAATAAGTCGGGCTAAATACCATTCTTCAAATTTCCTGCTTTTTAACGGTTTATAGATTTAATATTTGTTAAAACTGATAGACAGATTCAGATATATCGGGAAACTCCCATCCGAAGGACGACGTGCTCAAGGTTTTTTGAACCTAAGTGAAATTTTAGCTACCTAGGTTTAGTTACATAACATACGACTCATTATCGAGCACCTGACATACAAAACAACCCTCGATCATAGCCTAAAGTCCAATCCGAAGGACGACGTGCTCAAATTTATCTTTATCTTCTCGATTAAAACATCTGACCTAAGTGCCTTGGCTAGATTTCTAAGTGACGATCCTGAGCTCGATAGACTCCATATGTATGATAAAATAAGTTACCGTTTGGTTCCAACTAAAATAATCAAGGAAGAAATGTGGAATATAAGTGGGCTATGAGGTTCCGTTTTGACATATTTTCTGAAAAACAAATTAATACAGCTATATTGGTAGATAGGCAGCATCCAGAAACGAAGATGGTCAACCAAAAAAAAGATTCAGATGTATCGGGAAAGTCCCATCCGAAGGACGACGTGCTCAAGGTTTTTTTAACCAAGTGAAATTTCAGCTACCCAGGTTTGGATACATAACCTACGACTCATTATCCAGTACCTGACATACGAAAAGACCCTCGATCATAGCTTAAAGCCCAATCCGAAGGACGACATGCTCAAATTTATTTTTATCTTCCCGATTGAAACATCTGACCTAAGTGACTTGGCTAGATTTCTAAGTGGCGATCCTGAGCTCGGTAAACTCCATTCTTCAAATATCTAGCTTTTAAACGGTTTTTAGTTTTAATATTTGTTAAAACTGATGAACAACCGGGATATCTGAATCCTACACATAAATCGAAATAAAAATGTTTTTCGAAATAAGTCGGGCTAAATCCCATTCTTCAAATTTCTCACTTTTTAACAGTTTTTAGATTTAATATTTGTTAAAACTGATAGACAGATTCAGATATATCGGAGAAGTCCCATCCGAAGGACGACGTGCTCAAGGTTATTTTTAACCTAAGTGATATTTCAGCTACCCAGGTTTAGATACGTAACATACGACTCATTATCGAGTACCTGACATACGAAATGGCCCTCGATTATAGCTTAAAGTGCAATCCGAAGGACGACGAGCTCACATTTATTTTTATCTTCCCGATTAAAACATCTGACCTAAGTGACTTGGCTAGATTTCTAAGTGGCGATCCTGAGCTCGATAGACTCCATATGTATGATAAAATAAGTTACCGTTTGGTTCCAACTAAAATTATCAAGGAAGAAATGTGAAATATAAGTGGGCTTTGAGGTTCCGTTTTGACATATTTTCTGAAAAACAAATTATTACAGCTATGTTGGTAGATAGGCCGCATCCAGAAACGAAGATGGTCAACCAAAGTAAGATTCAGATGTTTCGGGAAAGTCTCATCCGAAGGACGACGTGCTCAAGGTTTTTTTAACCAAGTGAAATTTCAGCTACCCAGGTTTAGATACATAACCTACGACTCATTATCCAGTACCTGACATACGAAAAGACCCTCGATCATAGCTTAAAGCCCAATCCGAAGGACGACATGCTCAAATTTATTTTTATCTTCCCGATTAAAACATCAGACCTAAGTGACTTGGCTAGATTTCTAAGTGGCGATCCTGAGCTCGATAGACTCCATATGTATGATAAAATAAGTTACCGTTTGGTTCCAACTAAAATAATCAAGGACGAAATGTGGAATATAAGTGGGCTTTGATGTACAGTTTTGACATATTTTCTGAAATACAAATTAATACAGCTATGTTGGTAGATAGACAGCATCCAGAAACGAAGATGGTCAACCAAAGAAAGATTCAGATGTATCGGGAAAGTCCCATCCGAAGGACGACGTGCTCAAGTAATTTTTAATCTAAATGAAATATCACCTACCCAGGTTTAGATACATAACATACGACTCATTATAGAGTACATGACATATGAAAAGGCCCTGGATCATATCTGAAAGTCCAATCTGAAGGACGACGTGCTCAAATTTATTTTTATCTTCCCGTTCAAAACATCTGACCTAAGTGACTTGGCTAGATTTCTAAATGGCGATCCTGAGCTCGGTAAACTCAATTCTTCAAATTTCTCGCTTTTAAACGGTTTTTAGATTTAATATTTGTTAAAACTGATATATAACAACCGGGATATCTGAATCCTACACAAAAATCGAAATAAAAATGTTTTTCGAAAAAGTCGGGCAAAATCCCATTCTTCAAATTTCTCACTTTTTAACAGTTTTTAGATTTAATATTTGTTAAAACTGATAGACAGATTCAGATATATCGGGGAAGTCCCATCCGAAGGACGACGTGCTCAAGGTTATTTTTAACCTAAGTGAAATTTCAGCTACCCAGGTTTAGATACGTAACATACGACTCATTATCGAGTACCTGACATACGAAATGGCCCTCGATTATAGCTTAAAGTGCAATCCGAAGGACGACGAGCTCACATTTATTTTTATCTTCCCGATTAAAACATCTGACCTAAGTGACTTGGCTAGATTTCTAAGTGGCGATCCTGAGCTCGATAGACTCCATATGTATGATAAAATAAGTTACCGTTTGGTTCCAACTAAAATTATCAAGGAAGAAATGTGAAATATAAGTGGGCTTTGAGGTTCCGTTTTGACATATTTTCTGAAAAACAAATTATTACAGCTATGTTGGTAGATAGGCAGCATCCAGAAACGAAGATGGTCAACCAAAGTAAGATTCAGATGTTTCGGGAAAGTCTCATCCGAAGGACGACGTGCTCAAGGTTTTTTTAACCAAGTGAAATTTCAGCTACCCAGGTTTAGATACATAACCTACGACTCATTATCCAGTACCTGACATACGAAAAGACCCTCGATCATAGCTTAAAGCCCAATCCGAAGGACGACATGCTCAAATTTATTTTTATCTTCCCGATTAAAACATCTGACCTAAGTGCCTTGGCTAGATTTCTAAGTGGCGATCCTGAGCTCGATAGACTCCATATGTATGATAAAATAAGTTACCGTTTGGTTCCAACTAAAATAATCAAGGACGAAATGTGGAATATAAGTGGGCTTTGATGTACCGTTTTGACATATTTTCTGAAATACAAATTAATACAGCTATGTTGGTAGATAGACAGCATCCAGAAACGAAGATGGTCAACCAAAGAAAGATTCAGATGTATCGGGAAAGTCCCATCCGAAGGACGACGTGCTCAAGTAATTTTTAACCTAAATGAAATATCACCTACCCAGGTTTAGATACATAACATACGACTCATTATAGAGTACATGACATATGAAAAGGCCCTGGATCATATCTGAAAGTCCAATCTGAAGGACGACGTGCTCAAATTTATTTTTATCTTCCCGTTCAAAACATCTGACCTAAGTGACTTGGCTAGATTTCTAAATGGCGATCCTGAGCTCGGTAAACTCAATTCTTCAAATTTCTCGCTTTTAAACGGTTTTTAGATTTAATATTTGTTAAAACTGATATATAACAACCGTGATATCTGTATCCTACAGAAAAATCGAAATAAAAATGTTTTTTGAAAAAAGTCGGGCGAAATCCCATTCTTAAAATTTCTCGCTTTTTAACGGTTTATAGGCTTAATATTAGTTAAAACTGATAGACAGATTCAGATATATCGAGAAAGTCCCATCCGAAGGACGACGTGCTCAAGGTATTTTTAACCAAGTGAAATTTCAGCTACCCAGGTTTAAATACGTAACATACGACTCATTATCGAGTGACTGACATACGAAAAGGCCCTATATCATAGCTTCAAGTCCAAACCGAAGGACGACGTGCTCAAATTCATTTTTATCTTCTCGATTAAAACATCTGACCTAAATGCCTTTGCTAGATTTCTAGATGGCGATCCTGAGCTCGGTAAACTCCATTCTTCAAATTTCTCGCTTTTAAACGGTTTTTAGATTTAATATTTGTTAAAACTGATGAACAACCGAGTTATCTGAATCCTATACAAAAATCGAAATAATAATGTTTTTCGAAAAAGTCGGGCGTAATCCCATTCTTCAAATTTCTCGCTCTTTAACAGTTTTTAGATTCAATATTTGTTAAAACTGATGGACAGATTCAGATATATCGGGGAAGTCCCATCCGAAGGATGACGTGCTCAAGGTTATTTTTAACCTAAGTGAAATTTCAGCTACCTACCCAATTTTAGATACGTAACATACGACTCATTATCGAGTACCTGACATACGAAAAGGCCCTCGATTATAGCTTAAAGCCCAATCCGAAGGACGACGTGCTCAAATTTATTTTTATCTTCTCGATTAAAACATTTGACCTAAATGCCTTTGCTAGATTTCTAAGTGGCGGTCCTGAGCTCGATAGACTCCGTATGTAAGATAAAATAAGTTACCGTTTGGTTCCAACTAAAATTATCAAGGAAGAAATGTGGAATATAAGTGGGCTTTGAGGTACCGTTTTGACATATTAATACAGCAATGTTGGTAGATAGGCAGCGACCATAAATGAAGATGGTCAACCAAAGACAAATTCAGATGTATCGGGAAAGTCCCAACCGAAGGACGAAGTGCTCAAGGATACTTTAAAAAATAAATAATATAAGTCAGTTAAAACAACGAAGAGCCCCGTCTAGATTTCCATCTTGCTATCCTGAGCTCAGTAGACACCAAATATAAAGGAAAAATACGTTTCCGTTTGGCTCCAACTAAAATTATCAAGGAAGAAATCTATATTAATAAAGCTGAAACGGGGTTTATTTGTTTGTTTGTTCCAGCATCACGCCCAAACGGCTCGACGGGTTTTTATGAAACTTCACATGTAGCATTCTTATGACCCCAGTTGAATAATAGGCTATGTGTTGTCCCTAAATTTTGAACGGGAGGGGGGGGGGGGGATAGGCCTAAATATAAAGATACCGGTAGCTCATTAACTAATGGTCGGATTATCATGAAATTTCACATGTAGTATTCTTAAAGGCGAAATTGAAAAATAGGGTTTGTGACCTCTCAAGATATTGAACGAAAGGGAGGATAGTGGGGGTAGACTTAAGTATATAAATAGTGGTAGCTCATTAACTAATGGTCGGATTGTCATGGAATTTCACATGTAGTAATTTCAAAACAACATTTGAAAATTCGTTGTGACGTTTCAACTTTTTGAACCTGAGGGGTGGGGTGCATTAAGCTGAAGGAATTTCACATGTAGCTTTCTCTTCTTCTGTACACCGGTGTTAAGCAGATACTAGCTGTGGTGTCTGCCGTTGAAGTACTATAAGGCTTATTCTATATGAATAATTGAAAATTATAACATCATGAATGTACTGTCGAAGAATTGAATTGGATTCGAATGAGAGATATTAGGTGAAAAGTCAAAGTTCCCCGAGCAACGCCGGGTATTACTGCTAGTAATTAAATTAAACAAACTTATTTTTTGAAATATTGTCTATTCCACTAAAGATATTTATAAAACTACCGATTTCGGCCTCACACCATCGTCAGGTCTAGTTATGAACTTCGTTAGACCTGACGATGGTGTGAGGCCGAAATCGGTAGTTTTATAAATATCTCTAGTGGAATAGACAATATTTCAAAAAATAAGTTTGTTTTGTTTTCCGAAATTTTTATTTTTGTTTTTCTTATAAAAATTTTTTTTTTAAATGAAAATTTCCATCTTTTAATATATAGGTACCTATATTTTTTTTTTTTGGCCTTATGTATGATGCATATTAGTATGAGACTCTTCTAATAATGGTGTTGTTACCTAGTTATTTACGACATCCATGGCCCCGGGAGGGAGTTCTATCTGCGAAATAAAAATCACTCCCGGACGGGATTCGAACCCGCAAACCAAGGTGAGACCATGCGACCAAAGCCCTACGCTCTAGCCCGCACGGCCACCATGGCCCCGGGAGGGAGTTCTATCTGCCAAATAAAACTCACTACCGGAGGGGATTCGAACCCGCAAAAACAAGGTGAGACCATGCGACCAAAGCCCTACGCTCTAGCCCGCACGGCCACTATGGCACCGGGAGGGAGTTCTATCTGCCAAATAAAACTTACTCCCGGACGGGATTCGAACCCACAAACCAAGGTGAGACCTTCTGTGGGTCCTTCAATCTTTGAATTTGAGGCTACTTACTCACTCACCCAATGTTTCCGCTCTCCCTCTAAACCTTCATTTACTGGACCCTTACCTCCAGTTTTTGGTCTTTCGTCGGTTCTTCAATCTTTGAATTTCAGGCTACTTATTCACTCACTCAATGTTTCCGCTCTCCCTCTAAACCTTCTTTTGCTGGACTCTTACCTTCAGTTTTTGGGTCCTTCAATCTTTGAATTTGAGGCTACTCACTCACACACCCAATGTTTCCGCTCTCCCTCTAAACCTTCTTTTGCTGGACTCTTACCTTCAGTTTTTGGGTCCTTCAATCTTTGAGTTTGAGGCTACTTACTCACACACCCAATGTTTCCGCTCTCCCTCTAAACCTTCATTTACTGGACCCTTACCTCCAGTTTTTGGTCTTTCGTGGGTTGTTCAATCTTTGAATTTGAGGCTACTTACTCACACACCCAATGTTTCCGCTCTCCCTCTAAACCTTCATTTACTGGACCCTTACCTCCAGTTTTTGGTCTTTCGTGAGTTCTTCAATCTTTGAATTTGAGGCTACTTACTCACTCACCCAATGTTTCCGCTCTCCCTCTAAACTTTCTTTTGCTGGACTCTTACCTTCAGTTTTTGGGTCCTTCAATCTTTGAATTTGAGGCTACTTACTCACACACCCAAAGTTTCCGCTCACCCTCTAAACCTTCTTTTGCTGGACTCTTACCTTCAGTTTTTGAGTCCTTCAATCTTTCAATTTAAGGCTACTTACTCACTCACCCAATGTTTCCGCTCTCCCTCTAAACCTTCATTTACTGGACCCTTACCTCCAGTTTTAGGTCTTTCGTGGGTTCTTCAATCTTTGAATTTGAGGCTACTTACTCACTCACCGAATGTTTCCGCTCTCCCTCTAAACTTTCTTTTGCTGGACTCTTACCTTCAGTTTTTGGGTCCTTCAATCTTTGAATTTGAGGCTACTTACTCACACACCCAACGTTTCCGCTCTCCCTCTAAACCTTCTTTTGCTGGACTCTTACCTTCAGTTTTTGGGTCCTTCAGTCTTTGAATTTGAGGCTACTTACTCACTCACCCAATGTTTCCGCTCTCCCTCTAAACCTTCTTTTGCTGGACTCTTACCTTCAGTTTTTGGGTCCTTCAATCTTTGAATTTGAGGCTACTTACTCACACACCCAAAGTTTCCGCTCTCCCTCTAAACCTTCTTTTGCTGGACTCTTACCTTCAGTTTTTGGGTCCTTCAATCTTTGAATTTGAGGCTACTTACTCACACACCCAAAGTTTCCGCTCTCCCTCTAAACCTTCTTTTGCTGGACTCTTACCTTCAGTTTTTGGGTCCTTCAATCTTTCAATTTGAGGCTACTTACTCACTCACCCAATGTTTCCGCTCTCCCTCTAAACCTTCTTTTGCTGGACTCTTACCTTCAGTTTTTGGGTCCTTCAATCTTTGAATTTGAGGCTACTCACTCACCCAATGTTTCCGCTCTCTCTCTAAACCTTCTTTTGCTGGACTCTTACCTTCAGTTTTTGGGTCCTTCAATCTTTGAATTTGAGGCTACTTAAGTAGAGGGGAGAGGTATGTTCTGGCACAGGAGCACAGGATCACCCTTTCACCACAGGAGCGCAGGAGCAGGGGAATCACCCTCTCACCACAGGAGCACAGGATCATCCTGTCCCAACATTCTACCACAGGAGCACAGGATCACCCTTTCACAACATTCTACCACAGGAGCATAGGATTACCCCATCCCCCCGTTCTACCACAAGAGCACAGGATCACTCCTCCCCACATTCTACTACAGGAGCACAGGATCACCCCATCCCCCCGTTCTACCACAAGAGCACAGGATCACTCCTCCCCACATTCTACCACAGGAGCACAGGATCATCCTATCCCAACATTCTACCACAAGAGCACAGGATCACTCCATCACAACGTTATATCAAAAGAGCATCCCCTCACCTACACCATCCTCTAGAATCCTTCAGCTATCTCGCAGGAGTAACCCCCCTCACCTACAGGAGCAGAGCACAGGATCACTCCATCATAACGTTCTACCACAGGAGCAGAGGATCACCCCTCATCCCAACGATTACAGGAGCACCCCCTCATCTACACCATGCTCCTGGATCCTTCAGCTACCTCTCAGGAGTCATGCATTTCAACACCCTGAGCACACCATCCTTCGGTAGGAGCCACACTCCATGCTTTTTAATTCATACAGCTCTAACCCATGAATGCAGTCGAACAGTTTGGAAAACTGTAGACCATGCATAGTAGTAGGGGGAAAAAAACAAAAAACAAAACATTACAGGAGCACCCCCTCATATACACCATGCTCCTGGATCCTTCAGCTACCTCGCAGGAGTCATGCATTTCAACACCCCAAGCACACCATCCTTCGGTAGGAGCCACACTCCATGCTTTTCAATTCATACAGCTGTATCCTTCTTAAAACTATCTTAATATAGATGGAGAGGGGTTATAATATGAAATAAGGAAACATAAACTAAGTTGTGTAACGATTTATTAATACATAAAATTACATTGTTAAATAATAATTTGTTCTTCTCTGAGTTCCTCAATAATAGCTGCAATTTCATTTTCATGACCTGTGTGTCCAGCTAGTTTGGATGAATACAATAAACCTAATCTTCTCACGAGCTCGTTGGGATCGTTCCAGAACTGTATCTTATTTGGTTTTCAAAAGTTAGTAGACCTTTGCCCTCCTTCGGTGGTATAATTTTGGAAATAATGTTTTTGTATTTGTAACCTCGGTTTCCTCGTATAGGATGCCTATTACAGTAGTCTTTATAGTAGGCATTTGTTTCAATGAGCAATTTAGCATGTAGTTTACTATCGCTCTCATTGTAGTACCGGGGTTTCTGCAAAAAAATCAAATCTAGTAGTCCATGTGTAGCCTTGTATGCTTTATCGTTAATAAATATATTGTCGTCATTGAATGTTATTTCACTATCACCCAAGGGCAAGCCACCTCGAGGAACAATACGAACACCATACGCTGTATCAAAGGCATCGTCACCTTTCAGCAACCTTTCAATGTAAGGGGATATTTTAGGACTTAGCTGACTAAGACCTTTTTGAAGACTAGCATTTCCAGCTGGTGTGGAAATATATTTTGCTATGTTCACAGTTTCTAGATCCTCCGGTTCATTTTCGTATACTTCAGTCTCTTGTAAAAAGTGTGATGTTTTCGGTGTTGTATACTTCTTTGAGGGATACTCTAGAACGACTTTCACTCAGTCGTCATGGAGGAGCTGAGACAACTGGGTCTTATGCCAACATATCCTTTTTTCTTCCCCGTATAAACGCTCGCCATTTGATAAAGTTCTTCGATATATCTCTTCCAAGGAAGCCAGTTCTCTACGTTATATTGTTCCAGAGTAATATTCGGGTATTTCACGATTTCGGGAATAGTGCCAAAATATGTTTATGTTAGAAATGTATGCGATTCTTAATTGCTAAGGAGGTAGCTAGATATTTTCAAAACATATCTATATTCTATAGTGCCATGGGTTAAACTCAATATCAATTCCTTCAGAATTATTCATTTTTAAGCCCACTTCGGTGATAGTGTCAACATTTTCTTTCACCTATTGTTAAGAAGAGAGAGATATATTTTCAGACATGACTATATTCGTTTTTTCAACAATATATCTGGTTATGCGATTTTTTATTTATTTTTTCACAGAAATTGTTCAAAATGTGATATGGCCTTCACTCGTCCTAGTAACAAACGACGTCATGAGGCTACCTGTGGCAGACGTCAGCACCCTCACTCATGCGTTTCCTGCTTAAAAAAGTTTACTAGGGCAGATAATTTCAAAAAACATTCAAAAACATGTATCGCATTTGATGGTTTATTTGCCAACATCTGTGATAAATGTGGGATGTTCTGCCCCAATAATCTGTTGTCGCATGAGGCGTCGTGTCTCTACCTGCAGCACCTGTCCAGTCTTCAGTGCCTACCCTAGCATCTGTTCAGTCTCCAGCAACTGTTCAGCCGCTCGCGCTCAGCCAGTCTCCAGCGCTCCAGCCCTCAGAGTCTGCTCAAGAGTCTGCAAAGACTTGTGTCAAAAGTAAGCATACGTTTGATAATATCATAGAGTGTACCGCACATGAACTTGTATGTGAAATTACATCATGTAATTGCAATAAATGTATTAAAAGTTTTAGCAATATAAGTAATTTAAATTTTCACCAGGAGGAGTGTGAAGCAACCTCTGCAAAACGCCGGAGGGGTGAGCCGTCTAAAAAGGAGCTGTTAGCCGCAGGAAAAGGAAATATACATGTGTATGAAACCGCATTTAATTATCGATTACAATCTTTTTTTATTCGATCGGATAGCAATTTAGATCTCAGTATGTTTTTAAAATCTGTTCGAGATAAAATAGAGGAGTTGATAACTAGTGTATTTATGAACATGGGTTCTATAAAATTTAATATGGTTGTTGAGTGCCTTATGACGAATATTCTCGCGGAGGAGCTCGATGTATGCATAAAAACGAAAAATGTTGTAGTGCTAAGGGATACCTTATTAGGAAATGTCCTAATTGATCAGTTCGCTAAACTTGAAAACGAGCTCTCCGAAATTGGTTTGAAACAGAGCGGATGGACTCTTTTAGAGGTTCAGGGTCTTCGACTAAGAATTAATCGTTATGATCCTCTGCGGGGGTCGTCGTATATCCCTCTCCCTAAAATAATCGAATCCCGCAAGGCGTGTATAAATGTTCGTAATAATGACAATTTATGTTATTTATGTGAGGATGATCCTCTGCTCCTGTGGTAGAACGTTATGATGGAGTGATCCTGTGCTCTGCTCCTGTAGGTGAGGGGGGTGACTCCTGCGAGATAGCTGAAGGATTCTAGAGGATGGTGTAGGTGAGGGGATGCTCTTTTGATATAACGTTGTGATGGAGTGATCCTGTGCTCTTGTGGTAGAATGTTGGGATGGAACGATCCTGTGCTCCTGTGGTAGAATGTGGGGAGGAGTGATCCTGTGCTCTTGTGGTAGAACGGGGGATGGGGTGATCCTGTGCTCCTGTGGTAGAATGTTGTGGAAGTGTGATCCCCTGCTCCTGCGCTCCTGTGATGAAAGGGTGATCCTGTGCTCCTGTGCCAGAACATACCTCTCCCCTCTACTTACTTACTCACTCACCCAATGTTTCCGCTCTCCCTCTAAACCTTCCATTTTTTTAATTGGCGTTAAAATACCACCATGTTCGTAATTGGGTATGTATTCATCCCAGAGTAGGAAATTTTCCTTAGAAGACCAGACGGGGTGGGGATGTTTTGATTGTCGCGGGGTGGCCATATTTGACTTATTTCTTTGAAATTGTAGATTTCGGTTTCTGTTTGCTCTACTGAATCAATTTAAAATATGAAATATGTGTTTGATTCAACAGTTTTTTCTATACATGGCTATAATCTCATATTATGCAAGAATGTAATAAATACAAATTTTGCATCAAAATTATGCATAACCAATATTTCAAAAAATAAAAGCCGATCCATCAATCGTTTGGGTCATTATCCTGAGGCAAATGCATCTTTCAGATTAAAATTCGATTGATTTTTACAGGTGAAAATGTGAGGCAAAGCATACCCTCAAAAGTGTTGCCGTCTCTTATCTCAGAAACAAACTAAACTGCCTTCCCATTTCGCTCTAATCTAAATTTGTTACGTTTCTTAACGTATTGTTACATTCTTACGTGTACAATGAAAAATAAATATATATGCAGATCCACGAAATTTTTTTTCATCTTTGGAATCTAGAGGTCCCAAAACATGAAATTCCGATGAAAACTCTCATCGAATTGACCGATTACTTGGTATAGCTGGGGAAGTATAAGTTACTAATCATTTCAATAATATTAGCTATTTATTTTTCAAAAAAATGTATTTCTTCTGAATGAACAGTTTTGTTGTTTGTTCGTTTAAACGTCAATTGAAGTGTTTACTTTCAAACGTGGTATATCCATTTGTTACACTTTTTGTTTTTTTTACGGAGTCTGAATCTTTGGGATGAGGCCTATCATCTCACGAATATCTTTCTTTCCGAAATGGTTTTTATCCCCCTTTAAAAGCACGCTCAAAATAGGTTTGCCACCGAAATGGCTTATATCCATCCCGTTACTGGTATGTTTGTGGTTCATTTCACATCGAAAGGGCTTATATCCAAATTAATATTTCCCGCTTCTAATTTCAATTTGATTCATTACCCAACCGATAGAGGGAAACACTAGACAAGGCTCTTTCATAAATAGTAGTAATCGACTCTCACAACAGGTGGCATCACCATCACTCGTGGGCACCTGTGGTTATCACTGGGCCGGCTTGTTGATCAGTATCTCGGCTTACAAAAGTGCAAAGACCGGTCGTACGATTAGGTAGTGTGATTAGGAAACGTGTACCTATTGTTTTCTTGAAATTATTACAGAAAGAGGCGATCCACGCATGACGATCGCCGCAAACAAGAGAGGGACAAAAAGTATGGCGATGTTGACCCGAATTGTGGAATGCTCAAAAACAAAGGGAGGCCTTGTAAGGATAATTCAAAAAATATGCAGAGTGAACTCGTGTTGTGGAGTGACATTCGAGCTAATCGACGTGCTTCCTACTCTGAGAGTGGTGAGGTTAAACAAGACCTTCTACTCACGCAGCATATTGCAGCAAATGACCCGATTCGAAGGCGCGTTGAAACGGTAAGTGCCAAGTCAAAGAAAGATCTAAGCCTTAAATACTTTATGCGTATAACAACAAAAACCAAGAAAAAAATGGTCCCCGTATGTCAAAACTTTTTTTGCTTTGCATTCGGCATTGGCCAAAAACGTGTTCAGATGATTGGGCGCTATATTAATAGCGGTACTTTACCTGCAGAAAAAAGGGGAGGGAATCAAAAGTCTCCGAAATTTGCTACTCAACGGGAACGAGGCCGTGAGTTTATAAGGAGTTTAAAATGCGTTCAATCCCACTATGGCAGAAACAAAAGTGTCAGAGTTTACCTGCAGGATTGAACATTCGTAAATTACATTCAATATATAATGGGTCAACTCCACCCTTTAAGACGGTTACATACTCATTTTTTTACAAAATTTTCACTGGAGACTTCAATAATGGCTTTTCCTCCCCCGCCACAGACGTGTGTGCTACGTGCACTCAGCTTAAAAGTAAAATTAAAGTCTCCAAAACTTCTGAAAAACAAGCAAAAAGCAACTTCGCATTCATAAATCGCGAGCCAACGCATTTTATGCATTAATGCGTGATGCGAAAACAGCAGGAAAGACAGCTGCTTTTGTTTTTGATATGCAGCAAGTGCACCCACTCTTCAAAACGCCTATCGGAGATGCCTTTTACGTGAGGCAAATTTCCTATTACACGTTTTGCTGTGTACCTATCGAAGTAGGAGGGAAAGGTAGGGTGAGCTCGGAGCCACCCCTCCAACGACAAATCAATGGATATTCCTATGGAGCTCATCCCCTCCAATATTGGCTTATACTGAAAACACCCCCCACTCCTCAGTCCATCTCTGTCTTCCGTTTTCTCTCTCTAATGATGACATGTTAATGAGATCTGAACCGTGACCCAGTACAAAATATGAAAAGTGGTAAATATTGGAATATTTGACTGGGAAAAAATTTGACTGTATAGATCTTGAAAATTTGAAGATGGTGATATAAAATTTATTTTGATAACATTTCGGGAAACGTGAGAAAAATGCCTTTTTTCTCTCCAATGAAGGAATTGCGTAACAGGGGAATTATTCTTTAAATGTCGCGGTCATTAGAGATGCAAGAGAAGAAAAAAAAAAATCATTCTAATACAAATTGTGAAAAATATTAAATTTTGGGAAATTGGTCTCGGGAAAAATTTCTTTCTATGCAGCTCGTCGACCTAAAGACAGTGATATAAAATTTATTTTAAAATTCTGCAAGAAAACTTGGGAAAATTGATTTTTGTTACTTCGATTGATAGAGGAATGAAATAAAAAGAGAACATAACTAATAGCTTTTATTTTCATACTATAATTGTATAATTTTCTTTGATGGCTGGATCTGTTAGCATTTTGCCAATTTCTGAATCACATTTACTGCACCAATTTAAAACATCAGAATGAATTTCAATTAAATTTGATTTGCAAAATATACATTCAAAATGTTTATAATAATTGATAATTGCATCATCTTTGTGACAAGTAAGATGAATACTTGTCGGAGACAGACGCTGGAGAGAAATGTCCTTGGCACAGCCATGACAAATTGGTCGCCCTTCCTCGCATGAGTAGTATCTTATAATTACACACCGATATTGTCGACAGTCTACAAAATGTTGCATAGCCGGCATTTTTTCTGAAAAAATTGCAATTCAATATAAATAATTTCCATTCTACCTTTTATGAACCAAACCTTTTTTAAATTTGGATATAAGACAGTTTGATGGGAAACTATGGATATGAGCCATTTTGAAAAAAAACTGGTTTTTGGGCTGTTTAATAAAAGTATCACATTTTCATTTTTTTTTTATTATTGTAATATCAATAAAATTCAAAGTATAAAAACATGGAACAGAAACACATACATTTGTAAGAAAAAGTAAAATAAATCCACTTTTTTTTAGAGCACTTTTCACTAATATTATAGAGTTAAAATTAAGAATAAAAAATAAGAAATAGGTAGGTATTTTATAAAAAGTAGCAGTTCACCACAATCTTGTCAAGGCAGTCGCATTCTGTTGCCTCATCTACCTCATCATTTTATAAAAAGTAGCAGTTCACCACAATCTTGTCAAGGCAGTCGCATTCTGTTGCCTCATCTACCTCATCATTTTATAAAAAGTAGCAGTTCACCACAATCTTGTCAAGGCAGTCGCATTCTGTTGCCTCATCTACCTCATCATTTTATAAAAAGTAGCAGTTCACCACAATCTTGTCAAGGCAGTCGCATTCTGTTGCCTCATCTACCTCATCATTTTATAAAAAGTAGCAGTTCACCACAATCTTGTCAAGGCAGTCGCATTCTGTTGCCTCATCTACCTCATCATTTTATAAAAAGTAGCAGTTCACCACAATCTTGTCAAGGCAGTCGCATTCTGTTGCCTCATCTACCTCATCATTTTATAAAAAGTAGCAGTTCACCACAATCTTGTCAAGGCAGTCGCATTCTGTTGCCTCATCTACCTCATCATTTTATAAAAAGTAGCAGTTCACCACAATCTTGTCAAGGCAGTCGCATTGTGTTGCCTCATCTACCTCATCATTTTATAAAAAGTAGCAGTTCACCACAATCTTGTCAAGGCAGTCGCATTCTGTTGCCTCATCTACCTCATCATTTTATAAAAAGTAGCAGTTCACCACAATCTTGTCAAGGCAGTCGCATTCTGTTGCCTCATCTACCTCATCATTTTATAAAAAGTAGCAGTTCACCACAATCTTGTCAAGGCAGTCGCATTCTGTTGCCTCATCTACCTCATCATTTTATAAAAAGTAGCAGTTCACCACAATCTTGTCAAGGCAGTCGCATTGTGTTGCCTCATCTACCTCATCATTTTATAAAAAGTAGCAGTTCACCACAATCTTGTCAAGGCAGTCGCATTCTGTTGCCTCATCTACCTCATCATTTTATAAAAAGTAGCAGTTCACCACAATCTTGTCAAGGCAGTCGCATTCTGTTGCCTCATCTACCTCATCATTTTATAAAAAGTAGCAGTTCACCACAATCTTGTCAAGGCAGTCGCATTGTGTTGCCTCATCTACCTCATCATTTTATAAAAAGTAGCAGTTCACCACAATCTTGTCAAGGCAGTCGCATTGTGTTGCCTCATCTACCTCATCATTTTATAAAAAGTAGCAGTTCACCACAATCTTGTCAAGGCAGTCGCATTGTGTTGCCTCATCTACCTCATCATTTTATAAAAAGTAGCAGTTCACCACAATCTTGTCAAGGCAGTCGCATTGTGTTGCCTCATCTACCTCATCATTTTATAAAAAAGTAGCAGTTCACCACAATCTTGTCAAGGCAGTCGCATTCTGTTGCCTCATCTACCTCATCATTTTATAAAAAGTAGCAGTTCACCACAATCTTGTCAAGGCAGTCGCATTCTGTTGCCTCATCTACCTCATCATTTTATAAAAAGTAGCAGTTCACCACAATCTTGTCAAGGCAGTCGCATTCTGTTGCCTCATCTACCTCATCATTTTATAAAAAGTAGCAGTTCACCACAATCTTGTCAAGGCAGTCGCATTCTGTTGCCTCATCTACCTCATCATTTTATAAAAAGTAGCAGTTCACCACAATCTTGTCAAGGCAGTCGCATTCTGTTGCCTCATCTACCTCATCATTTTATAAAAAGTAGCAGTTCACCACAATCTTGTCAAGGCAGTCGCATTCTGTTGCCTCATCTACCTCATCATTTTATAAAAAGTAGCAGTTCACCACAATCTTGTCAAGGCAGTCGCATTGTGTTGCCTCATCTACCTCATCATTTTATAAAAAGTAGCAGTTCACCACAATCTTGTCAAGGCAGTCGCATTCTGTTGCCTCATCTACCTCATCATTTTATAAAAAGTAGCAGTTCACCACAATCTTGTCAAGGCAGTCGCATTCTGTTGCCTCATCTACCTCATCATTTTATAAAAAGTAGCAGTTCACCACAATCTTGTCAAGGCAGTCGCATTGTGTTGCCTCATCTACCTCATCATTTTATAAAAAGTAGCAGTTCACCACAATCTTGTCAAGGCAGTCGCATTCTGTTGCCTCATCTACCTCATCATTTTATAAAAAGTAGCAGTTCACCACAATCTTGTCAAGGCAGTCGCATTCTGTTGCCTCATCTACCTCATCATTTTATAAAAAGTAGCAGTTCACCACAATCTTGTCAAGGCAGTCGCATTCTGTTGCCTCATCTACCTCATCATTTTATAAAAAGTAGCAGTTCACCACAATCTTGTCAAGGCAGTCGCATTCTGTTGCCTCATCTACCTCATCATTTTATAAAAAGTAGCAGTTCACCACAATCTTGTCAAGGCAGTCGCATTCTGTTGCCTCATCTACCTCATCATTTTATAAAAAGTAGCAGTTCACCACAATCTTGTCAAGGCAGTCGCATTCTGTTGCCTCATCTACCTCATCATTTTATAAAAAGTAGCAGGTTCACCACAATCTTGTCAAGGCAGTCGCATTCTGTTGCCTCATCTACCTCATCATTTTATAAAAAGTAGCAGTTCACCACAATCTTGTCAAGGCAGTCGCATTCGTGTTGCTCATCTACCTCATCATTTTATAAAAAGTAGCAGTTCACCACAATCTTGTCAAGGCAGTCGCATTCTGTTGCCTCATCTACCTCATCATTTTATAAAAAGTAGCAGTTCACCACAATCTTGTCAAGGCAGTCGCATTCTGTTGCCTCATCTACCTCATCATTTTATAAAAAGTAGCAGTTCACCACAATCTTGTCAAGGCAGTCGCATTCTGTTGCCTCATCTACCTCATCATTTTATAAAAAGTAGCAGTTCACCACAATCTTGTCAAGGCAGTCGCATTCTGTTGCCTCATCTACCTCATCATTTTATAAAAAGTAGCAGTTCACCACAATCTTGTCAAGGCAGTCGCATTGTGTTGCCTCATCTACCTCATCATTTTATAAAAAGTAGCAGTTCACCACAATCTTGTCAAGGCAGTCGCATTGTGTTGCCTCATCTACCTCATCATTTTATAAAAAGTAGCAGTTCACCACAATCTTGTCAAGGCAGTCGCATTCTGTTGCCTCATCTACCTCATCATTTTATAAAAAGTAGCAGTTCACCACAATCTTGTCAAGGCAGTCGCATTCTGTTGCCTCATCTACCTCATCATTTTATAAAAAGTAGCAGTTCACCACAATCTTGTCAAGGCAGTCGCATTCTGTTGCCTCATCTACCTCATCATTTTATAAAAAGTAGCAGTTCACCACAATCTTGTCAAGGCAGTCGCATTCTGTTGCCTCATCTACCTCATCATTTTATAAAAAGTAGCAGTTCACCACAATCTTGTCAAGGCAGTCGCATTGTGTTGCCTCATCTACCTCATCATTTTATAAAAGTAGCAGTTCACCACAATCTTGTCAAGGCAGTCGCATTCTGTTGCCTCATCTACCTCATCATTTTATAAAAAGTAGCAGTTCACCACAATCTTGTCAAGGCAGTCGCATTCTGTTGCCTCATCTACCTCATCATTTTATAAAAAGTAGCAGTTCACCACAATCTTGTCAAGGCAGTCGCATTGTGTTGCCTCATCTACCTCATCATTTTATAAAAAGTAGCAGTTCACCACAATCTTGTCAAGGCAGTCGCATTCTGTTGCCTCATCTACCTCATCATTTTATAAAAAGTAGCAGTTCACCACAATCTTGTCAAGGCAGTCGCATTCTGTTGCCTCATCTACCTCATCATTTTATAAAAAGTAGCAGTTCACCACAATCTTGTCAAGGCAGTCGCATTGTGTTGCCTCATCTACCTCATCATTTTATAAAAAGTAGCAGTTCACCACAATCTTGTCAAGGCAGTCGCATTCTGTTGCCTCATCTACCTCATCATTTTATAAAAAGTAGCAGTTCACCACAATCTTGTCAAGGCAGTCGCATTCTGTTGCCTCATCTACCTCATCATTTTATAAAAAGTAGCAGTTCACCACAATCTTGTCAAGGCAGTCGCATTCTGTTGCCTCATCTACCTCATCATTTTATAAAAAGTAGCAGTTCACCACAATCTTGTCAAGGCAGTCGCATTCTGTTGCCTCATCTACCTCATCATTTTATAAAAAGTAGCAGTTCACCACAATCTTGTCAAGGCAGTCGCATTCTGTTGCCTCATCTACCTCATCATTTTATAAAAAGTAGCAGTTCACCACAATCTTGTCAAGGCAGTCGCATTCTGTTGCCTCATCTACCTCATCATTTTATAAAAAGTAGCAGTTCACCACAATCTTGTCAAGGCAGTCGCATTCTGTTGCCTCATCTACCTCATCATTTTATAAAAAGTAGCAGTTCACCACAATCTTGTCAAGGCAGTCGCATTCTGTTGCCTCATCTACCTCATCATTTTATAAAAAGTAGCAGTTCACCACAATCTTGTCAAGGCAGTCGCATTCTGTTGCCTCATCTACCTCATCATTTTATAAAAAGTAGCAGTTCACCACAATCTTGTCAAGGCAGTCGCATTCTGTTGCCTCATCTACCTCATCATTTTATAAAAAGTAGCAGTTCACCACAATCTTGTCAAGGCAGTCGCATTCTGTTGCCTCATCTACCTCATCATTTTATAAAAAGTAGCAGTTCACCACAATCTTGTCAAGGCAGTCGCATTCTGTTGCCTCATCTACCTCATCATTTTATAAAAAGTAGCAGTTCACCACAATCTTGTCAAGGCAGTCGCATTCTGTTGCCTCATCTACCTCATCATTTTATAAAAAGTAGCAGTTCACCACAATCTTGTCAAGGCAGTCGCATTCTGTTGCCTCATCTACCTCATCATTTTATAAAAAGTAGCAGTTCACCACAATCTTGTCAAGGCAGTCGCATTGTGTTGCCTCATCTACCTCATCATTTTATAAAAGTAGCAGTTCACCACAATCTTGTCAAGGCAGTCGCATTCTGTGCCTCATCTACCTCATCATTTATAAAAGTAGCAGTTCACCACAATCTTGTCAAGGCAGTCGCATTGTGTTGCCTCATCTACCTCATCATTTTATAAAAAGTAGCAGTTCACCACAATCTTGTCAAGGCAGTCGCATTCTGTTGCCTCATCTACCTCATCATTTTATAAAAAGTAGCAGTTCACCACAATCTTGTCAAGGCAGTCGCATTGTGTTGCCTCATCTACCTCATCATTTTATAAAAAGTAGCAGTTCACCACAATCTTGTCAAGGCAGTCGCATTGTGTTGCCTCATCTACCTCATCATTTTATAAAAAGTAGCAGTTCACCACAATCTTGTCAAGGCAGTCGCATTCTGTTGCCTCATCTACCTCATCATTTTATAAAAAGTAGCAGTTCACCACAATCTTGTCAAGGCAGTCGCATTCTGTTGCCTCATCTACCTCATCATTTTATAAAAAGTAGCAGTTCACCACAATCTTGTCAAGGCAGTCGCATTCTGTTGCCTCATCTACCTCATCATTTTATAAAAAGTAGCAGTTCACCACAATCTTGTCAAGGCAGTCGCATTCTGTTGCCTCATCTACCTCATCATTTTATAAAAAGTAGCAGTTCACCACAATCTTGTCAAGGCAGTCGCATTGTGTTGCCTCATCTACCTCATCATTTTATAAAAAGTAGCAGTTCACCACAATCTTGTCAAGGCAGTCGCATTGTGTTGCCTCATCTACCTCATCATTTTATAAAAGTAGCAGTTCACCACAATCTTGTCAAGGCAGTCGCATTGTGTTGCCTCATCTACCTCATCATTTTATAAAAGTAGCAGTTCACCACAATCTTGTCAAGGCAGTCGCATTGTGTTGCCTCATCTACCTCATCATTTATAAAAAGTAGCAGTTCACCACAATCTTGTCAAGGCAGTCGCATTGTGTTGCCTCATCTACCTCATCATTTTATAAAAAGTAGCAGTTCACCACAATCTTGTCAAGGCAGTCGCATGTGTTGCCTCATCTACCTCATCATTTTATAAAAAGTAGCAGTTCACCACAATCTTGTCAAGGCAGTCGCATTCTGTTGCCTCATCTACCTCATCATTTTATAAAAAGTAGCAGTTCACCACAATCTTGTCAAGGCAGTCGCATTGTGTTGCCTCATCTACCTCATCATTTTATAAAAAGTAGCAGTTCACCACAATCTTGTCAAGGCAGTCGCATTGTGTTGCCTCATCTACCTCATCATTTTATAAAAAGTAGCAGTTCACCACAATCTTGTCAAGGCAGTCGCATTGTGTTGCCTCATCTACCTCATCATTTTATAAAAAGTAGCAGTTCACCACAATCTTGTCAAGGCAGTCGCATTGTGTTGCCTCATCTACCTCATCATTTTATAAAAAGTAGCAGTTCACCACAATCTTGTCAAGGCAGTCGCATTCTGTTGCCTCATCTACCTCATCATTTTATAAAAAGTAGCAGTTCACCACAATCTTGTCAAGGCAGTCGCATTGTGTTGCCTCATCTACCTCATCATTTTATAAAAAGTAGCAGTTCACCACAATCTTGTCAAGGCAGTCGCATTGTGTTGCCTCATCTACCTCATCATTTTATAAAAAGTAGCAGTTCACCACAATCTTGTCAAGGCAGTCGCATTCTGTTGCCTCATCTACCTCATCATTTTATAAAAAGTAGCAGTTCACCACAATCTTGTCAAGGCAGTCGCATTGTGTTGCCTCATCTACCTCATCATTTTATAAAAAGTAGCAGTTCACCACAATCTTGTCAAGGCAGTCGCATTGTGTTGCCTCATCTACCTCATCATTTTATAAAAAGTAGCAGTTCACCACAATCTTGTCAAGGCAGTCGCATTCTGTTGCCTCATCTACCTCATCATTTTATAAAAAGTAGCAGTTCACCACAATCTTGTCAAGGCAGTCGCATTCTGTTGCCTCATCTACCTCATCATTTTATAAAAAGTAGCAGTTCACCACAATCTTGTCAAGGCAGTCGCATTGTGTTGCCTCATCTACCTCATCATTTTATAAAAAGTAGCAGTTCACCACAATCTTGTCAAGGCAGTCGCATTCTGTTGCCTCATCTACCTCATCATTTTATAAAAAGTAGCAGTTCACCACAATCTTGTCAAGCAGTCGCATTCTGTTGCCTCATCTACCTCATCATTTTATAAAAAGTAGCAGTTCACCACAATCTTGTCAAGGCAGTCGCATTGTGTTGCCTCATCTACCTCATCATTTTATAAAAAGTAGCAGTTCACCACAATCTTGTCAAGGCAGTCGCATTGTGTTGCCTCATCTACCTCATCATTTTATAAAAAGTAGCAGTTCACCACAATCTTGTCAAGGCAGTCGCATTCTGTTGCCTCATCTACCTCATCATTTTATAAAAAGTAGCAGTTCACCACAATCTTGTCAAGGCAGTCGCATTGTGTTGCCTCATCTACCTCATCATTTTATAAAAAGTAGCAGTTCACCACAATCTTGTCAAGGCAGTCGCATTCTGTTGCCTCATCTACCTCATCATTTTATAAAAAGTAGCAGTTCACCACAATCTTGTCAAGGCAGTCGCATTCTGTTGCCTCATCTACCTCATCATTTTATAAAAAGTAGCAGTTCACCACAATCTTGTCAAGGCAGTCGCATTCTGTTGCCTCATCTACCTCATCATTTTATAAAAAGTAGCAGTTCACCACAATCTTGTCAAGGCAGTCGCATTGTGTTGCCTCATCTACCTCATCATTTTATAAAAAGTAGCAGTTCACCACAATCTTGTCAAGGCAGTCGCATTCTGTTGCCTCATCTACCTCATCATTTTATAAAAAGTAGCAGTTCACCACAATCTTGTCAAGGCAGTCGCATTCTGTTGCCTCATCTACCTCATCATTTTATAAAAAGTAGCAGTTCACCACAATCTTGTCAAGGCAGTCGCATTCTGTTGCCTCATCTACCTCATCATTTTATAAAAAGTAGCAGTTCACCACAATCTTGTCAAGGCAGTCGCATTGTGTTGCCTCATCTACCTCATCATTTTATAAAAAGTAGCAGTTCACCACAATCTTGTCAAGGCAGTCGCATTCTGTTGCCTCATCTACCTCATCATTTTATAAAAGTAGCAGTTCACCACAATCTTGTCAAGGCAGTCGCATTCTGTTGCCTCATCTACCTCATCATTTTATAAAAAGTAGCAGTTCACCACAATCTTGTCAAGGCAGTCGCATTCTGTTGCCTCATCTACCTCATCATTTTATAAAAAGTAGCAGTTCACCACAATCTTGTCAAGGCAGTCGCATTCTGTTGCCTCATCTACCTCATCATTTTATAAAAAGTAGCAGTTCACCACAATCTTGTCAAGGCAGTCGCATTCTGTTGCCTCATCTACCTCATCATTTTATAAAAAGTAGCAGTTCACCACAATCTTGTCAAGGCAGTCGCATTCTGTTGCCTCATCTACCTCATCATTTTATAAAAAGTAGCAGTTCACCACAATCTTGTCAAGGCAGTCGCATTCTGTTGCTCATCTACCTCATCATTTTATAAAAAGTAGCAGTTCACCACAATCTTGTCAAGGCAGTCGCATTCTGTTGCCTCATCTACCTCATCATTTTATAAAAAGTAGCAGTTCACCACAATCTTGTCAAGGCAGTCGCATTCTGTTGCCTCATCTACCTCATCATTTTATAAAAAGTAGCAGTTCACCACAATCTTGTCAAGGCAGTCGCATTCTGTTGCCTCATCTACCTCATCATTTTATAAAAAGTAGCAGTTCACCACAATCTTGTCAAGGCAGTCGCATTCTGTTGCCTCATCTACCTCATCATTTTATAAAAAGTAGCAGTTCACCACAATCTTGTCAAGGCAGTCGCATTGTGTTGCCTCATCTACCTCATCATTTTATAAAAAGTAGCAGTTCACCACAATCTTGTCAAGGCAGTCGCATTCTGTTGCCTCATCTACCTCATCATTTTATAAAAAGTAGCAGTTCACCACAATCTTGTCAAGGCAGTCGCATTCTGTTGCCTCATCTACCTCATCATTTTATAAAAAGTAGCAGTTCACCACAATCTTGTCAAGGCAGTCGCATTGCTGTTGCCTCATCTACCTCATCATTTTATAAAAAGTAGCAGTTCACCACAATCTTGTCAAGGCAGTCGCATTCTGTTGCCTCATCTACCTCATCATTTTATAAAAAGTAGCAGTTCACCACAATCTTGTCAAGGCAGTCGCATTCTGTTGCCTCATCTACCTCATCATTTTATAAAAAGTAGCAGTTCACCACAATCTTGTCAAGGCAGTCGCATTCTGTTGCCTCATCTACCTCATCATTTATAAAAAGTAGCAGTTCACCACAATCTTGTCAAGGCAGTCGCATTGTGTTGCCTCATCTACCTCATCATTTTATAAAAAGTAGCAGTTCACCACAATCTTGTCAAGGCAGTCGCATTCTGTTGCCTCATCTACCTCATCATTTTATAAAAAGTAGCAGTTCACCACAATCTTGTCAAGGCAGTCGCATTCTGTTGCCTCATCTACCTCATCATTTTATAAAAAGTAGCAGTTCACCACAATCTTGTCAAGGCAGTCGCATTGTGTTGCCTCATCTACCTCATCATTTTATAAAAAGTAGCAGTTCACCACAATCTTGTCAAGGCAGTCGCATTCTGTTGCCTCATCTACCTCATCATTTTATAAAAAGTAGCAGTTCACCACAATCTTGTCAAGGCAGTCGCATTCTGTTGCCTCATCTACCTCATCATTTTATAAAAAGTAGCAGTTCACCACAATCTTGTCAAGGCAGTCGCATTGTGTTGCCTCATCTACCTCATCATTTTATAAAAGTAGCAGTTCACCACAATCTTGTCAAGGCAGTCGCATTCTGTTGCCTCATCTACCTCATCATTTTATAAAAAGTAGCAGTTCACCACAATCTTGTCAAGGCAGTCGCATTCTGTTGCCTCATCTACCTCATCATTTTATAAAAAGTAGCAGTTCACCACAATCTTGTCAAGGCAGTCGCATTGTGTTGCCTCATCTACCTCATCATTTTATAAAAAGTAGCAGTTCACCACAATCTTGTCAAGGCAGTCGCATTCTGTTGCCTCATCTACCTCATCATTTTATAAAAAGTAGCAGTTCACCACAATCTTGTCAAGGCAGTCGCATTCTGTTGCCTCATCTACCTCATCATTTTATAAAAAGTAGCAGTTCACCACAATCTTGTCAAGGCAGTCGCATTGTGTTGCCTCATCTACCTCATCATTTTATAAAAAGTAGCAGTTCACCACAATCTTGTCAAGGCAGTCGCATTCTGTTGCCTCATCTACCTCATCATTTTATAAAAAGTAGCAGTTCACCACAATCTTGTCAAGGCAGTCGCATTCTGTTGCCTCATCTACCTCATCATTTTATAAAAAGTAGCAGTTCACCACAATCTTGTCAAGGCAGTCGCATTGTGTTGCCTCATCTACCTCATCATTTTATAAAAAGTAGCAGTTCACCACAATCTTGTCAAGGCAGTCGCATTGTGTTGCCTCATCTACCTCATCATTTTATAAAAAGTAGCAGTTCACCACAATCTTGTCAAGGCAGTCGCATTCTGTTGCCTCATCTACCTCATCATTTTATAAAAAGTAGCAGTTCACCACAATCTTGTCAAGGCAGTCGCATTGTGTTGCCTCATCTACCTCATCATTTTATAAAAAGTAGCAGTTCACCACAATCTTGTCAAGGCAGTCGCATTCTGTTGCCTCATCTACCTCATCATTTTATAAAAAGTAGCAGTTCACCACAATCTTGTCAAGGCAGTCGCATTGTGTTGCCTCATCTACCTCATCATTTTATAAAAAGTAGCAGTTCACCACAATCTTGTCAAGGCAGTCGCATTCTGTTGCCTCATCTACCTCATCATTTTATAAAAAGTAGCAGTTCACCACAATCTTGTCAAGGCAGTCGCATTGTGTTGCCTCATCTACCTCATCATTTTATAAAAAGTAGCAGTTCACCACAATCTTGTCAAGGCAGTCGCATTCTGTTGCCTCATCTACCTCATCATTTTATAAAAAGTAGCAGTTCACCACAATCTTGTCAAGGCAGTCGCATTGTGTTGCCTCATCTACCTCATCATTTTATAAAAAGTAGCAGTTCACCACAATCTTGTCAAGGCAGTCGCATTGTGTTGCCTCATCTACCTCATCATTTTATAAAAAGTAGCAGTTCACCACAATCTTGTCAAGGCAGTCGCATTGTGTTGCCTCATCTACCTCATCATTTTATAAAAAGTAGCAGTTCACCACAATCTTGTCAAGGCAGTCGCATTGTGTTGCCTCATCTACCTCATCATTTTATAAAAAGTAGCAGTTCACCACAATCTTGTCAAGGCAGTCGCATTGTGTTGCCTCATCTACCTCATCATTTTATAAAAAGTAGCAGTTCACCACAATCTTGTCAAGGCAGTCGCATTGTGTTGCCTCATCTACCTCATCATTTTATAAAAAGTAGCAGTTCACCACAATCTTGTCAAGGCAGTCGCATTCTGTTGCCTCATCTACCTCATCATTTTATAAAAAGTAGCAGTTCACCACAATCTTGTCAAGGCAGTCGCATTGTGTTGCCTCATCTACCTCATCATTTTATAAAAAGTAGCAGTTCACCACAATCTTGTCAAGGCAGTCGCATTCTGTTGCCTCATCTACCTCATCATTTTATAAAAAGTAGCAGTTCACCACAATCTTGTCAAGGCAGTCGCATTCTGTTGCCTCATCTACCTCATCATTTTATAAAAAGTAGCAGTTCACCACAATCTTGTCAAGGCAGTCGCATTCTGTTGCCTCATCTACCTCATCATTTTATAAAAAGTAGCAGTTCACCACAATCTTGTCAAGGCAGTCGCATTCTGTTGCCTCATCTACCTCATCATTTTATAAAAAGTAGCAGTTCACCACAATCTTGTCAAGGCAGTCGCATTCTGTTGCCTCATCTACCTCATCATTTTATAAAAAGTAGCAGTTCACCACAATCTTGTCAAGGCAGTCGCATTCTGTTGCCTCATCTACCTCATCATTTTATAAAAAGTAGCAGTTCACCACAATCTTGTCAAGGCAGTCGCATTGTGTTGCCTCATCTACCTCATCATTTTATAAAAAGTAGCAGTTCACCACAATCTTGTCAAGGCAGTCGCATTCTGTTGCCTCATCTACTCATCATTTTATAAAAAGTAGCAGTTCACCACAATCTTGTCAAGGCAGTCGCATTCTGTTGCCTCATCTACCTCATCATTTTATAAAAAGTAGCAGTTCACCACAATCTTGTCAAGGCAGTCGCATTGTGTTGCCTCATCTACCTCATCATTTTATAAAAAGTAGCAGTTCACCACAATCTTGTCAAGGCAGTCGCATTGTGTTGCCTCATCTACCTCATCATTTTATAAAAAGTAGCAGTTCACCACAATCTTGTCAAGGCAGTCGCATTCTGTTGCCTCATCTACCTCATCATTTTATAAAAAGTAGCAGTTCACCACAATCTTGTCAAGGCAGTCGCATTCTGTTGCCTCATCTACCTCATCATTTTATAAAAAGTAGCAGTTCACCACAATCTTGTCAAGGCAGTCGCATTCTGTTGCCTCATCTACCTCATCATTTTATAAAAAGTAGCAGTTCACCACAATCTTGTCAAGGCAGTCGCATTCTGTTGCCTCATCTACCTCATCATTTTATAAAAGTAGCAGTTCACCACAATCTTGTCAAGGCAGTCGCATTCTGTTGCCTCATCTACCTCATCATTTTATAAAAAGTAGCAGTTCACCACAATCTTGTCAAGGCAGTCGCATTCTGTTGCCTCATCTACCTCATCATTTTATAAAAAGTAGCAGTTCACCACAATCTTGTCAAGGCAGTCGCATTCTGTTGCCTCATCTACCTCATCATTTTATAAAAAGTAGCAGTTCACCACAATCTTGTCAAGGCAGTCGCATTCTGTTGCCTCATCTACCTCATCATTTTATAAAAAGTAGCAGTTCACCACAATCTTGTCAAGGCAGTCGCATTGTGTTGCCTCATCTACCTCATCATTTTATAAAAAGTAGCAGTTCACCACAATCTTGTCAAGGCAGTCGCATTGTGTTGCCTCATCTACCTCATCATTTTATAAAAAGTAGCAGTTCACCACAATCTTGTCAAGGCAGTCGCATTCTGTTGCCTCATCTACCTCATCATTTTATAAAAAGTAGCAGTTCACCACAATCTTGTCAAGGCAGTCGCATTCTGTTGCCTCATCTACCTCATCATTTTATAAAAAGTAGCAGTTCACCACAATCTTGTCAAGGCAGTCGCATTCTGTTGCCTCATCTACCTCATCATTTTATAAAAAGTAGCAGTTCACCACAATCTTGTCAAGGCAGTCGCATTCTGTTGCCTCATCTACCTCATCATTTTATAAAAAGTAGCAGTTCACCACAATCTTGTCAAGGCAGTCGCATTCTGTTGCCTCATCTACCTCATCATTTTATAAAAAGTAGCAGTTCACCACAATCTTGTCAAGGCAGTCGCATTGCTGTTGCCTCATCTACCTCATCATTTTATAAAAAGTAGCAGTTCACCACAATCTTGTCAAGGCAGTCGCATTCTGTTGCCTCATCTACCTCATCATTTTATAAAAAGTAGCAGTTCACCACAATCTTGTCAAGGCAGTCGCATTCTGTTGCCTCATCTACCTCATCATTTTATAAAAAGTAGCAGTTCACCACAATCTTGTCAAGGCAGTCGCATTGCTGTTGCCTCATCTACCTCATCATTTTATAAAAAGTAGCAGTTCACCACAATCTTGTCAAGGCAGTCGCATTGTGTTGCCTCATCTACCTCATCATTTTATAAAAAGTAGCAGTTCACCACAATCTTGTCAAGGCAGTCGCATTCTGTTGCCTCATCTACCTCATCATTTTATAAAAAGTAGCAGTTCACCACAATCTTGTCAAGGCAGTCGCATTCTGTTGCCTCATCTACCTCATCATTTTATAAAAAGTAGCAGTTCACCACAATCTTGTCAAGGCAGTCGCATTGTGTTGCCTCATCTACCTCATCATTTTATAAAAAGTAGCAGTTCACCACAATCTTGTCAAGGCAGTCGCATTCTGTTGCCTCATCTACCTCATCATTTTATAAAAAGTAGCAGTTCACCACAATCTTGTCAAGGCAGTCGCATTGTGTTGCCTCATCTACCTCATCATTTTATAAAAAGTAGCAGTTCACCACAATCTTGTCAAGGCAGTCGCATTCTGTTGCCTCATCTACCTCATCATTTTATAAAAAGTAGCAGTTCACCACAATCTTGTCAAGGCAGTCGCATTCTGTTGCCTCATCTACCTCATCATTTTATAAAAAGTAGCAGTTCACCACAATCTTGTCAAGGCAGTCGCATTGTGTTGCCTCATCTACCTCATCATTTTATAAAAAGTAGCAGTTCACCACAATCTTGTCAAGGCAGTCGCATTGTGTTGCCTCATCTACCTCATCATTTTATAAAAAGTAGCAGTTCACCACAATCTTGTCAAGGCAGTCGCATTCTGTTGCCTCATCTACCTCATCATTTTATAAAAAGTAGCAGTTCACCACAATCTTGTCAAGGCAGTCGCATTCTGTTGCCTCATCTACCTCATCATTTTATAAAAAGTAGCAGTTCACCACAATCTTGTCAAGGCAGTCGCATTCTGTTGCCTCATCTACCTCATCATTTTATAAAAAGTAGCAGTTCACCACAATCTTGTCAAGGCAGTCGCATTGTGTTGCTCATCTACCTCATCATTTTATAAAAATAGCAGTTCACCACAATCTTGTCAAGGCAGTCGCATTGTGTTGCCTCATCTACCTCATCATTTTATAAAAAGTAGCAGTTCACCACAATCTTGTCAAGGCAGTCGCATTGTTTGCCTCATCTACCTCATCATTTTATAAAAAGTAGCAGTTCACCACAATCTTGTCAAGGCAGTCGCATTCTGTTGCCTCATCTACCTCATCATTTTATAAAAAGTCGCAGTCACCACAATCTTGTCAAGGCAGTCGCATTGTGTTGCCTCATCTACCTCATCATTTTATAAAAAGTAGCAGTTCACCACAATCTTGTCAAGGCAGTCGCATTCTGTTGCCTCATCTACCTCATCATTTATAAAAGTAGCAGTTCACCACAATCTTGTCAAGGCAGTCGCATTCTGTTGCCTCATCTACCTCATCATTTTATAAAAAGTAGCAGTTCACCACAATCTTGTCAAGGCAGTCGCATTCTGTTGCCTCATCTACCTCATCATTTTATAAAAAGTAGCAGTTCACCACAATCTTGTCAAGGCAGTCGCATTCTGTTGCCTCATCTACCTCATCATTTTATAAAAAGTAGCAGTTCACCACAATCTTGTCAAGGCAGTCGCATTCTGTTGCCTCATCTACCTCATCATTTTATAAAAAGTAGCAGTTCACCACAATCTTGTCAAGGCAGTCGCATTGTGTTGCCTCATCTACCTCATCATTTTATAAAAAGTAGCAGTTCACCACAATCTTGTCAAGGCAGTCGCATTCTGTTGCCTCATCTACCTCATCATTTTATAAAAAGTAGCAGTTCACCACAATCTTGTCAAGGCAGTCGCATTGTGTTGCCTCATCTACCTCATCATTTTATAAAAAGTAGCAGTTCACCACAATCTTGTCAAGGCAGTCGCATTCTGTTGCCTCATCTACCTCATCATTTTATAAAAAGTAGCAGTTCACCACAATCTTGTCAAGGCAGTCGCATTCTGTTGCCTCATCTACCTCATCATTTTATAAAAAGTAGCAGTTCACCACAATCTTGTCAAGGCAGTCGCATTGTGTTGCCTCATCTACCTCATCATTTTATAAAAAGTAGCAGTTCACCACAATCTTGTCAAGGCAGTCGCATTCAAGTTGCCTCATCTACCTCATCATTTTATAAAAAGTAGCAGTTCACCACAATCTTGTCAAGGCAGTCGCATTGTGTTGCCTCATCTACCTCATCATTTTATAAAAAGTAGCAGTTCACCACAATCTTGTCAAGGCAGTCGCATTGTGTTGCCTCATCTACCTCATCATTTTATAAAAAGTAGCAGTTCACCACAATCTTGTCAAGGCAGTCGCATTCTGTTGCCTCATCTACCTCATCATTTTATAAAAAGTAGCAGTTCACCACAATCTTGTCAAGGCAGTCGCATTCTGTTGCCTCATCTACCTCATCATTTTATAAAAAGTAGCAGTTCACCACAATCTTGTCAAGGCAGTCGCATTCTGTTGCCTCATCTACCTCATCATTTTATAAAAAGTAGCAGTTCACCACAATCTTGTCAAGGCAGTCGCATTCTGTTGCCTCATCTACCTCATCATTTTATAAAAAGTAGCAGTTCACCACAATCTTGTCAAGGCAGTCGCATTCTGTTGCCTCATCTACCTCATCATTTTATAAAAAGTAGCAGTTCACCACAATCTTGTCAAGGCAGTCGCATTGTGTTGCCTCATCTACCTCATCATTTATAAAAAAGTAGCAGTTCACCACAATCTTGTCAAGGCAGTCGCATTCTGTTGCCTCATCTACCTCATCATTTTATAAAAAGTAGCAGTTCACCACAATCTTGTCAAGGCAGTCGCATTCTGTTGCCTCATCTACCTCATCATTTTATAAAAAGTAGCAGTTCACCACAATCTTGTCAAGGCAGTCGCATTCTGTTGCCTCATCTACCTCATCATTTTATAAAAAGTAGCAGTTCACCACAATCTTGTCAAGGCAGTCGCATTCTGTTGCCTCATCTACCTCATCATTTTATAAAAAGTAGCAGTTCACCACAATCTTGTCAAGGCAGTCGCATTCTGTTGCCTCATCTACCTCATCATTTTATAAAAGTAGCAGTTCACCACAATCTTGTCAAGGCAGTCGCATTCTGTTGCCTCATCTACCTCATCATTTTATAAAAAGTAGCAGTTCACCACAATCTTGTCAAGGCAGTCGCATTGTGTTGCCTCATCTACCTCATCATTTTATAAAAAGTAGCAGTTCACCACAATCTTGTCAAGGCAGTCGCATTCTGTTGCCTCATCTACCTCATCATTTTATAAAAAGTAGCAGTTCACCACAATCTTGTCAAGGCAGTCGCATTCTGTTGCCTCATCTACCTCATCATTTTATAAAAAGTAGCAGTTCACCACAATCTTGTCAAGGCAGTCGCATTCTGTTGCCTCATCTACCTCATCATTTTATAAAAAGTAGCAGTTCACCACAATCTTGTCAAGGCAGTCGCATTCTGTTGCCTCATCTACCTCATCATTTTATAAAAAGTAGCAGTTCACCACAATCTTGTCAAGGCAGTCGCATTCTGTTGCCTCATCTACCTCATCATTTTATAAAAAGTAGCAGTTCACCACAATCTTGTCAAGGCAGTCGCATTCTGTTGCCTCATCTACCTCATCATTTTATAAAAAGTAGCAGTTCACCACAATCTTGTCAAGGCAGTCGCATTCTGTTGCCTCATCTACCTCATCATTTTATAAAAAGTAGCAGTTCACCACAATCTTGTCAAGGCAGTCGCATTCTGTTGCCTCATCTACCTCATCATTTTATAAAAAGTAGCAGTTCACCACAATCTTGTCAAGGCAGTCGCATTCTGTTGCCTCATCTACCTCATCATTTTATAAAAAGTAGCAGTTCACCACAATCTTGTCAAGGCAGTCGCATTCTGTTGCCTCATCTACCTCATCATTTTATAAAAAGTAGCAGTTCACCACAATCTTGTCAAGGCAGTCGCATTGTGTTGCCTCATCTACCTCATCATTTTATAAAAAGTAGCAGTTCACCACAATCTTGTCAAGGCAGTCGCATTGTGTTGCCTCATCTACCTCATCATTTTATAAAAAAGTAAGCAGTTCACCACAATCTTGTCAAGGCAGTCGCATTGTGTTGCCTCATCTACCTCATCATTTATAAAAAGTAGCAGTTCACCACAATCTTGTCAAGGCAGTCGCATTCTGTTGCCTCATCTACCTCATCATTTATAAAAGTAGCAGTTCACCACAATCTTGTCAAGGCAGTCGCATTGTGTTGCCTCATCTACCTCATCATTTTATAAAAAGTAGCAGTTCACCACAATCTTGTCAAGGCAGTCGCATTCTGTTGCCTCATCTACCTCATCATTTTATAAAAAGTAGCAGTTCACCACAATCTTGTCAAGGCAGTCGCATTCTGTTGCCTCATCTACCTCATCATTTTATAAAAAGTAGCAGTTCACCACAATCTTGTCAAGGCAGTCGCATTCTGTTGCCTCATCTACCTCATCATTTTATAAAAGTAGCAGTTCACCACAATCTTGTCAAGGCAGTCGCATTCTGTTGCCTCATCTACCTCATCATTTTATAAAAAGTAGCAGTTCACCACAATCTTGTCAAGGCAGTCGCATTCTGTTGCCTCATCTACCTCATCATTTTATAAAAAGTAGCAGTTCACCACAATCTTGTCAAGGCAGTCGCATTCTGTTGCCTCATCTACCTCATCATTTTATAAAAAGTAGCAGTTCACCACAATCTTGTCAAGGCAGTCGCATTGTGTTGCCTCATCTACCTCATCATTTTATAAAAAGTAGCAGTTCACCACAATCTTGTCAAGGCAGTCGCATTGTGTTGCCTCATCTACCTCATCATTTTATAAAAAGTAGCAGTTCACCACAATCTTGTCAAGGCAGTCGCATTGTGTTGCCTCATCTACCTCATCATTTTATAAAAAGTAGCAGTTCACCACAATCTTGTCAAGGCAGTCGCATTCTGTTGCCTCATCTACCTCATCATTTTATAAAAAGTAGCAGTTCACCACAATCTTGTCAAGGCAGTCGCATTCTGTTGCCTCATCTACCTCATCATTTTATAAAAAGTAGCAGTTCACCACAATCTTGTCAAGGCAGTCGCATTGTGTTGCCTCATCTACCTCATCATTTTATAAAAAGTAGCAGTTCACCACAATCTTGTCAAGGCAGTCGCATTGTGTTGCCTCATCTACCTCATCATTTTATAAAAAGTAGCAGTTCACCACAATCTTGTCAAGGCAGTCGCATTGTGTTGCCTCATCTACCTCATCATTTTATAAAAAGTAGCAGTTCACCACAATCTTGTCAAGGCAGTCGCATTCTGTTGCCTCATCTACCTCATCATTTTATAAAAAGTAGCAGTTCACCACAATCTTGTCAAGGCAGTCGCATTGTGTTGCCTCATCTACCTCATCATTTTATAAAAAGTAGCAGTTCACCACAATCTTGTCAAGGCAGTCGCATTCTGTTGCCTCATCTACCTCATCATTTTATAAAAAGTAGCAGTTCACCACAATCTTGTCAAGGCAGTCGCATTCTGTTGCCTCATCTACCTCATCATTTTATAAAAAGTAGCAGTTCACCACAATCTTGTCAAGGCAGTCGCATTCTGTTGCCTCATCTACCTCATCATTTTATAAAAAGTAGCAGTTCACCACAATCTTGTCAAGGCAGTCGCATTGTGTTGCCTCATCTACCTCATCATTTTATAAAAAGTAGCAGTTCACCACAATCTTGTCAAGGCAGTCGCATTCTGTTGCCTCATCTACCTCATCATTTTATAAAAAGTAGCAGTTCACCACAATCTTGTCAAGGCAGTCGCATTCTGTTGCCTCATCTACCTCATCATTTTATAAAAAGTAGCAGTTCACCACAATCTTGTCAAGGCAGTCGCATTCTGTTGCCTCATCTACCTCATCATTTTATAAAAAGTAGCAGTTCACCACAATCTTGTCAAGGCAGTCGCATTCTGTTGCCTCATCTACCTCATCATTTTATAAAAAGTAGCAGTTCACCACAATCTTGTCAAGGCAGTCGCATTCTGTTGCCTCATCTACCTCATCATTTTATAAAAAGTAGCAGTTCACCACAATCTTGTCAAGGCAGTCGCATTCTGTTGCCTCATCTACCTCATCATTTTATAAAAAGTAGCAGTTCACCACAATCTTGTCAAGGCAGTCGCATTGTGTTGCCTCATCTACCTCATCATTTTATAAAAAGTAGCAGTTCACCACAATCTTGTCAAGGCAGTCGCATTGTGTTGCCTCATCTACCTCATCATTTTATAAAAAGTAGCAGTTCACCACAATCTTGTCAAGGCAGTCGCATTCTGTTGCCTCATCTACCTCATCATTTTATAAAAAGTAGCAGTTCACCACAATCTTGTCAAGGCAGTCGCATTGTGTTGCCTCATCTACCTCATCATTTTATAAAAAGTAGCAGTTCACCACAATCTTGTCAAGGCAGTCGCATTCTGTTGCCTCATCTACCTCATCATTTTATAAAAAGTAGCAGTTCACCACAATCTTGTCAAGGCAGTCGCATTCTGTTGCCTCATCTACCTCATCATTTTATAAAAAGTAGCAGTTCACCACAATCTTGTCAAGGCAGTCGCATTCTGTTGCCTCATCTACCTCATCATTTTATAAAAAGTAGCAGTTCACCACAATCTTGTCAAGGCAGTCGCATTCTGTTGCCTCATCTACCTCATCATTTTATAAAAAGTAGCAGTTCACCACAATCTTGTCAAGGCAGTCGCATTCTGTTGCCTCATCTACCTCATCATTTTATAAAAAGTAGCAGTTCACCACAATCTTGTCAAGGCAGTCGCATTCTGTTGCCTCATCTACCTCATCATTTTATAAAAAGTAGCAGTTCACCACAATCTTGTCAAGGCAGTCGCATTCTGTTGCCTCATCTACCTCATCATTTTATAAAAAGTAGCAGTTCACCACAATCTTGTCAAGGCAGTCGCATTCTGTTGCCTCATCTACCTCATCATTTTATAAAAAGTAGCAGTTCACCACAATCTTGTCAAGGCAGTCGCATTCTGTTGCCTCATCTACCTCATCATTTTATAAAAAGTAGCAGTTCACCACAATCTTGTCAAGGCAGTCGCATTCTGTTGCCTCATCTACCTCATCATTTTATAAAAAGTAGCAGTTCACCACAATCTTGTCAAGGCAGTCGCATTCTGTTGCCTCATCTACCTCATCATTTTATAAAAAGTAGCAGTTCACCACAATCTTGTCAAGGCAGTCGCATTCTGTTGCCTCATCTACCTCATCATTTTCAGGCGATTCTAGAAGAATTAGGGGTAGGTACCACTGGAGGTCTGCCATTTTTGTACATTATTCGCCAAAATGGGAAGCGAGAAGATGGTTCACGTCTTTCTTTTTTTCTTTTGTCAAACAACATGGGGATGAAAGAATGGTCAATGTCTCCATATTTACCTCTGACTTTCCTTTTTTAACAATAGAGTTGTACACTTTTAAGTCTGAATCAAATTTATAGTGCAGTCGGCATTTAAGTCTGGTGGTGACTTGATCACAAGATTTTTTTTTGAATTTTTTAATCAAGACTATTTTGGCCTGACTGATTCCTTGTATTTCACTGTAAGTACTTTGGAGTGATTTTATGTCAAGTACTTGCCAGCCCTCCCTAATTTCTTCACTAAGCTTACTTCAGCGTAGACACGATCGTATTCTTCACTAGTCGTTATTACTGATATGTTTTTTAATAGTTTTTCTGCCCTTCCGAAAACTCGGTCGGCGGTAAGGAAACTATGTTCCCTCACCGGGAATGTAACTTGATGTGAGAGAGAGACTCCTTGGCTAGCCAATATGAGTGTGCATGACGTGGGCATTTTTGTTTTTTGAACGGAAGGTACAAGATGCAAGGTTCTCAATTGGTGAAGCAAGGCAGAGCCTATCTCGGTTGCTCTTCTGACTGCCTCAACCTCGGTCAAAGTATAAAACGTTGGATCAACGGAGTCGATAAGTAGGAGGGAAAGGTAGGGTGGGCTCGGAGCCACCCCTCCAACGACAAATCAATGGATATTCCATGATGGATAATCAATGGATAATTTGAAGATGGTGATATAAAATTTATTTTGATAACATTTCGGGAAACGTGAGAAAAATGCCTTTTTTCTCTCCAATGAAGGAATTGCGTAACAGGGGAATTATTCTTTAAATGTCGCGGTCATTAGAGATGCAAGAGAAGAAAAAAAAAATCATTCTAATACAAATTGTGAAAAATATTAAATTTTGGGAAATTGGTCTCGGGAAAAATTTCTTTCTATGCAGCTCGTCGACCTAAAGACAGTGATATAAAATTTATTTTAAAATTCTGCAAGAAAACTTGGGAAAATTGATTTTTGTTACTTCGATTGATAGAGGAATGAAATAAAAAGAGAACATAACTAATAGCTTTTATTTTCATACTATAATTGTATAATTTTCTTTGATGGCTGGATCTGTTAGCATTTTGCCAATTTCTGAATCACATTTACTGCACCAATTTAAAACATCAGAATGAATTTCAATTAAATTTGATTTGCAAAATATACATTCAAAATGTTTATAATAATTGATAATTGCATCATCTTTGTGACAAGTAAGATGAATACTTGTCGGAGACAGACGCTGGAGAGAAATGTCCTTGGCACAGCCATGACAAATTGGTCGCCCTTCCTCGCATGAGTAGTATCTTATAATTACACACCGATATTGTCGACAGTCTACAAAATGTTGCATAGCCGGCATTTTTTCTGAAAAAATTGCAATTCAATATAAATAATTTCCATTCTACCTTTTATGAACCAAACCTTTTTTAACGATTAAAAGCTAGTAGAGCCGAAACCTTTCTTGTCTCTTGTTGTTTGTTATTCAAACAAAGTGATGGATCACTCAGACATCGCTTTTGTTACAAAGTTTTCTCTGAGTAAAAACAAGTGTGTTAGGATAGGACTTTTCGCAACCTCTCCTACATTAGCTTTCACATTATACTAGAATAATATGAAATTACTCACATTTTTTGATAACCTCCGGTTACGTAATAATAATAAATTTATATCCGTTAGACCAATACATGGTAATAGGATACGCCAAAAGAATTTATACATTAAGATAGCTTATAAATTAGATTTATAACTACTTGAGTCCAACACACCTATGATTAGTAGTAGGTAATAACAAAACTACTAAAAAAAAGTAAAATGAAATTAATAAAAACTGAATAAATAAATACTTAAAAATATAGGAGTATAAAAAAAATTAATATATAGAAACATTTATAATAAGTAGACACATTTTTAAATTTAATAAAAATTAAGATAACTATTTTTCAAAAAAATCTTCTGGAAGTGTCTTTATCACAATGAGATTTCGAGACGTTCCTAGGTCCCTTCATCAGGTCCCAATGTCCCAACTATAACAATACCTATATAAAAAAAATATATATATATTATTCAAGTATAAATGAATAAATAAAAAATTATAAATAAATAAATAAAACATAAATAAATGAATAAATAAAAAATTATAAATAAATAAATAAAACATAAATAAATGAATAAATAAAAAATTACAAATGAATAATTAAAACAATAATGTACATTCTATTGAACTTTAAGGTGTGGAGGAACTCTGCCCAAAAAATAAAAATGATAGCTTTGTATCAAATAATGTTTTTGGATATGAAACACGATTCTTTATTGTGATTATATTATTCTTTTTGAACAGTGAGAATAAAATTCCGTTTCCGTGTAAAGGGTTTCCTCTAACATAAACATTTTTAGTTGATGTTTACGTTTTTTTATTGTATCTATTGACTTCAAGAAGTGAGGAAGGGCATTAAAAAAAAAAAATGAATTCCTTTATGAATTATACTTTTTCAAAAAGAGAAGAGCAATGTTTAGTTATTATATTTTTCTTTCCTCCTGGTATCAACATCGAATTCTTCACCGATTATATAACTTCCCCTGTACTTTGTAAAGTTGGGAAAGTGAAAAAAAAAGACAACTTTAAAATTGAAATTAGATTAGATAGATAGGTAAGAGTCAAGGTACAAAAGACAGAACAATATGTGGGATAGAGTGCTGAGCACAACTGATGCGGATAAATGTAACCTACTGAAAGGTCAACTTGGGAACCATAGATCATAAGGAGCGTGGCATTGCATTCTTGAGGTCTGTGCATTGTATGTACCCAACCTGCACTTCTCTAACATCAACATCCAACAGACCCGAATAATCCCCAATTAGTAGGTACCACTGTCGGGTAATGATATCCCGAATAGATAAAATTACTTTCTAGCACTATTCTCAGCAGTGGCGAGGCATGGAGTGTGGTAATTAATATGCAAAATAAAAATAATTGAAATGATAAATATTAAATATAATTAAAGAAACAATAAAATTACCACATTTCCTATAGAAATTAAGGCTGGTAGTCTACCAAATTTTGATTTTTACAGTAATTTCAGAAAAGGGCCCTAAAAAATATATATATATATATCGTAAGTTCAAGACATACAATTTTGAATAAAGTGCACCTATTTAAAAAAAATTAAACTAATAATTATTTCAATTGGATTTCTTCTAAATTTACTAAAGAGATGCCATCTTGTTTTCCAAAATTTCAAAAATGTTAAATCTGTTTCAAAGTTATAAATTATCTTACTTGGCCCACAGGGAAAGTAAATAGCAGAGAATAAGAGAACTAATATTGGGTTTATTTTTTCTTAACCTAAATTATGAATTGAATAACTAAGATTGGAAATAAAAAAAAATGAAATTATTTACAAAAAGAAATCTTACAAACTACTTAAAACTATATCAGTCTTTTTTCTGTTTTATAGTGGCCACTATTTATAATTCTTTTATATTTTTGGGCATATATTACATCATGTAAATAAAAAGTACCTTTTCTCTTCTACGTATTTCCAATATTATAATTTTCACTCCTACATCTCCTCTACATCTTCTCTCACTCAGACTGGTTCACTACCTTAACTCTAAAAACAACTCTCTCTCTAGAATGTCAACGTCCACAATACAACATCGACTGTTCTTGACTATTTAAAACAGCTGATCGTCGTCTTTTGTTCTCAATTATTTGGTTGTTCACATTTCGTTTTAAAAACAAAATGCGACCAGTCAATCTTTGTATATTTATTCACTATTTAAGTTACTTCCCTCCTAACAGCTGTTTTTATACAAATAATAATTGATTTTGTAATATATTAATAATCTTAATGTGTGTAAATGTTTTACATCACAGGAGACAAAATAGGCAAGCGCAATAAGGAATATATTTATTTTTTTTGCCCGGTTAGTAACTTTAAGCAACTTATTAAGTGCAGTTAGTTATTATGACTCATGCCCAGGCTTTAACTACGAGGTCATATTGCCAGGTTCTAGAGAAAATTGAAAGACATATTTTATATGAAATACAATTTTTCGTAGGACGCTCGGTTTGCGAGATACATGTATGCCGAAAAAAGTTGTTTTGAAAACCATATTGTTAGATCTTTGCTTAATTTACTCGAAAATGGTTAGTCCTTTCGAAAAAAGTGGTTCTTACAAAAAGTGTTATTTATTAAATACCTTTATGTAATATGAAACGAATTTCTAAAGTTTTTTTTTGTCAAAACATTAATAGTTACTAGTTATATATATCAAAATTTCATGAGAACGGATGGATTCTACTGATTTTGAAATTATGTGACCATACTGTTATATTATTGCATATTTCTGCCTCTTACAGTTTTCATGTTTATTATATACCTTATACATTCGGTTTTTGTTAAGTAAATTTCAGCCAGATTAGTCGAGCGGTTCACTATCTATCCGTTGCATGCCTTATATCATCACATATTTTCTGACGTTTGCTTAGTAATAACTCTTTCAGTTTTTGAAATGATCGATTCAATTGAATATTTGTAATAAGAAGCATAATACAAATTGAAATGATTAGGTTATTCATTTTTTATTGTTTCTTTAATTATATTTAATATTTATTATTTCAATTATTTTTATTTTGCATATTAATTACCACACTCCATGCCTCGCCACTGCTGAGAATAGTGCTAGAAAGTAATTTTATCTATTCGGGATATCATTACCCGACAGTGGTACCTACTAATTGGGGATTATTCGGGTCTGTTGGATGTTGATGTTAGAGAAGTGCAGGTTGGGTACATACAATGCACAGACCTCAAGAATGCAATGCCACGCTCCTTATGATCTATGGTTCCCAAGTTGACCTTTCAGTAGGTTACATTTATCCGCATCAGTTGTGCTCAGCACTCTATCCCACATATTGTTCTGTCTTTTGTACCTTGACTCTTACCTATCTATCTAATCTAATTTCAATTTTAAATGTTGTCTCTTTTTTTTCACTTTCCCAACTTTACAAAGTACAGGGGAAGTTATATAATCGGTGAAGAATTCGATGTTGATACCAGGAGGAAAGAAGAATATAATAACTAAACATTGCTCTTCTCTTTTTGAAAAAGTATAATTCATAAAGGAATTCATTTTTTTTTTTTTTAATGCCCTTCCTCACTTCTTGAAGTCAATAGATACAATAAAAAAATGTAAACATCAACTAAAAATGTTTATGTTAGAGGAAACCCTTTACACGGAAACGGAATTTTATTCTCGCTGTTCAAAAAGAATAATATAATCACAATAAAGAATCGTGTTTCATATCCAAAAACATTATTTGATACAAAGCTATCATTTTTATTTTTTGGGCAGAGTTCCTCCACACCTTAAAGTTCAATAGAATGTACATTATTGTTTTAATTATTCATTTATAATTTTTTATTTATTCATTTATTTATGTTTTATTTATTTATTTATAATTTTTTATTTATTCATTTATTTATGTTTTATTTATTTATTTATAATTTTTTATTTATTCATTTATACTTGAATAATATATATATATTTTTTTTATATAGGTATTGTTATAGTTGGGACATTGGGACCTGATGAAGGGACCTAGGAACGTCTCGAAATCTCATTGTGATAAAGACACTTCCAGAAGATTTTTTTGAAAAATAGTTATCTTAATTTTTATTAAATTTAAAAATGTGTCTACTTATTATAAATGTTTCTATATATTAATTTTTTTTATACTCCTATATTTTTAAGTATTTATTTATTCAGTTTTTATTAATTTCATTTTACTTTTTTTTAGTAGTTTTGTTATTACCTACTACTAATCATAGGTGTGTTGGACTCAAGTAGTTATAAATCTAATTTATAAGCTATCTTAATGTATAAATTCTTTTGGCGTATCCTATTACCATGTATTGGTCTAACGGATATAAATTTATTATTATTACGTAACCGGAGGTTATCAAAAAATGTGAGTAATTTCATATTATTCTAGTATAATGTGAAAGCTAATGTAGGAGAGGTTGCGAAAAGTCCTATCCTAACACACTTGTTTTTACTCAGAGAAAACTTTGTAACAAAAGCGATGTCTGAGTGATCCATCACTTTGTTTGAATAACAAACAACAAGAGACAAGAAAGGTTTCGGCTCTACTAGCTTTTAATCGTTAAAAAAGGTTTGGTTCATAAAAGGTAGAATGGAAATTATTTATATTGAATTGCAATTTTTTCAGAAAAAATGCCGGCTATGCAACATTTTGTAGACTGTCGACAATATCGGTGTGTAATTATAAGATACTACTCATGCGAGGAAGGGCGACCAATTTGTCATGGCTGTGCCAAGGACATTTCTCTCCAGCGTCTGTCTCCGACAAGTATTCATCTTACTTGTCACAAAGATGATGCAATTATCAATTATTATAAACATTTTGAATGTATATTTTGCAAATCAAATTTAATTGAAATTCATTCTGATGTTTTAAATTGGTGCAGTAAATGTGATTCAGAAATTGGCAAAATGCTAACAGATCCAGCCATCAAAGAAAATTATACAATTATAGTATGAAAATAAAAGCTATTAGTTATGTTCTCTTTTTATTTCATTCCTCTATCAATCGAAGTAACAAAAATCAATTTTCCCAAGTTTTCTTGCAGAATTTTAAAATAAATTTTATATCACTGTCTTTAGGTCGACGAGCTGCATAGAAAGAAATTTTTCCCGAGACCAATTTCCCAAAATTTAATATTTTTCACAATTTGTATTAGAATGATTTTTTTTTTTCTTCTCTTGCATCTCTAATGACCGCGACATTTAAAGAATAATTCCCCTGTTACGCAATTCCTTCATTGGAGAGAAAAAAGGCATTTTTCTCACGTTTCCCGAAATGTTATCAAAATAAATTTTATATCACCATCTTCAAATTATCCATTGATTATCCATCATGGAATATCCATTGATTTGTCGTTGGAGGGGTGGCTCCGAGCCCACCCTACCTTTCCCTCCTACTTATCGACTCCGTTGATCCAACGTTTTATACTTTGACCGAGGTTGAGGCAGTCAGAAGAGCAACCGAGATAGGCTCTGCCTTGCTTCACCAATTGAGAACCTTGCATCTTGTACCTTCCGTTCAAAAAACAAAAATGCCCACGTCATGCACACTCATATTGGCTAGCCAAGGAGTCTCTCTCTCACATCAAGTTACATTCCCGGTGAGGGAACATAGTTTCCTTACCGCCGACCGAGTTTTCGGAAGGGCAGAAAAACTATTAAAAAACATATCAGTAATAACGACTAGTGAAGAATACGATCGTGTCTACGCTGAAGTAAGCTTAGTGAAGAAATTAGGGAGGGCTGGCAAGTACTTGACATAAAATCACTCCAAAGTACTTACAGTGAAATACAAGGAATCAGTCAGGCCAAAATAGTCTTGATTAAAAAATTCAAAAAAAAATCTTGTGATCAAGTCACCACCAGACTTAAATGCCGACTGCACTATAAATTTGATTCAGACTTAAAAGTGTACAACTCTATTGTTAAAAAAGGAAAGTCAGAGGTAAATATGGAGACATTGACCATTCTTTCATCCCCATGTTGTTTGACAAAAGAAAAAAAGAAAGACGTGAACCATCTTCTCGCTTCCCATTTTGGCGAATAATGTACAAAAATGGCAGACCTCCAGTGGTACCTACCCCTAATTCTTCTAGAATCGCCTGAAAATGATGAGGTAGATGAGGCAACAGAATGCGACTGCCTTGACAAGATTGTGGTGAACTGCTACTTTTTATAAAATGATGAGGTAGATGAGGCAACAGAATGCGACTGCCTTGACAAGATTGTGGTGAACTGCTACTTTTTATAAAATGATGAGGTAGATGAGGCAACAGAATGCGACTGCCTTGACAAGATTGTGGTGAACTGCTACTTTTTATAAAATGATGAGGTAGATGAGGCAACAGAATGCGACTGCCTTGACAAGATTGTGGTGAACTGCTACTTTTTATAAAATGATGAGGTAGATGAGGCAACAGAATGCGACTGCCTTGACAAGATTGTGGTGAACTGCTACTTTTTATAAAATGATGAGGTAGATGAGGCAACAGAATGCGACTGCCTTGACAAGATTGTGGTGAACTGCTACTTTTTATAAAATGATGAGGTAGATGAGGCAACAGAATGCGACTGCCTTGACAAGATTGTGGTGAACTGCTACTTTTTATAAAATGATGAGGTAGATGAGGCAACAGAATGCGACTGCCTTGACAAGATTGTGGTGAACTGCTACTTTTTATAAAATGATGAGGTAGATGAGGCAACACAATGCGACTGCCTTGACAAGATTGTGGTGAACTGCTACTTTTTATAAAATGATGAGGTAGATGAGGCAACAGAATGCGACTGCCTTGACAAGATTGTGGTGAACTGCTACTTTTTATAAAATGATGAGGTAGATGAGGCAACAGAATGCGACTGCCTTGACAAGATTGTGGTGAACTGCTACTTTTTATAAAATGATGAGGTAGATGAGGCAACAGAATGCGACTGCCTTGACAAGATTGTGGTGAACTGCTACTTTTTATAAAATGATGAGGTAGATGAGGCAACAGAATGCGACTGCCTTGACAAGATTGTGGTGAACTGCTACTTTTTATAAAATGATGAGGTAGATGAGGCAACACAATGCGACTGCCTTGACAAGATTGTGGTGAACTGCTACTTTTTATAAAATGATGAGGTAGATGAGGCAACAGAATGCGACTGCCTTGACAAGATTGTGGTGAACTGCTACTTTTTATAAAATGATGAGGTAGATGAGGCAACAGAATGCGACTGCCTTGACAAGATTGTGGTGAACTGCTACTTTTTATAAAATGATGAGGTAGATGAGGCAACAGAATGCGACTGCCTTGACAAGATTGTGGTGAACTGCTACTTTTTATAAAATGATGAGGTAGATGAGGCAACAGAATGCGACTGCCTTGACAAGATTGTGGTGAACTGCTACTTTTTATAAAATGATGAGGTAGATGAGGCAACAGAATGCGACTGCCTTGACAAGATTGTGGTGAACTGCTACTTTTTATAAAATGATGAGGTAGATGAGGCAACAGAATGCGACTGCCTTGACAAGATTGTGGTGAACTGCTACTTTTTATAAAATGATGAGGTAGATGAGGCAACAGAATGCGACTGCCTTGACAAGATTGTGGTGAACTGCTACTTTTTATAAAATGATGAGGTAGATGAGGCAACAGAATGCGACTGCCTTGACAAGATTGTGGTGAACTGCTACTTTTTATAAAATGATGAGGTAGATGAGGCAACAGAATGCGACTGCCTTGACAAGATTGTGGTGAACTGCTACTTTTTATAAAATGATGAGGTAGATGAGGCAACAGAATGCGACTGCCTTGACAAGATTGTGGTGAACTGCTACTTTTTATAAAATGATGAGGTAGATGAGGCAACACAATGCGACTGCCTTGACAAGATTGTGGTGAACTGCTACTTTTTATAAAATGATGAGGTAGATGAGGCAACAGAATGCGACTGCCTTGACAAGATTGTGGTGAACTGCTACTTTTTATAAAATGATGAGGTAGATGAGGCAACACAATGCGACTGCCTTGACAAGATTGTGGTGAACTGCTACTTTTTATAAAATGATGAGGTAGATGAGGCAACACAATGCGACTGCCTTGACAAGATTGTGGTGAACTGCTACTTTTTATAAAATGATGAGGTAGATGAGGCAACACAATGCGACTGCCTTGACAAGATTGTGGTGAACTGCTACTTTTTATAAAATGATGAGGTAGATGAGGCAACAGAATGCGACTGCCTTGACAAGATTGTGGTGAACTGCTACTTTTTATAAAATGATGAGGTAGATGAGGCAACAGAATGCGACTGCCTTGACAAGATTGTGGTGAACTGCTACTTTTTATAAAATGATGAGGTAGATGAGGCAACAGAATGCGACTGCCTTGACAAGATTGTGGTGAACTGCTACTTTTTATAAAATGATGAGGTAGATGAGGCAACAGAATGCGACTGCCTTGACAAGATTGTGGTGAACTGCTACTTTTTATAAAATGATGAGGTAGATGAGGCAACACAATGCGACTGCCTTGACAAGATTGTGGTGAACTGCTACTTTTTATAAAATGATGAGGTAGATGAGGCAACACAATGCGACTGCCTTGACAAGATTGTGGTGAACTGCTACTTTTTATAAAATGATGAGGTAGATGAGGCAACACAATGCGACTGCCTTGACAAGATTGTGGTGAACTGCTACTTTTTATAAAATGATGAGGTAGATGAGGCAACAGAATGCGACTGCCTTGACAAGATTGTGGTGAACTGCTACTTTTTATAAAATGATGAGGTAGATGAGGCAACACAATGCGACTGCCTTGACAAGATTGTGGTGAACTGCTACTTTTTATAAAATGATGAGGTAGATGAGGCAACACAATGCGACTGCCTTGACAAGATTGTGGTGAACTGCTACTTTTTATAAAATGATGAGGTAGATGAGGCAACAGAATGCGACTGCCTTGACAAGATTGTGGTGAACTGCTACTTTTTATAAAATGATGAGGTAGATGAGGCAACAGAATGCGACTGCCTTGACAAGATTGTGGTGAACTGCTACTTTTTATAAAATGATGAGGTAGATGAGGCAACAGAATGCGACTGCCTTGACAAGATTGTGGTGAACTGCTACTTTTTATAAAATGATGAGGTAGATGAGGCAACACAATGCGACTGCCTTGACAAGATTGTGGTGAACTGCTACTTTTTATAAAATGATGAGGTAGATGAGGCAACAGAATGCGACTGCCTTGACAAGATTGTGGTGAACTGCTACTTTTTATAAAATGATGAGGTAGATGAGGCAACACAATGCGACTGCCTTGACAAGATTGTGGTGAACTGCTACTTTTTATAAAATGATGAGGTAGATGAGGCAACACAATGCGACTGCCTTGACAAGATTGTGGTGAACTGCTACTTTTTATAAAATGATGAGGTAGATGAGGCAACAGAATGCGACTGCCTTGACAAGATTGTGGTGAACTGCTACTTTTTATAAAATGATGAGGTAGATGAGGCAACAGAATGCGACTGCCTTGACAAGATTGTGGTGAACTGCTACTTTTTATAAAATGATGAGGTAGATGAGGCAACAGAATGCGACTGCCTTGACAAGATTGTGGTGAACTGCTACTTTTTATAAAATGATGAGGTAGATGAGGCAACACAATGCGACTGCCTTGACAAGATTGTGGTGAACTGCTACTTTTTATAAAATGATGAGGTAGATGAGGCAACACAATGCGACTGCCTTGACAAGATTGTGGTGAACTGCTACTTTTTATAAAATGATGAGGTAGATGAGGCAACAGAATGCGACTGCCTTGACAAGATTGTGGTGAACTGCTACTTTTTATAAAATGATGAGGTAGATGAGGCAACACAATGCGACTGCCTTGACAAGATTGTGGTGAACTGCTACTTTTTATAAAATGATGAGGTAGATGAGGCAACAGAATGCGACTGCCTTGACAAGATTGTGGTGAACTGCTACTTTTTATAAAATGATGAGGTAGATGAGGCAACAGAATGCGACTGCCTTGACAAGATTGTGGTGAACTGCTACTTTTTATAAAATGATGAGGTAGATGAGGCAACAGAATGCGACTGCCTTGACAAGATTGTGGTGAACTGCTACTTTTTATAAAATGATGAGGTAGATGAGGCAACAGAATGCGACTGCCTTGACAAGATTGTGGTGAACTGCTACTTTTTATAAAATGATGAGGTAGATGAGGCAACAGAATGCGACTGCCTTGACAAGATTGTGGTGAACTGCTACTTTTTATAAAATGATGAGGTAGATGAGGCAACACAATGCGACTGCCTTGACAAGATTGTGGTGAACTGCTACTTTTTATAAAATGATGAGGTAGATGAGGCAACAGAATGCGACTGCCTTGACAAGATTGTGGTGAACTGCTACTTTTTATAAAATGATGAGGTAGATGAGGCAACACAATGCGACTGCCTTGACAAGATTGTGGTGAACTGCTACTTTTTATAAAATGATGAGGTAGATGAGGCAACAGAATGCGACTGCCTTGACAAGATTGTGGTGAACTGCTACTTTTTATAAAATGATGAGGTAGATGAGGCAACAGAATGCGACTGCCTTGACAAGATTGTGGTGAACTGCTACTTTTTATAAAATGATGAGGTAGATGAGGCAACACAATGCGACTGCCTTGACAAGATTGTGGTGAACTGCTACTTTTTATAAAATGATGAGGTAGATGAGGCAACAGAATGCGACTGCCTTGACAAGATTGTGGTGAACTGCTACTTTTTATAAAATGATGAGGTAGATGAGGCAACACAATGCGACTGCCTTGACAAGATTGTGGTGAACTGCTACTTTTTATAAAATGATGAGGTAGATGAGGCAACAGAATGCGACTGCCTTGACAAGATTGTGGTGAACTGCTACTTTTTATAAAATGATGAGGTAGATGAGGCAACAGAATGCGACTGCCTTGACAAGATTGTGGTGAACTGCTACTTTTTATAAAATGATGAGGTAGATGAGGCAACAGAATGCGACTGCCTTGACAAGATTGTGGTGAACTGCTACTTTTTATAAAATGATGAGGTAGATGAGGCAACAGAATGCGACTGCCTTGACAAGATTGTGGTGAACTGCTACTTTTTATAAAATGATGAGGTAGATGAGGCAACACAATGCGACTGCCTTGACAAGATTGTGGTGAACTGCTACTTTTTATAAAATGATGAGGTAGATGAGGCAACACAATGCGACTGCCTTGACAAGATTGTGGTGAACTGCTACTTTTTATAAAATGATGAGGTAGATGAGGCAACAGAATGCGACTGCCTTGACAAGATTGTGGTGAACTGCTACTTTTTATAAAATGATGAGGTAGATGAGGCAACACAATGCGACTGCCTTGACAAGATTGTGGTGAACTGCTACTTTTTATAAAATGATGAGGTAGATGAGGCAACAGAATGCGACTGCCTTGACAAGATTGTGGTGAACTGCTACTTTTTATAAAATGATGAGGTAGATGAGGCAACAGAATGCGACTGCCTTGACAAGATTGTGGTGAACTGCTACTTTTTATAAAATGATGAGGTAGATGAGGCAACAGAATGCGACTGCCTTGACAAGATTGTGGTGAACTGCTACTTTTTATAAAATGATGAGGTAGATGAGGCAACAGAATGCGACTGCCTTGACAAGATTGTGGTGAACTGCTACTTTTTATAAAATGATGAGGTAGATGAGGCAACACAATGCGACTGCCTTGACAAGATTGTGGTGAACTGCTACTTTTTATAAAATGATGAGGTAGATGAGGCAACAGAATGCGACTGCCTTGACAAGATTGTGGTGAACTGCTACTTTTTATAAAATGATGAGGTAGATGAGGCAACACAATGCGACTGCCTTGACAAGATTGTGGTGAACTGCTACTTTTTATAAAATGATGAGGTAGATGAGGCAACAGAATGCGACTGCCTTGACAAGATTGTGGTGAACTGCTACTTTTTATAAAATGATGAGGTAGATGAGGCAACAGAATGCGACTGCCTTGACAAGATTGTGGTGAACTGCTACTTTTTATAAAATGATGAGGTAGATGAGGCAACAGAATGCGACTGCCTTGACAAGATTGTGGTGAACTGCTACTTTTTATAAAATGATGAGGTAGATGAGGCAACACAATGCGACTGCCTTGACAAGATTGTGGTGAACTGCTACTTTTTATAAAATGATGAGGTAGATGAGGCAACACAATGCGACTGCCTTGACAAGATTGTGGTGAACTGCTACTTTTTATAAAATGATGAGGTAGATGAGGCAACAGAATGCGACTGCCTTGACAAGATTGTGGTGAACTGCTACTTTTTATAAAATGATGAGGTAGATGAGGCAACAGAATGCGACTGCCTTGACAAGATTGTGGTGAACTGCTACTTTTTATAAAATGATGAGGTAGATGAGGCAACACAATGCGACTGCCTTGACAAGATTGTGGTGAACTGCTACTTTTTATAAAATGATGAGGTAGATGAGGCAACAGAATGCGACTGCCTTGACAAGATTGTGGTGAACTGCTACTTTTTATAAAATGATGAGGTAGATGAGGCAACAGAATGCGACTGCCTTGACAAGATTGTGGTGAACTGCTACTTTTTATAAAATGATGAGGTAGATGAGGCAACAGAATGCGACTGCCTTGACAAGATTGTGGTGAACTGCTACTTTTTATAAAATGATGAGGTAGATGAGGCAACAGAATGCGACTGCCTTGACAAGATTGTGGTGAACTGCTACTTTTTATAAAATGATGAGGTAGATGAGGCAACACAATGCGACTGCCTTGACAAGATTGTGGTGAACTGCTACTTTTTATAAAATGATGAGGTAGATGAGGCAACAGAATGCGACTGCCTTGACAAGATTGTGGTGAACTGCTACTTTTTATAAAATGATGAGGTAGATGAGGCAACAGAATGCGACTGCCTTGACAAGATTGTGGTGAACTGCTACTTTTTATAAAATGATGAGGTAGATGAGGCAACAGAATGCGACTGCCTTGACAAGATTGTGGTGAACTGCTACTTTTTATAAAATGATGAGGTAGATGAGGCAACACAATGCGACTGCCTTGACAAGATTGTGGTGAACTGCTACTTTTTATAAAATGATGAGGTAGATGAGGCAACACAATGCGACTGCCTTGACAAGATTGTGGTGAACTGCTACTTTTTATAAAATGATGAGGTAGATGAGGCAACACAATGCGACTGCCTTGACAAGATTGTGGTGAACTGCTACTTTTTATAAAATGATGAGGTAGATGAGGCAACAGAATGCGACTGCCTTGACAAGATTGTGGTGAACTGCTACTTTTTATAAAATGATGAGGTAGATGAGGCAACAGAATGCGACTGCCTTGACAAGATTGTGGTGAACTGCTACTTTTTATAAAATGATGAGGTAGATGAGGCAACACAATGCGACTGCCTTGACAAGATTGTGGTGAACTGCTACTTTTTATAAAATGATGAGGTAGATGAGGCAACACAATGCGACTGCCTTGACAAGATTGTGGTGAACTGCTACTTTTTATAAAATGATGAGGTAGATGAGGCAACACAATGCGACTGCCTTGACAAGATTGTGGTGAACTGCTACTTTTTATAAAATGATGAGGTAGATGAGGCAACAGAATGCGACTGCCTTGACAAGATTGTGGTGAACTGCTACTTTTTATAAAATGATGAGGTAGATGAGGCAACAGAATGCGACTGCCTTGACAAGATTGTGGTGAACTGCTACTTTTTATAAAATGATGAGGTAGATGAGGCAACACAATGCGACTGCCTTGACAAGATTGTGGTGAACTGCTACTTTTTATAAAATGATGAGGTAGATGAGGCAACACAATGCGACTGCCTTGACAAGATTGTGGTGAACTGCTACTTTTTATAAAATGATGAGGTAGATGAGGCAACAGAATGCGACTGCCTTGACAAGATTGTGGTGAACTGCTACTTTTTATAAAATGATGAGGTAGATGAGGCAACAGAATGCGACTGCCTTGACAAGATTGTGGTGAACTGCTACTTTTTATAAAATGATGAGGTAGATGAGGCAACAGAATGCGACTGCCTTGACAAGATTGTGGTGAACTGCTACTTTTTATAAAATGATGAGGTAGATGAGGCAACAGAATGCGACTGCCTTGACAAGATTGTGGTGAACTGCTACTTTTTATAAAATGATGAGGTAGATGAGGCAACAGAATGCGACTGCCTTGACAAGATTGTGGTGAACTGCTACTTTTTATAAAATGATGAGGTAGATGAGGCAACACAATGCGACTGCCTTGACAAGATTGTGGTGAACTGCTACTTTTTATAAAATGATGAGGTAGATGAGGCAACAGAATGCGACTGCCTTGACAAGATTGTGGTGAACTGCTACTTTTTATAAAATGATGAGGTAGATGAGGCAACACAATGCGACTGCCTTGACAAGATTGTGGTGAACTGCTACTTTTTATAAAATGATGAGGTAGATGAGGCAACAGAATGCGACTGCCTTGACAAGATTGTGGTGAACTGCTACTTTTTATAAAATGATGAGGTAGATGAGGCAACACAATGCGACTGCCTTGACAAGATTGTGGTGAACTGCTACTTTTTATAAAATGATGAGGTAGATGAGGCAACAGAATGCGACTGCCTTGACAAGATTGTGGTGAACTGCTACTTTTTATAAAATGATGAGGTAGATGAGGCAACACAATGCGACTGCCTTGACAAGATTGTGGTGAACTGCTACTTTTTATAAAATGATGAGGTAGATGAGGCAACAGAATGCGACTGCCTTGACAAGATTGTGGTGAACTGCTACTTTTTATAAAATGATGAGGTAGATGAGGCAACACAATGCGACTGCCTTGACAAGATTGTGGTGAACTGCTACTTTTTATAAAATGATGAGGTAGATGAGGCAACAGAATGCGACTGCCTTGACAAGATTGTGGTGAACTGCTACTTTTTATAAAATGATGAGGTAGATGAGGCAACACAATGCGACTGCCTTGACAAGATTGTGGTGAACTGCTACTTTTTATAAAATGATGAGGTAGATGAGGCAACAGAATGCGACTGCCTTGACAAGATTGTGGTGAACTGCTACTTTTTATAAAATGATGAGGTAGATGAGGCAACACAATGCGACTGCCTTGACAAGATTGTGGTGAACTGCTACTTTTTATAAAATGATGAGGTAGATGAGGCAACAGAATGCGACTGCCTTGACAAGATTGTGGTGAACTGCTACTTTTTATAAAATGATGAGGTAGATGAGGCAACAGAATGCGACTGCCTTGACAAGATTGTGGTGAACTGCTACTTTTTATAAAATGATGAGGTAGATGAGGCAACAGAATGCGACTGCCTTGACAAGATTGTGGTGAACTGCTACTTTTTATAAAATGATGAGGTAGATGAGGCAACACAATGCGACTGCCTTGACAAGATTGTGGTGAACTGCTACTTTTTATAAAATGATGAGGTAGATGAGGCAACACAATGCGACTGCCTTGACAAGATTGTGGTGAACTGCTACTTTTTATAAAATGATGAGGTAGATGAGGCAACACAATGCGACTGCCTTGACAAGATTGTGGTGAACTGCTACTTTTTATAAAATGATGAGGTAGATGAGGCAACAGAATGCGACTGCCTTGACAAGATTGTGGTGAACTGCTACTTTTTATAAAATACCTACCTATTTCTTATTTTTTATTCTTAATTTTAACTCTATAATATTAGTGAAAAGTGCTCAAAAAAAAACTTAAAAAAAAGTGGATTTATTTTACTTTTTCTTACAAATGTATGTGTTTCTGTTCCATGTTTTTATACTTTGAATTTTATTGATATTACAATAATAAAAAAAAAAATGAAAATGTGATACTTTTATTAAACAGCCCAAAAACCAGTTTTTTTTCAAAATGGCTCATATCCATAGTTTCCCATCAAACTGTCTTATATCCAAATTTAAAGTGGCCGTATCTTCTCCAAAACGTAAGACAGATTTTCGAAATTTTATGGTAAAATTGAAGAATTTACATACAAAATATTTGCAAAATTTGCTTCGTATCTCAAATTGTTTTTCTCAATTTTGCCAAAAACAGTTCTAAGTGGATATGACTTTTGAGGGCTATGACTTTGTTCCTGTTAGCCTCAAGTCTGTGGTTGCCAAAGATCGTCTTAAAATGGCCGAAACCTGTCTCCTATCGAAAAATTGTTTCTGACCAGAAACAATAAAAATTCCCGCAGATTTAGGAAGTTTAAAAAAAAAAAATTTCAAGTTTTTTCTGCTAGGTTTGGTCACGAGTATATGGTTGTTAGAAATTGACGGGTGATATTGCACAAATGCAAGGTGCACCCGACACAATAAATAAGGGTTGTTAGGAATAACATCTGACAACTGTTCATAAAAATGCATTGTTTATTATGGCTAATAGCCCATTACAGGAGGGCTACCAATAGTATGGCCCATAGGAGTTTCCATCTGTCGGATCTGAGTACACATCATATCCGTTGTTCAATACAGGAGGCTGCGGATAGTAGTAGTTTTCGTCTCTCGGATCTAAGTACACGTCATATCCGTTGTTCATTACAGGAGGCTGCGGATAGTAGTAGTTTCCATCTCTCGGATCTAAGTACACGTCATATCCGTTGTTCATTACAGGAGGCTGCGGATAGTAGTAGTTTTCGTCTCTCGGATCTAAGTACACGTCATATCCGTTGTTCATTACAGGAGGCTGCGGATAGTAGTAGTTTCCGTCTCTCGGATCTAAGTACACGTCATATCCGTTGTTCATTACAGGAGGCTGCGAGGTTCCATCACTGTAGAAGTTAAATGGCTCTTCGATTTGAGGTGGCTCAAATAGAGAGTCGTAAGCATGTTCGGGCATCTCAGGTGGTCTTTGATTGGGTTGAGGCCCTAAAAATACAATTTAAATAACCATGAAAAGTTATCACTCATCAGCAAACAAAGAGAAAAGTATTTTGTTGATAATGAAAAATGTATTCTCATTTAATTAGAATGGTTAGATATATTTTCGAATACAGTCGGCATATTCCCATTAAAATTTTGAAAAGTAACCAATCCAACTTATCTTGAGACTGGAGTATTATTATATTCGCATATAAATTAAATAGAAAGGTTGTAAAATAAAAGATGGTTGCATATCTGCATTGAAATGAAACACGATGATTGTAGGTTGTACATATTTCATTGTTACATATAAACTGTCATGTGTATGTTCTCAACACATGATATTATTTCTAGAGCTCTGCAAAATTAAGATAAATAAGATAAAATCAGAACTCAGGATTGAAGGTTCGAAACCCGGCTGTGGGTCTTAGGAAATTTATCTAGGAGGTGAAAAAACCTTGAACACGCCATCTGTTGGAAGGTACTCGTTAAAGACCCCTACTCAACGTGAATAAACATTTATGGTAGGCAAAATTTAGTATAGGCGGGCTCATGTCCACCAGAGTGACGAAAGGGCTATTTGGGTCCAGTGGGTCAGGGTTCAAAAAATTGGGCTTGCCGCGAAAAAGGTCGGGTATTAGACTTTTTTTCCCCCTACTTGTATATATTGAGGCCAGTAGTGAAAAATCATGTTTTCCAATTCGAAAGACCTCGGCCGAATTTTCTTTGGCCTATAAACCACGACATTTTTGGACTTAACCTACGTAATATTTGCATTCATAATAAATAAAAACCTACCTATTTATTATCAAAGACATTTGTTCGAAATGAAATTATTGTATGATCAAATAAATTATATCATTGTTTTTCGCCGCTTTGATGATGGAGGCGGATCTCCATGTGAAGTGGATGACATCACATCTCCTCCAATCAAGGATGATGCCGATTATAACGTCCCCAATACTACCGAACATGGAGATCATCAAAACGGCGAAAAACAATTAATTTCTTTCATTATACAATAATTTCATTTCTGTCAGTTTTTTTATTTAAACGGTTTATAATATAAATGTTGAATAATATTTTTTCTTTTTTCCATTCTACTACTACTACAACACATGCCTTTGATAATAAATAGGTGGGTAGTTATTTATTATCAATGGAAATATTATGCAGGTTATTCCTAACACGTATATATAATAATATTAGGAGGGCGCCGGTAGCTCAGTTGTATGCGTGCTTGCCGTCTGAGCTCAAGATCTTGGGTTCGAAACCCGACCGAGGCCCTTAGTTTATTTTATCTGGGAGGTTATATAAACTTAAGCATGCCGTCCTTCGGATGGGACGTTAAGCGATGGTCCCGAGCCTGTACGATATCAGGTACTCGTTAAAGACCCCTACCCTAGGTGAATAAAAATTTAGGGTAGGCAAAATTTAGGACTCCCACAGTAGAGTCGGGCTCATGACCACCAGAGTGATGAAAGAGCGCTCTGGTAGTAGGCGATATGACCTCGTAGTTAAAGCCCGGGCATGAGTCATAAAACCTAACCTAGCTTATAATAATATTATATATATATATATTAGGGTGGCCGTTATTTCTAAAAAGTTCGAGTTTTATTGCTCTCAACCCAAAATCCGGTTTAGAATATCGAAAAAACAATCCCTGAATTTTTTCAGATTTTTTAAATTGAATTTATCCGAGTCTAATAGAGGTTAAAGTTTAACATGCGTTTTAAATGGAGTTTTGGAGCAGAATTTAATTTTTGTCAGTTCTAGCTGTCAAAAATTAAATTCTGACACTAGCTTCGAATTCCGCGACCCCAAAAACATTAATATACCAATTATCAAATTTCATCTGACCAAGAAGTCGTCTTTGGTAAAAGATTTTTTATTTTCAAATTACTTGTATATCGTCATATCACTCAAATATGGCTAGATATATGAGTAATGATGTAAAAAAACTGAGTTTTGCGTTTTTTACTCCAAGTTTGAAAAACTGTCCAATTTTTCTGATGCTGCATTGCGCTTATTTAATAACCAATAATTTATTGGGTTTAGAAAAAAGTTGTAATGGCGAAATTTGTTTAAAATGTTGTATATTCCACAAAAATTGATATATACATTTTTGTGGAATGGGCAGTACCTATTTTAAAAAAAATTGTATTTGTTTTATTTATTTATTATAAGTTTTCACAATTAATAAGCTAATCTTCAGCCATTTTTAGTTTATAAAATGCTTCAATAAAAAATGGTCGCAAACCCACCAGGTAATGTGACTCGCTTCTGAACCCCAGGCACCGGCACCTCTGTAATTCAGTTATCACTCAGGCATTTATCATAAATGGCAGTAGATACTATTATTTGCCGTCTGATTTATTATGTAACATATTCGTTTTGTAAATAAATACAATTATTATTTCTTATGTTTAAATAGGTGTAATGGCGGAGATATAGTCTGTAGAATGATAGTAACGTTACCATTTCGGGCATAGATCATAGCCGCTTTGTGCCTCTTCCACACCTCACGGGCTACAAGATAATTCTGGAAGAATGCTAGCTTTTCTCCTGAGAGCTCTGGGTCCAATGGTACACCTAATTCAAGAATTTTATTTATTTATTATTTTTATATGGGCTAAAAGCCCTTTCATACAAATGAAATAATACAATTAATATACAAGTAGGAAATAAATAAATGTATTTTAATAGTTTAATATATAATAATAATAATAGTTTTTATTGTCTAAAGGGATGACCCCTATACAATACAATGGATTACTTTTACATTATTAACAATTATTTCAAAATATAGATTTATCAGGTGAACAATAAAGGTGTATATAAAGGAACCTTTGCATATGACTGTAAGAATAATATAATAAAATAAACAATACATAAATTTTGTTGAATCGGTACAAAGCTATACTCGTGAGTGAGAATAAAGGACAAAATATGTATATGAAATTAATTTGTACTTAGAATAGGGAAATAAATAAAAGTAGTAATATTGATTAAGAGAGAAAAATAAATAAAGTAAGTAAATACAAATTAATATTATAACAAGAAGAGAAAATATGGAGTGGGGGTGTAGTTGTTGGATATAAATATAAAATGGAAGTAGAAATACATTATTCATTAATACTACAGTACAGGTCACTGTCCATCAAACCGCGATTTGCCACCCAATATAACAATTATATATAAAAAGTAACGTCAAAAAGTTGCTCCAGGGACTGAAGTTATTGAGATAACTTACTTTGGGGAACCAATGTGCTCGTTTTCTGAACAATACCTCAGGCTCTAACATGAATTTTTGGCGTCTATTATAAAAAAAGGAATTTCTTATTCAGTTGGATATCTGGAGATGAAAAGAAATAGAAAGCATTCGGCCATCTTCAAGGCTTTAGCCCTTCTGTATCACTGAACACGTGCCAGGGGGTCTGTCAAGATATAGGGACCAAGTCAGGATATGGGAACGGTGTCAGGATGTGGGGACCACGTCAGGATGTGGGGACCTTGTCAGGATATGGAGACCATGTCAGGATGTGGAGACTGTTTCAGGGTATGAGGACCATTTCAGGATATGGAGACAGTGTCAGAATGTTGAGAATGTTTCAGGATATGAGGACCATGTCAGGATATGGGAGCGGTGTCAGGATATGGGGACCACGTCAGTATGTGGGGACCACGTCAGGATGTGGGGATCTTGTCAGGATATGGAGACCATGTCAGGATGTGGAGACTGTTTCAGGGTATGAGGACCATTTCAGGATATGGGGACAGTGTCAGGATGTGGGGACCATGTCAGGATGTGGAGAATGTTTCAGGATAAGAGGACCATGTCAGGTTATGGGGACAGTGTCAGGATATGGGAACGGTGTCAGGATGTGGGGACCACGTCAGTATGTGGGGACCACGTCAGGATGTGGGGATCTTGTCAGGATATGGAGACCATGTCAGGATGTGGAGACTGTTTCAGGGTATGAGGACCATTTCAGGATATGGGGACAGTGTCAGGATGTGGGGACCATGTCAGGATGTGGGGACCATGTCAGGATGTGGAGAATGTTTCAGGATAAGAGGACCATGTCAGGTTATGGGGACAGTGTCAGGATATGGGAACGGTGTCAGGATGTGGGGACCATGTCAGGATGTGGGGACCTTGTCAGGATGTACGAACTGTATCAGGATATTAAGACCATTCACACTAATCCTCTCACTGAAACACTAGCTTCAAATACACTGCCCTCAAATTCACAAGGCCAACTCAAGTGAACATGGCAGCGTGACTTGCTCGGGGTGTAGCCTGGCTGCGCTTCTGAACGGCATGAACCTCTGAGGTAAAGTTATCTTGCAGGCATTAACCAGCACGAGTCATAAATGGCAGTGCTATTATCTGCCGTCTCATTTCTTGTATAACAATTAATTTTGTTAAAAAATAAATAAATATTTGTCTTATAATATAGTGTTAAGGTGCGCTATAGGCTGTAGTATGATAGATAACGTTACCATGTCGGCCAGACCTCAGAGCCTCTTCGTTCTTCTTCCTCATTATCCGGGCTTCACAATATTTCCTGAAGAAATCTGCTTTATCATCTGGGAGAGGAGGGTCCCCTAGTAAACCTAATTGAAGAAAATAGATAAATGTATTGTTATCGGATCCGTTAATTATTGGAACATTTTCAGATATGTTTTCCTGAGTTAGGAGAATCCCTCGATACAGGAATGAAAAGGTTTGAACAACATAATGAATCAAATGCCACTGCCATTCTTTTGATAATGTGTCTGACAGATTTATGAGCAAACGAGATATATTCTCTCATGCAAAAATAAAGAATAAATAGATACTTTTTTAAGAAAAATAATTTTTTTTAAACACACTTAATTGTTAATTTTTGACACTTGTATATCCACCCATTGTCCCCATTAATTGTGATGAAATATAATATTTTTTCGATGGAAGTTCGATCCTATGAAGTCCCGCTCTACTCAACTATTGTTAGTTATTATGACTCAGGCCCGGGCTCTTACTACGAGATCATATCGTCTACTACACAAGCCCGAGGAGTCCAAAATTCCACTACAGCGATGTTATGTCGAGTACCTGACATCTTACTGGCTCCGGACCATCACTTAACATCCCATTCGAAGGACGGCGTGCTCAAGGTTTCACCTCCCAGATCAAGTGTATTTTTGGGACATTCCATGTCAAACAGTACGATTTACAAATTAAAAAAATTCGGCAGTTCTCTTTTTAATTAATATTGTTTCTTGAGCCCTGCAGGCTTCTCTTTGAATATTATGCCGTCCCCCTCCTGGTATAGAATGCATCATCATAGATAACCTTACCATATAGGCCAGTCTTCACAGCAAATTTGTAATTCTCATACAGTTTATGAGCATCAATAAAGTTTCTGATGAGTTCCTTAGTTTCTTCTGAGTTCTTTGTTGGACCTAATTCAACAACGATATATATTAATTAATTATTCCCATATATCTGGGATGGTATTTATCTGGGAGTCTGGTTAACTAGGAGGTTGATTAACTGGGAGGCTGGTTAACGGAAAGGCTGGTTAACAGAAAGGCTGGTTACCGGGAAGGGGAATTAAAAATGGAATTAAATCGGCGAATCGCACTTGGATGGAAGAAATATTGGTCCTACAAATATATCTTCAAAAGCAGAATGGCCATGGACCTGAAGAAAAAGGTGTTCGACTGCTGCATCACTCCTTGTCTAACGTGCGGATCCTAAACCTGGGCTCTCTCCCAAGATGTGCTGAGGAGCTTAGAGGTTACTCAAAGAGCAATGGAGAGAAGCATGCTGGGAATAAAGAAAAAGGATAAAATACGGAACTCCGAAATGGGAAAAAAGACAGGAATACGGGACGTGAAGGAAGTGGTGCTGCAACAAAAGTGGAAATGGGCAGGACATGTGGCGAGGATGGAAGAAGGAAGATGGGCCAAGAGGACGACAGAGTGGTACCCGATATACCTGAAGAGAAGAAGGGGAAGACAACTGGTGAGGTGGCGGGACGATCTGGACAAGACAATGGGGAGTCTCTGGCACAGATCGGCCTGGCACAGGAGTGCATGGAAGAAAATGGGAGAGGCCTATGCCCAAAGATGGGCCTAGTTTCCAATTTATATACATATCTAGAAATACTATTGTTAGTAGCAGGAGCAGGGGGTGGTGTTTTTAGTGGGGGCAGTTCCCACACTATCGGGAAGCTAGATACTTCCCTTTGTCCGTAAGGGATTTTCACCTCCCCGTTAACAAAGAAACAAAAAAAAAAAAAAAGTGTAGAGGGGTAGTAGAAGTGTTGTAGATACCCTTATTATAGTAGAGGGGTAATAGAAGTGTGGTAGATACCCTTATTATAGTATAGATGTAGAGGGATAGTAGAAGTGTGGTAGATACCCTTATTATAGTATAGGTGTAGAGGGATAGTAGAAGTGTGGTAGATACCCTTATCATAGTATAGGTGTAGAGGGATAGTAGAAGTGTGGTAGATACCCTTATTATAGTAGAGGTGTAGAGGGGTAGTAGAAGTGTGGTAGATACCCTTATTATAGTATAGGTGTAGAGGGGTAGTAGAAGTGTGGTGGATTCCCTTATTATAGTATAGGTGTAGAGGGATAGTAGAAGTGTGGTAGATACCCTTATTATAGTAGAGGTGTAGGGGGATAGTAGAAGTGTGATTACCTTTACTTAACTTGGCAGACTTGAGAGCTTCTTTTGCTTTCATGTAGTTATCATGGGCTTCGTCAAAGTGCTTATTGAACTCTGGGTCAGCTACCATGCTTCCTACCGCCTGTCGTTTCCCTGGTGAATGCAATTCAAAAAAATTATATAATTATTTATTTTCACACGGGGTAGAACCATTTTGTACTAATGAAATGATACAAATATAAATTATTATAATAATAAAATTAAAAATATATATTACTGTACTATACATGGGCCATTCCATGTCAAAGAATATATATTTTATACAGATGACATCCAGAGACATAAAGGGGCCATGTTGGCCGAGCAGGCTAGAGCGTAGAGCATTGGTAGCATGTCTTACCATGATTGCGGGTTCGAATCCTGTCAAGGAGAGTTTTATTTCATAGATATGGATGTTGCGTAAATAACCTAATAGCACCGTGATAATGGCATGGCTAACATCCATCCTGCAAGGCAAAAAAATCCTTTCATATACAAAATTTTTTTTTTTTTTTTTTTTGCCATATTTATAACTATAAAAACCGTCCTTCTGTCAGACATACAAAGTCGAGTTGAGTGGTATAAATGTAGACCAATAAGCAAGGACCTCTGAACCAAACGAAATATATATTTTTAAGTTGATACTGTCTAATCCTGGACACCGAAAGGTAAGTCTTGTTGTACGTCACAGACACTGAATTAGGACAACTTAACCTGTCTTTTTTCGTCCTATCCGAAAGAAGGCGTGCTCAAGGTTTTTTAACCTACCAGATAAAAACCTAAGGGTCTCGGCAGGCTTTTGAACCCGCGATGTTGAGCTCAATAGGGTAGCATGCTATCTGTGATCTACCTGCAGCCTCCCTCAGTTGTATGTTGGTTAGTAATTGTACTTTAACTACTAGGTCATATTGGCCACTACGAGAGCACTCTTTCGTCGCAATGGAAGACATGAGCTCGACTCTACTGTAATAATTTTGCCTACTTAGTTTTATTCATCTAAGGTGGTTTTTAACGAGCACCTGACATCGTACAGGCTCGGGAACGTCGCTTAACAACCCGTCTGAAGGACGGCATGCTCAAAGGTTTTTCATCTCCCAGATAAAAAATCTAAGGGCCTTTGCCGGGTCAGTTGTATGTAATGTTACAATAACGACCACAGTTCTGTTCTTCTCTCGTTAAGCGATGGTCCCGAGAATCATGTCAGACTCATTAAAGAACCCTATCCCGGGTGAATAAACCTAGATAGGCCAAGTTTAGAACTCCCAGAGTAGAGTCGGGCTCATTTTCACCAGAGCGCTCTGGTAGTAGGCGATATGACCTCGTATTCAAGGTCCGAAAATGAGTCTCAATAACTAACTAACTGTTCCTCTCTCTCTTAGTTGGGGCTCTAAATTAATCTTGGTTATTTCACGTTGACCTAGAAAACCCCAAGAAAGAAATGGAATATTTTTGAAACAATATTATATTTCTAATAATTATAGTCTGCACCAAATAAAAATTAAACTACAAACGTTTTTTGAATGTAAACGTATTGTAAAAGATAATTTAATGGGTTATTTTATATCGAGTTGCAAATTACTGTGAAGAGAAATAACAAAAAATGTGATTATTCCCAAAATCTGAATCGAGACTCAAATCAGAAATCCAATTAAAATCGAATTAATGGTAGAAACAGATCTGAGTCTGGAACCGTGAAACCCGAACCGACTCCAGTAACCGTGAAACCAGACCCGAATCCAGTAACCATGAGACCAGACCCGAGTCCAGTAACCGTGAAACCCGACCCGAATCCAGTAACCGTGAAACCAGACCCGAATCCAGTAACCATGAAACCAGACCCGAGTCCAGTAACCATGAAACCCGAACCGACTCCAGTAACCGTGAAACCAGACCCGAGTCCAGTAACCATGAAACCAGACCCGAGTCCAGTAACCATGAAACCAGACCCGAGTCCAGTAACCATGAAACCAGACCCGAATCCAGTAACCATGAAACCAGACCCGAGTCCAGTAACCATGAAACCCGAACCGACTCCAGTAACCATGAAACCAGACCCGAGTCCAGTAACCATGAAACCAGACCCGAATCCAGTAACCATGAAACCAGACCCGAGTCCAGTAACCATGAAACCAGACCCGAATCCAGTAACCATGAAACCAGACCCGAGTCCAGTAACCATGAAACCCGAACCGACTCCAGTAACCATGAAACCAGACCCGAGTCCAGTAACCATGAAACCAGACCCGAGTCCAGTAACCATGAAACCAGACCCGAGTCCAGTAACCATGAAACCAGACCCGAATCCAGTAACCGTGAAACCCGACACGAGTCCACTAAATATAATAATTGTACCTTTATTTTTTATTGTCCGAGACAGTGCATTGAAGAGACGATGTGCCCACAAGTAATAGTTTAAGAACTCTTGCGCTTGCTCCCTGTCGTCCTTTACTTGTCCAGCAGCTGACCAAAAATACAATTATACAAATTTAATAATTATAATCAATTAGTGAAGGATTGGCCAATGATGTAATAAGAAGGAGAGACGAGGCTTGTGGTCGATAAAAACAAACTTGTAGAATATCTGCCAACCTTTCGACACTGAGTGTGTCTTCTTCAGGGTTTGTGTTGTTGTTATACATTATTAATGAGTTGATGTTTGCTAGATTTGAGTAAATATATGAAATTAAAACTAAATGTGACTAAAACAAGAAATAAAGAAATAAACTAAAATAGTATAAAAAAAAAATAATAATAAAATATAATATTTAAACAAAACATGACGTCACACATAAAATAAAATAAAGTTATCTCAAAAATAACCTAATTTTCAGTATTTAAAGTAAAACGAAAATATATCAATAATATGGTTAAGGTCTGTAATTACATAGGTAAGTATATTAGATGAAAGATGGTCCTAGTTTCCAATTTGTGTAGATTACTGTTATTATTGTGAACGTTAAGGAAGCAAATAGTACAAGTAATAGTTGTAGAGCAAATTAGGATACACATTTTATACAAAATATGATTTTTCCATGTCGCCCGGTTTTGAGAGAAATGCCGAAAACCGACTTGAAGCGTAGTTTTGAAATACATATGTTAAGATGTTTCCTTGATTTATTCGAAAATAGTAAATCCTATCGAAAATTTGGATCTTACCAAAAATGTTTCTTATTAAATTCCCAATCGACAATACTTCCTCAAATTTAAAATAAGACAATACAAACAAAATTATAGCGCCTTAAACGACAAAAAATTAATTTTCGTGGGAAATATTTCAAAGGTTAGGTTTTATGACTCATGCCCGGGCTTTAACTACGAGGTCATCTGCTACCAGAGCGCTCTTTCGTATCGCTAGTGGACATGAGCCCGACTCTACTATGGGAGTCCTAAATTTTGCCTATCCTAAATTTTTTTCACCTAGGGTAGGGGTCTTTAAAGAGTACCTGACATCGTAAAGGCTCGGGACAATCGCTTAACGTCCCATCCGAAAGACGGCGTGCTTAAGTTTATTTTACCTCCCAGATAAAATAAACTAAGAGCCTTGGTTGGGTTTCGAATCCACGAATTTGAGCTCAGAAGACAAGCACGCATACCACTGAGCTACCGGCGCGGAAATATTTCAAAATAATGTTTAAATTGTATCGCGTAGCAACGAACTATAAATTTTTTTTAAAAATATTGGTAGTTTCATGAAAAATTATGTAGCCATTACAGGACTTTCTTATACCAACCATCATTTACAGAATTCCCTCTCTCCCCCCTCTGAAATACAGTTCATACTGGTTTTTCTTTGTTTCATTATACAGTGTAATTCTGAGAGTGACTTTCTTATACCCACCAGTAATGTCAATATAAAATGAATATGAGAAAGGAGAGGAATGGTTGGTATAAAAAAGCCCTGTAATGGTCACATCAGATACATTTTCTCCTTAGTAGTTTGAAATTACAAGTAAGTTTTCTACGTACATTTAAAGGCTATTTCAACTTTATGTCTCTTGACTTCTGAGCTCAAGGTCGTGGGTTCGTAGCCCGACCGAGGCCCTTAGTTTATTTTATTTGGGAGGTAAAATAAACTTAAGCACGCCGTCCTTCGGATGGGACGTTAAGCGATGGTCCCGAGCCTGTACGATGTCAGGTACTCGTTAAAGACCCCTAGCCTAGATGAATAAAAATTTAGGGTAGGCAAAATTTAGGACTCCCACAGTAGAGTCGGGCTCGTGTCCACCAGAGTGACGAAAGAGCGCTCTGGTAGTAGGCGATATGACCTCGTAGTTAAAGCCCGGGCATGAGTCATAAAACCAACCAACCAACCAACTTTATGTCTCGCTTATCTCAGAAACTTCTCAACCGATTATGATGTAAATTTAACTTTCAATTAGTATATATGAGGAGTTTGGAGCCAGAGCGGACCAACCCACAATTTTTCGGAAAATCAGTTATTACAATCCTGATGTTGGCATAGGTTCCCTTTTTTCAAAACCAGTGTGGATCACTTAGTTTCTTTACTTCAGTGATAGATAGCAGCACTTTAAGTTTAGTCCACAAATATTTTGTGCATATATTTTCAAAGTCACAATGGATCATACGGCCTTTAAAAACTTTATAGAACACAAAAAGGGATCACTCATCCAATACTATTCTAAAATTTCAAATATAAATAAATATTCGGGGCCCATCTATGGAGATAAACAAAGTGTACTCAATTTTCAATTGCCATTTTCTTCCTGTTTAGTTTCAACCAGTTGGTCCGCTCTGGCTCCAAACTTCTCATATATAGTAGCTATTAGCTAGTATAAACTTGTAGCGACCTATGTATCGGAGGATCCAACATGGATTTAGGAACTCACCATGCAGCTTCCATTTACGGCCGACAGGTGCATCCAAGTCAGTCCTCAAGAAACCTTTGTACAAGCTTGTTTCGATTAAAATTGATGTCCCCAAATAAATGTGTTGGGTATTAATATTATTAGAATTAAGCCCCCAACAATTGGTGACCCCGTATTGAACTGTTCAACATTATTTATAGTGATATTTCAGGTAAGTAGTGTAAAATGTCTACAAGTGAAAGTGGGACCGGTGCAGAAGCACATTTTCCAAACATGGCCGAAGCGAGCCACAACCTCGAAGCAAGTAAGGTTAGCATTAAAATTCCCCCTTTTTGGCAACAAAAACCTGAAATATGGTTTTACCAAATTGAAGCACAATTTAATATTAATAAAATTACATCGGAGGAAACAAAATTTAATTATGTGGTATCACAAATGGATCCGAAGTATATAGAAAACATTTGGGATATCATTCAAGGGACTGCTACAAATAAATATACTAGAGCTAAGGAAACACTTCTTAATATTTTTAAAGAAAGTGAACAATGTAAGATTAAGAAATTAATTACGGGATTAGATCTCGGAGATATGAGGCCTAGTCAATTATTGAGAAAAATGCGGAACCTGGCTGGTACTGATATTTCTGACACAGTTTTAAAAACACTCTGGTTAGAAAAACTCCTAGATTCTATAAAGAATGTTCTCATTGTTAGTGAGGAAACTTTAGACAAAATAGCCATTATAGCTGACAAAATTGTGGAAATGAACCCACATAGAGACATATGTAGTGCTGATAGTAGACCCAGTCAAGATGCTCTAATTCAAGAATTGTTAACTAAAATTTCAAGCCTCGAGTTACAAATAAATGAAATCTCCGGTCGGTCTCGTTCTCACCACCGAGACCACAGTCGCAACCGTGGTACTAGCAAACCCAGAAAACGATTTGACCCACAGGGTAAATATTGTTTTTTTCATTTCCAGTTTGGAAGAAAATGCTACCCTGATAAATGTCGTCAACCATGCGCCTGGAAAAGTCAGGAAAACTCCAACCTGCAGTAGAGATTGCGACGAGCTCTATTGCAGATAATATTGAAAATCGTCGAAATTTCCGCTTATTTGTTAATGACAAAAAAACGGGTGGGCGATTTCTTATTGACAGTGGAGCCGATATTTCTTTAATTCCAGCCAAGGCTACAGATAAAATTACATCTTCTAACTTTAAATTATATGCTGCAAACGGCACGTCCATACCTACCTACGGCGTCACATTACTGACACTGGATCTAGGACTTCGTCGTGAATTTAGGTGGTTATTTATAAAAGCTGACATAACTCGAGGGATAATTGGTGCAGATTTCTTGAATCATTTTAACTTATTGATTGACTTACATAAACATAGATTAATTGATGCAGTCACTAAACTTAGCACTTCAGGTAGTGTACTGGCTGTATCAGGAAACGAAGTCATTAGCACAATAAATAAGCCTCAAGCAAAGTTTGCACATCTGTTCACCTTATACCCTGAATTAACGAAGCCATCATTTTCGCCCAATCACACGAAACATAATATTCAACACTATATCACCACCACAGGATCTCCAGTGCATTGTAAGGCAAGACCTCTCGCTCCTAAACGATTACAACAGGCCAAACGGGAATTTCAATTTATGTTGGATCAAAATATTATCCGACCATCGAATTCAGAATGGGCAAGTCCGTTACATGTAGTTGATAAAAAAGATGGATCTATCCGTCCTTGTGGTGATTATCGCTTATTAAATGCCAAGACCGTACCAGATAGATATCCTGTACCTCGCATAGAAGACTTCCATCACATATTAAATGGAGCTACTATTTTTTCTAAAATAGATTTACATAAAGAATACTACCAAATTCCGATAGCAGAGGAAGACAAAAGCAAAACGGCTATAATTACACCTTTTGGTTTATACGAATTCAACGTTATGAGTTTTGGTCTCAGGAATGCCCCTTCCACCTTCCAACAATTTATTAACACAGTGTTTCATGGTTTGGATTTTGTTTTTCCGTTCATGGATGACATCCTGGTCGCTTCAGCTACGGAAGAAGAACACTGTGAACATCTTCGTCTTATTTTTGAACGACTACAACGTTTTGGTCTCCGCATTAATGCTTCAAAATCAGAGTTAGGTGTTGAAGAATTACAATTTTTGGGCTACTTGATCACGCACGACGGTTCCAGACCAGTACCTGAGAAGGTAAAGGCAATCAGAGATTTTAAATTACCAGAGACAGTACAACAACTTCGTGCATTTCTAGGTGTCATTAACTTTTATAGACGATATATAAGAAATGCAGCGGAAACTCAGACTATCCTTCATGACTACTTAGAAGGTTCCAAGAAAAATGATAAAACTAAAATAGTCTGGACTGAGGAGGCCATACAACAATTTGAACGCTGTGAAGATGATTTAGTAGATGCTGCACTCCTAACTTTTCCAGATTCACGATTTCCGCTGGCTGTTTTTACTGATGCGTCTGATATAGCAGTGGGAGCTGTATTACAGCAGCACGAACATTCCGGATGGAAACCTATCGCTTTTTATTCCAAAAAATTAAATGATGCTCAAAAAGCCTATAGTGCTTACGACAAGGAATTATCAGCAATTTATTTGGCAATTAAAGCATCTACTGGAGGCACAAACATTTACAATATTTACCGATCATAAACCTATTACATATGCATTCTTCCAGAAAAATGATAAAGCATCGCCACGTCAAGTACGCCACTTACAATATATTTCGCAGTTTACAACCGACATTCGACATATTAGTGGAAAATAATTTATATAATTTTTTTTTTTTTTTTTTTTTTTTTTTTTTTTTTTTTTTTTTTTTTTTTTTTTTTTTTTTTAGTGGAAAAGATAACATAGTGGCCGACACGTTTTCAAGACTTGAAGAAGTTTCAGTAATTGACTATGAAGAAATTGCTCGCAATCAAGAAAATGATCAGGAATTACCAACATTATTACAAGACTCCAGTTTAAGTATGAAACAATGCAACATAATGTCAAAAAAGCCTCTCTGGTGCGATGTAGCTACGAACAATATCCGACCCTACATCCCAGAAGCGTTTCGCTACGAAATATTTAAGCAAATCCATAATTTGGCACATCCAGGAGTCAAAACAACAGTGAAACAAATAACGTCAAAATTCATATGGCCAGCCATCAAAAATGATATTAGAAAATGGACTCAAAGTTGCTTGAGTTGTCAACGCAACAAAGTGTCACGCCATACAAGGTCAGAAATAGGGACGTTCGAACCACCGGATGGACGATTTAGTGTCGTTCATGTGGACGTCATTGGGCCATTGCCACCCTCACAAGGAAATATTTACTGCATGACCTGTATCGACCGATTTACGAGTTGGATGGAAGTAATTCCTATGGCTAATAATACTGCAGAAACAATTGCAAAATTATTTTATAGTAATTGGATCGCAAGGTTTGGAGCGCCAGCTTCCATAGTAACTGACCAAGGACGACAGTTTGTTAGTGAACTTTTTACCAATTTAGCTTCGTTATGTGGAGAAAAAATACAGCATACGACACCTTATCATCCGCAATCGAACGGTAAGGTGGAGCGCTTACACAGGGCTTTAAAAGCCGCAATTAGGGCTCAGAATAATCCGACATTGACAGATAGTTTACCTACAGTCTTGTTAGGAATGCGTACAGCATTAAGGGATGGTTCGAAACATTCCATCGCAGAAATGGTTTATGGGACTACGATAAGAATCCCAGGAGAATTTTTTGATCCATCGTCACTTCCTGTGAATACAGACAATTTTGTGTCTGATCTTCAACAATATATGGCACAATTAAGACCAATGGATACACGTAAAGCTTCCAACAAATCACTGTTCAGGCATAAGGCTTTGGAATCGTGCTCACACGTATTTTTACGAGTAGATCGTGTCAAAAAGTCTTTGGAACCACCATATGAAGGGCCATTTGAGGTAATCGTTCGACAAGATAAATATTTCACCCTTAGAATTAAAAACAAGGACACCAACATATCTGTGGATAGACTCAAACCTGCACATTTAATGGTAACTGGATTAGATCATAGTGACACGTTCAGTGAGGGTACGGGCACGAAAAAATTACTACCAAAGACGAGCACAACAAAGATACCTCCAACAACCCTTGCCGAGCATCAGCAACAAAAGTCGTCCCGCAGTGGCAGAATTGTTCATTTCCCACGACGTTTTCTTGACGAGCTACAGGCAAGAGAGAAACGTACCAGACGATAAGTGAGATAAGTGTTGTGAAAAGTTATACGCATAAGTTTTTCTAATTTCTGAACATTTAATGTTACACACTATGTTATACATTGTATACTATGTTTTATGTTATGTTTACAATATATATATATATTTTTTTTTTCTTTGCTGTAAATGGGGCTGTCAGGTTGCCTTGTGTCGTTACTTAGTAACTGAGGAAGGAGTAATGTAGCGACCTATGTATCGGAGGATCCAACATGGATTTAGGAACTCACCATACAGCTTCCATTTACGGCCGACAGGTGCATCCAAGTCAGTCCTCAAGAAACCTTTGTACAAGCTTGTTTCGATTAAAATTGATGTCCCCAAATAAATGTGTTGGGTATTAATATTATTAAAATTAAGCCCCCAACCAACTTATTATAATATAGTATTATAGGATAAAGTTATTCAACATTAGTATTCAATTAGCATTATAGTATTCTCTTATTCAATCGATTATGTTGTAAACTTATTTGTCGGTCAGCTAGTATTTAACCGTTTTAAAAGTAAAAAATTATTAATAATTAAATTAATTAATTATAAAAAAATACTGTTTTTTTGCCACAATTTTTTAATATCACTTTCATTTGACAATTTTCATAAATAAAACGAAATGTCTGAAACTATTTTTAGAATGCTCATATCTCCAGATGCATAGATGTACAGCTCAAACGATTTAAACTTTTTTTCTTTTTTTTCGGAGACATCAAATTTACTTCCTCAGTCATTGTAGTTATGTTTTCTCTTTAAATTCATGTTAACTAATACTTCCCAAGATAATTAGTAAATAAAAAATAAATTATATATCTGTATCCAGAACCATATGAGGACAACCAACACCTATTTTGTGTTAAATCGGTCTAAGAGGCGGGGAAGTGGGGATCAGAAGAGGCGAGGAAGTGGGGATCAGAAGAGGCGGATTTAACTGCCGGCGTAAATCGAGCTGGGGAACTACGTTGTCGGTGATTCACTTTTCTTTTTTCAGTTTTGTAAACATGAGCGGATCTTGGCATACATAGATTCTCGTGAAAATTCAATATGAATGTAGCAGATTGCTATCTCTGTCTTATGTAACTCTACTTAAGTTGGTTACGTACTTCATGCCTTTTTACAGTTCCCCTTCCCATAGGAAAGTTTCAGATGTCACATGGACTAAGTTCGAACCGAGTCATAAAGATGCTATGAAATTTCATGGAAATCTGATGAGAGCTACACTCTTCTTATGTTCCCCCCAACTCCCTTTTTAAAAAGCCACATCCTCTATATTCTTTAAGTTGCACAAATGTAAAGGTTATTTTTTTGGGGGGGGGGGGGGGGGGGGTGAGGGGGGGAACTAGATTAGTTACCTTCATAATTGTAGACAACTCCATGTTGGGGTACCGCTGGAATTCCTGACTGCGGTACGTTTGAGGTCGAGGCGGCTCCACCTACAGGCTGAGCTAATTTGAAAAATATAATAATTTGATATTAATTATTTGTATGTTAAAAAATCAACAATAAATCCCCGGCAATAAGAGACAAAAAAAATATATATAAATGCCTTACTCCAGGAATAAGAAATCTCTCTGATTTCTCAATCCTTATATAAATTTTCGTGTCGATATGTTCATTATATCGGCAGTTAAGAGGAGTTTTTTAGTCCCACCCTTCCTTTTGACCGGATTTAGTTGAAAAACATATAATTTCCTGACGATATGTTCGTTCATCAAAAGTTGGTTACGTACTTCATGCCTTCTAACAGTTCCCCTTCCCATAGGAAAGTTTCAGATGTCACATGGACTAAGTTCGAACCGAGTCATAAAGATGCTATGAAATTTCATGAAAATCTGATGAGAGCTACACTCTTCTTATGTTCCCCCCAACTCCCTTTTTAAAAAGCCACATCCTCTATATTCTTTAAGTTGCACAAATGTATAGGTTATTTTTTTTGTTTGGGGGGGGGGGGGGGGTGAGGGGGGGAACTAGATTAGTTACCTTCATAATTGTAGACAACTCCATGTTGGGGTACCGCTGGAATTCCTGACTGCGGTACGTATGAGGTCGAGGGGGCTCCACCTACAGGCTGAGCTAATTGGAAAAATATAATAATTTGATATTAATTATTTGTATGTTAAAAAATCGACAATAAATCCCCGGAAATAAGAAACAAAAAAATATATAAATGCCTTACTCCAGGAATAAGGAATCTCTCTGATCTCTCAATCCTTATATAAAGTTTCGTGTCGATACGTTCATTATATCGGCAGTTATGAGGAGTTTTTTATTCCCACCCTTCCTTTTGACCGGATTTAGTTGAAAAACATATAATTTCCTGTCGATATGTTCGTTCATCAAAAGATCACAGAGAAGCAAACAGGCCATTTTTTTTTTCATTTTTGAATTCTGGGGTTCGCATAACATGAAATTCTGGGGTTCGCATAACATGAAATTCTGGGGTTCGCATAACCTGAAATTCCGGTGAAAACTAAACATCAAATTTCTGATCTATTTCTCAAGTTTCCCTAAACAATAGTTGGGGACATAAATTAAAACAAAAAAAAAATATGAGAACTTACAAGTGTGATGCCCAAAAGAACCGATACAAAATTGAATTAGAGCAATCAAAAGTAATAATACGGAAAACTTATCCATATTGAGTGACTTAAAAGAGATTTTGAAATGAGACTGATTGGTTTGAAACTATTGTTAATATAGTGATGTCCCTCCGTGACGTAGCAACACCGTCATCAGAGACGTCGAACCTACGTTCCTTCCTAAATATACGTGGTACAAGTCTATAGGGCCGTTCTGTCTACGTCAATACGAATGAGATCAGATCACACACTGAAGGGTCCCTTTGGCCAACATTGCTATGCTCTACTCATAACTATACATTTAATTTTAAACGTATTTAATTCATTAACAAACTCCAAATGTAATAAAGACAGGGTTCTAGAATATATTTATATCCTGTCTTCGCCAATTGTGGATATTCATCAATCCCAGAGTTTCGAAAATCCTTTCTGTATTACAAGATAAAGATAGTTATTTTTTCAAATATAAATGTTACAATTTTCGCATTATCTGTTTGCGCATTTGTTTATGTGGTTGGAACATAGTGAAAGCTTTAAGTCAGAAACATTTGTTGCAATATCTGTCTGCCCATCTGTTTATGTGGTTGGAACATAGTGAAAGCTTTAAGTCAGAAACATTTGTTGCAATATCTGTCTGCCCATCTGTTTATGTGGTTGGAACTTAGTGAAAGCTTTAAGTCAGAAACATTTGTTGCAATATCTGTCTGCCCATCTGTTTATGTGGTTGGAACTTAATGAAAGCTTTAAGTCAGAAACAATTATAGCAATGAACTTCAAATTTGAGAAGAAGATGTCTCATATTCTTCCTTAGATCTGAATATATTTGTTAGAAAATAAAAAATATATGTTTCTTAATTTTTTTTTCAATTCTTAACTTAATAATTAATCTTAAATTTGCTTATTTTCTTAATATACCTGAGACCGGGTGCTAAGATAACTGTAGCGCAGTGGGTCAGACTTATATCGCAGGATCCCTCGCCAGTTGTGATAGGGGGAGATTTTAATGCACATTACACTGCTCTAGGTAGTTCATTTACAGATGCTGGGGGTGTCTCATTACTAAACTTCATGGACCAATATCACCTTTGCTATTTAAATGATGGCTCACCTGCTTTACTCCCTAGACCTGGATGGAAACCGTCTGCTCCAGACATTACTATGCCCTCCTCGGATATCGTTCTGCAGGCATCCTGGACTGTCTTAGATGAAATATTGGGCTCAGATCATTAAGGAATCATGATTGAGTATCACAGTAACATCAACACTCAACAGTGCCAAGGAAGTGTTACACAGGGATGGTCGATCCCCTACGCTGATTGGGAATCATACAGGAATGTTGTGAAAACAGAAATGGAAAGTAACACACCAAGCAGTTAAGCTGAACTAACCGATGTTATCAATTACGCAGCCTCTAAGTCTATTCCCCGCAAGAAAATAAAGAGTGAAACACATACAATATCTCAGAAAAATAAATTTTCAAAGCACTGGTGGGATAAACAATGACAAGAACTTTGGACAGAAAAGCAACGGGCTTTTCAAAATTTTAAAAGAGTACCACTATAACAAATTATATACAAGTTAAGAAGAGTATTGCGGTATTTAGAAAAATATTAAAGGACAAAAAAAGACAGAAATGGATTGCCTACTGCGAGTCATTAAACAAGGATACCCCATTGAAGATAGTCTGGAATAATCTCAAGAGATTGAAGACGGGTATGTCTACAACAGGTAGTAAGTGTAGCTCAGGGGATTGGATGGGAGAGTTTCTGGACATGATAGCTCCCCCGGCGGTCCCTCCCGATGTTGGTAGGTCACTCCTCCACATTGACAACAAAGATCCAGTGAACAGCCCTTTCACCATGAATGAGTTGAAACAAGCAATAAAGTCCGCATCTAATGTAACTCCCGGATATGACAATATACACTACGCTATGCTAAAAGAACTCCCAGCTCTGGGTGCTCAAAACCTGCTAAACATTTTGAATAAAGTTTGGCTAGGCCAGGAGGACGTAAGTAATTGGAATATTCAAATAATAAGACCGATATTGAAACCATTGAAGGATCCTGAGAATGCAAACCCTTATAGGCCTATCGCGCTTTCTTCTTGTCTGGGCAAAACATTCGAACGAATGGTTAAGACAAAACTGACGTGGTGGCTCGAAAAGCACGACATACTACCTGAATCCCAGCATGGATTTCGGGAACAACACAACACCATGGACAACCTTACATGCTTCGTAACAGATGTTTACACTTCGCACTATTCCAAGGAAACCACTGTGTCATTGTTTCTCGATTTAACCAACGCCTTCAGCAATATCAACATAAAGCTATTAATTAACTGCATGACTGGAATAGCGGTACCCGGAAGGATAATCAACACCTGTATCAATCTTCTCCGGGAAAGAACTCTATACGTATCCCACAACTCCTTTTTCGGAGCGAGGACTGTCACCAAGGGAGCAGTGCACAGCCCTACATTGTTTAGTCTCTATACAAGGAAGTTAGAAAAACTATTCTCTCCACAGGTTCGAACGCTACAATTTGCAGATGATATTTGCATTTACACCTCCCATAAAGACAAAAAAAAGGCTGTGAAAAAATTAGCTGTAGCAATGGAGAAGTTCAATGAATGGGCCCTTGGTTTGGGGCTTGACTTATCAGTTAACAAGAGTTCAGCTATGTTCTTTACTCGTAAAAGGAAAACTTACAATGATAAGGAAATTACCATTGGACCGTACACGTTTCCGGTGGTAAAATCAGTGAAATTTCTGGGATTAATATTGGATAGAAAACTTATTTGGAAAGCGCACATATATTATCTACTCAGCAGTTGTGAGAAAGTTCTAAATGTCATCAGGTGTGTTAGCCGGATCAGATATGGATCCCACCCAAGTATTAAGCTACTGTTCTACCGTGCCTTAATATTATCTAGGATAGATTATGGTAGCATGTTATAAGCGGATTCAGCCAAGACTCACACCCTCAAGTTAGACCGTATTCAGTACAAGGCTCTGAGAATATGCTTAGGAGCCATGAACTCTACACCAACTAATGCCTTGCAAGTGGAAGCAAGGGAGCCCCCACTCCGTCTCCGACGAAAGCTACTAATGCGAAGATTCTTAGCCAGCAGAATGACCAGGCCCTCACAACCATTAACAAACAGACTTACACAGCTGGTCACCTCTAGCACAGGCTATACTTACTATATGAAGAAAAGATCATCTGCTTTAGTAGAGGAGCATTTGAAGATAAAACAGATAATGTTGGGAGCTACACCATCCTTGGGAGTTCACCAGACATACAGAACACAGGACACTCTCTTCCAACAGACACATAGTAACAGATTATAGATTTCAAGCACTGAAAAATCCTCCTCTGTTTCTCATCACGGCCTTCGACACTGGCAGGTCCAGGGATGTTTGGTCAGTGTACACTGACGGCTCCAAAACTGAATTAGGAGTTGGGGCCGCTTTCCTAGTCCCTTCTTGTAAACTAAATAAGACTTTTAAACTATCCTCTTTATGTTCCATATTTACAGCAGAAGGATTAGCAATACGGGAGGCGCTAATACATTTTAAACAAAAGGATATGGATACTGGAGTTTTATTTACTGACAGCAAGAGCGTACTGATATCGTTAAAGTATATCTATAAACAATTGAACCCAGTGATTCGTGAAATAAACGATATCCTAGATGAACTCCGTAGAGCTGGTAAAGACATTTATCTGGTTTGGATACGAGGACATAGTGGCAACGTACACAACGACGAGGTGGATAGGTTGGCTAAGCAAGCAGTCCTCTGTGGAAACATGGTTAACCTCATTCCTCCCTCACATCTAAAATCTCATTTTTTCAGAATTCAGATGAAGGATTGGCAGAAGGAATATGACAACAGCAAATTAGCCAAAGGACAATTCTACAGTCTGATACAGCCTACAATCCTTAGCAAGCCTTGGTTCCATGCATTGAACAGACCCAGGAACATACTGACAACTCTGATCCGGTTACGACTGAACCATAACTGTCTACCTGCACACCTGTACAAGATCAGGGTAGTAGACTCGGCTGAGTGCGACTGTGACCAGGCCACCCCCGCCGAAGCTAACCATGTTCACCTCGGATGTTCTCTAACGGCCACCGGAAGGGACTCTTTCTAACAGTCAATAGTCCAACATGGTCTCCCTCTTCCCACTCATATCATTCCTCTCATCTCTTCTCCAAATAAAAAAATTACCTTAGTTGACCAACTATATAAATATTTGATTAATAATAACATAAAGATTTAAAATCACTTTCGATTATTATTACAACTAATTAACCTCTTATCCTATTGTATGATGACGTGATCTGGTGGGGGACACTTTGGGTGCCCGGGTGTGTGTGCCGGCCGGGCGGGGGCTAGGGGCGGCTCAGATGGGCTCTCTGGACTGTAACAGTCCCGGGCTTGGAGGGTGTGCATGTGAGTCCGCGACAAGCCTCGCTGAAGTAATATAAAGCAGCACCAGTGTGCCCAGTACTCAGGGAGTAGCCCGGATGAGCGGTCCTATGTCCCCTGGTTTGGCGGGGCCTGGGGGCCCTCTGCTTGGTCATATAATTATGTAATTCCAAATAATGAAGCCCATTCGTACATAATGACAGTGTAGTGATGGCTGATGTGCGCTGTTCATGAAGCCAGAAAAGGGGAGGAAAAAAAAAAAAAAAAATTCTTAACTTATCTCACACTAGACTAATATATATTTTCGAACCATCTGTTTTAAAACATTAAATATTGTTTTTCCCAGCACCTTCCTTCAATATTTAATGTTTAATCAACATAGTCTTATTTCAAATTTTAATTTGTTGAATCGCTCTTTAGGAAATCCTTTAGTAAGAAAATCTGCCAACTGTTTCTCTCCAGGCACGTGAATGACATCATCAGTATCAGATATCTTCTCTTGGATGTAGTCATGTCTCACATCAATCTGTTTTGTTCTCCTATGAGTTTCAACTCCTTTGGCGAAACATACTGAAAATAATAAAAATCCTTATAAAATAAACATACAATTTATTCTTTCTAACTATGGAGATAAGACTACTGGAGAATACTAGTATTTTTTTTTTTTTTTTTTTTTTTTTTTGGCCTTATGTACGATGCATATTAGCCATGTCAATGTGTAATTTACTAGTTATTTACGACATCCATGGCCCCGGGAGGGAGTTCTATCTATAAAATAAAACTCACTCCCGGACGGGATTCGAACCCGCAAACCATGGTGAGACCATGCGACCAAAGCCCTACGCTCTAGCCCGCACGGCCACCATGGCCCCCGAGTACTAGTATTCCTATAATATTTCATTCTTTTTATTTTTTTATTTATATATTTACAACGGCATAATAACATTTGCCATTAGCAATTGTGATAAATAGAGCAGTGTCAGGTGCGTGGCTGTACTGCTGAGGTACGTGACCGAAGAGGAGTCCAGGCTAGTCCTGGAGCAGGTCCCTCTGCCATATCCGCTTGAGGCGTCGTGGTGGATTTGTGGGGAGAATGTTTGTAGATAATTCTTGTATAAGTGGATTGGCGTGATGATGGAGTTTGTCGTGAAAATTTTGATATCGTGTCTTGATAACAGAAGGTACAAATGGGATATTGAGGTCATTATGTAATGTGAGGTTGGAAACGTAAAATGGTGCATTGGCAATGTGGCGTAGTATGATGGATTGTATTGACTGAAGGCGTTGTATGTTTGATTTTTTGGCTGATCCCCATATCTCGATGCCGTAAGTCCAGATGGGTTTTAGTATAGTGTTGTAAATGTGAAGTTTGTTTTCAAGCGATAATGTCGATCGTCGTCCGATGATGGATTTCAGTCGTCCAAATCGTCTTTTGAGGTCTGTGCGTTTCAGTCTGATATGAGTTGTCCAAGTTAAACGTCTGTCTAAATGAAGTCCTAGATATCGTACAGTGTCGGATGCAGGAATGGGCTGGTTGTTAATGTAAACTGGTGGACAAGTGTTGTGTCTGAGGGTAAATGTGGTTTGCAGAGATTTGTCTCCATTAATTTTTATTCTCCATTTGTTGGCCCAATCTGTTAGCTGGTGTAAATGTTCCTGTAAGTGTGAGCTTGCTTGTGTTGGGTCTGAGTGTGTTGAGAGAATGGCTGTGTCGTCTGCGTACGTAGCGAGTAGTGTGTTTTCGTGTTGTGGAATGTGTGATGTGTAGAGAGAGAAGAGTAGGAGACTGAGGGAACTTCCTTGGGGGACTCCAGCTTTGACCTCCAAAAAATGCGATGAAAAAGATCCCTCAGACACCCTAAAGTTTCTGTTCTCTAAGAATGACTTAAGTATTAAATAATATGTGTGAGGAAGGTGAGTTTTAAGTGTGTATAGCAAGCCTGGGTGCCAGACACGATCAAACGCTTTTTCAATGTCCAGAAATACGCCTGTGCAAAACTCTTTTCTTTCAAAGCTGGTGGCGATGTAATCGACCAAACGATGGCACTGGTGTATTGTCGAATGTCTTTGTCGAAAGCCAAATTGATGGTCTGGGAGAAGGTTGGCTTGTGCAGTGATATAGGTTAGTCTGTTCAGTAGAAGTCTCTCTAGTGGTTTGGATATCACAGGAAGCAGACTTATAGGACGGTATGACGAGGCCTGGTCTGGGGTTTTCCCTGGTTTGAGAATCATCCTTACTACTGACATCTTCCAGACAAGGGGATAGTAACATAGTCGTAGTACTGAGTTGTATAGGTTCGTCAAGTAAATTAGTCCTTTTCTCGGTAGCTGTCTTAGTATCTCAGCGGTTATCAGATCATGACCTGGAGATTTGCGTAAAGGGAGTTGTTTGATTGTCAGTTCAACTTCATTGGGATTGAATGCCTTTGGTGGGGGAGTTAGCTGAAGAGGGGTGGTAAGTTGTGTCAGTACTCGGTCTGTGTGTTGGTCGTCTCCTATGTCCTCGTGGGGAGTGAATACTTTGGAAAGATAATCAGCGTAGAGGTCTGCCTTCTCCTGGTCTGACCTAGTCCAAGCCCCGTCATCCTGCCGAAGGGGGTGTGATACCCGAGCATTGCCAAGAAGCCGCTTCGTCGCTGTCCAAAGTGAGTTATCTCGAGCCGCCAGAGTCGAGATATATGTCTCATGTCTGTACTGTTTTAGTTTGGAAAATTCTGTAGAAAGGGTTCGCCGGAGTTGATTGTATGTCTGTCTGTCGGAAGGGTACCTCGATCTTTGCCATCGAGACCTGGCCGCTCTTTTCTCTCTTATCATCTGCAGGATGTGTGGTGGGAGGGATATGTTGTTGTGTGAGCGTCTTGGTCTGGGTGGTCGGCAGGATTTTGTCACAGCTTCTTGAATCCAAGTTGTGAATTTACCTGCTGCGTCTTCAAGTTCGTCTCGTGTCCGTATGGTACTGTTTAAGTTTATTTTGTCCTCCAGTTCTCCTCTGAAACAGTCCCAGTTTATTGGTCCTGTTATTAGTGATGGCCTCTGAGGCCGGGCCAGGGGTTTGGAGCCTAGTTCAAGTAAAACTGGGGAGTGGTCTGATGATAAGTCGTCTAAGGCAGTCACAGAAGTATGAGATGCGTTTATATGGGATGTAATAAAATAGTCGAGTAAGTCAGGGGATTTAGTGATGGATGTGGGCCAATACGTTGGTTGTCTTGGAGCTATGATGTCATAACGGGAAGAATTTAGTAGTCCAAGTAGTCTCCGTCCTCTAGTGTTGGTCGTGCGGCACCCAAAATGCACATGTTTGGCGTTCAGATCGCCACCAGCTATGAATCGTGAACCCAGGCCTTGGAGGAATGTGGTCATGTCGTGTTGTGTCAGTGCCTTGTTGGGTGGGCTGTAAGCTGAACAGATTGTTAATGGGCTGGAGTTGCAATTAATAGAGACGGTTGTGTATTGAAGTGACATGGTAGGTGTTTGTGGTATGACGGTGTGCTGGATGCTGTTATGTATGAGGATGAGGCTGCCGCCATGTGCTGTTCCGTCAGGATGGTCTGTTCTGTATGTTACGTAGTCCATGATGTGAAAGTATAGTTTGGAAGTCAAATGTGTCTCAGTAATTAGTGCTATATCAATTTTTTTGTCGTTAAGAAGTATTTCCAGTTCATGTTTATGGGAGATCAGCCCATTGGCATTCCACAGTAGGAGTTTTAGTTTGTTATTTGTGTGTATTGTGTGAATCATTTTGATAGTTTTGGAATGAGCTCTGAAACAAGTGTTGTGAGGAGGGTGATGAGGGGTGTGATGACAGATTTGAAATCAGCGAGAAATGAGGTGAGCATGTTGGCGATGTCGATACTACCTGAAGCAGGCATGGGAGGGGGGACCGTCTCCAAGGCGGCCGCATCTCTGTAGCTCCTCTCCGGCCGGACCCCAGCAGTAGGGGCGGCTGGCATTGCAGCTGAGTAGTCAGTCTGGCTGAGTGGTGGCGGCCTCCGGGCGGCTTCCTCCTGGCTGGTTCTTCTGTTCTTCAACTGCTGGTAAACCATGCAGCCGCGATAACTGGCAGGGTGCGGGCCTCCACAGAGAGCGCACGTAGCTGGAGTGTCTCTCGTCTTTTGGCAGTCCTTCGTAAAATGGTCCTGGCCACATTTCACGCACTTTGGTGGGTGGTTGCAGTAACCCCTCGTATGGAGGAGCTCCTGGCAGCGGTGACATTGAGGAATGACTCCTCGCTGTCGTGGCTCTTCTACAGTTATTCTCTGGCAAGCCAGAAATTGTAGCTTAAAAATATTTTTATTGGTATCACTAGGGTCTAGATCTACAAAAAAAATAGGAAGTGGAATTTTGGTTTTCCTGTTGAGAGCGTTAATGACGCTCCTGACACTGTAGCCTTGCTTCGTCAGGTCCTCTTTTATTTCTGCGACGTCAGTGGATGGGTGAAGTTGTTTGAGAACTATACGAAATGACTTTTCTGTTTGGAGCTGGTACATGTGGAAGTCAGCCTCACGCATCTGTAAATATTTAATGGTTTTCCGATAGCCATCTGAACTACTGGTCGCGATAGACGTTTTATTGGCTTTAGTTTCTAGTGTGAATGAGTCCTTCCCAATGAGCGCAAGCAGGTCTTCTTTTAATCTTTTTATGTCGTTCAGATTTCGAGTATATATTTTTGGAGGTTTTTTTTGTAATTTTTCTACTGTTGGCTCCTCATCCATTTTTTGAGAATCATTTCTTTCTGTATCATGTACTATAAGCTTGGTGAGAGGCTGAAAAGGATTGGGCGTAATGAAATTTGGAATGGTGATTTCGTGACTTTTGAAAAATTTTCAGGGATGGGTGAATGAGATGAAGATCGTTTTAATTTTCCCTGGGCTCGTGTGGGTGCGGGGCTGGGTGATGGTTGAGTGGTCATGGCTTACCTTCCGTCTTCAAGTTCCTTTGGGAACCCGCGGGGCAGCAACAATAGTCCGGGTAATATTTAACGAAAAAACAATAAAACTGATAACACTAAACACATAATAATTAAAAATGAATGTTAATAAACTGAAAAAGAATAATTGAAATGCAAAAGAAAAACAAATAAACGAAAATCACATAAGTTAACCTTAAATAGGAATGTTCACTCTATGATAGCTACAGCTGTTATTCTCATTTTTTTTTTTAAAACACTTTTTGCAAGTCGCAATGATCGAATCATTCTTAGTAAAATAAATCCACACTTTCGCCATATCACATCACCATGGTTGATGATGAGGTTATCATCATCGATATAATATATCAATGGTGATAACCTCATGTGTGAAGTGATGTTATCATGTCTACAGTTGAGCAGTGAGCTTGATGTGATATTATATCACTCGTCCGTGGACCGTAATTGCGTAGAGTTCAGTACTTTATTGTAACAACAAAAAAAAAAGAAAATTGTAAGAAAATAAACGGTGAACGACTTTGAAGAATTGAAAAATTTATATTTTTTAATTGTTGAAATTGGAAATGAGTACTTCGAATCGATAGAACTAATATCTACTCGATACCTCCTTGGTATCCAAAGAAATGTATCGACATCAAAGGTACTCGGTTAAAACTAAAAGTATCGATAGATCCCTAGGTACTCGTTAAAAACCCCTACCCTAGGTGAATAAAAATTTAGAGTAGGCAAAATATAGGACTCCCGTAGTAGAGTTAGGCTCATGTCCACCAGAGCGACGAAAGAGCGCCGGTAAGCCCGGGCATGAGTCACAATAACTATTTTGTGAAAAAAGACATACTTTTCTTTACTTTTTACTTCTTATACTTATTAAAAATTCTTTTCAGGTAAAAGTAGTAGAGAAAACTTGATAGAATGAACAGTAAATGGTTGTTGAAAATAATTCAATGGAATGTTCAAAAGTTCAATCTGGTTGAAATGTTGCATGCGGACAGTGGCTCCCTCATTTATATTGTGCATTCTATTTCTTCTATTTCAATAGCATTGAAAATAATGAAACACATGAACAAATGTTGTTCTTTGTCTTAGATAATCCTTACTTTCCAAATTCATATATCGATTCACATTTCACTTTAGTTACTTTAGTCTTTGTTCAGTATTAAACAGGAATATTAATTAACGGTTTCTCAGAGTTTTCCAAAACACATTACATGTTTACCTTCTTCTTATAAGATAGTATTGTAATTGTGAGAAAATTCAAGATCGAGTTATTTTACGGTATTTAACATTCAAGATTCCCTAACTAGGTTTTGACCATTTTCCCGATGTTGTCTGTCAGTGTGTATGTGATTGGAACGTTATGAACGCTCTAACTTTGAAACGATTGTAGTATTTCTGATGTTGTCTGTCAGTGTGTATGTGATTGGAACGTTATGAACGCTCTAACTTTGAAACGATTGTAGTATTTCTGATGTTGTCTGTCAGTGTGTATGTGATTGGAACGTTATGAACGCTCTAACTTTGAAACGATTGTAGTATTTCTGATGTTGTCTGTCAGTGTGTATGTGATTGGAACGTTATGAACGCTCCAACTTTGAAACGATGTACATTAAACCTTTTTATATGAAGTACGATTTTTCAAACGCAGCCAAGTTTGCCAAAAACCGTCCTAAATTTACTTTTATTTTATTGTGTGCCTGATATATGCAAAAACGATTAGATCATTTGAAGAAGGTTCCTTGTTAAAGCAACCATCAATATGCCCTCAGATAAGGGGGGGGGGGGGGGGGGGGGGGGTCAAAGTTGTAGCGTTCTAATGAACGTACAATAAACTGCAGGAAATTATTTAATCGTTTTTGCGATAGAGAGCTCGCAACTTTTCAATCACATACAGACAGACATCATCGCGAAAATGGTGAACAAGTATTTAGGGGAATTTGAAACGTGAAAATTAGTTGAAACCTCGATCTCGAATTTTCGCACTATTACAATATTATAAGAAAGGAAAAAAGTTATCGATGATTCACAATGTACTTCCCCAGCACGAAATAATTACATTAAATTTTCGCTCCCCCTTATGAACCATTGAGTTATTTGCGTTTTTGAATTTCGTCCCTCCCCTGAACCATTTTTCCCTTCTGCCGATTCCGGTTGAAAATGTTGTCCTTATGTCGTTTTGAATTCACAAACGAAATTTCATATCGATACATTCATTCAGGAATTATTTTCTTCATAGACACACACACAGACAGACCTTTTTTTATTTCTGGAACCAAGTGGTCGTAAAACATGATATTCCGTTGAAAACTCGGCATC